>CM059817.1:25116988-26316988 GCA_030435695.1 Brachymystax lenok tsinlingensis
GAATGGTCTCATATACATCAAACACATGGTTTTCAGGTGTTTAATTTCATTCCATTTGCTCCGTTCCGGCCATTATTATGAGCCATTCTCCCCTCAGCAGCCTCCACTGGTGCGTATGCGTGCATGCATGTGTGTGGTGTGTGGTGTGTGTGTGCGTGCAGTGTTCGCGAGTTAAGGGCAACGGAAACAGATTCACTACTATGCATTGCCATTCACTCTTCATTGTATCCACTCAATAATACACTTCACTTAAAGAACACTGCAAACTACACTTCACAGAGCATTTTGAGTCACAAATGTGTCATTACCCACCATCTTCCAGCTCTTACTAACCTACTGCTGTCCTATAGCTGCCTACACATCATCATCCAGTCATTCAGTCAGTCATTCAGTCAGTCATTCAGTCAGTCCCATCATCATCTGTTTTGTCATAAGGGGGTCTATTTATGGACTGTCTGAACAAAGTGGGATCTGAAAATGGAGCCAGCAACAGTAGTTAATGGCAGACAGCAATAACTAAGGAGGATTTGGTGATGTGCCCCAGGGTTTTACAGCATTGTCCAACGATGATGATTTCCTCCTGTAATGCTCAGTTCTGTTGTTACGACAACACGCATTCAGTCTGGCAGATATTTATGTTGCAGCAGGCAAAATATACAACAAAGGATGTCTCTCGCTGCAAAATAAAGAAGCATCATGTTGTCTGTTTTATTGTGTAAGCTTTCTCATTTGGCTTTCTCATAAAGCTGTTCCTGACTTTATGCTGATATACATGTTTAGTAGACTGAATCAATAAATCAGGAATCATTATGTTTACTATCAGAAATAGTATGTCCTGATGCAAGGCTTGAAATGCAGGAGGAAAACATGCAGCCTAAAGCTGTTCAGGATGCAGCCACGGTCATCGTTGGCGAGGGTTGTATTTTGTCAGATGTCAATGTACACTACATCTCATTCCTAAATCATGGGCATTACTATGGAGTTGGTCCCCCCTCTGCTATATCAGCGGGGCCTTGCTTCCATTCAGCCACAAGCATTAGTGAGGTCACGCACTGATGTTGGGCGATTAGGCCTGGTTGATGGGGTTGAGGTCAAAGCTCTGTGCAGGCCTGTCAAGTTCTTCCAGACCGATCTCGACAAACCATTTCTGCTTGCTTTGTGCACAGGGGAATTGTAATGCTGAAACAGGAAAAGGCCTTCCTCAAACTGTTGCCACAAAGTTGAAAGCACAGAATCATCTAGACTGTCATTGTATACTATAGTGTTAAGATTTCTCTTCACTGGAACTAAGGGCCCTAGCCCGACCCATGAAAACAGCCCCAGACCATTATTCCTCCTCCACCACACTTTACAGTTGGCACAATGCATTCGGGCAGGTAGCCCGAATGACATCCGCCAAACCCAGATTTCCATCGGACTGACAGATGGTGAAGCGTGATTCATCACTCCAGAGAATGCGTTTCCACTGTTCCAGACTCCAATGGCTTTACACCACTCCAGTCGACGCTTGGCATGGCACATGGTGATCTTAGACTTGTGTGTGGCTGCTTGGCCATGGAAACCCATTTAATGAAGCTCCCGACGAACAGTTCTTGTGCTGATGTTGCTTGGAACTCGGTAGCTAAGTGTTTCAGCACTCGGCGGTCCTGTCCTGCGAGCTTGCTCAAATAGCCGAATCCACAAATTTCAGGGGGTGTCCATGTCCTTTTCTATATATAGTGTTTCTTTTAGTTGCTACCTTTTTTTGGTCGTAGCCTCAAGTGCACTCCGGAGACGTTACAGATGACCAGAGGAAGTAGTATTGCCTCCAGAATCAATTCTCCTCCCCTGTCATCATTGGTCAAACCAAATGACTCAAGTTCTGCAGACAGAGACAGGAAATTAGAAACAGCTGAAAATGAATGTGGAGAATGTTGTTGACCCCAGAGAGCATCATGGCGTGTCTATTCTAGACAAGAGACAATGCTCCTCAACTTTCAAAAGCAAAGCAGGTGAATTGAAAATGGCTTGCCTTAAAGTCAGCAACATGAGGAGGGCTCTCTCTCTATCTACACTTCCAAAAAGGTTCTTTGGCTGTCCCCGTAGGACAACCCTTTTTCCTTTTTTGTTCCAGGTGGACTGCTTGGGTTCCATGTAGAACCTTCTGTGGAAAGGGATTAACAGTGCCTTTGGAAAGTATTCAGACCCCTTGACTTTTTCCAAATTTTGTTACGTTACAGCCTTATTCTAAAAGGGATTTAAAAAATGGTTAATCCTCCACAATCTACACACAATACCCCATAATGACAAAGCAAAAACAGGTTTTTAGACATTTTTGCACTTTTATAAAACAACGAAAACAGAAATACCTTATTTACATAAGTATTCAGACCCTTTGCTCTGAGACAAAAGAAGAATGGATCAAAGTACAAAGAGGTCCTTAATGAAAACCTGCTCCAGAGCAGGACCTTAAACTGGGGTGAAATTTCACCTACCAACAGGACAATGACCCTAAGCACACAGCCAAGACAGCTGTCAGAAGTCTCTGTATAGCAGGTAGCCAGAGTCAGACTTCCCGCACCTCAAATTCCTGGCGTGGACCAGCTACCACCGGCCTGAGGAGAGACACATGGAACGAGGGGTTAATACGGTAATCTGGGGGAGCTGTTACTTATAACATACCTTGTTCAATCTCCTCAGGACTTTAAAGGGCCCCACAAACCGCGTGCCCAGCTTCCGGCAGGGCAGTCGGAGGGGCAGGTTTCGGGTCGAGAGCCAGACCCTGTCCCCCGGTGCCAACACCGGGGCCTCACTGCGGTGGCGGTCGGCGCTCACCTTCTGCCGCCTCACGGCTCATTGTAGGTGCACATGGGCGGCCTCCCAGGTCTCCTCCGAGCGCCTAAACCATTCATCCACCGCAGGAGCCTCGATCTGGCTCTGATGGCACGGTGCCAGAACCGGCTGGTACCCTAGTACGCACTGGAAGGGGGAGAGGTTAGTGGAAGAGTGGCGTAGTGAGTTCTGGGCCATCTCTGCCCAGGGGATGAAACTCTGGCAATAGGACCGCAGAAACCTACCCACATCCTGGTTGACTCTTTCCACATGCCTGTTACTCTCGGGGTGAAAACCTGAGGTAAGGCTGACCGAGACCCCCAGACGTTCCATAAACAGCCTCCAAACCCTGGACGTGAACTGGGGACCCCGATCAGAAACTATGTCCTCAGGGCATCCGCAGTCTTTAGGGCCGTAGGGAGACCGGGCAAAGGAAGGAGGCGGCAGGACAACCAAGATCGTGGTGTTTCCCTGTGACGGTGGAAGATCCGTCAGGAAATCCACAGACAGGTGTGACCATGGCCATTGTGGAACGGGTAGGGGTTGTAATTTCCCTCTGGGCAGGTGCCTAGGCGCCTTGCACTGGGCGCACACCGAGCAGGAGGAAACATAAACCCTCACGTCCTTAGCTAAGGTGGGACACCAGTACTTCCCACTAAGGCAGCGCACTGTCCGACCGATGCCAGGATGACTAGAGGAGGGTGACGTGTGGGCCCAATAGATCAGACGGTCGCGGACAGCAGACGGAACGTACAGACGTCCAGCTGGACACTGAATGGGAGTGGGCTCTGTACGTAACGCCTGCTCTATGTCCGCGTCCAGCTCCCACACCACCGGTGCCACCAGGCAAGAGGCCGGAAGTATGGGAGTGGAATCTATGGCCCGCTCCTCTGTATCATACATCCGGGACAGTGCCTCTGCCTTAGCGATCTGGGAACCTGGTCTGTAGGAAAGGGTGAAAACAAAACGGATGAAAAACATGGCCCACCTTGCCTGGCGAGGGTTCAGTCTCCTCGCCGCCCGGAAGTACTCCAGATTACGGTGGTCAGTCCAGATGAGAAAAGGGTGTTTAGCCCCCTCAAGCCAGTGTCTCCACGCCTTCAGAGCCTTTACGACAGCCAACAACTCCCAGTCCCCCACATCATAGTTTCGCTCCGCCGAGCTGAGCTTCTTCGAAAAGAAGGCAAAGGGGAGGAGTTTTGGTGGCGTACCCGAGCGCTGATACAGCACAGCTCCTATCCCAGCCTCGGACGCGTCCACCTCAACTATGAATGCCAAAGAGGGATCCGGATGAGCCAGCACGGGAGCCGAGGTAAACTGAGCCTTCAGATGACTAAAAGACCTGTCCGTCTCAGCTGACCACTGCAGTTGCACCGGCCCCCCCTTCAGCAGTGAAGTAATAGGAGCCGCTACCTGACCAAAGCCCCGGATAAACCTCCGGTAGTAGTTGGCAAACCCTAAGAACCACTGCACTTCCTTTACCGTGGTTGGAGTCGGCCAACTACGCACGGCTGAAATGCAGTCATTCTCCATCTCCACCCCTGACGTGGAAATGCGGTACCCTAGGAAAGAGACTGACTGCTGGAAGAACAGACATTTCTCAGCCTTGACGTACAGGTCATGCTCCAACAGTCGACCAAGCACCCTGCGCACCAGGGACACATGCTCGGTGCGTGTAGCGGAGTATATCAGAATGTCGTCGATATACACCACTACACCCTGCCCGTGCAGGTCCCGGAAAATCTCATCTACAAATGCCTGGAAGACTGATGGAGCATTCATCAACCCGTACGGCATGACGAGATACTCGTAGTGCCCTGAGGTGGTACTAAATGCTATCTTCCACTCGTCCCCCTCCCGGATACGCACCAGATTGTACGCACTCCTGAGATCCAATTCCGGTGAAGAAGCGCGCCCCGTGCATTGACTCGATCGCACTGGCTATGAGAGGCAGCGGGTAGCTGTGCCTCACAGTGATCTGGTTGATGCCTCGATAGTCAATACACGGGCGCAGACTTCCATCCTTCTTCTTCACAAAAAAGAAACTCAAGGAGCCAGGTGAAGTGGAGGGCCGAATGTATCCCTGTCCCAGAGATTCGGAAACATATGTCTCCATAGCTGCCGTCTCCTCCTGTGACAGAGGATACACGTGACTCCTGGGAAGTGCTGCGTCTACCAGGAGTTTTATTGCACCTGGGGTGACACGATAGTGCCCTGCCTGCTGCCTCGACTCCCTGAGGTACCCCCCAGCACCGACCAGCAGTGTACCCTCTGCGGCCACATAAGGTGCAGGGAGTGGCCCCTCCTCCGGCCCCCCTAAGCGCAGTCCCTCCTAGCTCCATAGGTGTTGGATCAGAGGTGTTGGGGGATGGAACTAACAGGCCAACTCCATTATTGGTGCGTGTTTCTGTCAGAAGTCTCTGTGTAGCAGGTAGGCAGAGTCAGGCGCAGGACAACGGAGATGAGTAAATCACGTATCTTTACTCAAATAACAAACTACCAAAATAGGTAGTAAAATCCAAGCTCACAAATAAAAGAACATCTAACACATAAAAAACACGCACAAAACCATGAGGGACACAGGGTTTAAATAAGGAACAAATAATTAAGTGATTGGAAACCAGGTGTGTATAATGAAGACAAAAACATAGAAAATGAAAAGTAGATCGGCGGTAGCTAGAAAACCGGTGACGTCAACCACCGAAAGACGCCTGAACAAGGAGAGGGACCAACTTCGGCTGAAGTCGTGACAACACCGCAGGAGTGGCTTCGGGATAAGTCTCTGAATGTCCTTGAGTGGCCCAGCGGATTTGAACCCGATCAAACATCTCTGGAGAGACCTGAAAATACAGGTGTGCCAAGCTTGTAGCATCATAGTCAAGAAGACTTGAGGCTGTAATCGCTGCCAAAGGTGCTTCACCAAAGTACTGAGTAAAGGGTCTGAATACTTATGTAAAAGTGACATTTCCATTTTTTATTTGTAATAGATTATGCTTTGTCATTATGGGCTATTGTTTGTAGATTGATTATGGACAATTTTTTTTAATCCATTTTAGAATAAGGTTGTAACTTAACAAAATGTGGAAAAAGTCAAGGGGTCTGAATACTTTCCGAAGGCACTGTACATGGAACCCAAAAGGGTTCTTCCTGGAACCCTTATCCTATGGGGACAGAACTGTTTGATATTTTTCTCTCTCCTCTCTGCCTCTATTTCTTTCTGCCTTTGTTTGATCCTGTGCTGAGTGAAATGTGTTAGATAGGTCCCGGTTGGCACTCCATGGAGGGCCTGGGTGCAGCTTCAGCTTCTGCCTGATAATGAGAAGGTATCCTCTTACACGTCTCACTGGCCTCTGCTTGTCAGCCCTGCCTGCCCCGGCTGGCTCCTGTATCACTCAATCAATTTACATTTTACTCAGCGGCTCACACACACTCACTGGGCCTGGACGGGACAGCCTCATTATTCACATCAGCAACACTCAGCCGTGTGGAGACGGGGAGGGTTTAGATAGAAGTTTGTACCATCACCTGGATCTATCATGATGTGTTCTTAGTGTCTACAAAAACATACAACACACTACCTCAAGTCTATCCATCCAGCCAATGTTCCATGATATAATACTCCCGGAATTCTCTCTCTCCTGCAGGACGCCTATCATCGCCGGAGGGCTGTTTGTGATTGACAAGTCGTGGTTCAACCACCTGGGGAAGTATGACACAGCCATGGACATCTGGGGCGGGGAGAACTTTGGTGAGTGAGTCAGCGGACTGGGCAGGAGCTGGGTTGAGGGGATTATGCTATTGTGTGTGCCTGAGAGCACCTGAATTGTAGCAGCGTGTCAGTCTGTCAGCACTAGTAGCCTGCTTCTATAGCTGACACAATTATTTCAGTCTGCTCAAGGATGCCTTTGCCTTGAGACCTTTTCTTACTAAAGCGGGACAGTTGATTTATTGTGTTTGGGTTTGTAATGATCATTACCACAGTCCCAAACCCCCAAAATCAATCAAACCCTCTCCATGTGATGGGCTTCAAACATGTATTGTATAGTTAAAACACCAAGGGTCAAGAAGACACAAATATTAAGCAGAAATTTATATGACCAATCATTGACCAGCATAACACCACACCACTGTGAAACAAGCTAGAGAGAGTGTAACATTGCAGTTATTCCAGTCCTAGCCAGACCCCTGGAGCAGTAGGTAGCGTGAGCACTTCTCTTCCCTGCTTCATGCTTGCTTCTGTCAGGTACATCTGCAGGCAAGTTGTGCACCGCAGCCAGGGCTAACCAAGGTAGTGGTGGGGATGATTCCTAGTTTATCACAGTTTCTCAAAGGCCAGGAGGCTGACTAGCACTCTCCCATGTATCTCTGGCAGAAGGATGCTGGGGTTAACATAATAGACAGACAGTTTTTCCTGACTGTACTGCTGCTGTTCAGATCAATAAAGAAAGGAGTAGAGACCGGAAAAGAATGCTCTCCCTCTTCCTCTCTCTCTCTCTCTCTCTCTCTCTCTCTCTCTCTCTGCCTCTCTCTCTCTGCCTCTCTCTCATTCATTCTCTCATACTCACACACAAACATACACACAATGTCTCATGTCCCTCACAACTCTCTTTTATTTCTCTCTCTATATCTCGTGCTTATTCTCCACGCTGCTCCCTTTGACACTTTGAAAAGCTCAGATGCTTGTTGGGAATGTAACGTCTGCTTCCAACTCACACTCTCAAACGTAGTTTCCTCCTCCCGTCTATGATATTTTTTGCCTGCCTCACTAACGACGCCTGTTGCCTATTCCCTGCCTGTACTTTAGCCTATCAGATTTCCTGTTATCAACCGATTGCCTGATCTCCCGGGCAACGCTACTATCCTTTTCCCTGCCTGTACTGTTGCCTTTTTGGACCCCCTGTGTATGACCTTCTGCCTGCCCCTGGACCCAGCTACCTGCCTCCTCCTGTGGTCCTTTACAATAAACACCTGCTTCAAACCAGCTCTCTGTCTCCCATCGTGTTCGTTACAGGAAAGGTTTTTAGCATGTTTGAGCATATGCTGTGTTTGAGGCTACAAAACTTAAACTCTTTTGGATTAAAAGACAAGTGTGTAGCATCAGCCCCGATGTTTATACTGTATTAGCCTGGGCTAAATTAGACCAGGCCATGGAGGGACTTGTTTATTTACATTCATGTGGCTGGTGGTGCACTTCTAAATGAGCAGAGGACATGGCAGATTTAAACATGAGAGTTTAAACCTGAGATATGAGGCAACAAGCATGTTATCAAATATTCAAAGCATCAGAGTTGCCCCATATACAGATGACGATGATGGGTAATGTTTATGGATTGTAATGGAACGAGAAACAAAATAACTTCTTACCTGGTTTCACTTGTAGATTTCCAATAACACTTTGTAATACTGTGTGTGTTCGAATCTCCTGTCCCTGCCTGTCCCTGCCTTAGGACTCTGTCCTACTGGACCTCCTCTCACACAGAACTCATACCGTCTAAATGCACTGAGCATACAATACAGTGCTACTCTTCGTGGTTCATGGCTGTCCCCTGAGCTATTCCATGTGACAATGATAACTAATGATTGTTGTGTGTGTGTGTGTGTGTGTGTGTAGAGATCTCGTTCCGGGTGTGGATGTGTGGAGGGAGCCTAGAGATTATCCCCTGCAGCAGGGTTGGCCACGTCTTCCGCAAGAAACACCCCTACATCTTCCCTGAGGGCAACGCCAACACATACATCAAGTAAGACCGGACTCCATCTGTACTGTATCTGCCTGCTCCAAAATACAAAAACAACTAACAACTACATCCAGACCCACATCTTAATGTATCTATCGGCCTATTCATGTATGTATCTGCCTTCTCCAAAATAGCAAGGCAACCCACGGCAACCTAAGTACTGCACTGTGACTGTACCACTCGATATTGTATGCGTTATTGAGCTGTATTCACTTTGTTCATGTGTTACAGCTGGACTCAACATAAAAAAAAGCCAACCCACGGCAGCCAAAATAAGTGTAACACTTCATATGTACTACTTTTTAAAATGTTTAGCTGTTTTTACTTTGTTCCTGTGATTGATAGGCCAATATTCGTGTAATGCAACCCAATAGTGGGAGGAGATTTGCAGCAAACGTGACAAAAATAAATGAAATAAATTGATGTAGTTTGCTCTAAAGCTTTGCCAAACATTGTCTTTTGAATGAATTATGCTAAGCTCTATTGTCTCCTGCACAGCAGAGTAGTTTGTCCCTCTCTCTCTCTCCATAGTAGGGATTAGGCTTGTGTTCCCACTGTGTTTGACAGGGATTTAGTCAGCTAATTGTGTGTGTGCACAAATTCTATTATTTAATCTGAAAACTTTGTGAAAGCGTATCGTCTTTTATCAAATGTTTAACTTTGACATGAATCCGAAATGGTTAACAATGCCGTTATCGACAGAATCGGTTAACAATGCCGTTTTCGACAGAATCGGTTAACAATGCCGTTTTCGACAGAATCAGTTTTCTTTATTTGGATATCTCATTTGCAATTAGCCTTCAGGAAGGTCACGGCATGGTCTGAATATGTAAAGTGAACAGCACACTATTTCATTTGATTGCAGAGCAGTTTCGAAAATGTGTTGTGTTCAAGTCACCCCTTGACTTGGCTGCTTCTTGTTTGACTGACTGGCAGTGTTTGTTCACTGTTCGTTCACTCTTTTTACTTACAACATAAAACACATTAGGCTTCAATTAATAATTACTTAATCCTGTCAGCAGAATGTGTATGTCTAACATAGTTCAGCCGAGTTAATGAATAATTGCTCCAAGAATGTTTGATTTCGTGTCCTGGGAAAAAAGAGCTTCTAATGGCAGCTGGTGGCTCAGCATGCCCACTGATAATTATATTTAATTTATTCACCTGCTCTCTCCGTGTGCTCTGCTCTTAGCACAATATCACTGTAATTTGTGTTACAAGCCGTTACATTCTTCTCTGTCCCAAAGTCTTCTGCTTCTTCTCAGAAGCCGTGGCTGTGTAACAGTAGGGTTGAGTGTCAGGTGGAAAGGAGAGATGTGATGTGTGAACTTCAAAGAAATATAAAACAGCAGGGGGTACAGTAGGCCAAAACGTTGTATTGCTTCCTGTGAGGACCAAGGAGATAGGAGAAGGCTGCAGACTAGTTTAATTAGCTGTACAGGACAGTGGGTTCTGCTAGAGACCCACTGGAATGCAGAATCTGCAGTTGCTACATCCATTTCTGGACTTAATTAATTATATATACCCATTGATTCTTTAAGAATATAACTTAGAGAGACCGGACTCCATCTGTACTGTATCTGCCTGCTCCAAAATACAAAAACAACTAACAACTACATCCAGACCCACATCTTAATGCGGCCTCATGAGTTTAGTTCAACTGTCGTACCTCATCATAACCCAAACTATAAGCTTGTTTTGCTCCAATGTTTGTAAACAACGTAAATGTAAACAAACACTGTAAAAACATGGTTAAAACCATAATTGTGTTATAATGATCAGTCCTTGCATCCACAGCTCGGTGTAGGATTTTGAGAGTGGTTCCATTTCTCCAAGCACATCCCTGATCTTTTTACTAGAACGAAGGTGGGGAGGCATCTAGCTTTAAAGGTGTCTTCACCCAAAATTCTATGTTTGCCAGATGCTTTCAAATGTCAAAAGAGGACTAAAGTTGAGTTCAGGATGTATGACAACATGATAGAATTAGATTTTGGAGTAAACTATCCCTTTAACGTCTATAACAAACACATATATATTGGGAGAAGGTCCACAGTATGCAACAGAGGAATCACAGTGCTAGAATTATTTATCCACTTCAGTTACTGTTCCATTGACCAATCCCATCATTACATGAAACGCTTCACCTATGCATTTGTATTCAGGGCGGGGCGCTCAGACTTTAAAGGCTGGGTGTAGCAGGTCCACTAGAGGACAGGATGGTGTGTTTGGGTCTGAGGATTATGGAATTCTCAATTACATATTTTCCCCATTTAATATGCAAATTGTACTGAAATGGAACTAGGATGAGCATAAGGCCCACAACATTCAGTGAAAGGTGTGAGCTTGACATATACGGAATATGATACAGTATACTTAACTCTCAGGAGAACATTATTTTGCTGCTAATCTTTAGCAAGCAAGATAGTGAATTGTCTTGGAATGTGTTTGAGACCAATGTGCGAAGGCTGGCTTGGATATTTTGGTCACATACGCGCTAGGCCTTTTTACACTGGCGGTCTGGCCTGGCCCACCCTGGAGTGAAGTGGTTTAATGTAAAACGACTACTGAATCCTACTTTGTGCTCTACTGGCTGTGTTGCAGGAACACCAGACGCACGGCGGAGGTGTGGATGGACGAGTTCAGGCTCTTCTACTACTCGGCTCGCCCTGCAGCACGGGGCAAGTCCTACGGAGAGTGAGTGACACATCACCATACACCTCTACACGCCATACGGCGTACACCTCTACACGGCGTACACCTCTGCACGGCGTACACCTCTACACGGCGTACACCTCTGCACGGCGTACACCTCTGCACGGCGTACACCTCTGCACGGCGTACACCTCTGCACGGCGTACACCTCTGCACGGCATACACCTCTGCACGGCATACACCTCTGCACGCCATACACCTCTGCACGGCATACACCTCTGCACGGCATACACCTCTGCACGGCATACACCTCTGCACGGCATACACCTCTACACGGCATACACCTCTACACGGCATACACTTCTACTGCTATATTTTATATTCTACAGATTGCTGTTAAAGAGAAAGATTAGAGAACACATACATTGCATCTGGTTTAACACGATTAACGGGGTAGACGGTTCAGTTCAAACCATATCATTCAGGTTATTTAAAGAGAGCGTTTTTGGTCTCCCTGCATTACATATTGGAGCAATGTGCCTGCCTCTGTGTATGCGTGTAGCACTGCCTTTTCTCTGATAAGAGCAGGACAGCATTATAAGAAAGGTTCCTCTCTCTAACATACACTTCATTAATTTCCCTCTCTCTCTCTCTATTATCAGCATTCATGGCAGGGAAGAGCTCCGCAAGATTCTCAAGTGCAAATCCTTCAAGTGGTATCTGGACAACGTCTACCCAGAACTCAAGTGAGTGTGTGCGGCTGGCCACTCACACACATCCCATTATGGTTCATTCAGAATAGATGAATGATTATTTTTCATATTCAGGCCTCTCTATTTTTGTCCCCTGATTGCTCTGAGTCCAGCCTTGCAGCTCAATCTGACTGATACAACAACAGCCAGGCGTGATGGAGTTTAGGTTAATCCCATGGACCGAAATTAACAATGTGGACTCAGGGGAGAGAAGTCTGACCTTCTAGATGACCACCGTTAATTGCATACTAAGAGAAAAGACTATAAAAAGTGAGTTGAAGAGACAGGTGAATTGAGAGAAAGTTGAAATAGGGAGGACAAGTCCCAGTGAAAGGACAGTGGTGAGGAAGAGTATACAGAGAATGTTAAAGACATACAAGAGATAGAGAGTGATATACAGAGAGAAGTACAGTCGTAGGCTATAACAAAACGCTTGCAGAGCACACAAAGGATACAAGGGATATGAGTACCGTTACCTATGGGGGGGCTGTGTGTGTGTGTGATGGATCCACTGCTGCTGGTTCCAGGTTCCTGTTTGCTGACTAAGTGAATGAGCTGGGCTGTAAAGCCTCCACAGACCCACACTGGCAGCAGACAACATTACTTACACACACACACACACCAAACCCCCCCCACCACCCCAAAGCCATAGGTTCTGCCTAGCTCTGATGAATGGCTCTGTCATGTGAACATTTATTTCTTCCTGCACATTTAAATATTGATTAGAATTCATTTCAGACATTGTCTGAGGAAGCATTAATGCCAGGCCACGGAACATGACACTCTAGCCTCAATGTTAATCTCTATACGAAATAGTTATTTATGTGCATGTAAAAACGCCACCATGAATCTATCCCAGGCGTGAGTATCAACATATTACATTCAGAGATTATACATCTGCCTTGTATTCTGCATTGGGGAATATACTCTAAATCAAGAAAATACATTTATAAAATGTGTGTTGTGTATTTTCAGAGTGCCGGATGATTCGGACTCTAAGTCGGGGGTGATTCGTCAAAGACAGAATTGTCTAGAGTCGCGGATGCTGGTGGGACAGGACCTCCCCTCTCTCACACTGGCACCCTGCATCGGGACCAAATCTGTGCCAGCACTCAACCAGGTAAGGCCTACACTCAACATTCAAACAGTGAAGACTTACAGTTGAAGTCGGAAGTTTACATACACTTAGGTTGGAGTCATTAAAACTCGTTTTTCAACCACTCCACAAATTTCTTGTTAACAAACTATAGTTTTGGCAAGTCGGTTAGGACATCTACTTTGTGCATGGCACAAGTAATTTTTCCAACAATTGTTTACAGACAGATTATTTCACTTATAATTCACTGTATCACAATTCCAGTGGGTCAGAAATTTACATTCACTAAGTTGACTATGCCTTTAAACAGCTTGGAAAATTCCAGAAAATTATGTCATGGCGTTAGAAGCTTCTGATAGGCTAATTGACATAATTTGAGTCAACTGGAGGTGTACCTGTGGATGTATTTCAAGGCTTACCTTCAAACTCAGTTCCTCTTTGCTTGACATCATGGGAAAATCTAAATAAATCAGCCAAGACCTCAGAAAAAAACCTCCACATGTCTGGTTCATCCTTGGGAGAAATTTCCAAACGCCTGAAGGTACCACGTTCATCTGTACAAACAATAGTACGCAAGTATCAACACCATGGGACCACGCAGCCGTCATTCCGCTCAGGAAGGAGACGCATTCTGTCTCCTAGAGATGAACGTACTTTGGTGCGAAAAGTGCAAATCAATCCCAGAACAACAGCAAAGAACCTTGTGAAGATGCTGGAGGAAACGGGTACAAAAGTATCTATATCCACAGTAAAAGGAGCCCTATATTGACATAACCTGAAAGGCTGCTCAGCAAGGAAGAAGCCACTGCTCCAAAACCGCCATAAAAAAGCCAGACTACGGATCATACTATTTGGAGAAATGTCCTCTGGTCTGATGAAACAAAAATAGAACTGTTTGGCCATAATGACCATCGTTATGTTTGGAGGAAAAAGGGGGAGGCTTGCAAGCCGAAGAACACCATCCCAACCGTGAAGCACGGGGGTGGAGGCATCATGTTGTGGGGGTGCTTTGCTGCAGGAGGGACTGGTGCACTTCACAAAATAGATGGCATCATGAGGAATTAAAATTATGTGTATATATTGAAGCAACATCTCAAGATATCAGTCAGGAAGTTAAAGCTTGGTTGCAAATGGGTCTTCCAAATGGACAATGACCCCTAGCATACTTCCAAAGTTGTGGCAAAATGGCTTAAGGACAACAAAGTCAAGGTATTGGAGTGGCCATCACAAAGCCCTGACCACAATCCCATAGAAAATGTATGGGCAGAACTGAAAAAGCGTGTGCGAGCAAGGAGGCCTACAAACCTGACTCAGTTACATCATCTCTGTCAGGAGGAATGGGCCAAAATTCACCCAACTTATTGTGGGAAGCTTGTGGAAGGCTACCCAAAATGTTTGACCCAAGTTAAACAATTTAAAGGCAATGCTACCAAATACTAATTGAGCGTATGTAAACTTCTGACCCACTGAGAATGTGATGAAAGAAATAAAAGCTGAAATAAATCCTTCTCTCTACTATTATTCTGACATTTCACATTCTTAAAATAAAGTGGTGATCCTAACTGAGCTAAGACAGGGAATTTGTACTAGGATTAAATGTCAGGAATTGTGAAACTGAGTTTAAATGTATTTGGCTAAGGTGTATGTAAACTTCCAACTTCAACTGTAATAGGCGACTCCGGGATGCTGGCCTTCTAGCCAGGGTTCCTCTGTCCATTATCTGTGTTCTTTTGCCCATCTTAATCTTTTATTTTTATTGGCCAGTCTGAGATATGGCTTTTTCTTTGCAACTCTGCCTAGAAGGCCAGCATCCTGGAGTCGCCTCCTCACTGTTGACGTTGAGACTGGTATTTTGCAGGTTCTTTTTAATGAAGCTGCCAGTTGAGAACTTGTGAGGCATCTGTTTCTCAAACTCGACACTCTAATGTACTTGTCCTATTGCTCAGCTGTGCACCGGGGCCTCCCACTCCTCTTTCTATTCTGGTTAGAGCCAGTTTGCGCTGTTCTGTGAAGGGAGCAGTACACAGTGTTGTACCAGATCTTCAGTTTCTTGTCATTTACAACATTAACAATGTCTACACTGTATTTCTGATGCATTTTATGTTATTTTAATGGACCAAAAATATGCTTTTCTTTCAAAAACAAGGACATTTATAAGTGACCCCAAACTTTTGAACGGTAGTGTAGCTTCAGCACACACTGACAGAGCTACTGTATAGCCCAGACCAGACTCAATACCCACAAAGAATACAAAGTCTAGTCCAGAGTCAATACTACTGTATCACTACTGCCTGGTGAAGGGGCTGTTCTGCACACAAGTCCAGCAGCTTCAACACTCACTGACAGAGAGGTACTATGTATCCCAGGCTGTCAGAAAGTATCTGTCCTCATTAGCCTCTCCAGCACACACTGTTTTAAAACAAACATGGGCTAAGCCTCTCTCCCCGTCCGTCAGTACTGCTCCTGTCATGTTTTCTTTCCGTCTCTATACAATTCGAGCAGACAAGCATCATCTTGCACTTGTGGAATTCAGCCTAGGCTGCTCCCACTCTGACAGTCTCACACACCGGCTCGCTCACACACCTGGATCTCCCCCACCCCTTTCGCTCTCTTTTTCTACCTCTTTCTCCCCTTCTCTTTTCCCTCTTCCTCGCCTATCAATCTTTCTTGTATTTGTTTTTCTCCCAGTCTGTCAATATGCCTCTCCCTTCTCTCTTTATTTTCTCTCTCTCTCTATCGTTCTCTCTCGCTCTTGTTCTACCTGATGTTATGTCAGTGCTACCAGCAAGCAGACCTTCCCGAGTGCTCAATGCCGCTCAGCCTCCACAGACTATTCCCAAGCACTTGTTCTGCAGATAGGATCATTCTCACCGCCGTGACCGGCTATCACATCACCTCCCTGTACACGTATTTCTCTCTCTCTCTCTCACACACACACACACACACACACACACACACACACACACACACACACACACACACACACACACACACACACACACACTTTGTCTAAGACCAAGTGTTAGCTGTTGATGGATGGTTAGTTATGTAAATCAGATGATATCATAGAGATGTGTGTTATGCAGAAGTAAAGAAAGGCTCTCAGACGGTTCGACTTGTTTCTTCTCTCTTCCAATTAATTTCCCTAGGAAGCACATTATGCTTTATTTGGCTTTAATTCAGCGCTGAAACATGGTAAAACAGGCTACTGTATAATTATTGTGTCAGCATTCATTTAGACTACGCCTATTATGCTTCTGCAGTACAGTAGACCAACTGTTATGTGCTGTTATTATTACAGTGTATAAGAATAGCAGAAGTGTCTAGTTCTAGGTAGGACACTGCTCTCAAAGCAGATTCAGTATGAGACTGGCCACAGCTGTTCGTTATGTTCCAAGCTGGTGGTTCTCAGGTGTTCTGATTAAAACAGGGAAGTAGACAGAGATTCAGCCAAAAACACAGCAGCTGCCAATATGGAAGACTGGATGTTCTTACTCAGACTTTATCCAACCAGCCTGTCTGTGCTCTATTATATAGCCTCTATCAATCAATCAAATGTATTTACAGAGCCCTTTTTACATCAGCAGATGTCACAAAGTGTTTATATAGAAACTCCGCCTAAAACCCCAAAGAGTAGCAATGCAGATGGAGAAGCACGATGGCTAGGAGAAACTCCCTAGAAAGGCAGAGAGGAACCAGTCTCTGAGGTGGGGCCAATCCTCTTCTGGCTGTGCCGGTGGAGATTATAAGAGTACATGGTCATTAAGGCAAGATCGTTCTTCAAGATGTTCAAACGTTCATAGACGACCAGCAGGGTCAAATTACAGAGGGTGCAGCAGGTCAGTTGGATTTTCATAGCCGAGCATTCAGAGGCCAAGACAGCAGGTGTGGTAGAAAAAGAGCGAGAGAGAGTGGAAACAGCAGGCCCGGTATAAGATAGCAGGTGAACAGGTCAGGGTTCCATAGCCGCAGGCAGAACAGCAGAAACTGCATCAGCAGCACGGCCAGGTGACTGGGGACTGGGACAGCCAGGAGTCGTCAGGCCAGGTAGTCCTGAGGCATGCTGCTAGAGCTCATGTCCTCAGGGAGGGGAGATGGAGAGAGGTGGGAGAATTAGAGGCAGCATACTTAAGATCACACGGATGAATCTAGTTGCTTACCCCTGCTCTAAAAACACACTGTCTGTCTCCTAAAGCAGCGCACAGATCCCCTAGACATGGAGCCACTTAGATTAACATTACAGTAAATTAACATTGGCATGCCACAACGGACATCGTAAAAAGCTGTGCCATTACTGCAGGGTAATTAGATTTAATACATAGCACATTTTCACTGTGCAGTTTATCCTATTAAGCAGTGTTGTGTGCATGCCCTCTGCCTTCCGACCTGTTAATCTGCTAGCAGGCCTCGTCTCCACCCACCTGCCGTTTAATACACAAAACCCAGCTGGGCCTGGTTATTACAGCCCTCTGTTCTCAACCCAGAAACATGCCTACTTGTAGTGGCCTGGCCTCTTGGTGTCACCTCCACAGAGAGGTGAGATACACGTACCTCCGACACTGCCCTCTGACATGGCTGCTGTCACTTGTGCGCACAAGGCCACAAATAATGTATGTGCACACACACAGACAGACAGACACACACACAAACACACACATACAAACACACACAGACAGACAGACACACACACATACACACTGGGCCTTATCCTCTGTGATGTGTTTCCAGGTGATGTGATTCTTATTGCAGCAAGGTTGTAATGTAATGATGTGACTGGTGCAGGGTAATGATCCAGGTGGACCAGCTCTTACGATGAACATGGCATATACAGTTGAAGTCAGAAGTTTACATACACTTAGGTTGGAGTCATTAAAACTCGTTTTTCAAACACTCCACAAATTTCTTTTTAACAAACTATAGTTTTGGCGAGTCGGTTAGGACATCTACTTTGTGCATGACACAAGTAATTTTTCCAACAATTGTTTACAGACAGATTATTTCACTTATAATTCACTGTAGGTAAGAAGTTTACATACACTAAGTTGATTGTGCCTTTAAACAGCTTGGAAGATTCCAGAAAATGATGTCATGGCTTTAGAAGCTTCTGATAGGCTAATTGACATAATTTGAGTCAATTGGAGGTGTACCTGTGGATGTATTTCAAGGCCTACTGTCACGACTTCCGCCGAAGTCGGTCCCTCTCCTTGTTCCGGCGGCGTTCGGCGGTCGACGTCACCGGCTTTCTAGACATCACCGATCCATTTTTCATTTTCCATTGGTTTTGTCCTTGTTTTACACACCTGGTTTCAATCCCACAATTACTTGTTCATTATTTAACCCTCTGTTCACCCATGTTTGTTTGTGAGTGATTGTTTATTGTTCATGGTTGGTTATTTTTATTCCAGCTGGTTTTTTCGCCCGTGTGTTTTGGGCACGTTGTATTTGATTACCTTTTGCCGTATTGGATTAAATACGTAGTTCACTCATCTCTGCTTTCCTGTGCCTGACTTTATGCACCAGCTACACACACCAGCATTGACACCTACCTTCAAACTCAGTGCCTCTTTGCTTGAGATCATGGGAAAATCAAAAGAAATCAGCCAGGACCTCAGAAAAATAATTGTAGACCTCCACAAGTCTGGTTCATCCTTGGGAGCAATTTCCAAACGCCTGAAGGTACCACGTTCATCTGTACAAACAATAGTACGCAAGTATCAACACCATATGACCACGCAGCCGTCAAACCGCTCAAGAAGGAGACGCGTTCTGTCTCCTAGAGATGAACGTACTTTGGTGCGAAAAGCGGAAAATCAATCCCAGAACGACAGCAAGGGACCTTGTGAAGATGCTGGAGGAAACCGGTACAAAAGTATCTATATCCACAGTAAAGCAACTCCTATCTCGACATAACCTCGACATAACCAGTGTATTTTGTGTAAAATAGCATGTCAACATATCATGCTGATGCAGGCCTGTTCCCTACGCAACACAGGTTCATATTATTCAAGTACACTTGTTAGTATAGGGTACTGTAGAGGTTGTTATGGTGTGTGGCTGTGACAATGGATGGGACTTGGTTTTTGTGTGACCTTTTTTGTGCCTGCCTACTATCCTTGGGGAATGAAAACCCTTGGAAGTGTGTTTCACACATTAGACTGGCTGAACGTAGTGCTAACTCCTCTGGACCACTTTTCCAACGCTAGGCCAACCTTGGCTGCTCCACCCTCTGTGGAGAGAGTCTATGTGGAACCAAAAAGGGTTCTCCTATGGGGACAGCCGAAGAACCCTTTTGGAACCCTTTTTCGAAGAGTGTAGATAGAGGACTCTAGTGCCCAAAAGCCTGTTTTATCATGGGCAGCGCCATTAAGGACTTTCACAATTTTGAGGAAGGATCACATAATTCCATCCAGGTGACGAGGAGGATTCAGCCAATGAATTATACTCGTGAGGAAACATTCCGAAACTGCAGGTGACATTAAATCGCCAACCTTGGCTTTATACCTGTTCAAACAACACACTATGCAGCAGTGTGCACCCTTTCAGTTTTTTGCCAACTCATAGACATAGTAGAAGAAAATGGACCACTTCACAATGGAGATGGCCTCAATGGCGCTGCCCGTGCTCTTACAGACGCCATAACAGGACCGATACAATGATGCGATGTCTACCTAAGTCTATGGCTGCTCCTCTCTAGGCAGTCATCTTCAAGTCAGTGTTACAGCTTGATGTGTGCCTGGGATGTCCTCTGGCACATTGATAATTGCCTGTAAAGAGAAAGAAACACATGTTAGAACACAGGGTGATATTCGGGAAAAGGGTATTCAATTGTTTGTAGCTCCGCTAGTTGTGCTCTATTAGCCGTACCTTTTTGTGTTAATGTTACCACTATAAAGTGCACATGCTTTAGTAATAAGATCGCTATTCATATATTAAGGAATGGTTCGAATTGACCTTTGATTCTTCGTTATAGCGGACACGCATTAAGGCGGCGGGCCCCATGTACTGCCATATTATTCAGTGCTCTCCGTTACTCTTGTTCTATCTTCATTAGCGCAGTAAACTTGATCCCAATTCTAGAGCTCCAAGACGGCGGCAATACAAATAAAAAATTAAGTCGGTCGTGCTGATTTACTGGAACACTGAACCATGTTGCACGCTGTAGTTTAAAACAATGAAGTCATATCTGAATCCCTCCGTGGCTATGCAGCGTTCCTTCTGCCGTGCTCGGCAGGGGGTGTGTCAACCAGAGCGCGCGTCCGAGAGCGCCAATTATCTTGTGGTTTGGGTAACGCATGCGCTATGGTTGCTAAGTCCCGGTGGAAAGAGAAACTTGTACCAGAGTTTAATAATTGTAATGTACATGTAATTAAAAGCCCTCACTCTGGGCATTGCACTGAATCCTCTGGTCTGCATGTCTTTTCAAAGACATTGGTTAGAAATAGGCAACATATCCACTGTACATGGGCCACCACTGTCCATGCTAAAGGTCAGAAGCAAATATCTCAGGCTCATCAATTATGACTATATACTTGGTCCTTCGCAGCATGGCCGTCTAGTGTTCATCACGGGACCTACTTTGTGTTGTCAAACACACACACATACTTTCCTACTGTGTGACCATGCTGAACATCCAGTATAGGAATCACCAGTTCAGTTTGGAAGGTTGTCCTTACTGCTGCTGCTCACTACATATCTTCCTAATTGCCTCCAATTACGTTGCCAGAACCCTCTTCCTATCTTGGCGTCAGCCCTCCGGTGTCTCTTGCTATTAACTCACTTATTTTGTGCCAAAAGAAACTAGACAGGATCTACCATTTCTAGAGATAATTAAATGTATCTGAGGCACTTGTGTGTGAAATGAGTAGTTCTCAATTTGCTCTGCTATAGGAAAATCAGTACAAGCAAGCATACATTTGTAGTTATAGCTTGAATTGGCGAAGACCTGTCCTATTTTGTCATCTTACATATTTTTTCTAAACACCTGGTTACACAGTATGAAACCAAGGAAGTGCACAAAAGTTGAATCCAAGAACATCACAACATCATGTTAGGAAAAAAACTAGCTTTCCAAAAAGGCAGGGACCCAGACAAGAACACAGATGCTTTATTGTTTGAGCGCAGGGGAAGGAGATGTAATACAACTATAAAATGAGACCACAGTTTAGTGCATCTCTGTTGGAGAGCATCTCGCCTGACTAGGACATATGGGTACAGTGATGTTGCCTGGCAGCTTGTACCCGGAGTGTCTTTAACAACAAGAGTTTCAAATAGTCTTTCTGTCTGATATTCTACAATAAAACACTAGAATCCATGACATAATATCAGTGAATAATTGTATCCTTTTGGGCCCACTCAATATCAAATCCTCTGTAAGCTAGCTAGACCATGAAAAGTGGCTAGATGTGCATGCACCACCATACACAGGTAGCCTAATGGTTAGTGGGGCGGCAGGTAGCCTAGTGGTTAGTGGGGCGGCAGGTAGCCTAGTGGTTAGTGGGGCGGCAGGTAGCCTAGTGGTTAGTGAGGCGGCAGGTAGCCTAGTGGTTAGTGGGGAGGCAGGTAGCCTAGTGGTTAGTGGGGCGGCAGGTAGCCTAGTGGTTAGACCGTTGGGCCAGTAACCGAAAGGTTGCTAGATTGAATCCCAGAGCTGACAAGGTAAAGATCTGTTGCCCCTGAACAAGGCAGTTAACCCACTGTTCGTAGGCTGTCATTGTAAATAAATTTGTTCTGAACTGACTTGCCTAGTTAAATAAAGGTAAAAAAGAAAACACAGACAGGCTTAGCAGCATCACATACTTTCAGTTCAAAATATTTACTGTTTTTCGTCTGGGTTTTGGCCATTCTCAAGACATGACTGTGTGTGTGTGTGTGTGTGTGTGTGTGTGTGTGTGTGTGTGTGTGTGTGTGTGTGTGTGTGTGTGTGTGTGTGTGTGTGTGTGTGTGTGTGTGTGTGTGTGTGTGTGTGCGCGTGTGTGTCAATCTCCACTATGCTGGCTCAGTAATATCCCCTGGTCTGGTTCCACAGAGAGTCTTATTATGTCATGATGTATGGAATGTTCCTGAAGAGTGAACCCACTCCCAGAGACAGATGTTTTGGAGGTGTGGGTAGTGGTGTGTGCTGTACTGAAGACACACTCTGCCTGGCTGGAGGAATTGGGTCACCTCACGATTGGATGTACCAATCACTCATACACTCCCAGTCTGTAGTAATCTGTGTGTTTTCAGTGGTATGACATGACCATGTTCTGCTAAATGTTGATGCATAAATCTACTCTCACATACATGGTATGTAGACTGTTTTGTTAGTACGTAATTATCTCTTGGTGATGTGTTATCAGTGTATCTCTCTCTCCTCAGGAGTGGATCTACACCCACGGGCAGCAGATCCGCCAGCAACAACACTGCCTCTCCCTCTCCACCACTTTCCCCGCCTCCCAGGTCATGCTCTTGCCCTGCAACATCGGCGACGGGAAACAAGTAATAGCCCAGAGGGCGCCCGTCCTCACCTAAACACCCATCACGCTGCACTGTGCCCGGCCCCCTGCCGCAAACGAGCAAAGCCACTTCTGACAAGCCATGAATCAACTTTCACTTAGGCAGCCTGATAGTGCAGTGGAGGGTGTGCCTGAGAGCTCTGGGTTCTGCCTGTATCACCAGCCAGCTGCTGCTGTTGCTGCTGCTGCACCCTGAGACGGAGGCAAGGTCCTCCTCAGTCTGTTTCGGCTTATCTAAAAGTATGCTAGCGAGGCCGTTTACATGGTTTGAGTCTGTACGAAAAGGTTGTACATGTTTTATTGACATTCTTGGTAAACAACGAGGAAAACAAAACAGAGGAGTCGGTTTGTGGAGAATGTGTGCAGATACTGTTCATGAGTGGGAGGGTGTTTTGAACAGCATGCATGACTGTATAATGTATTCACATTGTTTTGTTTGGGTGGTGACTACAGGAACAGATGATTCATGAATATGTGGTGATAATGATGTAGTGTCTGGTGAAAACATAGGAAGTGAGAGAAAGAAGGATCGTGAGAGTGATGGAGAGAGAAAGAGATGATAAATAGCACACTTAAAACATTATACACAGCTCAGTTACAGTCTAGTGTTGCATAGATAAGTCAGTGCCACGTAATAGACCGCTATATCGGCAGGTAGATTTTAGCTCTCCCACTTTTAGAAGTTGCGAACACTACCTCCTCCTGCTAAAAAGGCTCCCAAAGCAGCATGTTCCACCCCTGGCACATAGACGGAAACTGTTCAATGATAGCTAATTAGAGCCATGCTCATGTGTTCCCAGAGAGAGGCTCTCAGGAGCCTACAAATGTGCTTAACTATCAATTGTGCATCAACAGCCAGTAACAAGAGGAATTACTTAGAGGCACCACAGGCACTGAATACAAATAGATTTTGTTTTAATTATTTTATTGTATCAATTAAAAAGTGCAGTCTCACTTTGCTTCATAAAAAAAGGAAATAAACGTGTCATGGCAATTTGAGTCTTTCCTGCTTTGATCAAGGTCACAGTGGAACAGAGCTTGTTCCTGTTCACTGACTCTAAATACTGTGGATCGAAGGCGCTCTGTATCTCTATCACATCCACCATGGATTTTGGTGGCATTTTAATCCTTGGGCGGGGCACCCTAAAAAAAAAATTCAAGTCGCTTTTCGGGATTGAAAAATGCTTTCAGTGTAAATTTAAACGAATAAAACCAGATATCAAGTATGTAGAAATATAATGGACCTAAATCTTATTTGTTATAATATCATCTTTGCGAACTAACATTTACCAAAATAAAAGGTAGACAGTCAGGGAGAATTGAAAATTCCAAAAACAATGAATTTAGTAGTATTCATTATGTTATGGTTGAGAAAAAGAACACAGCATTAGCCATGGTGAAAAGCATAGAATTGCAGGAAACTAGCTTTAAAACAGCATGATTTTCTCACTGCTCCATGGCAGAATATGTATAATTGTCTTGGCAACAGGCTTTTCCTGTCAGCCGTCACATTCTAACCAGTGATGGATGTGTGAGACAATGACAAAATCCTTGCATGTTTGCTAATATCCTCTACTTTTGTTAATGTATAAGTTCAACAATATCAACAAGAAGAATAATTCCCTGCTCTGAATTATTATTGTGACTCACCAGAAATTGAGTAAAGAGGGACATCTAGTGGTGAATAGTGGGAAGAACGCCATGTGCCATGACAGTGCCATGAACGTGACATGCGATTAAGATCATTAGCTAAATATGAAGTTGACAAAATTACAGGGTCAGTATTGGACAATAGTTGCCCAAACTTTTTTATTTATTTGAACCAATGGCATTCTGTAACAATTAACGGACAATAGCAGTTTAATAACATTAAAATGCATGTCTCTGTATACAGTATAGTTATTGATCTTTGTATTGTCTGTTGTGTTCCAGCGATGGCAGAAGTCAGGCACCCATCTGGAGCACCTGGCCTCTCACTTCTGCCTGGACAGTGAGATGGCCCTGGACGGCATCGAGAGCAGCAAGATGCTGGTGATCAGCCCCTGTGAACTGACAGCCTACACCCAGAGATGGGAGATGCCCTTCTCCTGATCCACCCACAACACAATCCTTCCTGTAGAGGAGGACTACACTACGAGCATTCACAAATTTCTGCAGTGCTTACTATAGCCAAGGGCTTTTAGAAAGAGAGAGAGTGATGGAGGGAGAGAGGGAAATTAGAGAGGAGGTGGATACCAGAGTAAAGGGTGTTTTTGGTCACTGAGATCAGTCTTTATAAGATGGCAGGGACTTGGACTGATGTCAGCACAGTGTTCAACAAGACATTCAGCAGGGCTGAAGTCATTTATTGTGGGCTAATATATATGAAAATACAGGGGACACAATCTTTCATTGCTGTTTTCATTGAAACTCGTGATCTGTCAAAACTATTCTTCTAACTGCTGCTTCAACTGTATAAGTTCTGATTTAGACTGCAACCTGTCTTCGTAATGACATTTCAATGGTGATCTAAAATGGGATGAGATGCAGCTATGATGGAATTTGTGACAGCAAATTTAATGCACATGTCAAATGGTGATATTTTAATATCCTATGATTCCCATTTATTTTTTATTGAAATGGAGATGACCTTTACACAAAATTGCTATGATCCTGAAACACACACACACACACACACACGTCTATGATCCTGAAACACAAACACACTGTAATAGCCAGTGCTGCAATGTCAAAAAGGAAATAAAAGAAACACAGAAAAGGTTTGTTTATTAGTTTTGTGTTCAGCAGTGATAAGTAGCCTATGTAGCCTGAACTAGAATATATTGATAACATTTTATAATGGTGAAGGTTGGACACCCCTTCCCTGATTTAACAAATTGTGAATTAGTCTCAGTATAATTATTTCAATTGTATTAGATATGACTGGTACCAGCAGAGCACTGGCACCTCGGTCAGCATTACCAGCATCTTACAGTTCTGTGCAGTGACACATCATGGGTTATCAAAGACAGACGAACGGCAAGAAGTATTGACCGCAAAAGGGTTAGGATTTGAGAATAAATAGCATAATAACCGTTCGCTCAAATGAATATGCCTGCCTGGCCAACTTCCATGGGAAAAAGGATAATTCACAGATATGATGTTATGTCACGCTTTCAGAGACAAAAGGATGTCAATGGACTAGGCTAGTCTTCGTCGAGCGCATGCAGATGTCAGCTAAACATGTCAGCTAAACATTTAGATGTCAGCTAAACATTTAGCTAATTATGATTATTTGCTCTGAAATCTGTCGAAGAATGTAATGGTATTTTCGACAGAATTTACAATTTGAAAGTGACTAATAGTGCTTTCAAGACAACTGGGAACTCTGAAAAAAACTAGGTAAAATCATCTTTAAGTCGGAGCTCTAGAAAGATGCCAGAGTTTCCGACTTGGAATTGCGAGTTATCTTGAACACACTGAAGTCTGAGATTTCTGAGTTCCCAGTTGTTTTGTTTTCAATAGAGCCCCACATTGGAGTTGTCATAATAAAATCATAATATAAATCTCTCTTGGATAAGGTAACTTTCATCAATATATTAGTCTCCATTTACTCTCAGATTAGAAATTTGGCAGTCTCGTCCAGATCATCATGGCATTTGTAGTTCTTTATGATAGCCACATTAGCAGATCATTTGCATGTCATTTTTAGGGAGTAAATACATGCGAATATATTGATAAAAGTAACTTTGTCCTAGAGATATTTACACAGTTATCAAAATGTCACACCAGAGTAAGCCTACACGAAACACAGCCTTTATTTTAAGTGTTTATAAAATCCCCTATGGGAAAAATGAATGGTGGAAAAACAATTGGAACCATTTCCTTGTTTGACCACAAGGTTTTATGGGTATTATGGCTATTGTGGTATTCTATACTCCAAGTAGACATAAGATGGAATACCCCTCGACCATGCCCACAAATTGGGAAAAACAAACATTATTTCCCATTGACCCCCATTGTAATGTACATACTGAACTACGATTTGCAATCCTCCCACATAGGGAAATAGAGCCTGCAAGGAGAGCCCCGTGGCTTCAGGCTACTCAGCATGGGAGAGTGGGAAATGTGGGGACCAGGTGTCCAAGTAGGCTACACGTAGCTACAGTATGTATGTGGAAAACATTTAATCACAGGTAAGACATACAGTACCAGTCAAACGTTTAGAACACCTACTCATTCAATGGTTTTTCTGTATTTGTACTATTTTCTACATTGTAAAATAATAGTGAAGACATCAAAACTATGAAATAACACATATGGAATCATGTAGTAACCCAAAAAGCATTAAACCAATCAACCACACTCTTGGCATTCTCACAACCAGCTTCATGAGGTAGTCATCTGGAATGCATTTCAATTAACAGGTGTGCCTTGTTAAAAGTTCATTTGTGGAATTTCTTTCCTTAATGCATTTGAGCCAATCAGTTGGGTTGTGACAAGGTAGGGGTGGTGTACAAAAGATAGCCCTATTTGGTAAAAGACCAAGTCCATATCATGGCAAGAACAGCTCAAATAAGCATAGAGAAACGACTGTCAAACCAAATCAAATCAAATGCTATTGGTCACATACACATGGTTAGCAGATGTTATTGCGAGTGTAAGCGAATTACTTACGCTTCTAGATCCGACAGTGCAGCAGTATCTAACAGGTAATATCTAACAAATTCCACAACACAACCTAATACACACAATCTAGTAAAGGAATGGGATGAGAATATATAAGTATAAAATATATGGATGAGCAGTGACAGAACGGCTAAGTTGCAATAGATAGTAAAGAATAGATAGTGAAGGATACAGTATACAGTATTTACATGAGATGAGTAATGCGAGATATGTAAATGTTCTTAAAGTGGCCTTATTAAAGTGACTAGTGTTCCATTTATTGAAGTGGCCAATGATATCAAGTCTGTAGGTAGGGGAAAAACTTTAAGACATGAAGGTCAGTCAATCTGGAAAATATCAAGAACTTTGAAAGTTTCTTCAAGTGCAGTCGGAAAAACCATCAAGCGCTATGATGAAACTGGCTCTCATGAGGACCTCCACAGGAAAGGAAGACCCAGAGTTAACTCTGCTGCAGAGGATAAATTCATTAGAGTTAACTGCACCTCAGATTGCAGCCCAAATTCATGCTTCACGGAGTTCAAGTAACAGACCCATCTCAACATCAACTGTTCAGAGGAGACTGCGTGAATCAGGCCTTCATGGTTGAATTGCTGCAAATAAACCATTACTAAAGGACACCAATAAGAAGATGAGACTTGCTTGGGCCAAGAAACACGAGCAATGGACACTCCAAATTTGAGATTTTTGGTTCCAACCACCATGTCTTTGTAAGACGCAGAGTAGGTGAACAGATGATCTCTGCATGTGTGGTTCCCACCATGAAGCATTGAGGAGGAGGTGTGATGGTGTGGGGGTGCTTTGCTGGTGACACAGTTGTTGATTTATTTAGAATTCAAGGCACACTTAACCAGCATGGCTACCACAGCATTCTGCAGCTATGCGTCATACCATCTGGTTTGCGCATAGTGGGACTATCATTTGTTTTTCAACAGGACAATGACCCAACACACCTACCTGGGCTCCACAATCACCTGACCTCAACCCAATTGAGATGGTTAGGGATGAGTTGGACCGCAGAGTGAAGGAAAAGCAGCCAACAAATGCTCAGCATATGTGGGAAATCCTTCACGACTGTTGGAAAAGCATTCCAGGAGAAGCTGGTTGAGAGAATGCAAAGCTGTCATCAAGGCAAAGGGTGGCTACTTTGAAGAATCAAAAATCTATTTTGTTTAGTTTAACAGTTTTTTGGTTACTACATGATTCCATATGTGTTATTTCATCGTTTTTATGTCTTCACTATTATTCTACAATGTAGAAAATAGTGAAAATAAAGATAAACCCTTGAATGAGTAGGTGTGCCCAACCTTTTGACTGGTTCTGTACATTTAACTTGGTTTGGTATAGTGTGTTTGTACACAACTTGTAGCTGTATAGTCCGTTTGCTTGTGTTGTTGGTCTTGGCTAGCTTAATGTTCCGGACTGGTTGCTAGCTAGCTAGCACTCATGTGGCTGCTAGCACCATCATGAAAAGGGGCATGAGGGAGGCCCTACAGTCAATATTATGTTTTTCTAAGTATTGAGAACACTCAGTAGCAGGTAATGTTGAAAAGTAATCTTTATTAATGGCATGAGCTGGCGCACACCCAGAGAAAATGATTTAGTGTAGAGGTGCTGACTGTGCTGAAGAAGGCACAGTGATGCCAAAACGTTGGTAGTTATTTACCCAATAAATTACTGGTAGGTTAGTGGCGCGACTCTCTTCGTTTTTATAGAAAAGTAATCTTTAGACATGGAAAATGTAGTTTTGTAATTGACTAAAACAAGCAGATAACAATAAAATGGCGTTTGAAAAAGGTAAACTTTTTCCTATGGGATAACCTAGGTAACCTACGGTTGTTTTCCCCACAGATGGGCGGGGCCATGACGGTCCCTGAGGTCCCTCCCCCCTCTAACTTATTTTTCTTCGATGGGGTTTAACGGTGGTTGACATCCAATATTAATGGTGCATTTTCTTGCACGGCCTCGGCTGTGAAATCACGAAGACACAAAAAACTTTCAGCTCCCTTCAATGATTCCAATTTTCTTAGACTTCTCCGCTTGCGCTGTACAGTTCATGACCATTGCAATAAATAAAACAAAGCCCACCTTTTTAACATGAAGCATTTCACTATCACTCGGTTGATGAGAAACTTTCACTGGTCGTGGAGGCTCTACTACCATTGTTACTTCCCCGCCGCTCGTTTCTTCCAATCTTCTCACCGCCTGCAGATAGGAGATACGCTGGACACTCCTTAGTCTTGCCACTCCAGGGATTCAGGCACATATTCACCCCCACAACTGCAGTATTTCACTTCATCTGGCATACAATATTCTTCCCTTCTGACACATTACCAAATCTTTTCCATTTATGACACCAAAGGGTTGTGTACAAAAGCTCTGATAGGGTATCTCATGAATCCTAACTTTATATGAGAAGGGAGAGATTCTTCATATAAGAACAGTAGCATGGATGAAGTGAATTTATTTTCTCCATCTACCGTACAGGTCAGTCGACATGCACCAATCACTCCATCGATGTCTTCAGTTATATCCTTATATCCTATATCCTGCCTTTACTTCTTGGGCCACCCCAGAAATAACCCCCTTGATAGGCACCCTGCGTCGAAAATCCATATAGGAAACATTCCACTCTGATATCTTATTGAGCGCTAAAACACGCTTTTTCTGCTCCGCAGACACACAAAAATTCTAAATAAGACCACTTCTTGTGACTCTCACCGACTCCACACTTTCCTCCTACACATTCCAGAATTTTCTCGAGACGTTAAACAGATTTCCCAAGTAGCACTGATCCAAAACCCTCACTCTGACTAAAAACTAGTCTAGAGATTTCTTATTGTCCACGACAGCTTAACTTCTCGTTTCCCTTTTTCTTTGCCACGGTAACCCACTCATTCTCACGTTCTGTGCTATTATCTTCACCCGACTCACTAGCAGTTTCAAACAAATCCTCAGTTTCCACCATCTTCCCACTATCGTCTCCTGGGCCGAAAGCCTAACGACTGTTATGGTTAGAACACTTTAATTTATAGGCAGAGTTATACTGTCACTATCCCACACAATATCAAAAGGTTCATTTAAAATATAAATAGCTATGTTAAAATGTAAGATTGAACTCTATATGTAACAAAGAGTAGTCTCCTCTATTCAATGAATCAGGTGATTCCCCCTCTGATCTTCTTCTTCTTCTTCTTCTTCTTTTGTGGTTTTATGGCGGACTACAACCCCAAAAGGTGAATTGCAGCCACCAACTGGACAGGTAGAAAAAACAAGGTAAAATGAAAAGAAAAGAAAATCTAACGTTATTTGTTACAATGTATTTTCTTAAATTCTTGTTAATCTAACTGCACTGTCCAAATTATAGTAGCTATTACAATGAAAGAATACCATCCTATTGTTTGAGGAGAGTGCACAGTTTTGAACATTAAAAGTTATTAATAAACAAATTAGGCACATTTGGGCAGTCTTGATACAACATTTGAACAGAAATGCAATGGTTCATTGGATTAGTCTAAAACTTTGCGCATACACTGCTGCCATCTAGTGGCCAATATCTAAATTGCAGCTGGGCTGGAATAGTACATTATGGCCTTTCTCTTGCATTTCAAAGATGATGGTACAAAAAAAAATGAAAAACCTTTTTTTTTTTCTTTGTATTATCTTTTACCTGATCTAATGTGTTATATTCTCCTACATTTCCACAAACTTCAAACTGTTTCCTTTCAAATGGTACCAAGAAAATGCATATCCTTGCTTTAGGGCCTGAGCTACAGGCAGTTAGATTTAGGTATGTCATTTTAGGCGAAAATTGAAAAAAAGGGGCAGATTCTTAAGAGGTTTTTAAGTAGTACTTTAAAGTATTTTTATTTCATTACTTTACACCACTGGTATATAGGTCCTGGATGGCAGGAAGCTTGGCCACAGTGATGTACTGGGCCGTATGCATTACCCTCTGTAGCGCTTTACGGTCAGATGCCTAGCAGTTGACATACCAAGCAGTGATGCAACCGTTCAGGATGCTCTCGATGGTGCAGCTGTAGAACTTTTTGAGGATCTGGGGACCCATGACAAATCTTTTCAGTCTCCTGAGGGAGAAAAGGGGTTGTCCTGGAGTGATTGATGCACGTCGGATGAATCATGGAATATTTTCCGGGATTCATCCAATGGCATTGAGGAGTATACCACCTCAGTCACCGGCTTCATCAATAAGTGCATCGACGACGTCATCCCCACAGTGACCATAGGTACATATCCCAACCAGAAGCCATGGATTACAGGCAACATCCACACCGAGCTAAAGGCTAGAGCTGCCGCTTTCAAGGAGCAGGACACTAATCCGGAAGCTTATAAGAAATCCCGCTATGCCCTCAGATGAACCATCAAACAGGCAAAGCGTCAAAACAGGACTAAGATTGAATCCTACTACACCGGCTCTGACGCACGTCGGATGTGGCAGGGCTTGCAAACTATTACGGACTACAAAGGGAAACCCAGCCGCGAGCTGCCCAGTGACGCAAACCTACCAGACGGGCTGAATGCCTTTTATGCTCACTTCGAGGCAAGCAACATTGAAGCATGCATGAGAGCACCAGCTGTTCCGGACGACTGTGTGATCACGCTCTCCGTAGCCAATGTGAGCAAGACCTTTAAACAGGTCAACATTCACAGACAGATTACCAGGACGTGTACTCAGAGCATGTGCGGACCAACTGGCAAGTGTCTTCACTGACATTTTCAACTTCTCCCTGACCAAGTCTGTAATACCTATATGTTTCAAGCAGACCACCATAGTCCCTGTGCCCAAGAAAGCGAAGGTAACCTGCCTAAATGACAACCGCCCCATAGCACTCACGTCGGTAGCCATGAAGTGCTTTGAAACTCTGGACCCACTCTAATTCGCATGCAGCCCCAACAGATCCACAAAAGACGCAATCTCAATCACACTCCACACTGCCCTTTCCCACCTGGACAAAAGGAACACCTATGTGAGAATCCTGTTTATTGACTACAGCTCATAGTGCCCACAAAGCTCATCACTAAGCTAAGGACCCTGGGACTAAACACGTCCCTCTGCAACTGGGGGGAGGAAGAGGGTGAGCTTGAGTCAAGGGAGATGGTTTGTTAAGAAGAATGGTAGAAAGTGTAAGCAGAGTGAGCTGAAGACAGGAGTACAAATCGAAGTGAATGAGGTCGAAGTATTGGAGGTGGTAGGTGTGGTGAAGTTCTCGGAGCCCGAGGCTTGCACCGAGGGTCAGGATAAAGATAAGTCTGTGACAGTAGGAGTGAAGTTTTTGGAAAAAGTGGACCCTTGCCTTTGGCTGATCCATTTGTGGTTTCAGGGTGGGTGAAAACAGAGTTCGGTGCTGTGGCATCGGTGAGGGTAACCAAAAGTGGTCTTTGTGATAATTGTTTGGGTTTATGCTGGTTCTGCTGGTTGTTTGGGTTTCTCCTGGTCAAATGGGGCCAAGAAATTTGAATTGTTTTGCTCTCAAGAAAAGGGCGCCATTTAATGGAGTGATTACTGGGGTCGCAGTAAATGTAAAAGTTGATCAACTGAAGGGGGGAGATTCACGGTGTTTGTGATGCTCGTCATTTGGTGCGACACAGGCATGAGTGGTGAAACAGAAGTCATTGTCTGTTCTTTTGAGTTTTGATGTTGAGTCTTTATCCGACAAAGTGATGTTAGGATATATAAGTTATCCTGTGCAAGCTTTTGTGCCGAATACATGACGTTGTTACAGGTGTCAAGCTCATGGGCATGTGGCAGCAGTGTGTAGGTGGGAGATTCCTAGGTGTGAGAAGTGTGCAGAAGGGCATGAGACAAAGGAATGTGCAGCATTGGGGAAAGTAGTGGTATGTGTTAATTGTAGGGGTGCCAATGGGGCTGGGGATCATGAATGTCCTGTGCAAGAGAGGCAGGTTGAGGTTTCCAGGGTTAGAGTAGTACAGAAGTTGTCATATGCTGAGGCAGTGAAGAAAGTAGAGAAAGATGTGTCAAGGGGGAGGGATCCTGAGAGGAGTGGTGTGAGGAGTAGATATGTACCAGTACAGAGGGATAGGCCAACAAGTGATATATGCTTCAGTAATATTGGATTTTTAGCATTTATAGCAATGGTTATCAACTGTACTGCAGGGATGGAACGTCACAGAAAATTGAGGTTGTAGTGGCAGCTGCAGAGAAGTATTTGGGTGTGCGAGACTTGACATCAGAGTAGTTACAGGGTGTGTTAAGTGGTGATGTCACATCCTTTCAGGTTGTTGGCCTGAGGTAGGGCTAAATAGATTTAAATAGTGGAGTAGGGTGGTGTTGTTTTGTATTTTGTTTATTTGTTAATTTTGTTGTGTGAGTGTAGTGTTGGTAGGATATTTCTTTATTTTTATTTTATTCTTAAGGGAGTTGGACTCCAGTCTAGTAGGTGGCGGTAATGCAACATTTATTGGATGCCATCCGCCTTTAAACCTCATCGAATAATAATAAGAAGGAGATGGCCATCACTTCCAGCTGATTGTGAGGAAATGTGCTTCGGCCAAGTACTTTCGGTTATTGTTTACATATTGTGCATTACGTGAAATGCGCCAACAGATTGAAAACGCAAGCGAAGAATCTACGGTGCCGCAAAAAGTTGTGTAAAAAACCTACCCTATCTCCACTGCCTACTGCCAAAAAGACCAACAGCATGTACGACCGGTAAAGTAAATGTAAATATGATTTCATTCAACAGTCTGCCTTGTAGAGACTATTGCGTCCTTTTTACAGCGACTTCTTTCAGATTCATATCCATGGAGTAACCATCAAATCAAATGTTATGTCACATGCGCTGAATACAACAGGTGTAGACCTTACAAACAATGACATTTTAAGAAAAGAAGTGTTAAGTATTTACTAAAATAAACTGAAGTAAAAAATAAATAAGAAAAATAGAAAAAAATAATAATTAAGAAGCAAAAATAGAATAACAGTGTCACGGTTCATGAATTCGCCGGCTCAATCTGTGTGTATGTGTGAGTGTGGGTGTGGCCGCTGATTTCTACTCGTTATCAGCGCCAGCTGACACTCATTGTCTGTGCCTATTTATACTCATTGTCTTGGTCTGGTGTTTGTCAGTTCGTTGTCTTGTTTCCCTGTGCGTGTGTTTCTCTCCAGGCCGAGTTCTGTGTCGCTCTCTCCCCTGTGGAGGACTCTATGCTGGGCATGTTCAGGATCGCCAGTCTGGGAATTCCTCGTCGCTCACTGACATTACAGAGGATTGGGTTTCCCCTGCAGTCTCGGCGCTGCTAAGACCCAGACACTTCCTGACACATTCTATTCACCTGTACCTGTTACTTACCTTCTGGATTGCTACAATAAATGTTGAACTATACTCGCTACTGAATCCTCCGTCCTTTTCACGTGACAAACAGTAGCATGGCTACAGTATATACAGGGGGTACAGAGTCAGTGTGCAGGGGCAGGTAATTGAGGTAATATGTACATTTTGGTAGATGTAAAGTGACTATGCATGGATAATAAACAGAGTAGCAGCAATGTAAAAATGGGGGTGGGGGGGCAATGCAAATAGCCCGGGTAGCCATTTGATTAGCTGTTCAGGAGTCTTATGGCTTGGGGGTAGAGGCTGTTATGAAGCCTTATGGACCTAGACTTCGTGCTCCGGTACCGCTTGTAGCAGAGAGAACAGCCTATGACAAAGGTGGCTGGAGTTTTGGCAATTTTTTGGGCTTTCCTCTGACACCGCCTGGTGTAGAGGTTCTGGATAGCAGGAAGCTTGGCCCCAGTGATGTACTACAGCCCAGTTGATGAGAATGGGGGCGTGCTCGGTCCTCATTTTCCTGTAGTCCACAATCATATCCTTTGTCTTGATCACGTTGAGGGAGAGGTTGTAACCGTCTGATGTTTAGGCAAAGGACACATTTCACCTGACACTAGACTACACCCAAACATTACACTGTTGATTGTATGTGCATTTTACAGTTACTGTACTTTTCACAGCATTTGTTGATAACGAAATCTGAAAATACTCTGGATACATTCAGTAACATGCTAAGAATATTCCTGGAAAATGTGGGGTAGGTGCAATATAAGACCAAAACAATACAAGGGTTTGAGTTAAAAGACTAGGTATCTCCAAGTGGCCACACACCTCTCCAAATTGTGCACATTTCCTAAGTAATTTCAATGCACTTTTATGACTCAAAGAAGAGTCTTCAGCTATAAGGTACTTTGAACTCTCTTAGCTGTGCCGTTGAGGAACTAGAACAAGCACTTGTAGTTGTTTGGAACACCACCCTGCATCCCTGCCGTCACACAATTACAGTTGTTTACGTAACCCCCCGAGAAAAAGCAGCCCGCAATCTGGGCATCGTTTTAGGCAATTCAGAGAAACAGACTGTAATTTTGGTGCGCATAGAAAGAGTGTTGAGTACATGAAGGTGCGTGTTCCACGTCAAATTTTATTTACAATAGACAAACAGGCTCATTCGGTTCAGAACACCCCAGGGTATAGCACCTTGTTAACTGTACATTAAACATAGTGATCATACACATTAAATATTACTTTTTGTAATTTAGCAGAAGTTCTTATCCAGAGCAATTTACAGGATCAATCGACAAAAGTTTTTCACCTAGTCGGTTCGGGGATTTGAACCAGCGACCTAATGGTCACTGGTCCAACTCTCTTAAACCGTAAGCTACCTACCACTCCATGAGTTTTATGATATGGAAATGGTAAGTTCACATTTGGACTCAAGGGTGTTTGACTTGTATGACATCAAAGAAGTATTTATTATCGTTTTAAACGTCTCATCTTTCAAAATACATTGAGTCATCTTAATTTACAGCATTTCCCTCACTCCGACAACAACACATTTGCTAAAGTTGCCCAATTAGCGGGAGGGATGGGGGAAACTACTTGTGGTGCTCAAGTTCAGAACGGCTGTCAGTCGTTCGCGTGTGGTGCTCAAGTTCAGAACGGCTGTCAGTCAAAACCAATATAGCACTTTTTTTCCTTTTTTTTACCAATATAGCACTGTGATGCGCGTAGCCTGAGCTCTGACGTCATATATAGTGTATACAGGAACGCGTGTAAAGGGTTAAGACTTAATCCCTCCTCCCCGATCTGTGTGGGCAAACGTGCGAAGTACTCGAGGTGAAGCAGTTTAAGCACTGGTTTAGCCCGATCCTGATACATCCAAATAACCAGTGACGAAAACCCCTTAAATGGAACTAATGCTGCTCGTTATCTCACGCATCCCATTTAGTCCTGGCAAATTCTTTGGTCTACACGCAGAATCTGCCCATGGGAGATTCATTAAGACTAGACCTATTCATTTGAGCTGTAGCTCAGCCTGTTTTAAATTGGAAATCTTGTATCCGCCTGCGTAAAGAAGCAAGTGATATTGCCATTGGAGCGTACATGTAACATTACCACTAGAGGGAGCCACAGGCATAGAATGTATTTCTTAAACCACTTGTTTTTCCTGTTTCACTTTCTTCACTTTCAAAAATATTGAAATTGTGTACATTTTTCCCCACAGTTTATGATAAATGTCACATTTTCTTTGATGTTGTGGTGTCCCCCCCATTCCCTTCCCCAGGTTACCAGTGGGAGTACAAGCAGAGGACAGGCAGGAAGCCTGACGGCTGTGTGGTGGTCTATAAGAAGGACTGCTTCTCCCTGCTGTTCAGTCATCCAGTGGAGTACTTCCGCCGGGGAGTCCCCCTGCTAGACCGGGACAACCTGGGCTTGGTGCTGTTACTGTGTCCCACGGGACCCTTCAGCCCAGAGGCCTGTGTGTGTGTGTGGCCAACACACACCTCCTTTATAACCCCGGGCATGGGGACATTATGCTGGGCCAGCTGGCTATGCTGCTGGCAGAGATCAGAACAGTGTTCCGCCACTCTGACGGCAGCTCTTGTCTCATCGTCCTCTATGGGGACTTTAACTCTGTGCCCTGGTCCCCTCTGTACAACTTTGTTAGGGAGAGCAGGCTGGAGTACGACGGCATTCCCATATGCAAGGTGAGGGCTTCATCATCGACATGCCCAGCCTTAATCTGCAGTGGGATAATAAACTCTGTGGATGAAGCTGATTACCAGAGAGGGAACATTATATTTAGGGAGTCCTGATATAAAATGGGATATGTTATAGAATGTTTGTTAAGCTCCTCTCTGTCAATCGTCATCTTTCTGCAGTATTTGTAGTTCATTTTCAATCTGGGTTGAGTGCCCTGTCTTTGCCATCAAATCAAATTTTATTGGTCACATACACATGGTTAGCAGATGTTATTGCGAGTGTAGCGAAATGCTTATGCTTCTAGATCCGACAGTGCAGCAGTATCTAACAGGTAATATCTAACAAATTCCACAACAAAACCTAATACACACAATCTAGTGAAGAAATGGGAATATATGAGTATCAAATATACGGATGAGCACTGACAGAGCGGCTAAGATGCAATAGATAGTAAAGAATAGCTAGTGTACAGCAAGTTACTTTACTATGCTATGCTGTGTGAAGCAACAGAATGTTTCCCTCACTCTGTATGTGTGTGCGCGCGTGCATGCGCAGGGTGTCAGAGAAGGAGGAGAGTCCCAGATGCTGACCTTTCCCATTTGGCCCCATAGCCTGGGCGTCACCCAGCAGTGCCAGTATGAGACGCCGCCTACTGGTAACCCATCATCCAACCCTTTCTCTTTTACCCCACACTCTCTCAGTGAACAGCCTTAGGCCATTACCAACACTGAGGAAATATACCCTTCTTTCCTCTGATCTGTATGTGGGGTGGCAGTGTAGCCTAGTGGTTAAGAGTGTTGGACTAGTAACCGAAAGGCTGCAAGTTCAAATCCCCGAGCTGACAAGGTACCAATCTGTTGTTCTGCCCCTGAACAGGCTGTTAACCCACTGTTCCTAGGCTGTCATTGAAAATAAGAATTTGTTCTTAACTGACTTGCCTAGTAAAATAAAAATGTGGCATTAATACTCTTCTCTCCTCCCAGATGTTGATGGGGTTATCTCCAACCTGTCTGTACAGGACTTTGAAGCACAAGCTATGGCAACTATGAAGGGTCAATTAGCCCCAGTTGCATTTCAGGGGCTAACTGAAGCACAAGCTATGGCAACTATGAACAGGTCAGTTAGCCCCAGTTGCATTTCAGGGTTAAATAATAATTTAGTTGAGACAGACAGTGCCTGTGATCCCTACAGTCAGTTAGTTCTGTCAGGGAACAGTAGGAGATCTGATCCTGTCAGGTACTGCACCAGTTGTAGCTCCTCTGACTCACAGCAGGCTTTCAATATTAATGCTTTTCAAATCAAATTGTATTAGTCACATGCACCGAATAGACCTTACAGTGAAATGCTTACTAACGAGCCCCTAACCAACAATGCAGTTTCAAAAAAATACGAATAAGAGATAAAAGTAACAAGTAAAAAGAGCAGCAGTAAAAAACAATAGTGAGACTATATACAGGGGGGCACTGATACAGAGTCAATGTGCGGGGGCACCGGTTAGTTGTACATGTAGGTAGAGTTATTAAAGTGAGGGGGGGCAATGCAAATAGTCTGGGTAGCCATTTGACTAGATGTTCAGGAGTCTTATGGCTTGGGGGTAGAAGCTGTTTAGAAGCCTCTTTGACCTAGACTTGGCGCTCCGGTACCGCTTGCTGTGCGGTAGCAGAGAGAGTGTTGAGGATCAGCGTGGCGGATGTGTTGTTACCTATCCTTACCACCTGGGGGCGGCCCGTCAGAAAGTCCAGGATCCAGTTGCAGAGGGAGTTGTTTAGTCCCAGGGTCCTTAGCTTAGTAATGAGCTTTGAGGGCACTATGGTGTTGAACTCTGAGCTGTAGTCAATGAATAGCATTCTCACATAGGTGTTCCTTTTGTCCAGGTGTGAAAGGGCAGTGTGGAGTGCAATAGAGATCATGTGTGGACCACATCATGTGTGGATCTGTTGGCGGTATGCAAATTGGAGTGTGTCTAGGGTTTCTGGGATGATGGTGTTGATGTGAGCCATGACTATCCTTTCGAAAGCACTTCATGGCTACAGACGTGAGTGCTGCGGGTCGGTAGCCATTTAGGCAGGTTACCTTAGTGTTCTTGGACACAGGCACTATGGTGGTCTGCTTAAAACATGTTGGTATTACAGACTCGAACAGGAAGAGGTTGAAAATCTCAGTGAAGACACTTGCCAGTTGGTCAGCGCATGCTCACAGTACACGTCCTGGTAATCCGTCTGGCACTGCAGCCTTGTGAATGTTGACCTGTTTAAAGGTCTTACATTTTCTGCGGAGAGCGTAATCACAGTCTTCCGGAACAGCTGGTGCTCTCATGCATGTTTCAGTGTTATTTTCCTCGAAGCGAGCATAGAAGAAGTTTAGCTCGTCTGGTAGGCTCGTGTCACTGGGCAGCTCTCGGCTGTGCTTCCCTTTGTAATCTGAAATGGTTTGCAAGCCCTGCCACATCCGACGAGCGTCAGAGTGTCTTAGTGCCAGCCTCTGACTGTGGTGGTATGTTAACGGCTACAAAGAATACAGATGAAAACTCTCTCGGTAGGTAGTGTGGTCTACAGCTTATCATGAGATATTCTACCTCAGGCGAGCAATAGCTCGAGACTTCCTTAGATATCGTATCACCAACTGTTATATACAAAAATACTTAGTCCGCCGCCCCTTGTGTTACCAGACGCCGCTGTTCTATCCTGCCGGTACATCGTATAACCAGCCAGCTGTATGTTGATATTGTCGTCGTTCAGCCACGACTCTGTGAAGCATAAGATGTTACAGTTTTTAATGTCCCGTTAGTAGTTTAATCTAATCTTCCGCGTAACTCACCGATTTTATTCTTCAAGGATTGCACGTTTGCTTGCAGAATGGAGGGAAGTGTTTTTTTTTTTCGATTGTCAAATTCTCAGTTGAGTGTCTGTGCTGCTTGATGCAGCACTGTTGGAAAAGCTTTCCAGGTGAAGCTGGTTGAGAGAATGCCAAGAGTGTGCAAAGCTGTCATCAAGGCAAAGGGTGGCTACTTTGAAGAATCTCAAACACGTTTTACTACATGATTCCATGTGTTATTTCATAGTGTTGATGTCTTCACTACTATTCTACAATGTAGAAAATAGTAAAAATAAAGAAAAGCCATTGAATGAGTAGGTGTGTCCAAACTTGAAGGATACTGTACACTACATACAACATAGGATTTGTTGATTGATTTTTATACTTTAAAGCAGAGTGGGATCTGACAATCCAAATATTATTTATGATGAGGTGGGTCTTGTAATGTGAACTCTACAGATGCTGCAGTCTGCTTTGCTGCAGTGCAGTGAGCTGTGGAGGTGATTAGTCTCCCAGGCTGCAATTATGTAACCATGACTAGGGCCCTGAGTTTTTCTTCACTAAGATCACATCATTAGGGAAACGTCAGGGCTTTAACCATGCCTGTTGTATGTTCCTCCCAGAGGGTCCATTGCCCAGGCTGCAGCTGCAGCTGCTGGCCAGACTGGCCCTGGTGGGACAGACAGACCGCGAGCACAACTCCTCTGACCATCTGCTCATACTGGCCCGCTTCCTCCTCTGCCCCTGAGACTGGATGTCAAGGGTTAGGGGTCAGAGCCTCAAACAGACCTGGAGGTCAAAGAACTGGAGAGACCAGGGAATTCACCCATACCTCTCACCAGCAACCAATAGCTTCTGTCTCTGTCTCTCATATTTTCGTATCACCACAGAGATAGACTTTCATTTTAATGACATTTATTGATGATCTTGCAACTTGGCAGTGGCCTATCTCTAGTGGATAGATATAGGCTACTGCGTTGAGATTTTTACATTTTTTTTTTACTTTTTATGTTATTTTTACATCGGTTGAAGATATTATGAAAAGAGACATTTTTATATTTGAATGGTTTTAATAAATGTTGACATAAATTCATTTGAAAATGTGCTGCTGATAAGGAATAGCACTGAGAAATCAACATGTTTTATTCATTATGTCATTATGCACGTTATGCACATACTATTTGGTTTGATAATATTGGTATTGAAAATTAAGGCTATTATGTCACAGCTATTGTACCTTATTTAACTCAATAAAAGACCTGGAATTAAAGACACCCTGTACATGCATACAGTTCCGCTCTGTAATTATGTCACATTGCATTGAATGAGTTCCAGGGATTGTTTGAACGGTACCTCTCAGAGATAACCAAAGGCACACAGGTGGACAGAGAAGCTTCCATGAGCTGATCAGAGAAAAGTGAGAGTTTTCTCACCTGGAGAGGAATGAAAGTGAACCCAGGGTACATAACCTTGAGAGACGAACCTGCTTGTGCGTTACGTGAAAATCTAATTTATAGGAACAGAACACTCATCTCTGCCTTTAGATGAGGAATCACTGGAGTCAGCCTCCTGACAGGCAATTTCTCTCAACACGTTGGGAGTGTTTTTAATATTCTACACACTGCAGAATCCTCAAGTTTGTTCCCAATATTGCACATCACTCTTTTCCTATAGACCAAAACTAAGTCAGAGTTTGAGAACATTGAATTTGGAATTTCTTGTAGTGAAAGAAGCAACTCTCCAAAGTCTATTGTATTTGGTTGCCTTATATAATGGCCACATTAGTGCTTGTAGCACTATTTGGCCTTAATTCTGTTTGACATTTCTCACATTCTAGACAAAATATAATAAGTCAAAATAAGTCTGTGGCCAAATTATATTAGTGTGTTTCCTTGCCAGGGACATTCCAAGATTTTTAAACAAAAGTAGATACTTCATACCCATGTCCCATTAAAATAAAATCGACTTGCTTTAGTTGATCATCTTTTACTTCTTTTATCTCAAGTCCACATCACTCAAATGTTCTTGTAAATGTGCTGTTCTTTGTCTTTCTGTATTTTTCTCCATCTGAGTTCCTCACCACCTAACCCAGGCATGGTTGGTGGTGTGAACTGTGAATTAAAGGACTCTAAGACCAAATCTCTGGTCTTAAAGTTCAGTGATGTTCTGCTGATATTGCAAAGCTGCTGCTGCTGCTTTGTGGGATTTCTGGGATGAAAGCATTCACAGGCTGATCGTTTGACAGTTGGGGAGATCCAGCCTCATTGATGATGACTCATCTTCTTGCTTAGACATGGGATGAATCCCAATACTTTGAAGATGATTCCTTTCCTTAGCTCTTGTCCTATACCCTCATTGACGATTGCCTATTAGTTATTTCCTATTGTGTAATTTAGATAAGTGGGAATGAGGGATAGAAAACAATGTCAGAAAGTATTGGGCGTTATCACATTTATTTTCTAAGTATACACAATGGTGGGAAAAGTACTCAATTGTCATAACTGATTAAAAGTAAAGATACCTTAATAGAAAATGACTCATGTAAATGTAAAAGTCATCCAGTAAAATACTACTTGAGTAAAAGTCCAAGTATTTGGTTTCAAATATACCTAAGTATCAAAGTAAATGGTATTGCTAAAATATACTTAAGTATCAAAAGTAAAAGTATAAATCATTCCAAAATCCTTAAGCAAACCAGACGGGCACGATTTGCATATATATTTTTTACAGATAGCCAGGGGCACACTCCAACAATTATACATAATTTACAAACGAAGCATGTGTTTAGTGAGTCCGCCAGATCAGAGGCAGTAGGGGTAACCAGAGATGTTCTCTTGATAAGTGTATGAATTGGACAATTTTCCTGTCTTGCTAAGCATTCAAAATGTATGGAGTAAAAGTACATTATTTTCATTAGGAATGTAGTGAAATAAAAGTAAAAGTTGTCCAAAATATAAATAGTAAAGTACAGATACCCCAAAAAACGACTTAAGTAGTACTTTAAAGTATTTTTACTTAAGTACTTTACACCACTAAGTATACACTACAGAGAGAGAGAGCGAGAGAGAGGTATAACGTTCCCCGGCATTCCATGAGCTGCTTCAAATTAGGGATTAATTTTATAAATCGTCTCTCTGTGTCGTTCCGTGTCACACACAGCTGGTGTGAACATATTAATAGAGACCTGGCATCCCGTGCCTGACTATATACAGAGAGATATCAGTACAGCATGAAACCATAGCCTAATGGGGAATATTCTGGAATTTCAGCATTTATATTTATTCCCGATGGGGTCAAATCGGCCCGGTCTAGACCTTCCTGTGTGTAAAGTAATAACAACAAAGACAGAATTAAAAAGATAAATCCTTTTTTATTATAACATGCTACAGTGGATAAAAACCATTGTCAACTGATCATTGTGACAGTAGGACATCATCTTCCACCAGTGGTAATAATGCAAAAAAGACACTTTGTCATCATCATACATGTAAAAACAACAGGGACAGATTCTGAAGGCTCATTTCAAGAGAATAGTGGGTTCTGTTAGCCACATCAGGGCTTTTGAAGCCTCGTTCATACCTGGCGCTAAACATGCATCCTTGGTCCTGATCTTGTCCACATTCTAATTGTGCCCACACAATCAGATCATAATGTGTATTTTGATTGTATACACCGGTCTACAAACGTGGGCACAATCAGGATGTGGACACAATCAGGACAAAGGACGCATGTCAGAACCAGGTATAAACGGGGCTTAAGAAATGCTTCCATTAGTTCTGCTGTTGATCTACCATCAATACTTATCCTCTTCCACTTCAGCAAATGGGAGAAAAATCAGCCCTTTCCAGAACGATATGACAACATTACCAGCCAACTGGTAGCTCTAGCGGCATTAGTATAGAGAGAACACTAACACCCAGAGTTCTAGTTACTTACATTCCCACTTATGAGAAGAGGCCAAGAGAACACCCCTCATGAAATGTTAACAAAGCAAGGCCTTTGAAAATTGATACTGCTACAATGTGGAGTGTGCTTCTTTAAAATCACACATCGTCCAAAGAATACTACATCATAATCATCATCATTAAAACGACGTGTTTTATGACGTGTTTCCACCACATCATAAAAGCCACAAACTGCATGATTAAACACTGCACTGAGTAACAGATTTGTTCAAGAAACAGCAAAGAATCACCAATGGAACTCATCCACAACATGATTTAGCTCATAACTAAACAGTTAAGAGTAAAAATCTATTTAAGCTACATCACTTTCGAGTACTATCTTTCAGTTCTCAGATTTGCAGCAGTGAAAGCAGTCTTTATTACGGCAGTTTTTAACAATAAGAGTGTTAAACCTAGCCTATATAGATTAGACAAAGGATTGTATTGTGTAAAAAAGAAGCGCATTGTGCTTCTGTAGGATTGTAAAACCAAAGTGAAATATTAAGCTGGCTGTTTTGTGCTTAGAGTAGTCTTTCAGACGGCTGGTACCAATGATGTTGGCCTTGGCGGTATACTGTCAGACTAGCAGCACCAATTCACACCAATCAAAAAGGATCATATCAAACATCACTGCACTGATATTGTTCAAAATTCAATATAACAAGACTGGATTTCAATTCTGCTGCAATCTAGAAACCATTTGGATTGAGGAAGACATACGGTTATCTATCATTATCTGTTTGATATGCATAGCTTCTTTAACCAAATGCTATAAAATCTGATATTGTTCAGTTGGCACCCGCCTGCATATCTGATGTTGATTTTTGAATACAATAAAAAACATTCTAAACAATTTTGACAATGCATCCAGGCAGTTCAGATGGCAAATGAAGAGCTTTGATTTGATTGATATGTCCAGTTCAGTTCAGTGTTTGCATTCTTAACTTCAAGATTCTGTCATAGGATTCAGAAAGGCCTCTACTTAGGAACTACATACCATTATCAAACATATGTTTTTGCATACAACTGTATAGTGAGGCATAAAAGAGTTGACATTTGATTGAACCTAACTTAATGTAACAGGCGTAGAAAGACAGCGCATGCTGCTAGGTTGAAAATACTGTATCCCTGAAAACTGGATGTTAGCGTTTTAGGGCGACTCTGCATAGGCTAGATTCAACCCAACGTCACGGTCAAATTATTTTTGGAATAAAAGGTCATGTTCTGGCTAAGCTACAAAGCATCATTGTCACAAGCTTTGATTTCTTTACAAGAACAATTGCTTAAAACATAAATTGATCTATACCAGGGATCCCCAACCCTGTTCCTGGAGAGCTACCGTCCTGTAGGCTTTCACTCCAACCCTAATCTGGCACACCTGATTCTAATAATTAGCTGGTTGATAAGTTGAATCAGGTTAGTTACATCTGTGGTTGGAGCGAAAACCTACAGGAGGGTAGCTCTCCAGGAACAGGGTTGGGGAGCCCTGGTCTATGCTGCATCTGTGAGAGGGGAGGGCGGGGCCGACAGAGGGGGTAATTTAACCCAGAGCCGACAGGGAGTCAGTCAAGGCTGGGGTTTGCCGCAGTACTCAGCAGGCTCTCTGCTTGACTGCTTTGGTCTTTGGCCCCTCTGGGTTCCCTCACCTCAGGCCTACAGTTCTCTCTCTCTCTCTCTCTCTCTCTCTCTCTCTCTCTCTCTCTCTCTCTCTCTCTCTCTCTCATTCACTTCTAATCATCACACTGAGCTGCGCTCGCCCAGCATAACTACTCAACAATCTTTACAGGTTTAGGCAATACAACAACTGTTCAATCTAAAGAATCTTTAGATTTTATGAAGGGCTTGAAAAAATAGATATGTCACACTATTTAATCTTTTGTACATGACGTCAGCATCAAATTCACAGCTTTTAAAGCTCAAGCTTCACATTGTAAATGTGACTGAAGTGTAACTGTTGATCTCCTTTTTACGTAAAACAATGTAGAGCACCCTCACATACAGTATGTACTTCCCTAAAGGCATGAGAGATCTTGACATGATGTCCGCTATTGAGACATGAGTCCATTATTAAAAACATAATAGATGTGTATACAGAAGGCATACTGTCCTTCAGGAGTATAGCAATGTTGAAATACTTATGATGTATGTGTTCGTACTGGATGTCTACCAGTTTAGCACTGAGCATAATGTCATCATCTTCACCCTTTCAGAAGAGGCTGGTAAAACCCTATAAATACTTTATGAATATGATATACACAATGTCTGTTAAATAGATATCCCATTTGAGGGTTTGTGAGGCGGACTGGGGGGGTCAGAGTGCATGAAAGAAGCACCATGGACAGACAGGGTGGGATGGGGGTAGAGAGTCGCGGACGCCAGGAGAATGAGTCTCAGATGCGGATCTGGTAGCCGTCGTTCAAGGTACTGAGTTCTGCAGGCTTTCGATCCAGAGCTGCAGGTCTGAAAGAGAAAGATCGGACCAATTAGCTTTTAGCATCATACATTTTAGAGCAGTAGAAGACAAAGAGCCAATCAAACTAAGGCCCTGTCACTTTAGCTGATGAACTGTGGCGAACACCTCAGACACACTCAGTCACTTCCTATTGAAGTGGTGATCCTCTCTCACACACAGAGCAGAGGTAAGATGGGGAATAATTGACTAAACCATTTGCTCATGTAGAGAGCCAGTTAGTCAGTCCCCCAGTGTCAGTAAAGCCTGGGGCATCCTTTAGTGTCAAGGCCTGGGTGTGATACTGTTTTATTGAGTGTGGTCACGTAGACTGGCTCTCATCAGCATAGTGCAGTTGTCCTTGGGCTGAGGAGAGCAGAGGCGCAGCATTTTCTGACACAAACACACACACACATTACACCGTCAGGCTATCAGAAGCATCTGATTCCTACTGTTGAGCTCAGAGAGTAATAGTGAGTGATACCAGAATAGGTATTGTGGTTGTGCTGTAAAACAAACACACATTTAGTTTGTCAGGGAACTAGAGGAAGGGAAATAGAGGACGAGTTAGAGAAAGAGAGAGAGGTAAGGGGCAGACAGAAAGGGAGTAGAGAGTTAGAGAGAGAGAGGTAAGGGGCAGACAGAAAGGGAGTAGAGAGTTAGAGAGAGAGAGGTAAGGGGCAGACAGAAAGGGAGCAGAGAGTGAGAGAAAGAGAGAGAGGTAAGGGGCAGACAGAAAGGGAGCAGAGAGTGAGAGAATGAGAGAGAGGTAAGGGGCAGACAGAAAGGGAGTAGAGAGTTAGAGAAAGAGAGAGAGGTAAGGGGCAGACAGAAAGGGAGTAGAGAGTTAGAGAAAGAGAGAGAGGTAAGGGGCAGACAGAAAGGGAGTAGAGAGTGAGAGAATGAGAGAGAGGTAAGGGGCAGACAGAAAGGGAGTAGAGAGTTAGAGAAAAAGAGAGAGGTAAGGGGCAGACAGAAAGGGAGTAGAGAGTTAGAGAAAGAGAGAGAGGTAAGGGGCAGACAGAAAGGGAGTAGAGAGAGAGAGAGAGTGAAGTATGAAGTAGCAGCAGGACAGTCAGTCAGACATCACTTTATAATCTTGCGCTGTGGTGGTGCTGTCCTGTCAGCTCAGCCCTGCAGAGTTCTAGCACACAACACTGGCACTGCTATCACACACACACACACACACACACACACACACACACACACACACACACACACACACACACACACACACACACACACACACACACACACACACACACACACACACACACACACACACACACACACAATGCAACAAAACCTGGGTTCTCAGACCCAAAATATCCACACACACAGCACATTCTCTTTGACAATGACAAAAATACCTTTCAGCCCAAAGAGAAGAGGTATTTCTAAAAAGAGGCTTATGGGGTAGACATTCATAAATAAGCACTCTCCATAGTAACCAAGGTTTCCTTTTTCTCCTCTAATGTTGTCTGTTTTCAATATTCTGCTTGGCTCGAAGCCCTGAAGGCACTCCTTCTGTCAGTGTTTCTCATGCTCCATTCCCTCCCTCAGAGTATATTTCCTGCTCATCAGGGTTGGGGTTAATTCCACAAATTCAAATCTACTTCAATTCTCTCTTGCTGTAAATTCCATTTAATTCAATTCAAATTCCAGATCAGTCTTTGAATTCAGAGATAATTCAATTCTTCTAAATTCCAATGTTAGGTAAATTCCAATAATTCAATTCTCAATTCAATATTATCACCAACAATTCCACGACTTCCAATTAGATTTCAATTCCCTCAGGCTTTCAGGCTGATCATGTCACTGTTTAAACAGCCTAGCTATACTGGACATATAGAAATAAGAGTTGAAATTATTTAAAACAAATACTGCATTCAACGTTAGATACTATGTGCATTAACTAGGAAATGTAAAAATAAAAATACTGAATTCTAATTAAATTAAATTATATTGAATTCCACATATGAAATTCCAATTCAATTCCAATTCAAAAAGTCCAAACAGTCTTACTACAATTCAATTACAATTACATAACTTGAACGATTGTTGAAATTCAAATTGAATTCAACATAAATTCTCCACTTCATGAGTGAATTCAATAATTAAATTGGAATTTCAAATTCAATTGGAATTGACCCTAACACTGCTGCTCAGTCTCTCCCATCCATCGATCCCCATCTCCTCAGCTCCCTCCTCCAGAAATAGTGAGAATAAGCACTCATCTCAACATCAAACCACTCCATCAATGCAGGCCGTGTGTGCGTGTGCGTGTGCGTGTGAGAGTATCGGAGAATACTTCTTCAGTACCCTTGACAGCACTCCAACTGCCTCCCCTGCTGCTCCGATCAATAGCAATCTGTCTTCCAGGGAGAGGGGGGTACACTTAGAGGCCAGGCTTCAACACCCAAAGCACCTAGTCAGTCGATCAGTTAGTAAGACTGGCATCAACTCTCTCTGAGCCACACCATTCTCACATTAAGGCTTCCCAGCAGCCCTTGTTGAAAGCCCATCTTTCACCACAAGCCTCGGAATTATCATCATTCCTCAACACAAAGAAACACCACTGCTGACCATTCATCAGAATAAAGCACTAAGTCCTTAGAGAAAGGACAAATTACTTGAGGGTTGGCTTTCTGTTTTAGGGCTGATCAAAACAATTACAACTGTGATGATCCCCTGTAGGGATCACAGTCCAACATGCCACTGCATGGGTTTCAAAGCTGATTACACAACGTAGAACAAAGAGCATTGTTGAACAATGATAACTCTGGTTTTGGGCAAAGTGAGGAGAGGCAAATCTATGCTCACTGATGCCAAAGCAGAAAGCAGCAGAGGTGATGGCAGTGACCTTTTCTGGTTAAGTGAGTCAGTTGCCACAGGGGGCCACACTGGCTATTGGACACTCTGGTTGAGGTTACTTGTATGGGCTGAACAGTATTGAGGAGAGTAGGCAGGGGTGTGGAGGGGAAACACAATGACAGAGGTCCTAGTAGGCAGAGGACTGTTAGCAGACTATGCCACATGTCTGAACGTGGATGACTGCCCAGAACTGATGGTACAGAGGGCAGAGGAGGTGGTCTGTGGTGGTTAGGGGACTCACAGGACATGGGGGGCCAGTGACCCAGAGGGCTGTGTGGTGTCTGAGGCTCCATGTATGGGCCCTAGGTAAACAGGTGGTTTCCTTCCAAGCTTTAACATATTCCAGTATTATAAACTTGGTGGTTCGAGCCCTGAATGCTGATTGGCTGACAGCCATGGCATATCAGACCGCATACCACGGCTATGACAAAACATGCATTTTTACTGCTCTAATTACATTGGTAACCAGTATAATAGCAGTAAGGCACCTTGAGGGTGGGGGTTGTGGTATTTGACGGGTTGTGTCATGCCTAGGAACAGAACTTAGCCATGGTATATTGGCCATATACCCACACCTCCTCAGGCCTTTTTGCTTCAATATAACCTTGCATTTGACATTGGGAAACTGGGCGGGTCTAGAAGGTTTCGTGGAGAGGAAATCTATAATTGTTTAGTAGCGATGTGACTGTCTCCTATGATGAAAGTGACACAGCCAGAAGAGTGGTAAAGCAGAGAGTTGGCCTTGGGGTCTGTCAGCCTGTCTGAGAGGAAGATCCTAGGGAGGAAATCAATGTTTATAATATTCATACACCTTTGTCTCCAGTGTGACACTTCCCACTGGGCACAGACGTCAATTCAACATCTTGAATGTTGGTTCAACGTTGGTTCAACATCATTTCATTTCAGGTAATCAAATGGCTACCCAGACTTTTTGCATTGTGTGCCTCCCCCAACCCCTCTTTTTACGCTGCTGCTACTCTTTGTTTATCATATATGCACAGTCACTTTAACTATACATTCATGTACATACTACCTCAATTGGGCCGACCAACCAGTGTTCCCGCACATTGGCTAACCGGGCTATCTATGTGCATTGTGTCCCGCCACCCACCAACCCCTTTTTTACGCTACTGCTACTCTCTGTTCATCATATATGCATAGTCACTTTAACCATAACTACATGTACATATACTACCTCAATCAGCCTGACTAACTGGTGTCTGTATGTAGCCTCGCTACTGTATATAGCCTCGCTAATGTATATAGTCTTTTTACTGTTTTATTTCTTTACTTACCTATTGTTCACCTAATACCTTTTTTTGCACTGTTGGTTAGAGCCTGTAAGTAAGCATTTCACTGTAAGGTCTACACCTGTTGTATTCGGCACACGTGACAAATAAACTTTGATTGATTTGATTTGATTGAAATGACATGGAAACAACGTTGATTCAACCAGTACATGCCCAGTGGGTTATGACTATTTCATCTCCGTCTCTAAAGTCCATCTGCTGCAAAAGGATTTGTCTACAAAGTGAAGTTAATTTCAGACTTTATCTCAGCTTCACATTTGAGTGTTAATGAGAATGATCATGCTGTGCTGAAGCCCACTGCTGAGCAGAGCTCTGGATAACTGCCTTGAGTGCATTACCTCCTGATTCAGTCTTTTTAATGGCACTTCTAACATGTCTATGGGTACATCTACTGAACCATTCATCCACAACAGAGGAGATTTTCCAAGCTATTCAGGGATACATTAAGCTCTCAAGTCTAGCTATCATTCTGCATTTAACCAATTAGATTTAATATGTTCATAAATCACTTTGGGGATAAAACTCCTGTCTTCGCCAATCAATGTTATTTGGCAGCATTCGCGCCATTAAACAAACCCAACATCCACAAATCTCTGAGGCGGTTTTGCTCGATGAGCAGGCAATGGATGGAGAGAGAGCATTAGCAGGCTTCCAGAGTTCGGCCAGAATAACATGCTGACCACACCGCCCGCGTCGCGTGCGCAAGCGTTGCAAAATGCATTTACACATACATGTTATTCAATCATTGCACCCACAATGCTCGCTCATGTCAACGAGTGTCTGCGTAGCCAGGCGCTAAAATAGAACCTGCCTCTCCCATCTCCTCAATGGTTTTAGGAGCATATACCCACGTGGGTGATTGAAAGATGAACTGAGGTCCACACTCCAGTCCAGTTGGTGGTGGTAATGCACCTTAAAGATGGTCCAAGTCCAAAGAAGAATAAGAAGCCTGAAGGAGGAGAGATTACTAGAAACAAACTTGGTTTACCCTTTTATCTGTGGATTAATTGTCAGAGTAGAGGACCTTGTGCATTTCAGGTAAAATAACAACCCAATGTTAATATCCCAGGACAAATTATCTAGCAACAGCAAGCTAGCTAGCTAAATTGCCATAAATGTTTAATGCTTTTCGACCTGTCCCCAAATTAATATAGTTGGTTCAGATATTTCAACCTGCCTGTCCTGATTGCGTCTGGTGTGGATGGACAAAATCAACATGTGCGCGAGCGGTGTGGTCAGCATGTTACTCTCCAATCTTTGTACACAAGCTCTGACTGCTGATGACATTTTCTGAGGCGCTGGCTGAGGTGTTGGTGACAGAGGACAATGACGTCCCGTAATGTAGGCCATTACGGGAAAAAACACATGAATTTCACATGACATTTTTCACATGTGAAGTCGTGTTTTTTTCAGTAAAAAAAATGTGACCTGTGACATTGAGGACGTATCATGGGTTGGACAAGACTCTCTTCCTCAATAATTAATATCTTAGGCGACAGGCAGAGAAGTGGGTGTCTAAGAACAGGCTCACAATAAATCCCATCCGATTGGAAGGTGGTACTGAACAAATACAGTGCTGTGAAAAAGTATTCGCCCCCTTTCTGATTTTCTCTACTTTTTACATATTTTTTATACTGAATGTTATCAGATCTTCAACCAAAACCTATTACTAAATCAAGGGAACCTGAGTGAACAAATAACACAACAATTTCATTTATTTCATAAACAAAGTTATGCAACACCCAATGCCCCTGTGTGAAAAAGTAATTGCCCCCTTACACTCAATAACTGGTTGTGCCACCTTTAGACCCCAACCAAACGCTTCCTGTAGTTGTTGATCAGTTTCTCACGTCGCTGTGGGGGAATTTTGGCCCACTCTTACATGCAGAACTGCTGTAACTAAGTGACATTTGTGGGTTTTCAAGCATGAAATGCTCATTTCAAGTCCTGCCACAACATCTCAATTGGGCTTAGGTCTGGACTTTGGCTAGGCCATTCCAAAACTTCAAATTTGTTGCTTTTTAGCCATTTTCATGTAGACTTCATTGTGTGTTTTGGATCATTCTCTTGCTGCATGACTCAGCTGCGCTTCAGCTTCAGCTCACAGACGGATGGCCTGACATTTTCCTGTAGAATTCTCTGATACAGAGCAGAATTCATGGTTCCTTCTATTAAGGAAAGTCGTCCAGGTCTCATCTGTCCATAGAACATTCTTCCAAGAGTCTTGATGATCATACAGGTGCTTCCAGGTGCTTTTTGGCAAACTTGTGTCTACTTTTTGTATGAGATAGATCCCATTATGTCTGGTGAAAACCAAACACTGCATTCCACAGATAGGACCTCATACCAAAGATCAAGCATGGCGATGGTAGTGTGATGGTATAGGGATGCTTTGCTGCCTCAGGACCTGGACAACTTGCCTTAATAGAAGGAACCATGAATTCTGCTCTGTATCAGAGAAATCTACAGGAGAATGTCAGGCCATCCGTCTATGAGCTGGAGCTGAAGCTGAAGAGCAGCTGGGTCATGCAGCAAGACAATGATGCAAAACACACAATCAGGTCTACATTAAAATGGTCAAAGTCCAGACCTAATCCCAAGAGATGTTGTGGCAGGACTTGAAACAAGCAGTTCATGCTTGAAAACCCACAAATGTCGCTGAGTTAAAGCAGTTCTGCAAGAGTGGACCAAAATTCCTTCACGGCGATGTCAGACTGAATTTTTTTTACCTTTATTTTAATAGGCAAGTCAGTTAAGAACACACTCTTATTTTCAATGACGGCCTAGGAACAGTGGGTTAACTGCCAGTACCTTGTCAGCTCGGGGATTTGAACTTGCAGCCTTTCGGTTACTAGTCCAACACTCTAACCACTAGGCTACACTGCCGCCCCATAAACTACAGGTATCATTTGGTTGGAGTCATTGCAGCTAAAGGTGGCACATCCAGTTACTGAGTGTTGAGTTTTTACATAACTTAATGTTAATTTTGTTAATTAAATAAAAGTAGTTTAACTTTTTTTTGTTATTTGTAAACTCAGGTTCCCTTTATATAATATTAGGTTTTGGTTGAAGATCTGATAACATTCAGTATAAAATATATGCACAAATCGAGAAAATCAGAAAGGGGGCAAATACTTTTTCACGGCACTGTAGATCTCAGCCTTCAGGCCCTCTTTAAATGTCACTGTTGTTCACTTAGAAGAGCCTCTTCCCACTCCTTTGGTCTGTCAGGAAAGATAATGTGCATCATTAGTCTCAATTACTATGGTGTAAGAGGCTATTGTCAAGCCACTTCAAGTTGGGATTACGCACATGAAGAAACTCACATTCAGAATTGCATTCCCACACACTCCCCTACGTATATATTTGGAAAGCGAAGCCAAAACTATTAATTTGGCTCTATACTCCAGCATTTTGGATTTGAGATCAAATGTTCATATGAGGCGACAGTACAGAATGTACTTTACTGTAAATATAAATAAGAATAGAATATGTTTCTGAACACTTCTATAATAATGTGGATGCTACCATGATTACAGATAATCATGAACGAATCGTGAATAATGATGAGATAGAGAAACTTACAGACGCACAAAGATCATACCCCTAAGACATGCTACCCTCTCACCATTACCAATAACAGAAGAGGTTAGCATTTTGGGGGGGTATGATAGTTATGGCTCTGTAACTTTCTCATTCATCATTAGACACAATTCATGAATGATTATCCGTAATCATGGTAGCATCCACATTGATGTAGAAGAGTTCAGAAACATATTATATTATTTTTTACAATCAAATTTATTCCAAAATGACACAATACATTATTTACCATTCATTTCTATTTGGCACAACATAATCCGAAACACAACCGAAAGAAACTGAAAATGCATTCAACAAGTTTGTAGAGTCACAAACTTGATGTAATCATTGCGTACTAAGAATATGGGACCAAATACTAAACATTTGACTACTTTAATACACAAGTGAATTCGTCCAAATACTTATGATACCTTCAAATGTGGGGACTAGACACATTCAATTCTATCATTTATAAAGGACAAAACAGATAATTAAAATACCCTCAAACAAAAAGGTGACATTCTGTACTGTTGCCTCATATGAAACATTTAATCTCAAATCCAAAATGCTGTAGATTAGAGCCAAATGAAAAGTTTTACCTTCACTGTCTAAATAAATACATAGTGTGGCCTCCCGAGTGGTGCAGTGGTCTAAGACACTGCATCGCAGTCCTAGCTGTGCCACTAGAGATTCTGGGTTTGAGTCCAGGCTCTGTCGCATGGGGCAGTGTCTTCTGGGTTAGGGGAGGGTTTGGCTGGCAGGGATGTCCTTGTCCCATTGCGCACTAGTGACTCCTGTGGTGGGCTGGGTGCAGTGCACGCTTGCACAGTTGCCAAGTGTACAGTGTTTCCTCTGACACATTGGTGTGGCTGGCTTCTGGGTTAAGTGGGAATTGTGTCAAGAAGCAGTGTGGCTTGGTTGGGTTGTGTTTTGGGGGTGCATGGCTCTTGACCTTTGCCTCTCCCGAGTCCGTACGTGTAACGTCTGCTTCCAACTCACACCCTCAAACACGTAGATCCCCTGAACGCAGCTCATACCCTCAAACACGTAGATCCCCTGAACGCAGCTCATACCCTCAAACATGTAGATCCCCTGAACGCAGCTCACACCCTCAAACACCAAGATCCCCTGAACCCAGCTCACTCTCCAGATCCCAATCACCTGTTCACACATCTGTATGGCATTATGATACACTATTTAGTTCAGTTCTTTGCACCCCATCACTGTGAGGTGTTTTGTGACACTTCTTTCTGAGCTCTGTTTTTTCCCGTGATTTACTCCTCCTGTGTATGATAGTTTTTGTCTGCCTCACTAACGATGCCTATTCCCTGCCTGTACTTTAGCCTATCAGATTTCCTGTTATCAACCTATTGCCTGATCTCCCGGACAACGCTACTAGCCTTTTCCCTGCCTGTACTGTTGCCTTTTTGGACTCCCTGTGTATGACCTTCTGCCTGCCCCTGGACCCAGCTACCTGCCTCCTCCTCCTCTTGCAATAAACACCTGCTGCACCCTGTCCTTGAAACCAGCTCTCTGTCTCCCTGTACTGTTCAATACAGTACAGGAGTTGCAGCGATGAGACAAGACTGTCACTACCAATTGAATACCACGAAATTGAAAAAATATATATATATTAAATTAAAATAAATATGTAGTGTATAAATGCACACACACGTGCGTGCACACACGCACACAGACACAAACACACACATACCAGATGTCAAAGAGGTTTCACACTCAATGTCAAATCACAGCACACACAAACATAACTCATGCATGACAAAAATCCCTTGGACATTCCACTTTAGCCATTCCAACATTAGGCTTTGGATTGCTGAGCTGAGCTATGACTTAAAAAAACATATCTAGTCAGTCTGAGCTAGGCTGTACAAGGGTGATTCCTAGAAGGCATCTCTCATGTATGTGGATCCTCCTCTCTATGTCTGTGTTCCTCGAATAATGTTGTAGCTGCTGCACTCTGAGCCAGTCCCAGATCCTATTACAGCCTCAGCCTCAGCCTGCCCTCTGCCAGCTGAGAGGACACCAAACCAGGCCAGGATCATGGGTAAGAAGGCTCTCATCTTACCAGATAGCAACAGGGCACTGTGGTGTGTGTGTGTGTGTGTGTGTGTGTGTGTGTGTGTGTGTGTGTGTGTGTGTGTGTGTGTGTGTGTGTGTGTGTGTGTGTGTGTGTGTGCGTTAGAGATGGGACGGTTGACTCATCATGAAACATAAATCAAAAATCCATAAATGTATAATTCTTGTGCAATTTATATCTATAAGCTACATTGACATTTTTATCTCATTAGTGCATAAGCAGCTTTAGGGCCTAACTTTGCGCAAGCCAAATAGCCTACTCGCCAAATGCTTTTGGGAATGGGAAGAAAAAGTTCATGTCGATCCACTGAGGCAAAAAGGACAATGTTGGAGTTTAATTCAACAAGAGAAAAGGTGTGAAATGGAGAGTTGAAAATAAAGAGAAGGGAGGGCCAGAAAAGTAATGTTTGGGAAAGATTTGGTGAAGTGGTAGAGGATGATAGCAGTGCCTATGTTATGTATGATGATTGTGAGGTGCTATACAAATTTGACAGTCACACTTCATAAATAAATAAAATAAAATTGTATTGGTCGCGTACACATATTTTGCAGCTGTTTTCGCGGATGTATAGATCATTGCCATATATGGATTTGTGTCATTCACTTTGAACTGGACTGTGTTTACAGCAGAGTAGATGCTAGATTCATATCCTTTGCTACAGTAGATAGTGAGTTATTAGCCCAGTTATAGTTCATTTGTAGTCTGCAATGGGGGGAGTGTGTACATTTCTGTGAAAAGCGAGTCGGGTAAAGATTTTTTTGTCTTAAAGCGGCATTGTTGTATTTTTAAACAGGCTTGAATAAGATAAGTAGTCAATAGGCAGAGGGTAGAATAATTTGTCTGAATCTCTGTAATAATGGTGTGGGATTAATAATGCATTTTATTTTGTAAAGTGGTTTCTTGTATCAAACAACACAACAACATTTTCAGTCACCTCCTTGTCTTAAGGAAAAGTGGATCAACAGGTTAATATCAAGCACTGCATGCTTTGGAATGTAGGCCTATATTGAACACAACACATTGTCTGCTACTGTAGTCTGAACAGCTATTTCCATGTTAAAATGTTATGGGATATATTTGATCCATTGTTTTTGATGGTAGGCCACTCTGGTAGGCCTGCATTATGATCAAATAGCCACAGGAGCCTACTTGACCACTGTCTGAAACTGCAACTTAAAGCGAGTAGAGCCTCAGTGTTCACAGTAAACGGGTGCAGGAAGTGGCACAGGATATTCACAACGTTGACGTTTACGCTCAGCAGACCTGACATTTGCTCCAGAAATAAAGGTCTGTAGAGGTGCCATCTTTATGGTCGAAGGCACTACATCTCAGTGCTTGAGGCATCACTACAGACACCCTGGTTCGAATCCAGGCTGTATCACAAACGGCTGTGATTGGGAGTCCCATTGGGCAGCACACAATTGGCCCACCGTCGTCCAGGTTAGGGGAGAGTATGGCCGGTGTAGTCCGTCATTGTAAATAAGAATTTGTTCTTAACTAACTTTCCTAGTTAAATAAGGGTTTACTGTAAAAATCTGCATCATAAAAGCTGAAAGTATTTCAACCACATAAAATCTGCATCCAATCCAAACTGAAATCTGATCAGAAACATGTTGGGTCGTTTTCACAGCATTCTATTTCCTTAACTGGTCAAACTGATATCAGTTTCCCATATTTTTTTGCATTTTCTCCCCGGGCCCTAATGTCTTTGCTACGCGAAAGATGCAGAGATGAAGGAGAATTTTACTGACATTATTCTGGTGAGCAAGGGTTTATTTAGTCTTCTAGGGCAACATATAATGACAGAAGAGAAGCTACATGTATCTAATTATAGACAAGTTGACTAACAAACCAAAATGTCGGAAATTATAAGCAGGAACATATCTAAATTAGGCAAAAAATCGTGCACCCCCTGTAAAAAAAATATTCCGCACTCTCTAACTGTTGCCTACAGCACATGTTTTATATTTGCGTGTTAGGGTCAGCTGCACATATAGTCGGGGGGTTGCGGATGGGTTATTAGCAAGTGCGGCTGAACAAACAGCTGACCCACGCACCACTAGAGTGTGTGTGTGATTATTTGTATCAACAACTTCAAAATCTAGTTTGGTTTTAAATAAAGTATCAGTGAGAGTGGATGAGTCTCTCTTCCAGCCTCTATCTTGTCAGAACCACTCTAGCTTGACAACACTTCCAGTCCTGTTCCTCTGTCTGTGTCTCTGTGTGACACACTCAGTCAATAGCAAACGTAAGTATAGCCAAGAGGAATTATGAAGTTGTCCTTCACCAAAGATCTAGGATCAGATTACACTAGCCCCCTTCCTAACCTTAACCAATCGAGGATGAGACAAGATCTGATTTGGGGGGGATGGGCAACATCTTCTACACTCCACAGTGCAAGTATCCCAGCAGCCTCTCTGTCAGGGCAGGATCCTCCATCCTGAATCCTCCAACTGTGCTGGTGATTGATAATAGGAGAGGACACTTCCCTTCTATAAGAGACACTCCTCTGGGCTGACTGGGGCTTTCAGATGTTGTCAGCAGAACTTCTTCCTTCCTCCCTCCCTCTGCTCGGCAGGCTGTCATAATACTGCTGTGCTGTCAGAATGTACCGTCAGCCAAGCCGCTGAGTTAGGTCCTCCATCACAACACATACTGTGGTGTACACTCACGCGTAGGCTACATACCACAGGAATGCACATTGCACACATTCACTCCCTCACCCCACACACATACTGAAGCTAGTGTGCTTCCACGTTAACTCCAACTTAACCATGAGCTGTTCACCCAGATCAGCCAATGTCAGTATCTACTCTAGTGCTGCTGCTCAGCCCTCTGTTTCCTCTAACTGGCTGCTGGAGATGATAAGAATATGACAGACTGAACTCTTCCTGAACTGGGATCTTTAGCCAGGAAGCAAGGCAGGAAAAGGGGGTTTAAGTGTACAGCAATTGTCTACAGTAAACATCAAACTTTCTTAACTCCTTAACCCCTTACACTCGTGGGAATTGGCCAATATGGATAGGGATAGATTGAAATGTTTCTTACAGACTAAATATTAAATGCATATTCATAACAATGGTAGCAATTGAACGGGAACAGTTTGAAGATAATGGGGAAATTATTACCAAAGGTAAAGGTGAGTGCACATCAGTTCACCTGACACAACACTGAATCCAAACATTACACGGTTGATTTTATTGCATTTTAAATGTACTGTACTTTTCGCCGCATTTGTACATCCAGAAACATGATAAGACTATTCCTGGAAAATGTGCGGTAGGTATTCTTATTCAGCCATTTTCAACCCATATATGGGTACGAGTGTAAGGGGCTACAGTCAGCAACTTCAGTAAGTGTGTCAGGGTTCCATGCCCAGCTAGCACATAACGTTTTGAGAACCATATTTTTCCTATAGCTCGGTGAAAGCCTAGTCGTCCTGTGGTTATTTTGCATACAACCTTCCTACAATGTTCTGGGAATGGTGTAGGATAGTTGCTTGGCTTTGGAACATTCAGCACATTTAAGGAACTTGACTAAATCATTTTCTTGGTATTTCATTACTTTAACAGAACGTTTCATAAAATGTGAAATATGGTTACAATTAATTACATTTTTGGTAATGTTCTAGGAACGTTCTCCAACTGGTTTGACATTGGGAATATTCTCAAATAATTCAGAGGATGTTAAGAAACAACATTGTTCTGTGGGAATTTCAGTTCTTCACCATAATGTTTTCTACAAGTTTCCTCATGGTTCTACTTAAAGTCATGTTCTCAGAACATTAACAAAACTTTACATAAAAACCACAAGACAACATTAGTAATGTTTAAAGAATGTTTAAAGAATATATACTTTCTATTCTCAGCATGAACAAAACTCTCTCTATCCTCTATCTTGTTAACTTCTTAGGGAGCGGCAGCTGAGGTGTCGGTATTGGAGAGTCTGGCATGCCCAAAGTAAAAGACCTGCCACTCAGGCCCAGAAACTAGGATATGCACATAATTAGTACTATTGGATAGGAAACCCTCTGAAGTTTCTAAGAGTGTTAAAATATTGTCTGTGAGTATAACAGAACTGATATAGCAGGCGAAAACCCGAGGAATGTCTGTCCTGGAAAGAGTGTTTTTGACACATTGCCTCATTTTGAACCCCTCCCTACTGAAAACAGCCATATATGGGAGTAAGATTGCAGTACCTATTGCTTCCACTGGATGTCAACAGTCTCTAGACAGTGTTTGGTGATGTTAGGTTGCTCTGGATGGTAATAGAAGAAGAATTTCGAACTAGTCACAGGATGTAAACAGAAGAGGATGCGCGTTCATGGGCTCGCGCGCGCTGTGGTTTTTTCTTTTCCTATCGTCCAGTTTATAATCCGGTTGAAATATTATAGTAAATATACATAAAAGTGTTCCTAAGGATACATTATCAATGATGTTTGATTGTTCTTGGACAAGTGTATAGGTATAGGTTGAATGTGTTCTCTTCACGGTTCAATGGGCGAGTGGACGCTGTATTTTATGAACATAATGCGCCAACCAAACGGAGATTTATGGATATAATAAATTACTTTTTCTAACAAAAGAACCATTGGATGTCTTCGTTGGACACTTGGGAAGCACTCAGCAGAAGTTCTTCGAAAGGTAAGGGATTTTATATTAGCGATTTTATGCGTTTTATGAGACCTGCTTTGGTTATGGATTTATGCTAATGCATAAAATATGAGAGGGGCTATCCTCAAACAATCAAATGTTGTGCTTTCACCGTAAAGCCTTTTTGAAATCTGACAACACTGTGATATTGCCAAGAATCAGAGCTTTTGATGGCTATGCAACACTTGTATATTGTGTTGCATAGCGCCCCACTGCTCCCTAAGTTAAGTGTGTTCAGGAATGTCGGCTGCTCCCACTAACTGGCCACACCTGATCTTAATGAGTGCTTGCTTCCTTTGAAATGGGGTCTGTTTGAATAGACTCAAATTAACAGATTTGTATGAGTTAAAAAAAACATGGCATGTTAGCTCCATCCTGGTGGCGCAATGGACTAATTCCATGGATAGAGAACAGTAGATCATAGGTTGGAATCTCAGTGACGCCATGCCACAATAAAAAAGAAATGTGTTTGCATTATTATTATAATGCCTAAGCAAATGAATTTTCAATAGTCCTATCTGCGCTTGGAGTTCAAAACAGCTAACCCAAATTAAGCTAGCAGTTATTAAAAGTCTCAATTGAAATATTCAGTGAATGTTTCAATTCAAACGCTCTCAGAACGTTCATAAAAACATCCAAGGAAAATGTTCAGGGAACCATAGTACAACGTTTTTAGAACCTCCCTGGAACCTTAAAATTAACATTCCCATAAAAGGCTACATTTCACTTCCATTCTCAGAACGTTTAAAAAAAACATTCTGATTTACTGGTCAGGAAACATATGGCTTCATTCCCAGAACCAATGGGAAACCAAAAATGTATGTTCCCACAACTTCCAAGGAACCAAATGTGCTAGCTGGGTGCCCTCATTGATATAAAAAGAGGATGAAAAACATGGCATAGACACACTGCCAATTCATCTCTCTCTAACATTATAGCGTCTAGCCAAGAAATCAAGATGGCATATTGAGAGGTTTTATAGTTGTGATGATCAACAGTTGATATGAATTATTAATCTCACTCATGCATATCCAATCTGATCTGCTTTAGATTCATTTACTTTTAATTAAAACCTGCCCAACTTTTAATTAAATCTCTAAGAAAAGATTTAAATGAACTCACCTCAGGATTCTTGACTATAAAACATTAAACTAATGATATCCAGGAAACTTTCTTCAAAAGTAACCTGATGTGAACTCTTCCTAGTTGTTAGGGAATGTTGAGATGTTCATGTAAAACAATCTAAGAAAGGCCATTCCCCCTTCCACCTTTTGTCTCAGTGATGCTAATAACCTAAGATTGATCCCAGGGATACTTACGACTTGTCTCTCCGGTGGATGTGGCGGCTTTGGGGGCTGCTCTGTCGGCGGTGGGGGGAGAGAGACTTGCCTCTGGTCCGTTCTTTGATGGGAGACTGGGCACTCGATGACTTCAAGATCTGAGATAAAATGACAGAATAAGACTCAGGAATCTAATGTACACTGCTCAAAAAAATAAAGGGAACACTTAAACAACACAATGTAACTCCAAGTCAATCACACTTCTGTGAAATCAAACTGTCCACTTAGGAAGCAACACTGATTGACAATAAATTTCACATGCTGTTGTGCAAATGGAATAGACAACAGGTGGAAATTATAGGCAATTAGCAAGACACCCCCAATAAAGGAGTGGTTCTGAAGGTGGTGACCACAGACCACTTCTCAGTTCCTATGCTTCCTGGCTGATGTTTTGGTCACTTTTGAATGCTGGCGGTGCTTTCACTCTAGTGGTAGCATGAGACGGAGTCTACAACCCACACAAGTGGCTCAGGTAGTGCAGCTCATCCAGGATGGCACATCAATGCGAGCTGTGGCAAGAAGGTTTGCTGTGTCTGTCAGCGTAGTGTCCAGAGCATGGAGGCGCTACCAGGAGACAGGCCAGTACATCAGGAGACGTGGAGGAGGCCGAGGAGGGCAACAACCCAGCAGCAGGACCACTACCTCCGCCTTTGTGCAAGGAGGAGCACTGCCAGAGCCCTGCAAAATGACCTCCAGCAGGCCACAAATGTGCATGTGTCTGCTCAAACGGTCAGAAACAGACTCCATGAGGGTGGTATGAGGGCCCAACGCCCACAGGTGGGGTTGTGCTTACAGCCCAACACCGTGCAGGACGTTTGGCATTTGCCAGAGAACACCAAGATTGGCAAATTCGCCACTGGCGCCCTGTGCTCTTCACAGATGAAAGCAGGTTCACACTGAGCACGTGAAAGACGTGACAGAGTCTGGAGACGCCGTGGAGAACGTTCTGCTGCCTGCAACATCCTCCAGCATGACCGGTTTGGCGGTGGGTCAGTCATGGTGTGGGGTGGCATTTCTTTCGGGGGCCGCACAGCCCTCCATGTGCTCGCCAGAGGTAGCCTGACTGCCATTAGGTACCGAGATGAGATCCTCAGACCCCTTGTGAGACCATATGCTGGTGCGGTTGGCCCTGGGTTCCTCCTAATGCAAGACAATGCTAGACCTCATGTGGCTGGAGTGTGTCAGCAGTTCCTGCAAGAGGAAGGCATTGATGCTAAGGACTGGCCCGCCCGTTCCCCAGACCTGAATCCAATTGAGCACATCTGGGACATCATGTCTCGCTCCATCCACCAACGCCACGTTGCACCACAGACTGTCCAGGAGTTGGCGGATGCTTTAGTCCAGGTCTGGGAGGAGATCCCTCAGGAGACCATCCGCCACCTCATCAGGAGCATGCCCAGGCGTTGTAGGGAGGTCATTCAGGCACGTGGAGGCCACACACACTACTGAGCCTCATTTTGACTTGTTTTAAGGACATTACATCAAAGTTGGATCAGCCTGTAGTGTGGTTTTCCACTTTAATTTTGAGTGTGACTCCAAATCCAGACCTCCATGGGTTGATAAATTTGATTTCCATTGATAATTTTTGTGTGATTTTGTTGTCAGCACATTCAACTATGTAAAGAAAAAAGTATTTAATAAGATTATTTCATTCATTCAGATCTATGATGTGTTATTTTAGTGTTCCCTTTATTTTTTTGAGCAGTGTATAAGATCTGGTTTGAGCTGCAGTTTCTTTACTGCACTGATATTTAAGTGTTGTTGGGTTTGTTTAAAGCTGCAAGCTACAGGAGGAGTTGCATTTTTTTTTATCAATTAGCAGGCATGTTCACCATTCAGTGGGCCCATTTGCCACGGGCCAGGGGGCTGGGGAAATGAAAAGTTCCACTTCAATAAAACGAGCAGTTGAAGAAGTTAACTTTTAATGACACAGTTGGATCTCAGGGACATAGTGAGTAAAGGAGCCATCTGTGAATCAATGTAGGGAGAAGAGGAGAGGGGATGACGACACTGTGGGGAGTGGAGAGACGTTGGAGAGGAGAGCCGAGAGTCTCTCTTCATTAGTAAAAACACTAACAGACAGTAATGGAGACAGCCTCCCAGGCAGTGCCCTCATTAACGTGATGATACCCCATTAACCCAATCAGCCCACTAGTCAACTCCCTCTGCAAACTCAATTACCCACGGGCTCACACTGGCACATATATGCAGTTTTTAGGCACGCACACAGGCAAAAACACACAGGCACATGTGCACACACGCACGCAAGCAAGCACACACACACACAATACAGGCACTGAAAGAGAGACTAACATATTACTAACATCCACTGATTGGTTAGCAGAATTCGAGTTTCAGGGTCACCCTGTCCTGGTAGAAACCTAATGAGAGCTCACTGCTGACGGACAGTTCGGAGGAGACTGGAGAATAACTATGAAAATGATTTCCTGGAATGAACACACAGGAAGCAGCTCACATTCCGTGCTCCAGAAACCACATGCAGCTGAGAGCATAGGCAGGATGTTAGTCATAAGATTGGTGATAGACATAAGGATGTGTGTGTTGTAGTGGGGGAGGGTTATAAGACAGACACTGCTCTGCTAAACTGTATAAAATGCAAGCTCTCGGTCTGTGTTGTGCATAGAAGACACACTCGATGAATTTCCCAAATAGCCTTTGAGCATTGTCACTGTAAAATTATTCCTAGATTGATTCATTCAAAGGAGAAAAGCGTTTTTACACTAATGTCCCTATTACTAGTTCTAAAAAGGAAAAGGGTCGTAGGTGAGTTCTTCAGCTTCCAGAAATATGGTAATATCTATATATACACTGACACATTTTCGGTATGTACGTGAACTATGCACAGCTGACGAGAGGTCAAATACAGAGGTTAAGGCTGTATCTCCAGCGCTGGGCAGCTGGGAACACATGACCTACATTTACTGTTGCTGTGATAGTCAGCCGCACCATCTTACTACCATCCCCCACCAACCACCACGCTACAGCTGAGTCAGATACATCTGGGAGACGTGGTCCAGCCAGCTTCTCTGTCTCTCTCTCTCTCTCTCTCTGTCTCTCTGTCTCTCTCTGTCTCTCTCTCTGTCTCTCTCTCTCTCTCTCTCTCTCTCTCTCTCTCTCTCTCTCTCTTCCGCTGAGGGGAACTCTGGCCTTAATTATCCCTGACGGTTCATATTACACCCATCGCCCCTCCGTGGCAGCCGCCCTGGTTTCAGACGAGGAACAAAGGGGGAATTACATGACATGATGCCGTTCCAGACGGAAGCCAAGCCAAAGCAACACAAACGAGTTGAATGCTCCCTCAGGGATGACCTCGGGTCAGTCGACTAGAGAGCTTATCTATTGTGTTGAACATTTTCAACTTAACAGAGTTCAAGTTGTATACTGTACCCTAAAATTCAGAGTATTTTTCAAAGACTTGTGAAATATAGTATTTGGGCATCCACAGGGTTACATACAGTGTTGTAGATACTAAACGGGGGAAATGTATGAAAGGAGGGAAGTGAGGTGTCAAGTAATCAAGTTTGACACATATGACCTCTCATGTCTGCCTAGATGAGAAAAATGTGAGAAAGTAGGACAACAACATGTCACCTTCATCCTCATGTCTCGGCCATGTTTCTCCAGCTCCTTCCTCATGTCCTCTCTCCCCAGGCGGGCGGCGTTGAGCACCAGGTACTTCCACTCAATGGGCTGGAAGACATGCGGGTCGTGGGGCACGTACAGGCCGATCTTCACCTTCTTTAGCGTGTGCTGGTAGCGGCGGTACGAGTCCTCGAACTCCATCACCAGCTCGCTGAGCGTGCGGAAGGTCAGGGCCTTGTCCATGAGGTCTTGGCGGCGGCTCATGCCCAGCGTACCATAGCGTCCGTTGCAGTAGACACCCAGCACCACGTGGTGGAAGTGGTTCCCTGAGAACTGGGTCTTGAAGCTGATGGGGAAACGCTCCACCGACGTCAGCCCGTTGGTCAGGTATCTGGGGTGACCATGGTCAAGGACGTTAACGGGCATCATTAGCAACAACAACAGTTTCAGGGAATTTAATGTGGTCTACTAAATGGTTGTAATTTTATACACAGAAAGAGAGAGTGAGCGAAAGAAAGAGAAAAGATGGTCAAAGCTAAAGCATCATGGTTAAAGGGGTTGGCATCAGTAGCATAATCAACAACAACTTTCCAGAGATTTAATGCGCCCTAATAATCTCCTGAATGGTGATCCCTTGATGTTTACGAGAGAGGGAGGGAGGGAGAGAGAGAGAGAGAGAGAGAGGAGGGAGAGAGAGAGAGAGAGAGAGAGAGAGAGAGAGAGAGAGAGAGAGAGAGAGAGAGAGAGAGAGGGCGTATCCAAACCGGTGTTAAGCCCACTCACAAATTCATTATAATATTTCCATAAACTCATTAGCTAACTGGCATTGGCTGTTTGAATAATGTAGTAGCAGATTTAGTAAGAATGTCTTTGAACCCAAACACACCCACACTCACGATATCTCTAAATCAAATCAGCTAATGGAGGGAGTGAATGAGAGGGCTTGGAGCAAAGAGGTGTAACATTCATTATATCGGATTCATTACAGCAGACAGACTGTAGTACATCTCTGCACATCATAGGATGGGATACTATCACAAAACAGATACATTCTCTTTCAAACGAAAGTGAGGATACAGTATATGCATATTTCATTCGAAAGTAGCCAGACTCAACATCACACTCAAAGACTGTTATTCCTAAAAGTCCCAGGAATAAATAGCTGTGGTGTCCTAACGTGGCATCTAGTGTCCCACACAATGCACACCAGGCTAGCCTCTCCCTGGGGCTTATACTCTGTATGTGGCTCCCCAGAACTCTTATGTAACTGGCCTGTGGATCCACTGCAGCGTGGCTGGGCGGCACACGATGCGGCAGATTTGACAAATCTGGCCTGCCCAGGAGAGAGGGGGGCGGAGGGGGACACGGCAAGCTTGGAGATGGGTTATCTGGGACTGTCCAGGTCCTGAGGCAGTAGAGGCACTATAGTGAGACACACATGAATAGGAAACTCCACTGTGTGTGTCAGTGACCTAATGACCAGTAAAAAAGCAACTGGCAGCCCCACTGACTGGCCTGAGAAAGGGTCAATCAGATCAGAGTTTGACCCACTACCAACCAGTAGCCTCAGCAGTACTCTGTGATAATGACCTCATCTTCATCCAGACATATATTATGCATCTATGATCCACTCATCCGCATCATCATCAGTAATGTTGTCGTCTCGTGTTTTCAATAAGCAGGCTGTTTTCGCTGCGCCCTCACTCTGCAGTGTTGTGCAGTAATAATAACACAAGCTGGCTACTACTGTGGTTGATATAATACACTGGATCTGAGAGAGGGAGCACATTTCAGCATCACTTGACTGGTTTGTGGCTTGGCTCTGTTTCTTCTCATCTACCAGCAACCATCTTTTTTTTAATCTCTCCACACCAAGCCCTCTCAATGGCGTCCGTTATCTTCACAACCCGCCCGCCCCTAACATCACAGCACTGTACTTTCATTAAATAATCATAGGGGCCAGCCGACCAGTTTAACAGCTGCAATAGGGATTCCCTTCCACAACATACATAGTTAAAAGGCATCTTTGCAGCATCCGTGTACGGTCACGAGTCATGTTTCACAAGCAAGGTGCCTGTAGAGCAATATTCACAGAGGAAGCCTCAACTAAATCAAGAGGGCATATCCCGTTTGAAGAAGAGAGCACTTGAGGTTTGAGAGAAGAGTGACAGGATTATTTAAGATCACCACAGGACAGGAAGCATTACAAAAGGAGGTTATGGTAGTTGACATCAACACTTTGATCAGTTTCACTCTGTTTTCGCATGAGAAACAAACCCAACGTTGGGAGAATACAGACAGACAGCAGAAATATTCGCCCTCAGAAAGAATACTTTTTTTCTGACACCTTGTTTTTTCACAGAGTAGGGAGCGCAGTGTGGCGTCGATTGCAGAACGTTGGTGTGATTATTCATTGAGGCGGCAGTTAAAGAAACAGAAAAAAAGAAAGCCCCTGTGTCCTCCCCTGTGGTAGCTGGGTCTGTCTACACTGACTCACTCACACACACACACATACTGTACACACATACTGTACACTCACACACACACACATACTGTACACACATACTGTACACACACACACACACACACACACACACACACACACACACACACACACACACACACACACACACACACACATACTGTACACTCACACACACACACATACTGTACACACATACTGTACACACACACACACACACACACACACACACACACACACACACACACACACACATACTGTACACTCACACACACACACATACTGTACACACATACTGTACACACACACACACACATACACACACACACACACACACACACACACACACACACACACACACACACATACTGTACACACACACACATACTGTACACACACACACACATACTGTACACACACAGACACACACACACACACACACACACACACATACTGTACACACACACACACACACATACTGTACACACACACACATACTGTACACACACACACACATACTGTACACACACACATACTGTACAGTCCCCCCATTGCTTCTCCATAATGAATGCCCCATTAACTAACTACAAAAATATCACATATTACCCATGATGCAAGGCATGTGATCCACCACAAACCCAATAGTAGCATACTTCCTCTTATCTGCCACCAGGCAAGAGCTCTTTCCATCACCTGGGGAGGATTATTGTTGCCATAGAAACCAAGCCAAGCGACGTATGACTATAAGGCCTGTATTTACTAGCTCCAGCAGCCCTCAGCTACTTTGACACCTGAGCTGGGCAAACTCCAGGGAGGCGTTGCAAATATTAATGACACGCCTGTTAACTGCCCCCTAAGCCATTCTCCAACAGAACAGCATATCTCCATGTATGTGACAAACACTCTGTCAGTGTTTGGAAGATTGAGATACATGCTTGCTCGGTCGCCATGATGCTGTGTGTGGAAGACGGCCCAGAGTAAACATGATCCACGATGCACCACTGTGTGGTCAAGAGGAGGGTCAGCACTTTAGTAAAACCATCTGCTGCCCCTCTTAAAATGTTTTTTTAAAACCAAATATCAATCATTAAGTAAAAAGGCGAAACCAACTCGCAATAAACATCTAAACATTCTGCTGGGACAAGACTGCCATCGACCCCTGATCCAGTACATTCACTGTTTTCTAAAGTATTAAAATGATATGTCCTCATTTACCCTAATTCTTTGATGTTCTATCAATCCTCGTAACAGTGTGACAATAATAAGAGCATATATAGTTCCATTACAAATATGCCCAAGACCTGATGAAACAGAGTTATTCTTTAAAAAAATCATAAACTCTGTTTCTCCTCTCTGCGTTAAGCATCTTAGGCTATTGAACTCAGAACCTCTTATCTGTAGTAGAGGAATCTGCCTTGGGGGAACATACTAATGCACCAAGTTACTGGTGGCTTCAGCACAACACAAAGACAAGGCTGTAGTAGTTGATCTGGAGGGAAACATAGGTTGTATCATAAGAAAACACGAGTATACAACACCCCATCTACTCAACCGTTAACAGAACAAAACTAAGAGCCATGCTGTAACAACTGAGTCTCTATTTTTCTCACTATTAATAATGCATGAACTGAGGGTTGTCAGTGAGTATCTGAACATATGAACTGGTTTAGCATACAGCTTGGCTGGCTCTTTCGTCTAGGAGACCAGAGAATGCCTGCTGCAAGTCTCAAGCATCATTGAGCTCATCATCTTTGTCAATGAGGGTTAACAGGTTTGGTCTCACCTGACAAACTTGGACTTGAGCCTATGACATCCCACTGGGCAAAAACTGGTCGAATCAACATTGTTGATGATCAACATTGTTGATGATGTTGAATCAACGTGTAAAACTGATTGGATTTGAAAAAAAGTAATTAACATAAGAGAATTTGGTGTTTTTAATCTAAATCCAATGCCATGATGATATTTATTTAATTATTTCATATTGAATTCAAGTTAGTTGACAAGTCAACCAAATGTAAATGAAAACTAGATGTTGAACTGTCTGTGCCCAGCGGGATAAACAACAGACACGGTCTCTTTTTTCATGAGACCAGCCTGCAGTTTTGACTGAGGATAAACCTGTGCCCCTGAGAAAGATCAGGCTTGGACGTGACAGTAACCGTTTGTGAAAAGGCCCAGCAGCCAAGCGGCTCTAAATGGCAATGTGCGGGACGCTGCAGAAACGTTGCTCTGCCTGCCTATATGCTAGGACGGAAGTTACACTTTGAACTTTAAGACTCTTGTTTCCTAGCAACAGGGGCATCTGTGAGTCTTATTGGCCTAAGGGGGAATATTAAAAGGAAAGGGTATACCTAGTCAGTCGCACAACTGAATGCATCTAATTGATTTCAGGCGTTTCATCGGGCACCTCAGGACCTGAAACAGATCAGCTCTAACTCCCATCGGTTAATGTGTATCTCTGACCGTGCCTACAGACAAAGAAAGGATACATTCCAAGGATGACAGCTTCAAGGCATTTGATTGGAAGAGATTCCCTGATCATTTCTCTCGCAGTCTCCATCAACCTGAAAGAGAACAAAGATGATTGTAGTGAATATTCTTGTTTCATACAAAGTCCCCTTTGGTGCCCCTTTGGTGCCAAACAATGACACAATGGTGTTATTAAAACAGGATTACAACAAACCCTGTTTGATTGACTTCAAATGTGTCAAGTACAAGCCAAGTACACTAATGAAAGCACCATCTTTTAAATACAATGAACTCTTTTACATATTTTCAATAACACGTTAAATGTCCTGGCTGTCTTTGCAGAGTACATGCACATAGCATGTGTATTCTTGATAAAGGACACAGAAAGAGGCAGAGGACAGCTATTTTCAACATATGAACTGGCCTATATTCTTCTACAGACAAATGATGTTGTCTCACAGAGTAGTGGGACCTCTCTTCTGGCTCGGTACAGTGGCAGACACAGTAAAGACACAAAGAAAAACCAATGAAGATACCACAGAAACGGCCTCACAGCCACACTTACCCACACAATGGTCTGGTTTTCCTTATCTCAAAGAACTGAGTTCCTGTGTGATTGTATCTGACAGACAGTTAAGGGGCATTCAAAGGAAATTATTTACAACGGTTGGGCGAGAGGGGAATGGTGATGGTTCTGATATCAGGTTGATGTAATGTATTGTAGGCTAGAGGTTTATGAATATCTGAGAGAAATTAAACTACCTCAAAGACCTCATTTATTACATTTTTTCCCCCTCACTGTCATGTGTCAAGTCTAACTGAAACGAATTTGAAAACTATGGCTAGTCTTCATCTGAATGTGTCTGCTGCAGTTAAAAGAGTGAAGACTATAAAGTACTGTGACATTATTTACAGACCCACGAAGCACCTGTTGCTGCAGTATGGCAGTTGGTGCACCTGCACTCCCCTGGCTACAATCACAACAAATGAAGCCCACCCGAAAATGTTGACACAATGTTAGTTAGCTAACACACTGCATTCATACTGTGCAACCCCCAGGGCTCCAGAGTGAATTAAACAGTGTGACATGTGTCACGGATCTGCAATGAGCTATAGGAGGACACTGTGCCCTAAAAGGAGCTGTGGCTTCTCTCTTCTCAGCGTGTTCTGTGAACGGGGGATGAGAGGAGGATAAGGGAAGGGAGGTGGCAGGTTGCGGGCTCAGCAGGGAAAGGATACTGCAGTGTCTTCATGTAGTTCTGGATGGCCAGCAGCCAGGCAGGGACAGACATGGAGGGCTTGAAGTTGGGGACCGATGGCACAGGGTGCTGTGGGATGACAAAGAAAGACTATGTTAGATTGATCTTGGTGGTGGAAACATAAACACGTGTCAATATTGAAGGTCTTTTACTGTACCGTCATTGAGTCAGTCAGAACCAGAAAAACAAACGTATTTGTGTGTGTGTGTGTGTGTGTGTGTGTGTGTGTGAAGGAAGGTGACCCAGTTGACTAAACGCCACTTATTTTCCTCAGGGTTGTTTCTCTTCTCAACAGAGCTGTAAAACATAGCTTATCTGAGGAGTCTGGTGTCATGCTGAAGACAAACAGTTTAGCCCTCTTTCTCAGTCACACAAACCCTACTTTGCTCTATTTGGAAAGCCTGAGGTGATGGATCAAACTAATGACAGAGTACCAAGCCCTAAACCCAGAGGGAAGACATTTCCTTTCCAGGATATTAGTAATTCTAGTTAGTCATTGTTTGGTCTGTTTCTCTGATCAATCAATGGCACACACACACACTCACACACACTGATCCTTTCAACCAGGTTTGTGTAGTATCTGACTCAACCGAGAACAATACAGCCACTGGATTAAAGGCCTGACAGGTACAGAGAAAGTGGGTGTGAGAGAGATAGCAAATGTGTATCTTTTGTGTGGAGAGGAAAAGAGAACCCCAAACCAATCAAGGTGCGATAGGTCTCATCAGCCAACCACCCACTACAGATAGGGCTCATCAGCCCTCCACCCCCTACAGATAGGGCTCATCAGCCCTTTACCCCCTACAGATAGGTCTCATCAGCCCTCTACCTCCTACAGATAGGGCTCATCAGCCCTTTACCCCCTACAGATAGGGCTCATCAGCCCTTTACCCCCTACAGATAGGGCTCATCAGCCCTTTACCCCCTACAGATAGGGCTCATCAGCCCTCTACCCCCTACAGATAGGGCTCATCAGCCCTTTACCCCCTAGAGATAGGGCTCATCAGACCTTTACCCCCTACAGATAGGGTTCTAGGCTCTCGCTCATCTCACAGGCTAATTTCAAAAACTTTAAATCAAAGCTGTGCAAATAAATAAGCAGAAAAAAAATGTAATATTCAGCAGTTAGTGGCGCTGGGTCTTATTTCTCAATAATCCCTCACACAATCCCCTTGCCAGCCCTATCTCCACTGTGGAGAGCCTGGAATGGAATAGGACTCTGCTGGGTCAGGGAAGGAGTACAGGGGTATTTCTTTCTTCTCTTCCTCTCTTTATCTCCCTCTCCACAGCAAACGGAGGGATGAGAGGATGAGGAAAGTGCTGACTGAGGAAAGGATTTCCTAGTGCTTGGTATCAGACATCTTCTCAAAGTGTAGCCAACCACATCACATATAGAAATGTAATAACACAACCGTCTAAGAAGAACTTAATTGATACTTAAAGCTGGAATCCTTAATGGTGAAACTGCCAAGTCCATTTGCAATATTGCAACAACAAAGAAGTTACTGCATAGAATGAACACAGTATTTTTGCACGTGCGATAGAACAGCAGAATATGTACATGTACTGCAAAAAAAATGATCATGGTGCATGGCACTCAACAAAACAAAACATCAGTGAACGGCCGTGGGGTGGACAGTGGCGCTGTTTCCTCTACTGGGGATTCCATCTTTAATAGTACAATGTAAACTGAGTAGGGGCAGCTGTACCCTCGAGGTTAGAGAAGCGCTGGCCCCAACTAGTGTTTTCCTCAAGTTTACACTGCTGGATTGAATCCCAGTGCTGGGGGGGGGGGCATAAATATCTCAGGTGCCACCTACTGCCGATGTTCCCTTGAGCAATAATTCTTTTTATTTATTTTTACCACTTTTTCTCCCCAATTTCGTAGTATGCAATTGGTAGTCTTGTCTCATCGCTGCAACTCCCGTACAGACTCAGGAGTGGCGAAAGTCCAGAGCACAACACAACCCAACCAAGCCAAGCCGCACTGACTCTTGACACAATGCCCACTTAACCCGGAAGCCAGCCGCACCAACGTGTACACTGTACACCTGGCAACCGTGTCAGTGTGCACTGCGCCCAGCCCACCACAGGAGTCGCTAGTGCATGATGGGACAAGGACATCCCTGCCGGCCATACCCTCCCCTAACCTGGACAACGCTGGGCCAATTGTGCGCCACCCCATGGGTGTCCAGGTCGCGGCCGGCTGCGACAGAGCCCGGACCCGAACCCAGAATCTCTAGTGGCACAGCTACTTAACCCCCTAATCTGCTCATTGGGCGCTGCAGTGCGGCTGCCCTCTGCTCCAGCTGTGTGTGTGTTATATACAGTGTCTTTGGAAAGAATATACAGACCCCTTTACTTTTTCAGCCTTATTCTAAAATGGATTTTAAAAAATGTAATCCTCAGCAATCTCCATATAATACCCCATAATGACAAAGCAAAAACAGGTTGTTAGAAATGTTTGCAAGTTTATTAAAAATAAAAAACAGAAATACCTTATTTACATAATTATTCATACCCTTTGCTATGAGACTCGAAGTTGAGCTCAGGTGCATCCTGTTTCCATTGATCATCCTTGAGATGCTTCTACAAGTTAATTGGAGTCCACCTGTGGTAAATTCAACTGATTGGCCATGATTTGGAAAGGCACACACCTGTCTGCATAAGGTCCCACAGTTGACAGTGCATGTCAGAGCAAAAAACAAGCCATGAGGTCAAAGGATTTGTCCGTAGCGCTCCGATACAGGATTGTGTCGAGGCACAGATTTCGGGAAGGGTACCAAAAAAATATCTGCAGGATTGAAGAGAACACAGTGGCCTCCATCATTCTCCATCATTAGGCGGCAGGTAGCCTAGTGGTTAGAGTGTTGGACTTGTAACCGAAGGATTGCAAGTTCGAGTCCCCGAGCTGACAAGGTAAAAATCTGTCATTCTGCCCCTGAACAAGGCGGTTAACCCACTGTTCCCCGGGTGCCAAAGACATGGATGTCGATTAAGGCAGGCCCCTGCACCTCTCTGATTCAGAGGGGTTGGGTTAACTTCTTGGGGATGGGTGCATGAGGTGACCGTTTTGGAGAGCCTGGCGTGCCCAAAGTAAAATGCCTCCCATTCAGGCCCAGAAAATAGGATATGCATATATTTGGTACCATTGGATAGGAAACACTCTGAGTTTTCCAAAACTGTTAACCATTTGTCTGTGAGTGAAACAGAACGCATATGGCAGGCAAAACCCCGAGGAATTTCTGTCCTGGAAAAAGTGATTTTGACACATTGCTCATTTGGGAACCCCTCCCTAATGAAAATGACCATATAAGGGCATATGAATGCAGTACCCGTTGCTTCCTTATGATGTCAACAGTCTCGAGACAGTGTATTTTTTCCATTTTGGATGAATTAGACCAGAGAAAAAGACCAAACAAGGAAGTCCCCCCTTGATGACAACAGTAGGCTGGGCGCGTTCCCGTGAAAGCGCGCAGTGTCTTTTTTACCGTCGTTATAGATCAGTTTATATTCCGGTTGATTTATAATAGTAAATATACGTAAAAGTGTTCCTAAGGATACATTTAAAACTATGTTTGATTGTTCTTGGACAAGTTTATAGGTATAAGATGAACGAGTTCGCGTCACGTATCAATGGACTAGTGGAGGCTGTCGTTTCTGATTATAACGCGCGAACCAAATGGAGGATTTATGGATAAAATACGTTACTTTTTCTAACAAAAGAACCATGGATTGTCTTCGTTGGACACTTAGGATGACCTCAGCAGAAGTTCTTCAACAGGTAATTGATTTGTTTTCGCTGTGAAATGTGTTATGTGTGTGCCATGATGGCTAATCGATACATGGCTATGGGAAAAATATGTGAGGTGCTACTCTCAAACAATCAAATGTGCTGCTTTCGCCGTAAAGCCTTTTTGAAATCTGACAACGCTGTGATATTGCCAAGAAACAGAGCTTTTCATGAGTATGGAACACTTGTATATTGGTGGATGTTTAATAATTCAACTTTTGGATTTTGAATTTGGCGCTTTACATTTTACCTGGTAGTGTTGGGAGGAGCCCGCTAGCGCCCCACTGATCCTTGAGAAGTTAAATGCGGAAGACACATTTCAGTTGAAGGCATTCGTTTGTACAACTGACTAATAATGGTGACTTTGACTTTGACTTCTTAAATGGAAGAAGATTGCAACCAGCAAGACTCTTCCTAGAGCTGGCCGCCCGGCCAAACTGAGCAATCGAGGGAAACCCAATGGTCACTCTGACAGAGCTCCAGAGTTACTCTGTGGAAATGTGAAAAAAATCCATAAGGACAACCATCTCTGCAGCACTCCACCAATCAGGCCTTTATGGTAGAGTGGCCAGACGGAAGCCACTCCTCAGTAAAAGGCACATGACAGCCCGCTTGGAGTTTGCCAAAAGGTGAAACCAAGATTGAAATCTTTGGCCTAAATGCCAAGCGTCACGTCTGGAGGAAACCTAAGGTGAAGCATGGTGGTGGGAACATCATGCTGTGGGGATGTTTTTCAGCGACAGGGACTGGGAGAATAGTCAGGATCGAGGGTAAGATAAACTGAGCAAAGTACAGAGAGATCCTTGATGAAAACCTGCTCCAGAGCGCCCAGGACCTCAGACTGGGGAAAAGGTTCACCTTCCAACAGGACAACGATCCTAAGCACACAGCCAAGACAGCGCAGGAGTGGCTTCGGAATAACTCTCTGAATGTCCTTGAGTGGCCCAGCCAGAGCCGAACCTGATCGAACAAATCTCTGGAGAGCCCTGAAAAAAAGCTGTGCAGCGACGCGCCCCATCCAACCTGACAGAGCTTGAGAGGATCTGTAGAGAAAAATGGGAGAAACTCCCCAAATATAGGTGTGCCAAGCTTGTAGCGTCATACCCAAGAAGACCCAAGGCTGTAATCGCTGCCAAAGGTGGGGGTCTGAAGGTCAAGGGGTCTGAATACTTTTCGAAGGCACTGTATATATATTTGTCTACTGCTGTTATATTACCCCCTCGGATACATATACAGTACCAGTCAAAGGTTTGGACACACCTACTCATTTAAGGGGTTTTCTTTATTTGTACTATTTTTTCTACAATGTAGAATAATAGTGAAGACATCAAAACTATGAAATAACACATATGGAATCATGTAGTACCTAAAAAAGTCTTAAACAAATCAAAATGTATTTGAGATTTTAGATTCTTCAAAGTAGCCACCCTTTGCCTTGATGACAGCTTTGCACGCTCTTGGCATTCTATCAAGGCCAGGTCATCTGATGCAGCACTCCATCACTCTCCATCACTCTCAAATAGCCCTTACACAGCCTGGAGGTGTGTTGGGTCATTGTCCTGTTGAAAAACAAAATGATAGTCCCACTAAGCGCAAACCAGATGGGAGGGTGAATCGCTGCAGAATGCTGTGGTAGCCACGACAGTGTCACCAGCAAAGCACCATCACTCCTCCTCCTCCATGCTTCACGGTGGGAACCACACATACAGAGATAATCTGTTCACCTTGTCTGCGTCTCACAAAGACACGGCGGTTGGAACCAAAAATCTCAAATTTGGACTCATCAGACCAAAGGACAAGGAAGTCTCTTCTTCTTATTGGTGTCCTTTAGTAGTGGTTTCTTTGCAGCAATTTGACCATGAAGGCCTGATTCACGCAGTCTCCTCTGAACAGTTGATGTTGAGATGTGTCTGTTATTTGAACTCTGTGATGCATTTATTTGGACTGCAATTTCTGAGGCTGGTAACTCTAATGAACTTATCCTCTGCGGCAGAGGTAACTCTGGGTCTTCCTTTCCTGTGGCGGCCCTCATGAGAGCCAGTTTCATCATATCTCTTGATGGTTTTTGCGACTGCACTTGAAGAAACTTTCAAAGTTCTTGAAATTTTCATGTCTTAAAGTAATATGGACTTGGTATTTACCAAATGAGGCTATCTTCTGTATACCACCCCTACCTTGTCACAACACAACTGGCTTAAAAACATTAAGGAAAGAAATTCCACAAATGAACTTTTAACAAGGCACACCTGTTAATTGAAATGCATTCCAGGTGACTCATGAAGCTGGTTGAGCGAATGCCAAGAGTGTGCAAAGCTGTCATCAAGGCAAAGGGTGGCTACTTTGCAGAATCTCAAATATAAAATATATTTTGATTCGTTTAAGACTTTTTTGGTTACTACATGATTCCATATGTGTTATTTCATAGTGTTGATGTCTACACTATTATTCTACAATATAGAAAATAGTAAAAATAAAGAAAAGCCCTGGAATGAGTAGGTGTGTCCAAACTGTTGACTGGTACTGTATAAGATAAAAGCAGAAGACAAACGTCCATCTCTCATGGAGTTATAAAGTGTATCTTATTTTAGTTCTATTCTCATTTAGATGCAGTGTTAGTGTTGAGAGAGAGTTTACAGGAGCGCAACACACAATGCTCCCAATTCACCCTGTGTAATTAGCTGTCTGCCTGCTGCTCTTTCTTCCTTTCCTTTTCTCCAAGCTGGAGAAGAGGAGGGTGCCCTGCGGAGCTCAGAGAACTACCGGAGCTGAACGGAAGAGTGTGTGACACAACTTAATTCCTTATTATAAAGGTGTGAAAGACAATTACGCAGAGGGAAATGGAGACAAGTTTTGAAATGTATATTTCAGCACTGCAGTATGTGGGACAGTATTAACACCTGGTGACCTTACTGAGCAAGGCTGAGGCTGACAATGCATGGTCTGTTTGTCTGTAGCCGTAACATACGTCCCTCACAGGTGGACACGGGGGAATTAAAAGATAGTTAAAATAGGGACTTTCTCCCTTTCCGTTTAGCCGTCCCCCACCCCGTCTGTCTGTTCCCCAGTTTTAGAGAGGTCGTGTGGGGGTCGAACAGGCCGCCCCCTGTGTGGTGACTCTAATCTAACTTTACTTCCCCAGGGGACATCAGTGAAACCTGATAGCGACAGCCAAGATGTGACTGCAGCACCAAAGACCCTTGGCATATGTCTCCCACAAAAATATAGTTGGACATTGGTCAGAGACTAGGCCTGTTTAGAGCATGATAGCTTGCGGTTTTCATGTGATTACCATAAAGGTACCATAAAACATTAGATTTAACCTACTCCCATTGGACTGCATGTGAAATAAAAACAAATACATAAATGACTCTTCATTCAGTAGCACCACATTTGGAGATCAGTTCAGACTAACTAAATCCTATTGTGATGCAATGAGGTGCACATGAGGTAAGTTTGAAACGGAATGGAAGGCTTTGGGCTGAAAGCCTGTTTTGTTTCCTGTAAAAAAAAAGAATTATGCCATAAGAGATTATCCTAGACTCAAATCCCAGATGGTGGATTAGTTCGCTCACAACCAACCCCTTCAAATAATCAGGGCAAAGTAAGGGCACAGAGCTCATGCAGTGGTGTTACCATTCCTGACATGGCATAGTAATGTTACCATAATATCGATAGAGCAGAACATAGAGAAAAACTGTATTTCAGGAGACCGAGAGTCAAATCTGCTAACGTCTTACCAACATGCCATATGGGTGGGACAGTGGAACCATGAATCAAGTTTCCAAAGCAATGAATGACTACAGGTAAATACAGAAAACCCTTTTCGTAATGAAGATTGCAAAAATTGGAATGAATGGATCACGAGGCACGCTTTAATCACACCTCCAGTCCTCAGAGTGTGCTGCAGGTTGATGCTGTCTGAGACTTCACAGGCTTCTATCTGTAGCCTATATCTCTATATGAATACATGTGAGTTCCACAGATAGCAGTGCAAAGCTCATTCGTTCTTCCACACAGTCACCCAGACACTGGCCCTAACTTTGAGGTTATCCCTCAGCTGCCTGTATCACACTGCCCAGTCTCTTTAATGAGTTAGCTAGCCCAATGGCTGCACCTGGAGATCACAGGCTGGTCAAGCAGGCCTCTATATAGGTCACTGTTACTTCTGGGATATTCAAGACTCCACTCTCCGTTCACACTTTTTAGGCCATTTGTGTTTCTCAAAACAGCGTTAGGTTACCGCCTAGTATTGCTTAAGAATGCAGAACACAACTACTATTCACCTATTCACAAAGGCATAGACTATAGATAGTGTTGGTGTTGGTTTATTCTTGAGTGGAGAGGGTTAGATGATGGACAATGGTAGATAATGGCATTAGTGAAATCCCACATGACTGATCAGGCCTACAGGTTACTGTTAGTGTGGACTGCCAAAGGGTAGTTCATAAGACACTGAACATAAAAGCAAGTTTCACCCTGTCCCTTGATGATGCAGCACCAAAGCAGCCCCTGGTCATAGCTCAAACAACGAGTACAGAAGCAACACCAAGAATGGACACAGACCGTGGCAATTACAAAGATTCCTGTGTGCATTGTTGTCATATGCTTTATATAGCTGACAGTGTGCTATGAGCTTGGGATTTGCCATCACATGCACTAATTGCCGGCGTACAAATTAGTAATGCTCCAGAGTCTCCTTTCTCAGCACAGTCCCACTGCCACCAGTGACAGAGAAAGAGGCTCTCAACACTGATCCCTGCTTGGTGACACTCAGTCCCAGTTATGTCTGGCCTCTGATGAAATTACTCAGGCAATGTAGTGTCCTGTTGGAGGCCAGGGCAGGCTGAAATAGTCTGCATGCCTTAATGCTTCATTCCTCCACAGGATAATCAGGAAAGACTTTCAGGGGGAAATCTTCAACTCATCCTGTTATGGTCCTGTGAACGCTGCTGCTACTCTCTGTTATCTATGCATAGTCACTTTAACAACTCTACATACATGTACATATTACCTCAATTACCTCGACTAACCGGTGGCACTGCACATTGACTCAGTACCGGTACCCCCTGTATATGGCCTCGCTATTGTTATTTTACTGCTGCTCTTTAATTATTTGTTACTTTTATTTCTAACTTTTTGTAGTTATTTTCTTAAAACTGCATTGTTGGTTAAGGGCTTGGAAGTAAGCATTTCACAGTAAGGTCTACACCTGTTGTATTCGGCGCATGTGATTTTATGGATTCTTTGCATGGATGGAATTGCAAATGATATTTGTTGAATTGCAATTTGAAGCATATGTCAGTGTTGGTTATTACATGGTAATTGCACAGGATTTGTGTGACAATATCACTGCTTATCTGTCTAGCTTTGAGGCTATACTTACTTTGGGAAGGTATGCAGCATTCCTTATCTTGCTGACCATGTCCTGTCCATCGGGGTGTACTTTGGCTACATGAGTCCACATCCTCTCCCAAGTGACACCCTCAATGGGAAAACCAGTTCTGTTCACGTAAAAGAGCACACCCCCATCTTTCTCATCTTCTTCTCCCGATGAACGTCCAGCGTTGTTGGGGGTGCTAAGGGTGGCAGATTCAGCACCCGGGCTCGAGTTGCAGTACGTACTGCCACTGGTACTTTTGGATCGGTGCCTCCCCATCTTAGCTGCAGATGAACAAGTGCTAGCGGCGTTGGGTCCAGTCATTGTTAAATTCAAAAGTGGGGGTCCCTGCAGATGGCAGCCCGTGATGATTCCACTTGCTTTTGTCAATAACCCAGGCTTCCTATAACATGTTGCTGTACCAATATCCACTCCCGTACGTCCAAATAACGGATACCGCAATCACTCAAATAAACGAAATGAAGAAAAAAATCGCATATGTCAAGCTTTTTAGGTAGAAATGCAACAGAAAAAAATATGCATTTCTTATTCAGCTAAGCATACTCTTTACCCATTAAAAAGGCTGAACGATGCTACCAAGTAATCAAACCTCAAAGCATAGCCTACTTAAATACCGCATAGTGTGTGGACCATTCATAATAATGTAGTTTGCTGGTTGCCCGTAGTAGAATATTCACGGTTTGGCTCGCTCCTCTTTAACTTCATCCTTTGCTCAGAACACTGCTGGAACGTATGACCCCCACAGCTTGAGACAACCTCTGCAATGCATTCCGATCCGTTCGTAGTCTACATATTTCCCCAATATCGAGTAGGGTATTCGAAAGCTTTGTCCTCATGATGAAAACTCCTCTTTGGTAATTTAGTCATCCATCACATGGTTAATCTTTTGCTTAAATGATGTCACTATGTTGTTCTGTCTATAGTTACCCCGGCAGCCAGCCGCGTTCTAAATTATTTCATTGGGTGTAGCAACAAAGAGAGGCGGACTTAAGTAGACTTCATACCGAACAAGGAACTAGTCCCTTGCTGTGATTGGTGATGATAGCGGGCTAGGGCGTCAACAAGTGAAATTTGCAACAAATGGGATTTCTTTTCTCGCCACTGGTCAACACTTTTAAAGTCGTACTGTCATAAAGGTTGTTACAACGTACCAACTTCACACAGATTCAAGGAAACCAGTTGGTGTCGGACGTGAAATGGTCAGTGGCTATTCAGAAAATATTATTGCCTTCTTTCAGCAGTAAACTTATGGACATATTTACATATTGTCCAAGATGATCAAATGCTTGATTGTTAATGCATAGAACCAATAAATATTGTTAAGTGATAGGAGGACATTTTATTTATGTATCAAAATAGCCTGCCCTAGCGGGATATCAAGGTTAGGTCTGCTTGTTTAGAAATGTGAGAATATGCACTCCAGTAACAGGCTAGTTGGTCAAATATGCACATATTCTGGACAATGTCAGCCAATTCTAATCTGGTTTTCTAACTTTCTCTACACGTTTTCCAGTATTGGGAAAACCTAGTGCCAGCATTTCACTTATGATACTGTCACAAAAACCATAATTTGATGGACCATCGAGTTATTAGAATACAGTATGCTTATTAAATGTATCTGCATATTGGTCACCACATGAGTTAAACCGTTGTTACAATGTCTAAGTCATTACTACAACTCTTCTGTAACCACCTCATTGACTCCAAGTAATGAAAAAGATGAAAAATAACAACAACCACTGACAATACTGAGCAAAAAATAATTTTATTGTATTGTTTTCACTTTCAATTGACATTATCTGCAGATAAGCAAGTATCCATGTGGCCCCTTTCCACAGACAAAACTCAGTTTTACAGTACACTCTGGGGCACTTTGAAGGGATTGTGCAACATACACATTATATAGCAGCTGCAGTGTAATTGTGTTGGCACTGACTATACTGTGGAGTACATTGCTAAATTATAACCAGGCTGTCACATAGACTTTAGATAGTGGCGTGTCAAAGCCATATAACAATAGATGGTTTACTGTCACATACACCAGATAGGTGCAGTAAAATGTGTGGTTTTACAAGGTCAGCCATAGTAGTACGGCACCCCTGGAGTAAATTAGGGTTAACGCGCATTGATCAAGGGCACATTGGCGGATTTTCTACCTTGTCGGCTTGGGTATTCGAACCAGCAACCTTTTTGGTTACTCACCCAACACTCTAACCGCCAGGCTACCATATGGTGTATTGCATATACACTACATGACCAAAAGTATGTGGACACCGCTTCAAATTAGTGTATTTGGCTATTTAAGCGACACCCGTTATTGAAACGTGTATAAAATCGAGTACACAACCATGCTATCTCCATAGACAAATATTGGCAGTAGAATGGCCTTACTGAAGAGCTCAGTGACTTTCAACGTGGCACCATCATAGGATGCCACCTTTCCAACAAGTCAGTTAGTCCAAATTTCTGCCCTGCTAGAGCTGCCCCGGGCAACTGTAAGTGCTGTTATTGTGAAGTGGAAACGTCTAGGAGCAACAACAGCTTAGCCGCGGAATTGGTAGGCCACAGAAGCTCACAGAATGGGACCGCCGAGTGCTGAAGTGCGTTGCACGTAAAAATTATCTGTCCTCGGTCTCAACACTCACTACAGAGTTCCAAACGGCCTCTGGAAGCAACGTCAGCACAAGAACTGTCTGTCGGGAGCTTCATGAAATGGGTTTCCACTTGGTGGAGGATAAATAATGGTCTGGGCCTGCATTTTATGGTTGGGACTAGGTCCCTTAGTTCCAGTGAACGGAAATCTTAACGCTACACCATACAATGATATTCTAGACGATTCTGTGCTTCCAACTTTGTGGCAACAGTTTGGGGAAGGCCCTTTTCTGTTTCAGCATGACAATGCCCCGTGCACAAAGTGAGGTCCATTCAGAAATGTATTGTTGAGATCGGTATCAAAGAACTTTACTGGCCTGCACAGAGCCCGGAACGTCGACTGCGAGCCAGGCCTAATCGCCCAACATCATTGGCCGAACTCACTAATGCTCTTGTGGCTGAATGGAAGCAAGTCCCGGCAGCAATGCTCCAACATCTAGTGAAAAGCCTTCCCAGAATAGTGGAGGCTGTTATAGCAGCATATTAATGCCCATGATTTTGGAATGAGATGTTCGACGAGCAGGTGTCTACATACTTGTGGCCATGCAGTGGTACATACTGTATATAATTAGTTCAGTTTGGATGTACTCATTCTTAATTGGGGACAAATAAGAATGAGTGTCTATGCAAGGATTACATTTAATAACATTATTCATTTCAAGTGCTTGGTAAATGGAATACATTTTAAGTAAGATAAATAAATAATTGAGACATAACTACATTGCTATTTAAATGTAATAAGTTCATTATCAAAATTTGAAAAAAGCTATGAAATGTTATGAATGTCCATATAGAAATGGTACTTCATTCATTATTCAGAACTAAGTAAAATGCCAGAAAAGAAAGGAAAACATATGTCAACCAAATAAATATTTTTTTCTAGTCATAAGTAGCTAAATAATAACATTCGCTCTGACACTCAAATATGAATAATTATAAGCACATATCCTGCAGGAAGCAGGATAACATATAAACGCCTATGGATTGGATCTTCTGATTAATGATTGGATGAGAGGAATTATTCCTGTTAAAACAAAGGAAATACTAGAGCCAATATAGTGGTTTAGAAATGTGCTGGGAGATGGCTACTGTGCATAGTCCTTAAAGACACAGAGTGACCTATATAAGCTCTTGTGAAGGTTTGGAGATGTTTGAATTGTGATGCTGCAGTCATTATGACTCCTGTTTGTGCTTCACCATCCACACAGCAGTATTTCCCCTTTATCCCTCTAGGTGGCGCTGCTTTACCATTAGCTACCTATCTCGGCAGAACAATTATCTGTGCCTTGTATTCAACAAACTTATCAATGTTTTAACACTTTCAAAAAGCATTCATGTAAGTAATATACTGAAAAGTAGATTGTGCATGCTGCACATTTGCCATATGCCTTGTGCACCTTGTGTGTCATATTTGGTCCATATTTGTATGAATGGCTTAAATCTCAAGACAAGAAGTAGCAATGATCATCCTCACAGGCCAAGGCAGGTCAGAGATCCTACATTCTATGCTCCTGTGTGGTTCTGTATAATGCCTTAAATAGGTTTAAATAAGCACCACTTCATGAACCAGAGATGATGGTGATTGTAGAGACAGTAGTGGATCATCAAGCACAAGAAGCAGGGGACTATGGGAAGTCTGAAAGCTGTATTTAAGTGCTTATAGTTTACCTGTCTGTAAACAAATCATGGCTCAGCTAAAACCACTACAGTAAAAACATTATCATAACATCACATTACAAGATACAATCCAGAGAAAAGGGAGATTTCAAGTAACCTCAGGAAACTTTGTTGAATGCGCTGTAGGCCTCTGAAATGTTCAGTAGAGTGTTAAGCAACCTATTTGGGTTACAGTGAGGTCTCCTGGGAAAAGCTGACTGAAGTTTCCATCTTGGCGCCATTGGCTGGCTTGTCTGATAGGCACTTAGTAGTGACCTAAGACAAGAGGAGAGGAAGATATCTTTAATTAAAGTCTTACATAGTCCTTTCATGAGAAGAGTGTTCTCATCACTCAAGTGGCTAGTAAAAATGGCATAAGCCAATCACAGTTCATTAAACCAGCACAGTGGGGTACATAAACACAGAGCCAAATTCTAAAGTCATAGGGCATCTCAACTGCCTGAAGACTATTTCAAATAATGCATTGAAAATACATTCACTCTGCTCTCTGCATGATACAGATTCACATTAAACGATCTGTTCTGTCTTTTGATGTTTACCCGGGTCTTGATGTGGGCAATCTCATGACATTTGAGACAGCTTCAAAATGGCTGTCAATGTGAAAGAACAAGCAGACTAGTGACCTGACCTCTGCGTGTGATACATCATTCAAGGAAAAGGTCACAAGTGACTGAGAGGAGGGTGACCTTTCAGCAGAAAGAAAAAAGAAGAGAGGAAATCTCTCTGAGGAAAATGGAGAGAACGTGACTTACTGCTTGAAGAGTTTTGCTGTCAATGCCCATGTTGACATTGTTCCTTTTCAGTTCTGATTTTATTAATGCTGAAACAAACAAGAGAAAGTAATTAAGAGAGCCTCAAACAATATATAAACATAGACATTTGTGGCGTAGCCTTCATAGTATTGTTATGTATTTTATTGTATTATATTGTATTCTCAGTCTGTTTCAGTTTTCATAGCAGAAGGTGAATCATATGGAAGACATCCATACTCCATCGAACAGAGCAGAACAGATAAGTGCAAAACAGATCAGAGCAGTGAGCCAACCGACCTGTGAGAAAGATACCCAGGAAGATCCAGACACAGAGGAACAGGTTCCCAGCCAGGGGGTTGTAGTCTGTTGTCAGTCTCCCCTGGATCAAAGTAAAAAGAATCCCAAAGATCTGAGGGAAGAAGGTGATATAAGAGTGAGAAAACATTGGGTATACAAGCATTATACTGACTGACAAAACAGATCGCCTTCCCACTTGGCATAGAAGCTAGACCTGTTTGTCCATCCTATGAAGAATCAGAATAGAAAGTATATACTGTGTGGATATATACTTGTTTGAAAATTGGTGTGGTTAGGGTAAGGTTACACAATATCCTGTTAGGAGGAGGACACATTTTCTGTTGTATGAGAATGCACAAAAGTATTGACCTGAAAAGATCTCTGGAGCCAGTCACACATGGTTCCACAAACAATGAAAAAGACGTGTGATTGTTAGCACGTGTTTGGGGCTTACCTGTGCAAAAGCATTAAGGAGACCAGAGGATGTCCCTTCCGATTCAGGATATGTAATTTCAACCCCAAATTCAAAGCCAAGTGGAAGGTAACCAGTCATGAAGAACCTACAGAATAACAAAATCATATCAGTGAACCATGGCTGCCCTCTGGGAAAACAGACTGCTTTATCTTGATGCCGTTGTTTTGGTTGAACATAGTCTACATACACCTTAGCCAAATACATTTAAATTCAGCTTTTCACAATTCCTGACATTTAATCCTAGTAAGAATTCCCTGTCTTAGGTCAGCTAGGATCACCACTTTACTTTAAGAATGTGAAATGTCAGAATAATCGTAGAGAAAAATATTTATTTCAGCTTTTATTTATTTCATCACATTCCCAGTGGATCAGAAGTTTACATACACTCAATTAGTATTTGGTAACATTGCCTTTAAATTGTTTCTCTTGGGTCAAACGTTTTGGGTAGCCTTCCACAAGCTTCCCACAATAAGTTGGGTGAATTTTGGCCCATTCCTCCTGATAGAGCTGGTGTAACTGAGTCAGGTTCGTAGGCCTCCTTGCTCGCACATGCTTTTTCAGTTCTGCCCACACATTTTCTATAGGATTGAGGTCAGGGCTTTGTGATGGCCACTCCAATACCTTGACCTTGTTGTCCTTAAGCCATTTTGCCACAACTTTGGAAGTATGCTTGGGTTCATTGTCTTTTTGAAGACCCATTTGCGACCAAGCTTTAACTTCCTGACTGATGTCTTGAGATGTTGCTTCAATATATCTACATATCATTTTCATGCCATCTATTTTGTGAAGTGCACCAGTCCCTCCTGCAGCAAAGCACCCCCACAACATGATGCTGCCACCGCCGTGCTTCACGGTTGGGATGGTGTTCTTCGGCTTGCAAGCCTCCACCTTTTTTCTCCAAACATAACGATGGTCATTATGGCCAAACAATTCTATTTTTGATTTTATCAGACCAGAGGACATTTCTCAAAAAAGTACGATTTTTGTCCGCATGTGCAGTTGCAAACCGTAGTCTGGCTTTTTTTATGGCGGTTTTGGAGCAGTGCCTTTTCCTTGCTGAGCGGCCTTTCAGGTTATGACGATATCGGACTCGTTTTACTGTGGATATAGATACTTTTGTACCTGTTTCCTCCAGCATCTTCACAGGGTCCTTTGCTGTTGTTCTGAAATTGATTTGCACATTTCGCACCAAAGTATGTTCATCTCTAGGAGACAGAATGCGTCTCCTTCCTGAGCGGTATGATGGCTGCGTGGTCCCATAATGTTTATACTTGCGTACTATTGTTTGTACAGATGAACGTAGTACCTTCAGGCATTTGGAAAATGCTCCCAAGGATAAACCAGACTTGTGGAGGTTTTTTTCTGAGGTCTTGGCTGATTTCTTTTGATTTTCCCGTGTCAAGCAAAGAGGCACTGAGTTTGAAGGTAAGCCTTGAAATACATTAGCCTATCAGAAGCTTCTAAAGCCATGACATAATTTTCTGGAATTTTCCAAGCTGTATATAGGCACAGTCAACTTAGTGTGTGTAAACGTCTGACCCACTGGAATTGTGATACAGTGAGTTATAAGTGAAATAATCTGTCTGTAAACAATTGTTGGAAAAATTACTTGTGTCATGCACAAAGTAGATGTCCTAACTGACTTGCCAAAACTATAGTTTGTTAACAAGAAATTTGTGGAGTGGTTGTAAAACGAGTTTTAATGACTCCAACCTAAGTGTATGTAAACTTCCGAATTCAACTGCAGCCTCTGGCCACTACATAAGCAATAAAGTGGCATTGTGTGTGTAACTGTTTACCTTCAAAACATACAAGAGCAAGAGAAACTGATGACAAAATAAGCAACAACAAGAAAAGAAGGTGCCTGTTTTTTAACACCATACTCTTCACTAGATCTTCATGTAGACACAATGTGCAACATTGGCAATTATAACTATATTACTTAATTATCATTTCAAAACCTTATTTACAATTTTAGAACATACCAGGTTGTCATTGTAAATAAAAAAATGGTTCTTAATTGACTTACCTGTATAAATAAAGGTGAAATAATAACAAATACAAAGAAAGGTTATCTTACCCCAGCACCCCAGCAGTGAAGAACACCAGGTAGATACTGTTGAGGTTCAGAGTGAAGCTGAACACCACCATACCGATGAAAGACAGGATGTACACTATCAGAGTGGTCATTCTGAGGAACAAGCACAGGACAGAACATCGTTGGGAATAAAAGTGGATGTTCTATGCAGAGGCTCACAATTGAAGAGGAAATAGGCAGGTATCATGGGCACTCCCACCATCATTCTCTCTATGTCTCAGGGACTTACTGTACATATCCTATATAAGTTGACTTCATTATGAATGACTTTATAGCTTGCTGAAAATGTCACTGATTCTAACCATTGGCTTCATACCCAACCCAGCACCTGTTTGAATAGCATATCAGAACACATCACGCTTCTCCAGAGGATAATAAGTTAAGCAGAGGGTGACTTTCAGAGCAGAGCATGCTTAGCAATGTGAGAAATCTCCCTAAATCTGATTAGTCAAACTGACTTGCATTAAGAGCATGTTACTACAAACCTGTGTTAATTGGATCTGAACTGGCAGGACATCATTTTTGGAATGTACAGCAGGCTGCTTATCTAAAGGAAGAGTTAAAACTCATAAACGTCAGAGTTTGCCTTTACAGCGCTTCCCTTTCTAGTAACCGCAGAGTAGTGTATGTCCACAAAAAAGCCACCGCAGTGCACAGTCTCCAGAAATTACCGTAAGGCTTTAGATAGACATAACTGCCTTCTGCAACTCACAATTGCATCATGTGCAACATAGTTTAATGACTGTGTCACCGAAGAATGTAGTGATTTATGTCACTGGGCTTGGGGACGGTACCTACTTGTAAGTTTTGGTGTGGTCCAGCCACAGTCCACAGATGATGGAGCCTACCATTCCAGCCACCACCAGGGTCAGTCCAATCCTGCCTGCATTCAGCTCCTGGTTCTGGGGTGAGGAGGTTGATGTTAGCGGAGGGTACAGCAGGCTTTTCCAGGGACATGTGTGACACTATCATATTCGCATGAAGGGCCACCCACCAAAAAAATCTTCAGAAAAGCCATTCCGTGACCCAGGAAACAAAAACTGCTAAGTTTCAACATCATTACATAGATAGCTTATGAATATGAACACTGTGGTTCAAAACTTGTAAAAGTTTAACATTAGTTCAATAGTATGAATCAAAGGTACAATTTCGAAATCATAGCGCATTTTGGGTAATTTCTCCCAGCAACATTATGAGGTTGACATGTCACACGTTACGCTGTTCATGCTTGCAGAAAGCAACATATTTATCGGACCAGAGGAATCCCAAAATAATAGAAGTTTAGAAGTTGTTGAAACGTGCTAATTTAATTTCAGCGCTTTATGTAGCTGTCGGCACCTTGAACGTTTTGTGAGCTGTATTAGCTAGCAAACGTTGTGCTGTCTTTAGTTTGGCAAGCAGGAAAAACAAAGCAATGATGGCCTTGTAGGCTAAATACATCTGCCAAAACTACTTCTATTAACTGAGAAAACCAATCCACATGGTTAAAATATATTTCCTTATTTCAGGGTTCATCTGGATCAGTGAAGGACGGGTAATGTGTTGCTTGAGCTTATGAAAGGATGAGCACTGAACGGACAAATAGTTCTCTGTTCTGTGTGCCCAGTGTGCAACAAAAGTAACCAAGGTGAAACATGGCAACGTCAGAACGTTGCTAGGGAAATTACCCAAGATGTGCTGTGATTTCGATGCTTAATATAGTAACTTTGATTAAAGATTATAGTTTTACACGTTCTGAATGAGACAGTGTTCCTGTTCATAACATTATCTATATGTTTGATGGGTGGCTCTTGGACTAACATGGCTAAAGCGGAAAAACTCACCAGAAGCGGACGGTCGGCGCAAGCAGAGATAGGCGAATGGAAAGGACACATAACTCAAATCATCTTTGCTGATAGTGATGTTTGGTTTCCATACATGGATGAATTGGTATAATTTAGCATGTATGCATTTTACAGTGAGAGAAGGCTGCTACTAGAGTTCACGGAATGTTGCTTGTCTTTCAGTCTTTCAACCAACCCTGACTGTCTCTCTCCTCCCAGGGTAGCAGGCATGCGTGAAGAACTACAAACAGGAGACAATGGATTCGTGCCCTGTCATGGTTTGAGCTCTCATTTAACTCCATCTGTTTACAGAGAAAGCATTTTCCTTTAAGTGTGATACTTTTGTGCCGTTCCAGAGCTTGTGTTTGATCTAGCTATGCATGTAGTAAATAAACCTATTAAATCATCTTGATTTTCAGTAATTGGAACACAGATTTTGTACTCCACTTACCTCATAACAAGCCATAATCATCTGATTAAGAAGTGTTGACACAGAGTAGAAAGAACCAGTCATGATACCTAAAAGAAAATGGGAAACAACTTTTATTTATTTTACTGTTTTATCCAGACATAGTGATACACTTCAATAATCTGTATAGTACACACAAACCATGAAATGTAACTGAACACCCACAAAGGAAACTCAAATTCAAGAAAGGATTAGCTAAACTAAGTGTACATAACTGGACTGAGCACTGACTGGGCAGTCAGTCTGCCTTGGGGTGTATGGGGTTAAAGACAGATGGATCCCATAATGAACAACTATCCCCAGGAAACAATCAGTAGAATGGACCGAATGCTACAACAAGAGACTTTGAAGGACAGCACACAGGATAATTGGCCTGGCCCCAGATCTGTGTGTGCTTTGGTCAACACCTCAAACTTTTATTGTCATGTCATAAACTTTGTAATGACAACAAACACAACAGACGAGTTAGCTAAAGCACAGACCTGAGACCAGGCTACTGGCAAGTAGTCAGGTGTCTCACCATAACTTTAAAGAAGCTTTAGGTTACTGCATGTAATACAGTAGTAATACCATAGTTATAGTGTAGTTACAAGATAAGGTGTAAGATAAGGGAAGATTATAAATCTAGGTGTCTCACCATAACTGATGAGCAGTAGGATGAAAGGTTTGTTCTTGAACAGGTTGATGATGGACTGTCTGTAGGAGTAGTCTTCAGGAGCACAGTCAGGTAGGACAGCCTGAGCTTGGCTGGGAGGTAGTGGGGGTCTGTCTTCCATGACTAGGAGAAAAGAGACACAGACAACATCAACACATTTGGCTGGAAAGTAGTGGGGGTCTGTATTTTATGCCTAGGAGAGAAGTGACATATGCAACACTAACACTCTGTATTTACAGCTTTACAACATCATGGACAAGTGTTTCTCTCTGTTGCTTGCTTCAAAAGCACTCAGTAGCATATGACTGCAATGACTCCTATGCAATCCTGGTTTACAGTGGTATGTTTGAATGGTTGGTATGTTTGTATGGTATCCGTAGCCTGTGGAAAATATAAGTGCAGTCGTCTGGACCTATGGAGTTAGTTGCTACAGGGACTATGATGTGCTATCCATCGGGTGCATTTCTGCAGAGTACCATTCCAGATGGCATGACAAGGCTTGTCTCAACTTAATTACCAATTACAGTCAAGATGAACAGAGCAGTGGAGACTACAGCCGTCCCATAAAACATAACGCTGATGTTGTGTCCCATCAGCTCTATGTTTTCCACAGTGTTGGGGACCAGGACAGGGGGAAGCAGGAAGCCAATAGCAGTGCCCAGCTAAAGAGGGATCAGACAAATACATAAATGTCACACATACTCCATCAAAATACAGAAATTTCATTTTTATACAGCAGTAAAACATGTACACAGCATTAGCCTGTAGCGTTTACAATGTGATTAGGCTAAAGCATTCATTAGGAGCCTCCCATCACATGACTCAATAGGCCTACACACCTGGTTACCTAGCACGGCTGTTGCACACGCGGTAGACACCTCTTTCGGGCCAAACCACACCGATGCAATCCTAGAGGGCAGCCCGAGGATGAAGACTTGGGCTATGGAACATATTATCTGTGCAGTCACAGTTACACCGAAAAGATCGGTCCGGACACTGGCGCATTTCACCCACGCACCGACGCAGTTCAAACCCGCGCCCATAAGGGCTGTCAATTTCAGTCCTTTTTTATCCAGTAACCATGTTGCGGGGAAGATCAAAGGCACATACGCCACCATGTATACAATTGACAGCCAATTGATCTTGTCGCTGGATACATTGTAGAAGTGGGCGAAAATGTTGTTGATGATGCTGTACTGGATCCACTGAAATGCGTTGACGAGGGAGTAGAGGCTGAACACAGCTAAAACGGCGAATCTTCTCCAAAATAGCTTAGTTTCGATAAATTTTTCCTCTCCAGGAAGCATAGCCTGTTTCTCATCTGGAGGTATCTCCTGTTCCAACGCCTTCGAGTCCAGTTCTGTCAGATGTGCCGCTCCATTCGTTAGGTCGGAATACTGATCCGCGGTTGGGACTGCTCCGTTATGCACCGGCGTCTTGATGTCTATTTCAGATGCGTTGTCAATCCGCAGATGCTCCTGTACTAACTCGCCAGCCACCATGATGCTGGGCCGACGTTGCCTATCTCTATACCTTATAGTCAGGAAGTACGTTTACACAAAATAGGGCAGAGCCAACATTCAGTTAGTAGATAATACAACAACTATTCATACCGTTTAGAAAAATACCTTTTAAAATGTTGTTGGCTATCTGTATTATTCGCTCTCATATAAAGCGACTTCTTTCGCATGGTAGCCTATGTCGGTGGCGCTTTAGTGGATGGGCAGGGGATGGGGGCAGGGCGCATTTACATCACACAACTCACACATGGAGGCCTTCCGATTATGACTCCGACCAATCAAAATGCAGGATTTGGAGGGCTCTCCGGAGGGACGGTGTTATAGTAGCCCTGACTCTACAGAACGGTTATGATCCCCAACCAGTCCCAAATATGTGAACGAAACAGGTGCGCATGGTAGATGAAGAAAAGATATTGTGATAATAATTTGCTGTTATTCAAATAAACTCTACTAGCATTGAGGTTGTTCAAAGGTGTGTATCGTTCGTTAGTGACACATGGTCTCCTCAATTATCTCTCCCTAATCCCAGGGCAGGTGGGGCAGAACCCCAGCTGTTTTAGTCCCACCTGTGTAGCTAAATATATATATATATTTGGCCTGTTTTGCATGTTATTTTGGCATTCATTTGTGTCACATATCAGTTTGCTAACAATGTAAAAAACTAAATATAGTGCATTCTGAAAGTATTCCGACCCCTTGACTGTTTCCACATTTTGTTACCTTATCAATCTACACACAGTACCCCATAATGACAAAGTAATTTTAGGAAATGTATTAAAAAAAAAAATTATATGAAATATCACATTCACATAATTATTCAGACCTTTGCGTAGTACTTTGTTGAAGCAGCGATTACAGCCTTGAATCTTCTTGGGAATGACGTTACAAGTTTGGCACACCTGTATTTGGGGAGTTTCTCCCATTATTTTCAGCAGATTCTCTCAAGCTCTGTCAGTTTGGATGGGGAATCACTGCACAGATATTTTCAAGTATCTCCAGAGATGTTCGATCAGGTTCAAGTCCAGGCTCTGGCTGGGCCACTCAAGGACATTCAGAGGCTTGTCCCGAAGCCACTCTTGCGTTGTCTTGTCTGTGTGCTTAGGGTCGTTGTCCTGTTGGAAGGTGACCCGTCGCCCCAGTCTGAGGTCCTTGTGCTCTGGAGCAGGTTTTCTTTAAGGATCTCTCTGTACTTTGCTACATTAAACCTTTCCTTCGATCCTGACTAGTTTCCCAGTCCCTGCTGCTGTAAAACATCCCCACAGCATGATGCTGCCACCACCATGCTTCACCATAGGGATGGTGCCAGGTTTTCTCCAGACGTGACGCTTGGCATTCAGGCCAAATAGTTAAATCTTGGTTTCATCAGACCAGAGAATCTTTTACTGAGGTGTGGCTTCCGTCTGCCAGGTTTTCCCATCTCCACAGAGGAACTCTGAAGCTCTGTCAGACTGACCATCAGGTTCTTGGTCACCTCCCTGACTAAGGCCTATCTCCCCTGATTGCTCAGTTTGGCCTGGCGGGTAGCTCTAGGAAGAGTCTTGGTGGTTCCAAACTTCTTCCATTTTAGAAGGATGGAGGCCTCTGTGTTCTTTGGGACAGGAATTATTTGGTACCATTCCCCAGATCTGTGCCTCGACACAATCCTGTCTCGGAGCTCTACGGACAATTCCTTCAACCTCATGGCCTGGTTTTTGCTCTGACATGCACTGTCAACTGAGGGACCTTACATAGACAGGTGTGTGCCTTTCCAAATCATGTCCAATCAATTGAATTTACCCAAGGTAGACTCCAATCAAGTTGTAAAAACATCTAAAGGATGATCAATGGAGAGCTCAATTTCGAGTCTCATAGCAAAGTGTCTGAATAATTATGTAAATAAGGTATTTCTGTTTTTATTTTAATTTATTTTTTTAAACGGTTTTCGCTTTGTCATTATGGGGTATTTTGTGTAGATTGATCAACCCCCCAAAAATGTAATCCATTTCAGAATAAGGCTGTAATGTAACAACATTTGGAAAAAGACAAGGGGCCTGAATACTTTCAGAATGCGCTGTATATTGAGTTAATAAAGCTGCATACAAACATGGTCTTTTTTTGCTTTCTTGAATAAGGCAGCTCCAAACTGCAGGTGTTTCAGCCTAGCTCAGTGCTTTCTGTGGTGGAGGGGCAGCCATCAGAATATACAACGCATATGTGTTCGTAATCTTCTCTAATTGCGCAGTGATTGGTTGAGTGTTCTATCACTCATGGGGACACTACATCACCACAGAATCTACAGGGCGAGCTAGGCAATTCAAGCCCTCTTGGGCGCTGCCGTAGATTTACATTCAAAGTCCCCATCCAAGAAGGCTCAAGATCATTGGCCAACAGATAAAATGATGTCAAATCACGTTATATCTACCATAGCGTTGATTGGACTGATCATGTCAACATCATACTTTCAAAATCTTAACTAGCAAGCTTGACAAGTAGTTATCATCATGAATCATGTCGACAATCTACTGGAAAATCCTTTTCAAACCTTTTTATATGAAGAGAAATTATAGATCAAACGTATCGGTGCTCATCGGCCATTGGACATAAACATTACACAACAATGGCAACATGGCAACATCAACAATGAGTGGTTTGGAAGGACTCAGTGGCTAACTGCAAGCGTTCCAAAGCAATCCCTATTTTGCGTCCTCTGCCTGCTATTCAGTGGAGAGGGTGTGTGGTCCAAGTCTGGATTTAAGGATTTAAAACATCTATCGCTTAAGAGGATAAACATTCACACACAACACCATGGGCCAGAAAAGGTTGAAAACATTGGCCATGCTGTCAATTCAGCATGACTTATGCCGCTTTCAAAACAACTGGAAACTCGGAATTGGGAAATCTCAGACTTCAGTGAGTTCAAAACAACTGGGAACTCAGAAAAAAACGAGCTCCGACTGGGAAAATAGGTTTTGAATGGTCATCCAACTCAAAATGTCGGGAAATCGGGCCTCTTTCTAGAACTCAAACCTGAAGATCTTTTTTCCAGATTTCCCAGATGTCATGAAAGCACCTTCCAGTTGATACAGTGAGGGTTGTTTTGTTTGTGCCATGCACTGTCTGTGGGACGGTTTATTGTCTATAAAAGTGGATCATATTTTCCTTCCCTTTTAGACCACATAGGCCTGATAAAATATTTCAAATGGTAGGCTAACTGCGTCTCTCTCTTCTCTCTCTTCTTCTGTGCTGACTTAAAGAAGAGTAAAGTTAAGGCCTCAACATCTTGCTGAATCTTCTGTACTAACATCTATCAGAATTTCTGTCGGTGTCCATTTTGAAAGTGCAGAACGAATAGGCCTGCCTCGTCGCAGCACGTTTGCATGCACTTGCTTATACTTGGAGCTAAGTGTTAATGATATAAAAACAAACTTTATGAATTCACTCAACATTAATGTAATAATGTTTGTGTATGGAGCAAAAGTTCAAACTCTATGTTGGCGTTCATTATTATTGAAGGAGAATGCAATTCTTATCGACTTGCACAAGTCCACAAGGTCAGTAGAAACCACATTTGTTTATGGAAGTCAGGCATATCAGCTATTATTTTTTTTTTAAAGCAGTAAATGAGGCTGAATTAACTGTTTTGCTTCCAGATGAGGCTCTGCTGATAGCCAGGTGTAGCCGTGGTAAGGATTCACTCCATGGTGCTGGAAGAAGAGAGCTTTATGTACTGTAGGCCTTAACAGTTTGTGGGCACCGTTTTTCACCGTTATAGCAATTCATTTTTTGTGTGTGTTTTGTTGTGTAGTGGCTTTGCTGGCATGCAGTGCAACTGGGTCCTGGACTTCCTGACGGGCCGCCCCCAGAAGGCGCAACAGAGCCTCATCAACCCTCACTAACTTTTACAGATGCACCGATTGCAACCGCAAAGCTCTCCAGATGGTGGTGCGGTCTGTCCAACGCATTACCGGGGGCAAACTACCCACCCTCCAGGACACCTACAGCACCCGATGTCACAGGAAGGCCAAAAAGATCATCAAGGACATCAACCACCTGAGCCACTGCCTGTTCACCTCGCTATCATCCAGAAGGCGAGGTCAGTACATGTGCATCAAAGCTGGGACAGAAAGACTGAAAAGCAGCTTCTATCTCAAGGCCATCAGACTGGGCTCCTGAGTGGCACAGCTGTCTAAGGCACTGCATCTCAGTGCAAGAGGCATCACTGCAATCCCTGTTTCAAATCCAGGCTGCATACCGTCCCGGCCATGATTGGGTGTCCCATAGGGCGGTGCACAATTTGCCCAGCGTTGTCTGGGTTTGGCAGGGGTAGGCTGTCATTGTAAATAAGAATTTGTTCTTAACTGACTTGCCTAGTTAAATAAAGGTTAAATAAAATAAGAATAAATAAAAATTAAACAGTCATCACTAGCACATTAGAGGCTGCTGCCCATAGGCATAGACTGTATTCTATACTATTCTACTGTATTGTAGTCCGTTCCACTCTGACATCGCACGTCCATATACAGTTGAAGTCGGAGGTTTACATACACCTTAGCCAAAGACATTTAAACTCAGTTTTTCACAATCCCTGACATTTAATCCTAGTAAATTTACCTGTCTTAGGTCAGTTAGGATCACCACTTTATTTTAAGAATGTGAAATGTCAGAATAATAGTGGAGAGAAAGATTTATTTCAGCTTTTATTTCTTTCATCACATTCCCAGTGGGTCAGAAGTTTACATACACTCAATTAGTATTTGGTAGCATTGCCTTTAAATTGTTTCACTTGGGTCAAACGTTTCGGTTTGCTTTCCACAAGCTTCCCACAATAAGTTGGGTGAATTTTGACCCATTCCTCCTGACAGAGCTGGTGTAACTGTCAGGTTTATAGGCCTCCTTGCTTGCTCACGCTTTTTCAGTTCTGCCCACACATTTTCTATATGATTGAGGTCAGGGCTTTGTGATGGCCACTCCAATACCTTGACTTTGTTGTCCTTAAGCCATTTTGCCACAACTTTGGAAGTATGTTTGGGGTCATTGTCCATTTGGAAGACCCATTTTAACTTCCTGACTGATGTCTTGAGATGTTGCCTCAATATATCCACATAATTTTTCTTCGTCATGATGCCATCTATTTTGTGAAGTGCACCAGTCCCTCCTGCAGCAAAGCACCCCCACAACATGATGCCTCCACCCCCGTGCTTCACCAGTTCTATTTTTGTTTCATCAGACCAGCGGACATTTCTCCAAAAAGTACGATCTTTGTCCCCATGTGCAGTTGCAAACCGTAGTCTGGCTTTTTTATGGCGGTTTTGGAGCAGTGGCTTCTTCCTTGCTGAGCGACCTTTCACGTTATTTTGATATAGGACTCGTTTTACTGTGGATATAGATACTTTTGTACCTGTTTCCTCCAGCATCTTCACAAGGTCCTTTGCTGTTGCTCTGGGATTGATTTGCACTTTTCACACCAAAGTACATTAATCTCAAGGAGACAGAACGCGTCTTCTTCCTGAGCGGCATGACGGCTGCATGGTCCCATTGTGTTTATACTTGCGTACTGTTGTTTGTACAGATGGACGTGGTACCTTCAGGTGTTTGGAAATTTCTCCCAAAGACGAACCAGACTTGTGGAGGTCTACAATTATTTTCTGAGGTCTTGCCTGATTTCTTTTGATTTTCCCATGATGTCAAGCAAAGAGGCACTGAGTTTGAAGGCAGGCCTTGAAATACATCCACAGGTACAGTGAACTATAAGTGAATACAGTGAATTATAAGTGAAATAATCTGTCTGTAAACAATTGTTGGAAAAATTACTTGTGTCATGCACAAAGTAGATGTCCTAACTGACTTGCCAAAACTATAGTTTGTTAATAAGAAATTTGTGGAGTGTTTGAAAAAACGAGTTTTAATGACTCCAACCTAAGTGTATGTAAACTTCCGACTTCAACTGTATATAGTCTTAATTCATTCCGACTTGTGTGTATTGGGTATATGTTGTGTAATTTGTTAGATATTACTTGTTAGATATTACTGCACTGTCGGAGCTAGAAGCACAAGCATTTCATTACACCCGCAATAACATCTGCTAATCACGTGTATGTGACCAATAAAATTTGATTTGAATTGGCACAGCGTCATTAAGGTTAAGGCCGGGGGTAGGCTGTCATTGTAAATAAGAATGTGTTCTTAACTGACTTGCCTAGTTAATTAAAGGTTAAATAAAAATAAAAATAAACCTGGTATGAACCAGAAGAACAAAAGGCCAGTCTGGTATGAACCTGAATTAAATGTCACTTCAATTATACGTAGAAGGGTCCATCAACATGCACAAACACCAGTCTCCATTTTATTTCAGAATTCCATTTCATTTTCAGAGATACAGCATGAGATAACACAATATAAATTAATTGACAAGAGCCAAGAATTAGACCTATACATTTAGTGTGATGTGTGTGACCCAAGGCTCTTAATTTCTAGGAACAATCGGAGGGCATTCTCTGTGGTGGCATGAATAACCATTTGAGGTGTGATTCCTTTGACTTGAGCAATGTACTCACAGACAAGCAGTATGTTCTTAGGTTCATTCCTTTACTGGAGCGAAGAGATATATAATACGTTTAACGATTCAAAACAACCAGGTTGCAACTTTCCATAATGTTGCATTCCAAATGATGATAACCCACATTTTTCCAGTCCCAAGACAAGAGAGTCTGTCTCCAGACAGATGTGTTCCAATGGAATCTGTTTGATCAGTTTGGATCTCTGTTACAACACAGTAACAACACAGTAACAACACAGTAATAACACAGTCATTATGAGGGGACTCAACAGGAACTATCAAAAATCATGTCTGGTTTTATCACACCATATGGCCGTTTTCAGAGTTTTATGTTTAGCAGAAAATGCACACCGCATTTTTGGCAGAGTGAAAGTAGCCTTTAACCAATCTTTAAAACTTGAAACAAGAGCTCAATATGCCTATTCAAAGAGGTAAGAGATTTCTATAACAATGAGGACATACAGTACTGAGAGATTACTGGATTACTGCAGGTTAATGAACAACTATATCGCTCACCTGTTCATTCCTGCAGAGACAGCTGGAGAGAAGGAGAAGAAGTACCCTGCCTGCACTTATTCCATGGCCACTGATGGTTTCCCTGCAGTTGTGCAGCAAAGCATGAGTGGTACCTAATAGGATAGCCAAAATAGCACATGTTAAGGCCTTCTAAAAACACATTCATCACTTCAGCAGTGAGGCAGTCCTCTTCTGCAATCCTGATTTTAATACACCCACACTGTTCTTTCAGAGTAGCTATGGTGACCTTTGCAGCTGATTGGGAATGGATGTTCCTGCGTCACAGAGGAAATGCACTCAACTTTGGTTACACAACAAGAAACGGTCAGGAGAAATATACTGGTGACAAATAATAACACTCCGTAATATCCAGTTACAGTGAGACATTCCATGCAAAGCCTGTTCTTATCCCTGCCAAGGACACGGCTCATTGCACTTGCCTACAGTCTGATAACATTCATGTAATTGTGTGTCTAGTACACATAGCAATATGGATCAAGGCACTAACTACGATGAACTCACACTGGCAAATCCAGCTTCTTGTATATTTGTAATTGCTTGTTGAAAACAGTCAACTGTTCTTATCTATCCTGAGAAGTGGGGGCATACCAAGGTGTGAAGTCAAGACCAATCTGTAATCAAAATAATAAAAAGAGACAGTTTTACGGATGACGGTCAACAGGAAAATATCCTAATTGTCAATGATTCAGTCTATTGGCAAAACATAACCTCAGCTCAAATCTGAAATGAGCACTGGGCAGTGCAAAGTAGGACCCTGCTTATTGTAAACCAGTTGAACAGTGGGTGGTTAGCCAAAGGATTCCCAGCCCGTGCCAACAGTTAGTCGGTCCCACACAAAAACACATGCTGGGAATGTCCAGCTAGAGCGCCTTGTCCCCACCAGCTTACTCTGTGCTGCTATTGACGGGGATATATTGCTGACTTTGTCCTAATACTTGCCTCTCTGGGCTCCAGCAAATTAACTTTCTGAAAGAATGGTTTATGACAGACATGCATTCCTTCCAAAGCTCATGCAAAGGGTATAGATCATTTATGGTATCAGCAGGCAGGGTGAATTGTTAGTGATTTAAGAAGTTATTCTGTCAGAGTTCACATGCAGCTTAGCAAGCGGCAGCTCAGGTTTAAGAAGCCTAATCCTTTTGCTTTACAGAAGTCACATCATCTCACAGTTTTTACACCAGAATATGACATGTACGTTTAAGCATGGTGCAGGGCCAGACAGACCTGCTGCATAGGACTGGTGATCTAAGTTTCTTTTCCATGGGATTCTATGAGTAGGCCTACAGTACAGTACATACAGAACATTCGGAAAGTATTCAGACCCCTTTACTTTTTCCACATTTTGTTAGCTTACAGCCTTATTCTAAAATTGATTAAATAAAAAAAAATCCTCATCAATCTACACACAATACCCCATAATGACGAAGCGAAAACAGGTTTTTAGACATTTTTGCAAATGTATTACAAGTAAACAGAAATACCTTATTTGCATAAGTATTCAGACCCTTTGTTCGGAGACTCAAAATTGAGCTCAGGTGCATCCTGTTTCCATTGCTCATCATTGAGATGTTTATACAACTGGATTCGAGTCCACCTGTGGTAAATTCAATTTATTGGACATTTTTTGCAAAGGCACACACCTGTCGATGTAAGGTCTCACAGTTGACAGTGCATGTCAGAGCAAAAACCAAGCCATGAGGTCGAAGGAATTGTCCGTAGAGCTCCGAGACAGGATTGTGTTGAGGCACAGATCTGGGGAAGGGTACCAAAACATTTCTGCAGCATTGAAGGTCCCCAAGAACAAAGTGACGTCCTCCATTCTTAAATGGAAGACGTTTGGAACCACCAAGACTCTTCCTAGAGCTGGCCGCCCGGCCAAACTGAGCAATCGGGGGAGAAGGGTCAGGGAGGTGACCAAGAACCTGATGGTCACTCTGACAGAGCTCCAGAGTTCCTCTGTGGTGATGGGCGAACCTTCCAGAAGGACAACCATCTCTGCAGCACTCCACCAATCAGGCCTTCATGGTAGTGGTCAGACGGAAGCCACTCCTCAGAAAAAGGCACATGGCAGCCTGCTTAGAGTTTGCCAAAAGGCACCTAAAGGACTCTCAGACCATGAGAAACAATATTCTCTGGTCTGATGAAAGCAATATTTAACTATTTAGCTTGAATGCCAAGCGTCACACCTGGAGGAAACCTGGCACCATCCCTATGGTGAAGCATGGTGGTGGCAGCATCATGCTGTGGGCGACAGGGACAAGGAGACTAGTCAAAATCGAGGAAAGATGAATGGAGCAAAGTACAGAGAGATCTTTTATGAAAACATGCTCCAGAGCGCTCAGGACCTCAGACTGGAGTGAAGGGTCACCTTCCAACAGGACAACGACCATAAGCACACAGCCAAGACAACGCAGTGGCTTCGGAACAAGTCTCTGAATGTCCTTAGTGGCCCAGCCAGAGCCCAGAATTTAACCCGATCTAACATCTTTGAAGAGACCTGAAAAAAGCTGTGCAGTGTCTCTCCCCATCCAACCTAACAGAGCTTGAGAGGATCTGCAGAGAAGAATGGGAGACACTCCTCAAATACAGGTGTGCCAAGCTTCTAGCATCATACCCAATAAGTTTCGAAGCTGTAATCAAGGCCAAAGGTGCTTTAACAAAGGAATGAGTAAAGGGTCTGAATACTTATGTAAATGTGACATTTCTGTTTTTTATTAAAATGTTTATACATTTACAAAAAAACTGTTTTTGCTTTGTCATTACGGGGCATTGTGTGATAATTGATGAGGGAAAAAAAACTATTGAATCAATTTTACAATATGTTTTTTTTATTTGACATTTATTTAACTAGGCAAGTCAGTTAAGAACAAATTCTTATTTTCAATGATGGCCTAGGAACAGTAGGTTAACTGCCTTGTTCAGGGGCAGAATAACAGATGTGTACCTTGTCAGCTCGGGGATTTGGTCTGGTAACCTTTTGGTTACTAGTCCAACGCTCTAACCACTAAGCTACCCTGCCGCCCCAGCTGCAAGGCTGTAACTGTAATGAATACTCAGAGAGAAAAAGGTGTAGATTCAGGCGCAGAGCATGGCAGATGTTTATTATGCCTTTGCAGAAGGCAGGAATTGTGGTCGCAGGCAATGGTCAAACACAGGTAGGCAGTCAAAAAAAAACAATACCTCACAACCATACAAACAGAAAGAACTGAACTAAGAAGGGAGCTGATGAGACCAGGTGAGAAACTAACACATGTCAAAAATGAAAGACAGGGCTCTGTTCCAGAACACAAAGAAACAGGGCTACGTTCACGAACACAAAGACAAATAATCCAAGGTTGACTAAGAAAAGAAAAGCAGAACCTTACAGTAACGTAACAAAATGTGGGAAAAGTCAAGGGGTCTGAATACTTTCCGAATGCACTGTACCTCCTCAACTGCAACAATATAATCTCTGTACTTCTGGAAAAAGGACAAGGCAGGCTCCAAGTCCTGTAATAGGAGACGTTTTGGGTAAAAGTCAGCATGCTTGTTCTTTTCATCCTGAGACATCATTTTTTGCCAGCAGCATCCCACCCTACATCCCACTGCTTCCTTGCTTCTGAAGCTAAGCAGGGTCGGTCCTGGTCAGTCCCTGGATGGGAGACCACATGCTGCTGGAAGTGGTGTTGGAGGGCCAGTAGGAGGAACTCTTTCCTCAGGTCTCAGTTTTTTTTTTTCCCAAGCTGTCCCTCATACCATAATGGTCACCTAATCATCCCCAGCTTACAATTGGCTCATTCATCCCCCTCCTCTCCCCTGTAACTATTCCCCAGGTTGTTGCTGTAAATGAGAACGTGTTCTCAGTCAACGTACCTGGTAAAATAACGGATAAATTAAACATTTAAATAAAAATCAACATGATGTTAAAGAGTTATCTTTTGTTTATCACTATAATAACTAACATGAGACTGACTGTCGGACACATGTTTGATGTACAGTCAGTGAGTGTGTTCTGAACTGCTAACTGTGGGTGAATGCATGTACCTGAATCTTCACGCTGCACTGGTCCTGGGACCCACAGCCTTGGACTAGCTGCAACTAGATCTGGGTAGCTAAAATAACAGAAGTAAAAGTAACTCAAAGACAATATTCATAAAACAGCTTCACAGTGTCTCAATGTACTACACAAACAGAGAAACATCTGTTGAAAATAAATCAAATCAAATGTATTTATAAAGCCCCCCTTACATCAGCTGATGTCACAGAGTGCTGTACAGAAACCCAGCCTAAAACCCCAAACAGCAAGCAATGCAGGTGTAAAAGCACGGTGGCTAGGAAAAACTCCCGAGAAAGGCCAAAACCTAGGAAGAAACCTAGAGAGGAACCAGGCTGTGAGGGGTGGCCAGTCCTCTTCTGGCTGTGCCGGGTGCAGATTATAACAGAACATGGACAAGATTTTAAAATGTTCATAAAACAGGCAGAACAGTTGAAACTGGAGAAGCAGCACGGCCAGGTGGACTCGGGACATCAAGGAGTCATCAGGCCAGGTAGGCCTTGAGGAATGGTCCTAATGCTCAGGTCCTCTGAGAGAGAGAGAGAGAGAGAGAAGAAGAAAAAAGAAAGAAAGAGATAATTAGAGAGAGCATACTTAAATTCACACAGGACACCAGATAAGAGAAGAAATACTCCAGATATAACAGACGGACCCTAGCCCCCCGACACATAAACTACTGCAGCATAAATACTGGGGGCTGAGACAGGAGGGGTCGGGAGACACTGTGGCTCCGTCCGACGAAAATAAGCCTCAGTTTGTCAAAAGCTGCTGGAAGCCATGGGAACATTTGGAAAGTGATTTGAACCATAATTTTGTGTGTAGATGATGAATGTATGCATTTGGAGCAGGATATTACAAGGCACATACTGTAAGCATTTGCTGTTATACGTAAAACATATAAGGTTGAATATTTTCCCGGTATTTTACAAATGTTCCACCCCGAGAATAAATCACTTTTCTCTCAGGTAACACAATATTTCCCGCCAGTGTCATTCTAAAGCGTATAAATCATATTAATATGTCTGGATTTAATTAGAGGTTCGATCAGCATGAAAATGAAAGCCGGATTCCACCTAAGCCTGATGAACCCTACAAAGACATTGTAGATAAAGACATTTTATGAGTCCAAAAAAGCCCAAATTATTGTGCTGTTATCCAATAGGCCTACATAGCCTACGATATACTCTATAGACTACTGCACATTACACTAGACAGAAAAAACATAAAAGCCCATAGATGTAGCTATGCCCCCTTGGGTAAATAAATGAAACAAGCTCCAGTAGTCTAATATTTTTGAGTGTGGACTGTGTTACTGTACTGTATTATATTTAAGCAATAATAATAACAATAAGGCTAATATACCACAACTAAGGGCTGTTCTTAAGCATGATTCAAAGCGATACCTGGATACAGCCCTTAGCCGTGGTATATTGGCCATATACCACAAAGGTGCCTTACGTAATTTGAACAGTAAAAATAAATGTTTGGTCATACACGTGGTATATGGTCTGATATACCCCGGCTGTCAGCCAATCAGCATTCAGGGCTCGAAACACCCAGTTAATAATATTCTGTATTATATGGACTGGAATTAGGCACCTTGTTCAAACCATGAACCAGGGAGAGAGCATGTGATACTGGTGCAGGACATGCAGCTTACAAAGTTACAATTATATGCTAGCAAATTTGATTTTAATTATTTTGAAGTACAGTATAACTGGGCATGTTTTAAATGTGTATAATTAGTAGGATGACACGTATATACCCTTCATAATATTTCCCCCTAATGTTGTGCAATGTGCGTATAAGCCTACTTCCTCTTTCTCTCTCTATTGTTGCTTCATTCCTTCCTTGCTTTCAACAGTTAAATGAAACAAGTTTTGTTGTCTTTATCTTCATCATTGTAATGACATGCTTGAATAAAATAGGACTAAAATAAGATGCCGACGGCTATCACTTTTCTTCACGAAGATTGACTGGTTGTGGGTCTGAATAAATAACTTCTGTAGCCTACCGCAATCGCACGTTCTCTCTTCTTTTAAACTCCCCGAGGGTTTCAGCATTAAATATCCTTTATATATACAGTACCAGTCAAAAGTTTGGACACATCTACTCATTCCAGTGTTTTTCTTTATTTGTACTATTTTCTACATTGTAGAATAATAGTGAAGACAGCAAAATTATGAAATAACACATATGGAATCATGTAGTAACCAAAAAAAGTGTTAAACAAATCAAAATGTATTTTTATTTGAGATTCCTCAAAGTAGCCACCCTTTGCTTTGATGACAGCTTTGCACACTCTTGGTATTCTCTCAACCACCTTCCCCTGGAATGCTTTTCCAACAGTATTGAAGGAGTTCCCATATATGCTGAGCACTTGTTGGCTACTTTTCCTTCGCTCTGCAGTCCAACTCATCCCAAACCATCTCAATTGGGTTAAGCTCTCCTTCTTGGTCAAATAACTCTTACACAGCCTGGAGGTGTGTTTCGGGGTCATTGTCCTGTTGAAAAACAAATTATAGTCCCACTGAGCGCAAACCAGATGGGATGGCGTATCGCTGCAGAATGCTGTGGTAGCCATGCAGGTTAAGTGTGCCTTGAATTCTAAATAAATCACTGACAGTGTCACCAGCAAAGCACCCCCACACCATCCCACCTCCTCCTCCAAGCTTCACGTTGGGAACCATACATGCAGAGATCATCCGTTCAACTACTCTGCGTCTCACAAAGACACGGTGGAACCAAACGTCTCAAATTTGGAGTCATCAGAGCAAAGGACAGATTTCCACCGGTATAATGTCCATTGCTCGTGTTTCTAACCCAAGCAAGTCTCTTCTTATTATTGGTGTCCTTTAGTAGTGGTTTCTTTGCAGCAATTCGACCACGAAGGCCTGATTCACACAGTCTCCTCTGAACAGTTGATGTTGACATGTGTCTGTTACTTGAACTTGATGGTTTTTGCGGCTGCAAAAGACCATGTCTTAAAGTAATGATGGACTGTCATTTCTCTTTGTTTATTTGAGCTGTTCTTTCCATAATATGGACTTTTTTTAACCAGGTAGGCAAGTTGAGAACAAGTTCTCATTTACAACTGCAACCTGGCCAAGATAAGATGTCTTTTGTTATTTTGTCTTTTACCAAATAGGGCTATCTTCTGCATACCACCCCTACCTTGTCACAACACAACTGATTGGCTGAAATGCATTAAGAAGGAAGGAAATTCTACAAATTAACTTTTAACAAGGCACACCTGTTTATTGAAATGCATTCCAGGTGACTACCTCATGAAGTTGGTTGAGAGAATGTCAAGAGTGTGCAAAGCTGTCATCAAGGAAAAGGATGGCTACTTTGAAGAATTTCAAATATAAAATATATTTTGATTTGTTTTTGGTTACAACATGATTCCGTATGTGTTATTTCATAGTATTGATGTCTTCACTATTATTCTACAATGTAGAAAATAGTACAAATAAAGAAAAACACTGTAATGAGTAGATGTGTCCAAACTTTTGACTGGTACTGTATATATAAAGGATATTTAATGCTGAAACCCTCGGGGGAGTTTAAAAGAAGAGAGAACGTGCGATTGCGGGTAGGCTACAGAAGTTATTTATTCAGACCCACAACCAGTCAATCTTCGTGAAGAAAAGTGATAGCCGTCGGCATCTTATTTTAGTCCTATTTTATTCAAGCATGTCATTACAATGATGAAGATAAGGACAACAAAACTTGTTTCATTTAACTGTTGAAAGCAAGGAAGGAATGAAGCAACAATAGAGAAAGAAGGTTTTTGTGAAAATCTATTTAATTCTGAATCCAAAATGGGCAAAATGATTACACTCAAACACATTTGCCTGCATATACAGGTAACTGTAAGGAGATTAAACCACCATTTAATGGTATTGTGGCAACCATATCAAAAACATGTGTAACTATACATTTTTGTCAGGCAGGACCATACAGCACTGAATAAGAGAGAATTTGATTTTTCAGCTACCAAAAAGTATAGCTTACATTACTTCATAAATAGGCTATTCATAGTTGATATTTCTGCCTTTTGTATCTCTATGTTTACATGTCTATAGTTCCAAAATCCATTAAGATATCGCAATACTGTTAGTTTGATTATGTAGGGCAGACGACTGACTACTTGTATTCCAAATTTCTACAATATCAGAGCTTGCAATATATTAGCTTACGCGGCCCATCACCCCTCCAGCCATTATTCTGCACTTTGAGTATAAGTGGTGTGTCACAATATCTATCAATCTAACCCCTTCAGCAGTAAAATATTTTTACACAACCATCCATTTCATAAATGGGAGACATAAGAGATGTCAAAAAACAAACTAAAGCCCTTTTTGAGGATTGGCCACTAGCCCTAAAGGCATAATCAGCTGTCTGCAACTTCTGCTTAGCTCTCAAAAACAAAAAAATCCTACGCTGTGTTTTAATGTTTTTGAAACGTCAGTCATCGCTTGCAAAACGGTTTCCGAAACTTATGCTGATATTCTCCTTATCTTCCATATCAGCAAGAAAGATCTTTCTGTCACGATCGTCGTTAGAATAAATGGACCAAGGCGCAGCGTGCATAGAGTTCCACATAAACATCCACAAAAACAACACCGAACCAACAGATCGAAACAATACGTAGAGCACAAAGGCATAATAGAATATTGCACCATATCAAAGAAAAATAAATAACAATGTGCCAAACTGCAGCATCCCACTTAAAACATTAAACTGGTCCCTCTTTTCTCTCTCTTCTTTATTGCCATGTTATAACCAGAAGCACACAGCAATGCTGACCATATTTTGCTTTTATGAGAGATTTGTATTCAGAAATGCAAGCTCCCTCACTTTCGAGGGGCTGATGCGGTTTCTTCTCTCAGTAATTATATATATTTTTTTTATAAATAGATTCGGCTCTTCAGATATGCGAGCCGGCTCTTAGAGCCGACTTGTTCGCGAACGACCCATCAGTTGACAAACTACACTTCCTCCCCAGTTACGCTTACACACTGGTGTTTGGAGCACGCTAGATAGCTAATTAGTGTGCTCCAAACACTGCTGATATGAAAAATATGTTCCTTATGTTTCCAAAACCGTACAGGAAGCAATGCATTTTAATGTTCAGAATGAGCGTCAGGGCTTTTATCAAAACTTCCCCTGGCCAGAAGGTACTATCCTCAATTGGCGCTAAATGTAGTTAGCGTCTATGAATGGTTTAATTAAACTTGTGCTGTACTCTGACAGAGAGGAAGAAGAGAAGTGAAAGGTTTCACTCTCAACAAAATCTGTCCAAAATAACCCCAATGCTATGGGGTTTCTATGGGTTTATTTTGGACCTAAGTTTGTTGTCTGCCTCCCGCCGTTGGGACAACGACTCCCATTGTTAGGGCAGAGACATTAGCACAGGGGTGTCAAACTCATTCCACAGAGGTCTGAGTATCTGTACGTTTTTGGTTATTACTTTCAATGCGGTCAAACGCACACCCCTTATCACTGTCAAACGCTCCCTAAAACACTTCTGCGAACAGATACAGCCCTTGGTTCACTCCAGACCTGACTGCCCTTGACCAGCACAAGAACATCCTGTGGCGGACTGCTATGGCATCGAATAGTCCCAGCGATATGCAACTGTTCAGGGAAGTCAGGAACCAATACACGCAGTCAGTCAGGAAAGCAAAGGCTAGCTTTTTCAAACAGAAATTTGCATCCTGTAGCTCTAACTCCAAAAAGTTCTGGGATACTGTCAAGTCCATGGAGAACAATAGCACCTCCTCCCAGCTGCCCACTGCACTGAGACTAGGTAACACGGTCACCACCGATAAAACCATGATAATCGAAAGTTTCAACAAGCATTTCTCTACGGCTGGCCATGCTTTCCTCCTGGCTAACCCAAGCACGGCCAACAGCTCCGCAGCTACTTGTCCGAGCCTCCCCAGCTTTTCCTTCACCCAAATCCAGATAGCAGATGTTCTGAAAGAGCTGCAAATCCTGGACCCATACAAATCAGCTGGGCTAGACAATTTGGACCCTCTCTTTCTAAAACTATCCGCTGCCATTGTTGCAACTCCTATTACCAGTCTGCTCAACCTCTCTTTCGTGTCGTCCGAGATCCCTAAAGATTGGAAATCTGCAGCGGTCATCCAGCTCTTCAAAGGGGGTGACACCCTAGACCCAAATTGCTATAGACCTATATCCATCCTGCCCTGCCTCTCTAAAGTTTTCGAAAGCCTAGTTATTAAACAGATCATTGACCACTTCGAATCCCACCGTACCTTCTCCGCTGTGCAATCCGGTTTCCGAGCTGGTCACGGGTGCACCTCAGCCACGCTCAAGGTACTAAACGATATCATAACCACCATTGATAAGAGACATTACTGTGCAGCCATATTCATTGACCTGGCCAAGGCTTTCGACTCTATCAATCACCACATTCTTATCGGCCGACTCAACAGTCTTGGTTTCTCAAATGTTTACCTCGCCTGGTTCACCAATTACTTTGCAGACAGAGTTCAGTGTGGTAAATTGGAGGGCCTGTTGTCCGGGCCTCTGGCAGTCTCTATGGGGGTGCCAACAGGGTTAAATTCTTGGGCCGACTCTCTTCTCTGTATACATCAATGATGTCGCTCTTGCTGCCGGTGATTCTCTGATCCACCTCTATGCAGACGACACCATTCTGTATACCTCTGGCCCTTCTTTGGACACTGTGTTAACTAACCTCCAAACGAGCTTCAATGCCATACAACACTCCTTCCGTGGCCTCCAACTGCTCTTAAACGTTAGTAAAATCAAATGCATGCTTTTCAACCATTTGCTGCATGCACCCGCCCGCCCGACTAGCATCACTACCCTGGACAGCTCTGACCTAGAATATGTGGGCAACTACAATTTTTATTTTTTTATTAAGACTTAGACAATCAGGTGAGGGGAGTTCCTTACTAATTAGTGACCTTAATTCATCACTCAATTACAAGGGGTGGAGCGAAAACCCACAGCCACTCAGCCCTCCGTGGAATGACACTTGTGCATTAGCATCTCGTCATTATATACAAATCTCTGGCTCTGACCATTTTTCACTCTTCCGAGTTGCGTAACTGCCCGCCCCCCTGTTTTACTAATGTTAGCTACAGTAGCTAGCTAACAGTTATCTACCCAGTTAGTGTTTTTTGGAAGATATACATATGTATAGCTAGCTTGCAAAAGACAAATAAAATACAGCTTGTTATGTACATATTACTTTAGTTAACTAGCAGAGTTAAAGGTGTGTTAGAGATGACAACGATGAGTATGATGGATCTCTTTTCTAACGCCCAGGATGCTCTGATTCAAACACTCATTTTTGACAGTTCTGCAAACGTTATGTCCAAATACATTTGTTACTCACAAATATAGAATTTAGCTGAGCAACTATCTTAATTTACTCCCATTACAGCCGGTATGTACTTCCAAAAAAGGTAGTAAAAAAATTACTGAAAAAATGCCTATTCGGCACCTCCAATCAAATCAGTCATTACTGTCACGCACAGGTCGGGAGTCTAAAACAGCTCAGTACATTGGAAGTGCCAAAGAAGCATTTTTTCGGTTGCTTGTACATCACCTGAAGCATGTGCATAAAATGACAATGCATGCAGAAGACAAATGCATACTTATTGTGCACGTGTATACATGGTTCTGCACATGCTTCAGGGGATCGAAATCTTGACGCACTACCAGCGCTTTGAAAAGTTTATGTAATTATACTTTCCTGTGACTATATTGACTCACATTCCTACCTGCAAAAGGACGAATCGCAGACAACCGGTCAAGTAAGTTAAAATATAATTTTATTAAACATTCTGTCCTGTAGAGGTTGTGAGAGGAAACTTTCCTGATCCAAACGTTCACTTTTGCAATTCAACATCAAGTCTCCAGGCTATCTGTGTGAATGCATTGCGTTCATCTGAAATACCTGCAGTGCACCGACAGCTCATTGCATTTTGGTACACCAGAATTACATTCATTTCCAATGAAACACTACGTTTGCCTTTCAGCATTGCAGAGGCAGTTGCAGTGTTTGGTGTGGTGCATACTGTACGTTGGATTTATCGAACGAATGCGTCAAACTGTATGCGTAGAGAGCTTGACAGAAATCGTATCAGAAGGTGAAGGTTGAACTTTTGTTGCATACATATCCAGATGATGCTACATACTATTTTGCGCAATGATGCTGTAGGTGTGTTCGAAGAGTTGATGCGCAAAATAGTACGCAACATCGTCTGTGTAACGAGTGCGCTGAGAGTCGGGAAGCAAGTACAGGGAGTGAGTGTTTTAATAAATAAACAAAACAATAAACATGAAACACAAACAATGCACCGACATGAAACAGAGTCAATAACACCTGAGGAAAGAACCAAGGGGTGTGACAGATATAGGGAAGATGATCAAGGAGGTGATGGAGTCCAGGTGAGTGTCATGAGGCGCTGGTGCGCTTGACAATGGTGACAGGTGTGCGGGATAATCAGCAGCCTGATGACCTAGAGGCCGGAGAGGGAGTATACGTGACAGTACCCCCTCCCCGACGTGCGGCTCCGGCCACAGGACGCCGACAAAGGGGACGAGCCCGTGGATCAGGAGCGGACCGGTCACCCCTGCTGAAGAGCGGGAACCTGTCACGCCGGCTGAGGCGCGGGAACCTGTCGAGCCGGCTGGGGCGCGGGAACCTGACAGACTGGCTGAGGCAGGAGAGCCTGGCGATTCGGCTGAGGCATGAGAGCCTGATGAGCCGGTGGAAGCATGGGAGCCTGGCGATCCAGCGGAGGCATGAAAGCCCGACGAGCTGGCTGAGGCATGAGAGCCGGCTGAGGCAGGGGAGCCTGACCAGCCGGCAACAGACAAACAGAGAACACAGGTATAAATACACAGAGGATAATGGGGAAGATGAGCGACACCTGGAGGGGGGTGGAGACAATCACAAAGACAGGTGGTAGGTGTTTTGTAGATCCAGCTTGGAGAAAACAGTGGCCCCCTGGAGCGGTTCAAAGGCTGAGGAAATTAGTGGTAGTAGATAACGGTTCTTCACAGTAATATCAGTGAATCCCCGATAGTCAATGCACGGGCGCAGGGTCTTGTCCTTTTTCTCCACGAAGAAGAACCCTGCGCCAGCGGGAAAGGAAGAGGGACGGATAAATCCTGTAGCTAGGGATTCCCCAATGTAAATCTCCATAGCCTTGGTCTCTGGTCCCGACAGAAAGTACAGACGTCCCCAATGCGGCATGGTGCTAGGGAGGTCAATTCCGTAGTCATAGGGGTGGTGTGGCAGAAAAGGAAGTGGCCAGGGACTTGTTGAACACCTCCCAGAGGTCCTGGTACTCCACGGGAATGCCGGAGAGGTCAGGAGCAACTTCCGAGCCCCCAGGAAGATGTCCCGGGGTAGGTTGAGCCGACTACAGACAATGGGCGTGGCAGAACGGACTCCAGCCCATGATAGCACCCGTAGACCAGCTGATGAGGGGATTGTGTTGCTGGAGCCAGGAGAATCCCAATACCACGGGAATCTGGGGGGGACTTGATGAGCAGGAATTGGATGGTCTTGCTATGATTCCCTGACACACGTAGGTTGATGGGAGTGGTGTTATGGGTGACCCAACCTATAGAGCACCCGTCCAGCGCTCTAATATCCATGGGAATGGAAAGGGCTGAGTGGGGATGTTCAGCTCGGAAGCCAGTGTGGCATCCAAAAAGCTCTCATCGACCCCAGAGTCAATGAGGACCCGGAGAGATTTGGACTGGTCTCCCCACAGCAGAATGACATGAAAACGGGTGCGAGTAAGAGAAGTAGAAAAGTTCTCCATATAGCCCACCAGAGTACTCACTCCTACCGGTGAGCCTGATCTTTTACCGGGCAAGAGGACACAAAATGACCAAAAGTCCCGTAATACAGCTCTACCTAGTTGCATAGGCTTGGAAAACAATGCCTCTGCCGTCTTCGGTGACTCTCGAGGAAGGTCGGGAAACCTTGGGTGCTCTCTGAAACGGGACCCCCGGGGACTTCCGGGATGACTCGGAGGCGAGGTGGAATCCCTGGACGTGCGAGCAAAATCGAATTCCCTCTCCATCCGTCATTCCCGCAATCGCCCATCGTTGTGGATGGTCAAAGCGATGAGGGAGTCAAGATCTGTGGGCAGCAAGATCGTCCTTAACCTCCTCCGAGACGCCGTGCAAGAACATGTCAAACAATGCTTCCTGGTTCCACGCACTCTCCGCTGCTTACGTGCGTGGACACTCTGCGGGCGTCCTGCCGGAGCTGGATTAGCTTCTGGGCAGCTTCTCTCCAGGAGAATGGGGCATCAAAAACCTTCCTCACCTCTCCCACAAACACCTCCAGACTCACGCACATGGCCAGCTGTTGTTCCCATACGGCGGTAGCCCAGGTGAGAGCCCTCACAGACTTCAGCGTGATGAGGTAGGCTATCTTGGAGCAATCTGAGGGGAAGGAGGAGGTCTGAAACTAAAAAATGAGGGCACACTAAGCTAAAAACGGCCAACAGGTGCTCGGCTCTCCATTAAAGCATTCCGGGGGAGGTTAACGGGAAGGTGGAGTGTCCGCCAAGTTACTGAGGGGCGGTGGGGTTACCACCGTGGCAGACTGCCCTCTAGACAACCCACGGAATTGCTCCAGCAATTTAGGGCTTTCCTCTGACACTGCCTGGTATAGAGGTCCTGGATGGCAGGAAGCTTGGCCCTGGGGATGTACTGGGCCGTACGCACTACCCTCTGTAGTGACTTGCGGTTGGAGGGCGCAGCTATTCTCCCATTACACCCTCTTCTATCCAACATAAGTGTATGTTTCATATATGACCACGGTTGTGAGTGACTGGTGACAGATATGTCTGTTGTAAAGTCTCTCCAAGAGGGCTAAGGGCCTGAGACAGGTGCTGAACATGCGTCCCACAGCCAAGTCCTTGGAGGTGTTTGGGGAGGTGTTCAGCAGCAGGCCCAACAGAGAGGACAAGACAGCTAGCAGGACCAGACCACCCATCAAGAGAGCCATAGAGCAGGCAGAGCTCAGGAACAACTATGCTCCTATTTGTGCAGGAACAACTATGCTCCTATTGTGATTGGAAGGATGCAATACTGTAGTATTTCAACAGTGATGGGGTTTATGTTCGCAGAAGTCTGTGATCGCCCTCACATGGTAGATAATGGGAACTGCATACTATATGTATAATGTATATATACGTCTATATAATCACTTTTTAAAACAGTCCCCTTTTTTGCTTGGGTATTCTTTTTTATACAACATTTGTCACAGCGTTGAGGTCATCCTCAGTTGTAGGTTTATGAGAATATAAGAATACAAGCTGTAACAGCCAGATTGAACATAACATTTTTTTAAATGTTCTTAAACATTGTAGGAACGAGCATCTGGTCCTAAAATGTAAAGAAAGTGTATAAAACATGTTGTGTTGAATAACAAACCTAAATCTATTTGAAACAATTTAACAAGCACTTTTAAAAACAAGTAGTCGTATGTGGTGCTTTGCTCTTGTCCCAACGCTCAAAGGGCGTCACACACTATTTAGCACGTGATTTAAAATAAATATTGGCGTTTTCAATGAAGCGGCAAGTGCACATTGAACAAGTGAAACTGTTTGTCTCTCGCATACTCATCCGTATCACTTTTGTAGACTATATATCTTGGAACTTGCTACCTGAAATAAAACTTTCAAAGGCGACTTGTTTTTTTTATACATTTCATATTTTAAGTAATCTATATGCTAAACTTATTATTGCGTCTGGGATGTCTGACTGCGATATTTCTAGCGGCTTTCTGCACATCAATGATCAAAGCAGTTTTATTCTTCAAAGATGCAAGGTAAGTGTCGAAAAACACAAAAATAGTAGCCTAAAGTTGAATGGTTTATACAATTATTCCTTATTCCTTTTTATTTTTTGTCAGTCTATACAATTTATCACAATGGAATCTTTAATTTTTTTTAACTAGCCTATTTATCATACCATGAGGATTAACCGGACATTTCTAGAAACTATTGACAAATGGAATAGTAATCAGCATCGGTGTTGGGTGACCACACTAAGCTTAGTCAGGGAGGGAGTAGCAGCGTTGTGTGATATTGTAACTGACATGCAGTGTGGCATTCTGTACCTGCTGCAGAGCTCTGGTGATGAAGATGATGACTGGAGACTAAAAAAAAGGGAAACTAACAGGGTGGCAGCACAGAAGAGCCGAAAAAGACAGACACAGAGAGCAGATGAGCTGCACAAGGTGGGTTTGTACATGCATAACAGACTCCATATCGTCATACAACTATCTTGGCATAGTCTAACCTTTTCTCTTATATAACAGGAATAAACCAGCTATCAGTGTCACACTGATTCTATGAATCAAGTAGATTCAACTTATTCTACTCAGAAAGTAAGATTATAAAGTAACTGAGCCCAGTTTGTCCCATACAGGCATATGAGTGTCTGGATCAGAAGAATAGGCGGCTGAAGAAGGAGGTACAGTTTCTGTCTGAGGAGCAAAGGCGTCTGACTGAGGCCCTCAAGGCCCATGAGCCTCTCTGTCCCATCATGCACTGTGTTCCCACCATGGGGTCAGGGCCCAGAGATGTAGGGGTCCTCTCCAGTCTGCCCAGATAGCCACCATACCATGCAAAGACCACAGAGACAAACCAACTGTTGAGACTTGTAAACAGAGTTAACAGGTCATATTATGCATGTCCTCCTCTGTCCTTTGTACTCTCTGTGTCAATTAGTTTTGTATAGCTTGAATCAAGTTGTAATCAAATCATTTTAGGTTAAAGTAATGAGCTTTGTTTCAGATGTTCAAATTGCTTGTCCTGTTTTAAATGTTTTGTATAATAAATTGCAAATACATTGCATATCCCTCTCCCATGAAACCATCTCCCTTTGAGTCTGATAAATGTGGTTATCGCACCTTTAATCACTTGTGTTTTTGAACTGGTTTACCGGTATCTGGGTTTGGCCATGTGGGAACTTCTCCTTTACCAGAAACAATAAACTATTACAACTTTTTTTTTTTTGGGGGGTTCCTTATTCCCTACTCTAAAACAGGTTATACACTGGCTATTGCCAATTTATTTATGAATTTCAACAGTTAATTGATAAATTAGATAATCAAATCACTTAATCAAAATATCAGATGTAGAGTAATATTACATTTTTTGGTTAACTCATTTTATTACATTGTTGAGGTTACCCACTCTCTCTTCCCTATAATGTGGGTAAACACTCACTAACCTCATTATGTCTTCTCATACCTTTAAAAAATGTGTGATGTTGAATAATGTTGAATTCTGGTCAACATCAATGATCTACAGTACGTTATGGTTTATCTTGATGACATGACTGCAGGCTTCTCTCAAACGTCATCATGGATGGATGTATACATTCCCAGTAGCCTAGTATTTGGCAAGGCTGTTTCTAAGAAATGCAGGCTGACCAATGAGAGAAGTGAAAGACTCTTCAGCCACATAGGCAGTGCTTTTCATACCAGAGGAATCTATTCACTTCAGTGTACTGTATTTGAGGGGGATTGTGGTGATTATCATAAAGCCTTTTGTGTAGATCGTTCCTTTCAAAAATTGTTTATTTCCCACAGTTAAGTAACATGCACTTCTTAGTTATTTTATCTTCTAACTTTCAAATGAGCACAGATTGCTTGGACATCAACCCTACACAGCACAGGTTACTACTTTCAGTTCCATCCAGGAGAGGGGGCATCATGTGGTATTTCACATGCCATCTTTTGAAGAACATGACATGCTGTTCAGTAAGAATATTAGTTTACACATTCAGGTTAACATGATATCACTTTCAATATAACTCAGTGTATAGCCTTACTGGAACATCACATCCTTCACTTCCTTCTCCTTCATTGGCAGGTATACAGTAGATACCCTACATTCATATGAAAAAAAATATGAATGTTAACGGCATAAAAACAGCATACTTATTTTAAAAGGATCGTCATTGTCTGTGTGTGCCCCATGGCTGTCAGATTTGGTAGCCAAGAAGCATAAACTAGTCATTTTACTGCTCTCTAGTGACTGAACCATGAGAGACAAATATTTAACATTTACAATATGATGCATTTCCTGTCAATTGTTGTTCTTGTGTACATGTTGGGGCATGAACTTTCAGAGGAACTGAAACATGTTTTTGTGGAATATACTGTGTACAATTTCCCGTACCTTCCCACTCAAGTTGAGAAGTTGTGGTGGAGGAAGACATTTTGTTTGCCAATGAATATTCTAGATGCGTAGCTCTGGAATATGGAGTGCCCAGTGTGACATATCCTCAATCTTTGTCCCAGTCTTGTCCCATCGCTGCAACTCGGGAGAGTACAGACTCGGGAGAGACGAAGGTCGAGAGCCATGCGTTCTCCAAAACACGACCCTGCCAAGCCGCATTGCTTCTTGACTGACACACTGCTCGCTTAACCCGGAAGCTAGCCGCACCAATGTGTCGGAGGAAACACTGTACAACTGGTGACCAAGTCAGCGTGCAAACGCCCAGCAGGCCACAGGAGTTGCTAGAGCGCGATGGGACAAGGGCATCCTGGCCAGCCAAACCTTCCCCTAACCCGGATGACGCTGGGCCAATGGGTCTCTCCCTGTCCCGGCAGGCTGCAACACAGCGTGGGATCGAACCCGGGTCTGTAGTGACACCTCAAGCACTGCGATGCAGTGCCTCACCCAGTAATTTCTACACCTTGTTGCTTCTGAAGAACAGAGGCACATATCCAGACTTGACTTTGCTGAAGCTGAACATCCATACAAAACCAAGCATGAAATTATCAAAAGCACCAACAGTGGTTGGCAGGGCTGGCCCTAGTCTTTTGGGGGCCCCGAAGTGAAATTGTATTGGGGGGCTCATCCACCCCAGGGGGGAAAAACATTTGAGTAGCCCCCCTCTTGATGGTGGAGAGAAAATAATATTTTAGATTTTAATTCTACACATTTTGCCATAGGGCGCAGAGAAAATGTTGCACATTTATAGCAATTTGTTGTAATTCTACACGTTTGGCCATGGGGGTTTTGCAATTTTATTACTAATTTAATTTAATGCAATTCTATTCATTTTGCCGTGGGGCGGAGATAAAAATTAGCAGTTTTACAGCTAATTTCAAGCAATTCTACACATTTTGCCATAGGGTGGATAGAATTGTTTTTGCGGCTACACATTTTGCCATGACTTATGCCATGCCAATATGTTATCTGAGTGAGAGTGACTAACAAAATCAATGGGGCCCCTTGGAAGTACCCTTCATGCCTGGTCGATAATTCGGCCATGATTACTACAAGTTTAATTAGCTGGCTAGACTAATTTACCAATATGAAGCTGGCATGGGCTAATTGAGTGACTCTCAGTAGCTAGGTTTCCATCCAATTGGCGATGTTTGAATATTCAAACATCTGCATAAAAACAAGTGCACATTTTCCCACCACAGATGTGTTTCCATCAAATTGACTTGTTCCAGGTAAAAGGCTGTGCGTGATGACATAATGCACATAAAAATTATTTTTGCGGTCAAATTCCCATGTACCGAATTAAGTTAAATGGGTTTCCATCGATTTTCAACTCTACTGAGCAGTTTGTGTTATATAGCGAGTTTTCCCACCTTGGTATTGGCACGTGTGCTCTAGCCAAGCATTGAAATCATGTCACCAGAATAAGACCCTCAATATTTATTGGAAAGGAGCTCATCAACCTTGAGCTTTCACCATCTTGTGAAGTTCACAATTTATTTAATCTGCAGCCTAATAGACTGCATACTTTCCCAACAAGTCATAGTGGGGGGGACCATACAACATGTCATCTCGGGACTCCAAGTTTAGTTCGATATGATGGTTATTAAATCAATATTTGCGCATAAAAGCATTTCCACCAACATTTCTCGCGTAATTATTTTCACTGACAAAAAAAGATCCCACCTTGTTCAGCGTATTTTGTTTAGTCTACGTTTGGAAAGTTTACTTAAAAAGTTTCCATCAGGCCGGTCAATAATTTGTTTTATCCGACATGCACTTTACTGGCATAAAAAGGAAACCATAAAAAATGGAAACTTTAGTTAGTTACTGACATAACATGAGAAAACTGCTGATGCACAACCACATTTAAAAATAGTATTCTACTATTCTAATGTTCAACAGTAAATTGAGATGCTGACTGAGTTCCTAAAACTAAATGGGAGCGACTGCTTATGCCTGGGGCTGGCCCTGGTGGTTGGCATTAAGCTGTAATTAAAACACAATGACACAACTCTGCAGCAGTGGAACTCACATTTTGCAAGGGACATAAAATTGCTGTTGCATACATTTTCCACATGAACTGAACATCATGATACTGTATGTCAGAAGCTTGCCTCTTAGTACATTTCCTGTATGGTTTCATGGTTTCTTGTCTTGCATCACCCAGAGCTTCAGGACACAGTGTCAACCCCACTACGATGACTCTCATCTGACCCTGACAGAGAGAGGTCAGTTTGTCATCAAACTGACACAGCTCAGAGGAGAATGGATATCTGGACGGGGATTTATGAAAAGATATTGATTTACAGCATCCATCAGTTCATGTGTGGATGCTTGTAATAAGTGGTTGTCCTGTACTACATAAGAAATCCCAAATGCCTTTGGAGATTAATTCAAATGCCACGCCCATTTCATAATCTTGGAAGCAGGTCAAGATGTCAAGTAGGGCTCCTATCATTGCATGAATTGCAATGTTGTGACAATTCACATTTCTGTGAGGGTTGAATCATTCCTGTTCTATATTTTGTAGAGCAACTCTCTGAGAGGCATTGCAAATGGTACTTGATGTAAATGTTTGATCATGTTTTATTATCTGTGGCATGAGAATGAGTTGAGTGCTGCAAAGCTGAAGGAACAGTTATGATGGGATACAGTGCCTTCAGAAAGTATTCACACCCCTTGACTTTTCCACATTTTGTTGTATTACAGCCATCATTTTTATTTATTTTTGTCACTGGGCTCCACACAATGCCACATCATGTCAAAGTGGAATTATTGTTTGTAGGAATATTTACAAATGAATTAAAAATGAAAAGCTGAAATGTCTTGAATCAATAAGTATGCAAACCTTTTGTTACGGCAAGCCCTAAATAAGTTCAGAAGTACACATAGTAAGTTGCATGGACTCACTCTGTGTGTAATAGTAGAGATTAACATGTTTTTACCTCATCTCTGTACCCCACACATACAATTATCTGTAAGGTCCTTCAGTCGAGCAGTGAATTTCAAACGCTCGATTCAACCACAAAAGACCAGGGAGGTTTTTCAAAGCCTCGCAAAGAAGGGTACCTACATATTGGTAGATGGATAAAAATAAATAAAAGGCAGACATTGAATATCCCTTTAAGCATAATGAAGTTAATAATTACACTTTGGATGGTATACCAATACACCCAGTCACTACAAAGATACAGGCGTCCTTCCCAACTCAGTTGCCGGAGAGGAAGGAAACCGCTCAGGATTTTACCATAAGGCCAATTGTGACTTTAAAACAGTTACAGAGTTTAATGGCTGTGATAGGAAGAAAACTGAGGATGGATTAACAAGATTGTAGTTACTCCACAATACTAACCTAATTGACTGAGTGAAAAGAAGGAAGCCTGTACAGAATAAAAATATTCCAAAACATGCATTCTATTTGCAACAATTTTCAAGCATAGTGGTGGCTGCCTCATGTTATGGGTATGGTTGTAATCGTTAAGAACTTGGGAGTTTTTCAGGATAAAAAAATAAATGGAATGGAGCTAAGCACAGGCACAATCCTAGAGGAAAACCTGATTCAGTCTGCGTTCCACCAGACACTGGGAGATTAATTTACCTTTCACAAGGGACTTAAAATTGCTGTTGCATACATTTTCCACATGAACTGAACATCATGATGCTGTATGTCAGAAGCTTGCCTCTTAGTACATTTCCTGTATGGGCACAGCATGGTTTCTTGTCTTGCATCACCCAGAGCTTCAGGACACAGTGTCAACCCCACTACGATGACTCTCATCTGACCCTGACAGAGAGAGGTCAGTTTGTCATCAAACTGACACAGCTCAGAGGAGAATGGATATCTGGACGGGGATTTATGAAAAGATATTGATTTACAGCATCCATCAGTTCATGTGTGGATGCTTGTAATAAGTGGTTGTCCTGTACTACATAAGAAATCCCAAATGCCTTTGGAGATTAATTCAAATGCCACGCCCATTTCATAATCTTGGAAGCAGGTCAAGATGTCAAGTAGGGCTCCCTATCATTGCATGAATTGCAATGTTGTGACAATTCACATTTCTGTGAGGGTTGAATCATTCCTGTTCTATATTTTGTAGAGCAACTCTCTGAGAGGCATTGCAAATGGTACTTGATGTAAATGTTTGATCATGTTTTATTATCTGTGGCATGAGAATGAGTTGAGTGCTGCAAAGCTGAAGGAACAGTTATGATGGGATACAGTGCCTTCAGAAAGTATTCACACCCCTTGACTTTTCCACATTTTGTTGTATTACAGCCATCATTTTTATTTATTTTTGTCACTGGGCTCCACACAATACCACATAATGTCAAAGTGGAATTATTGTTTGTAGGAATATTTACAAATGAATTAAAAATGAAAAGCTGAAATGTCTTGAATCAATAAGTATGCAAACCTTTTGTTACGTCAAGCCCTAAATAAGTTCAGAAGTACACATAGTAAGTTGCATGGACTCACTCTGTGTGTAATAGTAGAGATTAACATGTTTTTACCTCATCTCTGTACCCCATACATACAATTATCTGTAAGGTCCTTCAGTCGAGCAGTGAATTTCAAACTCCGATTCAACCACAAAGACCAGGGAGGTTTTTCAAAGCCTCGCAAAGAAGGGTACCTACATATTGGTAGATGGATAAAAATAAATAAAAGGCAGACATTGAATATCCCTTTAAGCATAATGAAGTTAATAATTACACTTTGGATGGTATACCAATACACCCAGTCACTACAAAGATACAGGCGTCCTTCCCAACTCAGTTGCCGGAGAGGAAGGAAACCGCTCAGGGATTTTACCATAAGGCCAATTGTGACTTTAAAACAGTTACAGAGTTTAATGGCTGTGATAGGAAGAAAACTGAGGATGGATTAACAAGATTGTAGTTACTCCACAATACTAACCTAATTGACTGAGTGAAAAGAAGGAAGCCTGTACAGAATAAAAATATTCCAAAACATGCATTCTATTTGCAACAATTTTCAAGCATAGTGGTGGCTGCCTCATGTTATGGGTATGGTTGTAATCGTTAAGAACTTGGGAGTTTTTCAGGATAAAAAAATAAATGGAATGGAGCTAAGCACAGGCACAATCCTAGAGGAAAACCTGATTCAGTCTGCTTTCCACCAGACACTGGGAGATTAATTCACCTTTCAGCAGGACAATAACCTAAACGCCAAATCTACACTGGAGTTGCTTACCAAGACGACAGTGAATGTTTGGCCGAGTTACAGTTTTGACTTAAATCTACTTGAAAATCTATGGCAAGACCTGAATCACTAGGTATAAGCAATGATCAACAAACATTTTGAAGGAGCTTGAAGAATTTTGAAACGAACACTGGGCAAATGTTTCACAATGCAGGTGTGGAAAGCTATTAGAGACTTACCCAGAAAAACTCACAACTGTCATCACCGCCACAGATGATTCTAACATGTATTGACTTAGGGGTTTGAATACTTATGTAATCGAGATATATTAGCATTTTATTTTTCATATTTTCTTTAACAAATTACAATGGAACATTACATAGCATTTTGTGTAGATCGTTGACAAACATTACAAATAAATCCCACTTTATAAAACAAAATATTTTCTGAAGGCACAGTACAGGATAATAACATACCTCAGACTCTGCAAGAGGCTACACATATGAGAACATTACAGCACACAGACATTTTCACCTCACAACTTTTCCCAAATTTGACCTTTGGTGCCAAATAATGATCCAGTGCCTTTAATATGGTTAATAATTTGTTTAGCTCATGATCCATTGTTCAGATAATGGACATTTTCAACTCAGAGTGTGTTAAACTTCCTCTGTTTAGGGAAATGTGTCAGAGTAATCAATTATATACGTACAGTCATATTTCACAATCATGTTCTAGAGAAACACTGAAGAAGATTCTGAAAAACATTACAGGAAAACCGCTGGAAGATCAGTAGTATGATCTACCATAGCAGTCTGTGACAAGAATAAAGATGTCCCACATTCTGGCTGCATTCTGGCTGTTATGAGTCTTGAGTTACTCAGTTGTGTAGTTATCAAAAACCACCATCAGAAAAATGGGATATTACTTTTTATGGAATATGGACCACAACGGTGGGGTGGAGTGGGGGATACTTGTGTTCTGAGTGAAACATTATTTCACAGTCTATCTCATCAGATAACACCCACTGAACTGTACTGAGCAGGCCTGGCACAGGAGAACACACTCTTCCAGTCTCTCCCCTGCCTGGCCTGCCCTCAATATTATGAGTCTTCTAGATGGAGACATGTCCTGGCTTGTCCTCAGATGAACACCGACACAACTAATGTGCTGAGATGCTAAACATGTTCATGAATATTTGTTTTGCATCACAACTATGCAATGTCAATATACCAATGCCATTGAATACCTTGCAAAAAATATGTTTAAATGTTGTGAATCCTTCTCCAGAAACAATAGAAAACAAAAACATTTGAAGTATATATATATATTTAATAACAAAGTATCAAAAACAGAAAAATCTAAAGACAGAATAGAATTGAGTTCTTAATTGGTTTCATCTTGTGTTTTTTTCCCGGACTTGATACAATGTGATATTTCGCATTCCACTCAAATACTTTTAGTGAACAATGTTTAAGTGAGAGCAAAAATGGAAGGTGAAACAGAAAAACAAGACAGGTATTGAAGAACATAAAACAGGTGTGTCATCCTTCAAATGAAGTATTTCAGTAGTAAGCCCCCAGCCATGACTAGCATGCCTGTTTGAACACGAAACACTGAACTACACAAAAACAAATAAAACACATGGACGCCTGCGTCTCTCACCATCTTCCTCTCAACAGTTTACTCACAAACACACACAGATAAACAGTACCTTACCATAAACCACACATTATTTTGAGACATTACAGAATATAGAGACAAAAGCTACTATTGATCATAAAAATGTGTTGTTTGAGCAATGAGCCTAACCAGAGGACGTCGCAGCATAACCATTGGACTGAGGGGAGAGGGAAGGGGGTTGTTTGGCAGTGACTTGGTAATTGCAGCCAAACACTGAGGCAATTCATGTAATCTTCCAAGACTTCAAAGTGAAAACCTCAGACAAGCAGAGTGCTAAATAATTCCACTTAGATATCTAGCTACTTATACCTAGTGGTTCTATTTTATAAGTCCAGCTTCAATAACACAAACAAACACCCTTTTGAAGACAATAGGGAGGTGTAAGTTGGTTTACATATATGTTATACAGTAAATACACACTTTTATACATGTGAACAAAATGTGATAGGAAACACACAAGCATAACTTCAACATTTCAGAGAAAATACTACAGATCACTACGAAATCAGGGTCTAATCAGAATACACCAGCTTACAGCAATGTAATGTCTGATTTTCAAGAAAGGAGTTCCGGGGCTAACAGTGCCATTGTCTGTCAGTAAGTTAAATGAAATGCTATCTAAGTGAATCAACATTACATGCACTCCCTATATTGTCCTCTTATTAGAGGGTTCCTGTGATATGAACTATACCTGTATAGTCTGAGTTAGTAGTAGTAGCAGCTTCAGAGGTTTTTGTTAGGCAAGTCAAGGGGGAAGAAAGTGAGCTATAGCCAAAGCTAATAAAGAATATATTCAACAGCAAACACTTCATACTATATATGCGAAAAACTTTCAATATGACAGTAATAACACAGCTATCAATGTCGCACACAGTACACAGCCATTACTATCTCTCCACATGTATTGTGTGCCATAAAGATAGCTTATACAAGTAGTATTTTTCCTCGACAAGCATATATCTCAACTGACCAGTGAAATCATGTGCCTTTACCACTTTGGCATCATGCTTTAGTACAAAAACAGAGAATGAGTAATTTACCTCAAATAAAAGTGAAAAACGTTTAAGGAAACAATAAATACATTAGATGTATTTCTATGTTTTAGTGCTTTGACATTCGCCCTATGTGCCGGAACAGCCCAAGCCACCCTAGGTGGAACACGGGGTGTCCGTCCTTGTGCTGTCCAGTCCTCTTATCACCAACCCAGCTGCAGTCACTATGTTGAGGATTGGAACGTGTAAAGCTCCTTTGCTTTGACGGCCTGACAGAGCCTTCACGTGATGCAGGTACAGAGTGCAGTAGCCAGGGGAAGGTGAGTGCTTGAGTGTGTAAGTAGTACCCTACTACCCCAGAGTGGGTGGATCAGAGATGACCACAAGCGGTTGACACTGAGGTGTGGCAGTGATCAAGCTGACCCATCTGCAGGGTTCCCTCCTTGATCTGCTGGATAAACAGGTTTCTCTCGTCCTCTGGGGTCTGGCCGATCTGGGCCCGTACGATGCAGGTGGGCCGGTGGAGGTTCAACATGTAGACTAACTGCTGCTTTTGGTTCTTCAGCTCCTCAATCTGGGCCTTCAACTCCGTGTTCACCAACTCTAGTTTCTCAGACTCCTGGAAGAGTAGTTTGGTCAGATCCTGTTAACCATGTTGGTGCATCTTTTGAATACTCAATTATGTTTTGTGTATTTGAGTTTGTACGCAAATAATTACATTGAGCCCTTACATAAAAAAAGGGAAACCTCTACCCTTAACTTAAATCATAAAAGGAATGGGAGATTAAATAGAAAGTATCACGGGGCACGTTCATGAGGCTCTAACTTTATTTGAAAAACCTTTTGAATAAATAAAGATATTGCATAATATAACACTATGTCTACTTAATAAATAACAAAAGACCACTTGACACAGTCTGTCTGGCAGCCTCTGGGTAACATGTATAATCTCTCTTCATCATAATAAGGCTGTACTGCCCTTTAAAATACAAATTGAAAGTACCTTTTGCAGACAATCAGTTTTTTCCTTCTTCTTATTCCTACATTTGGCAGCAGCTACTTTATTTCTTTCTCGTCTTCTTTTCCTCCTCTCGCTTTCCTCCGGGGTCGCCTGATAAACATACATCAGGAAAATGAACAACCTCGAATAACAGCACCAAACTAGTGTGTGCTAAAATGTGTCGGTAACCCTGTAATTACAGTGTTCTGTCTAGCTACGAATGAATTTACCACCATCTCACACGATTCAGTGAAAACACAGGCCTATACAAAAAAAGGCCCCTATAAGATTTACTATGTAAGAATTACTATTGGCTTTATGGGGGCCAAAAAAGAACTTAAAATGAGTAGATATTACAGTACGCGGCTAATTTCGACATCCTTACCTGTCTCTTGACACTTGTGGCTTCTGACGGTCTGTCTGAACTTGAGCTTGCACAGTCGCTCATGATATCGGTACTCAGTCCGTTGGAGAGACGCCTGTGCTGGATAGCGTAGCGCAACTCTTCCTTTACCAGGGGAGTGAAGTTGGTGAAGTCCTCGAGCGTGAGTGTTCCAGGTGGGGACAGGCAGGTTACAAAGGCTGACGCGCTGATCTCGGACAGGCTGAATCCCTGATGCTGAAGCATCATTCTGAAAAACTGAAACAAAAAGTGGTGCTCTGTCACATAACGCGTACTAAAATCGAAACAAAAGCAAGACAATAACCCTTGGACACAGGACTGAATAGAACGTCAGATGAGCTGCAACATCTTGGCAAGTGGGCAAGACAATTAATAAAAGCTTATAGAAAAAGTGTATTCACGTCAATTTGGCTCAAAATATAGTTTCTTGCAAATGTATACCATTGGAATATTTTTGATATTATAGGCCTACAAAATACTGTTATGGGTGTGATACCTAGAGGCTACGTCGCTATAATTCCACCAGACACAGCAGTTAAGGTTTTCTACATTGTAGCCCAACATGCCAACAACGTAACCCAACAATGTAACAATACCGGCAAATACATCACCCTGTTAAACAATGTGTGTCACTTTTAGGGACAGTAAATCTAACATCAACCCAGTTGTCGGATAAGCACAGTCCATTTATAATTCAAGTTTCAAAATAACTAATAAGACAAATATAAATAAACTCTAGTTTATTTCACAAAAACAAAAGTTACGAGTAGCCTAAGAATTGTGCATTTAAACCCGTTTTCTTTATGAATGGACATTGGTCCGTCTTACACTATGCAACATTTCGGCTGTTGTTTGCACCCTAGGCGGATCTTCTGAAAACACTTCGATCCCACACCGGAAGAAACTTCTTATTAAGAAAATAGACCTACCTGATTATGTTTTCAGTGAATAAATTGTGTTAGACGTTGAAAGGCATTTATTCGGCTCCTGGGTGTGAGACTCTTCTGTTCTGTTAAGAAAGTTACAGTTGTCGACTGAGCGTTGCATCACCCCTTTTTATAGTGGACTCCTCGGCATTTACTAGTTGGTGGGCCGGTCGTGGTGACGTCGTCCTATTTATAGCACTGTGGAAGCTTAGTTGCGATGATGCAATCCAGCAACCCTGTGTAGCACACCAAAAAAGGGCAGGCTCAACCCCCTTTACTCACAAGGAATTTAAGTCGTAACATTTCATACTAATGAGCAAATACAGACATAATAGTTGAATGATCCGAGGTGTTTTTTTTGTCAAGTCTATACATCGTATTGGCTAGAGTAAAAAAACAAAAAGGGATGTTAAAGGTATATCTTCAGTGAGGGGCTTGCCCATCTCTCTGTTAACATATCAGTCATATAAATCTAACATTCAGTGCAAGGGTATGTCTCGGCTACTAGCAAAAATAATAATAACAGTAATAATAAAACCTAGTTTATCAGGGAGCTTCCATGAAGTAGCATATTGCTTCTGAATTTAGCTTCTGAATCATTTAAATGTACATTGAACTACAGTAATATTTTCAAAATAAGGATTTGCCATTCCAGGTACTGTAAATCATTTTATATTTGTTTGTGTGCTTTGTGTTGCTTTTGGATGTTATGTATTATTTATACCCAAATTACTTAGATTATTGAAATATTATAATTGTGGGTTATATCTGATGTTAATTACACGTTTATTACATAGTTATTCATTTAAGTTAATTACAAATCTTGAATGCTATGGGTGGCCAGGTGGACATGTCAGGAGTTTATATATATCATGCATGAGCTATGGTCTCAATCTGACAGAGGAAAGTTAATTTAGGTCTCATGGAAAAACGGATATTTGGAGGACTTGATAATAGGCATAAAATCCCCACTATTCCATGGTATCTTTGTTTGATTCCAAAACAAGATTAACTGATAGGAAACTGTGGCAAACCATGCTAGTGAGACTGTGAAGTTATATAGGGTTCACTGCTTTCATTTCTTAGTTGGAAAATCTTTCAGTTGTGGGTACACATAGATCCGTTTTAGTTGCTCAGGCTAGTTAAAAGTTTTACTTTATATACTTATATATAAGATATAAACTTCTAAGTCATACTTGCATTTCAAGAGGTTTCAATATTGTTGCGAGGGGGCAAGGTAAGTTTTAGTTTTATTGTGCTTTGTCTCTCATAAACATAAAGTGAGGATGGATGAAGAGATTTTCCAAAATTATGTTTTAAAATATGAAATAGCTTTTGAAATCTTGGTAATTGTTCATAGGTAGTAGTGGCTCACTTCAAGTGTTTCACTATAGTTTTGTCTCTGTTCAAGCTGTGCTGGCCTCTGGGAGAATGGTGGGTGGGAGTGTGGAGTAAGCGAGTACTGCATTCCTCTAGTTGATGTGAAGTGCGGCTTTCTGGTGATAGTCAGGTCAGCCAGTCTCCCCTCCCGTCCCCTCCATTGCCTGATCCCAGCTACTACCTTTGTGTTCTGGAAACTTTCTGTCCTATCCCTAATCCTTCCACCATTCATCATTGCTACCCTTTCTGCTGGCTGCTGGTTTCATTAGTTTCTGTACAGACACATTGTTACCAGGGAGCCATATCATAGTCAGTGGTGGAAAAAGTACCCAATTGTCATACTTGAGTAAAAGTAAAGATACCTTAAGAGAAAATTACTCAAGTAAAAGTGAAAGTCACCCAGTAAAATACTACTTGAGCAAAAGTCTAAAAGTATTTGGTTTTAAATATACTCAAGTATTAAAAGTAAATGTAATTGCAAAAAATATACTCAAGTATTAAAAGTAAAAGTATAAATAATTTCAAATGCCCTACTTTAAGCAAACCAGACGGCAAAATTGTCCTATTTTTTATTTAAGGATAGCCAGCGGCACTCTCCAACACTCAGACATAATTTACAAACGAAGCATTTGTGTTTAGTAAGTCCACCAGATCAGAGGCAATAGGAAAGAACAAGTGCATGAATTTGACAATGTTCCTATCCTGCTAGGCATTCAAAATGTAACGAGTACTTTTGGGTGTCAGGGAAAATGTATGGAGTAAAAAGTACATTATTGTCTTTAGGAATGTAGTGAAGTAAAAGTAAAAGTTGTCAAAAATATAAATAGTAAAGTAGAGATACCCCAAAAAAACTCCTTAAGTAGTACTTGAAAGTATTTTTACTTAGTTAATTTACACCACTGATCATAGTATTGGAAACATCACTATGTTGACTTTCCATATTGGAAGCTTTGTAGACATCATACTGTCATAGAACCATGACTCCAAAGCATTCCTGACTTGTGAAAGTTAATGTTAACAAGACGGCTTCTCCAAACATGGATATATACCTTAGGCTTAACATGTTTTGAATGTGAATTGTAGGCTAAATAAGCAATACATGTAAGGGTGTATACAAAAATAGTCAAAGTGTTCTAAGCACTGCAAGTGTCCTAAAAAAAGCCATAAAGAGTATATACAATTATTGCATAAAGTTAAGTGACAAGAAAATAAAACAGGAAAGGCAGCATGTTTAGGTTTAACCAACACCTCAAAGTACATTTGAAGAGTGATTCTTCATACCAAAATGTATTGATTTGATTTACTCTATCTGGTGATGAGATCATTGGGACCTTTATGTGTCATGGTTATTTGAGTGTTGTTGATATATGTTTTATACCCTCTCAGAAAGTTCAAGGCATATAAACAGTTATGCTGAGCCAAAGACCCTGAGCAGTTGTCCAAACATACAACATCACCCAATGCATCTAGACAGCCTGGACTCCCAAGATATAATCACGTCATAGTATTTTACGTCTAACCATACGTAGGCAGACAGGTGTTTCAAAGGTCTAGGGTCATGCCCGACCCTCAAAAAGATGTTGGGTCTGTGATACCATCACATACTAACCCCACTTGCTATTTATACTGTATGATACAATTTGGCTTGCTATATCATTTGAAATTGATTATGACAATAGAAAATGTTGAATTAATGTTTTTTGTTGCTCATGGTATATGAAGACATTTACTTCCTTAAGTTACGTCCTCTTACTCATCAATTTAAAAGTTTCTGGAAAAGGCTAGATGTTTTGTCATTTTGTCACACTTTAGCCTCTTCTTGTTATGAGCTGTAACCACAGTTTGTGGACCGTGTGAAAGCAAGCAGGACTAGTCGGTCACAAAGTTTCATTACGCGTGAAACACACAGGCATCTCTCCAGGCTGTTTCTGATTCCCTAAATCTCTTTAGCAAATGATGGACAGAGGCTAAACATTAACTCATGTTGTGCAACAATAAATGTCCATCCATCATGACAAAGCAAATTGATTTACTAAATTTGTGTCCATACAACTTTATGGCTTGCTGGTTCACTTCCACAAAACATTGATGTTTGTTATTTATTTTATTTAACTAGGCAAGTCAGTTAAGAGCAAATTCTTATTTACAATGACAGCCTACCCCGGCCAAACCCGGACAACACTGGGCCAATTGTGCACCGCCCTATGGGACTCCCAATCATGGCCAGTTGTGATACAGCCTGGAATTGAACCACTGAGATGCAGTGCCTTAGACTGCTGCGCCACTCGGGAGCCTCGGGCAGACACATTAGGATACCAATCATTATGCTGTTGTGTCCAGCCACATTTTACAGGACAGTTTGGAAAGTTTAGGTCGAGTAAGTTGATACAAGTTGTTTTGAAAAGTTCTAATATATATTCCATACAGCCTGTCATGATTTTGATGAATTTTCATGTATTTTATTATACATTTATATTCTATTATGTTTGTTTATTCAATAGGAGTCATATGTAAACTATTTTGGCTATACATTTAAAAATGTTGCCCTTAATTTTGTTTCATTATAGGAGCAAATACTTTCACTATTTATTTTGTTGTGGCATCACTTTAACTTGTATTTCGTAATGTGACAGCTACAATAGTCATTCTAATGTTGATACTCCATAGTGATATACCCTACATAACATAACATGGTTCTCCCTACTTGAAAAAACGTCAATACTTGTTGATTCTGACAAGGAGCAGAATACGTAATCGTTTCCAGGAAGTGAAGTGGCCGACTCACCCTGCCTTTAGCATTATAGGCAACCAGCTGGAATGTGGGGAAACGAATCAAGAAAGGGAACATGCTTTCAACAAAGTTCCCGCGACAGAGAAATCATTTTAACTGGGTTCGAGGGGTAGGCAGTCAGGCTATACAATATGCACTTTCGATCTGAGTGAATCACCACCATATTCCAGTAAGGCGCAGAACATTAGTCATGAACTGCAATCCACCTGCACCGAGAAACGCTCCAATCTAAAAAACGTATGTAATATTACTGTTCGGGTATTCAGCATTAACGTCGAAATAGAAACATTTAACAAAAATCGTAGGGTCTCGTTTTGCGGGGATGTGTATTTTATAGATATCCCCCACCATCATTAGTAGCCAGAATTCGCTGATGCATTCAACCATGATTGTTTGGAACCTGTTTTGTGAACATTTGCTAAAGAAATAGGCAACATAATCAACAATATAGAGATAAATGAATGAATTAGGAGTAATATTAGTAGTAATAATATAAATAACAATAGTACATGTATTACATGATAATATTAAAACAACCATTGAATATTACATACATTATTTTTTATGTTATTTATTATTAATGTTATTAATCAACAATATTATACCATACCGTTGTTGTAGGGCTAATGCCACGGTATTTATTAAGAGAGGCTTCAGAAGTGTCTTCATTTCGTTTTTATCCTTTATAGAATGTGTTGACATGCCTCTTGGTCCATCATAGCTGGTTAGTTGATAGTTATCTAGTGTTGCTGAGGCCATAACCCATGAGGTGAGTATAGTGAACAGTGAGTGTCAGAGACTTCCTCAGATTATTTTATACAGTATGAGATCTAGGGAAACCCTAGCGATATTCAGAGACATTGTTCAAGGTCTCAGTATTATGAGGCCCTAAATTAGGATTGTCTTTAATACAAATATGAAATGATGGTTAGCAGTAACTTCCCTCTGTTACAAAGGTCACTGAAATCAGGAACTAACATGTACTGCCCTTTATCACAACCACTATTGCAGCTAAAAGGATCCTGTGAGCAATGGCTGGCAAAGGTGAGGGCAAAAATGAATCTAGATGTAAGTAGGCTCAGTGGCACTCTGTGACGTTGCGCTTTCAAAAGCCAAAGTTGGCGAGATGAGCTCACTACGTCGGGACGTTGACTGACACGGTAGCCTTTAAATAATTGTTTGTAGCTTTCTCAACACTGTACATTGGCATCGTGCATGGACAGCAGAAGTCATAGTTATTTATAAAGCAAGCCCCAGTTAAATCAGTACTACCTCCTCTAGTGCGCTCACCCTTGAACGCAGCCCAGATCCCAGCGCTGTGTTTGTGTTTACCCGGCTGCAGCCATAGCAACGCCCTCCCACCCACTGGACTTTCATCCTAGGCATGCAGACAGGCAGGGCAGGCAGCAGAGGGCAAGCCGCGACTAGGATTCCCATCCCGTCACAGGCCTTGACCTCATTTCCTTTTGCAGCTAAGCTCCCTGCATTGTATTATTTCAGTGTAATTTGTAGACTGGTTACATGAACTTGGCAACACTTTCTTCACACGCAGCCCAAGTACTGTATGTTGTTTACCTGGAAGCAGTGGATAAGTTGCAGAATCAGGGGTGAGAACATGTCAGCTAAAAAACGTTGTTGACATTCAGACACTACCGTTTGGGGTCACTTAGAAATGTCCTTGTTTGTGAAAGAAAAGCATTTTTTTTGTCCATTAAAATAACATCAAATTGATCAGAAATACAGTGTAGACAATGTTAATGTTGTAAATGACTATTGTAGCTGGAAACAGCAGTTTTATTAATGGAATATCTACAAAGGCTTTCAGAGATCCATTATCAGCTACCATCACTCCTGTGTTCCAATGGCATGTTGTGTTAGCTAATCTAAGTTTATCATTTTAAATAATTGTAAGGTGTGTACAGCATTAGTTATATAGGATGAGCCATGACTTGAATTTAGTATATACAGTTGAAGTCTGAAGTTTACATACACAAAAATCTGTCGTTCTGCTCCTGTACAAGGCAGTTAACCCACTGTTCCCTGGGTGCTGAAGATGTGGATGTTGATTAAGGCAGCTCCCCGCACCTCTCTGATTCAGAGGAGTTGGGTTAAACGCAGAAGACACATTTCAGTTGAAGGCATTCAGTTGTACAACTGACTAGGTACCCCCCTTTCCCTTAGTAAAAATCCCCTGTCTTAGGTCAGTTAGGATCACCACCTTATTTTAAGAATGTGAAATGTCAGAATAACAGTGGAGAGAAAGATTTATTTCAGCTTTTATTTCTTTCATCACATTCCCAGTGGGTCAGAAGTTTACGTACACTCAATTAGTATTTGGTAGCATTGCCTTTAAATTGTTTAACTTGGGTCAAACGTTTCGGGTAGCCTTCCACAATCTTCCCACAATAAGTTGGATTAATTTTGGCCCATTCCTCCTGACAGAGCTGGTGTAACTGAGTCAGGTTTGTAGTCCTCCTTGCTCGCACATGCTTTTTCAGTTCTAACCACATATTTTATATAGGATCGAGGTCAGGGCTTTGTGATGGCCACTCCAATACCTTGACTTTGTTGTCCTTAAGCCATTTTGCCACAACTTTGGAAGTATGCTTGGGATCATTGTCTATTTGGAAGACACATTTGCGACCAAGCTTTAACACCCTGATGTCTTGAGATGTTGCTTCAATATATCCACATATACATTTACTTCCTCATGAAGCCATCTATTTTGTGAAGTGCACCAGTCCCTCCTGCAGCAAAGCACCCCCACAACATGATACTGCCACGCCCGTACGATCTTTGTCCCCATGTGCAGTTGCAAACCGTAGTCTTTTTTATGGCGGTTTTGGAGCAGTGGCTTCTTCCTCGCTGAGCGGCCTTTCAGGTTATGTCGATTTAGGACTCGTTTTACTGTGTATATAGATACTTTTGTACCTGTTTCCCCAAGCATCTTCACAAGGTCCTTTGCTGTTGTTCTGGGATTGATTTGCACTTTTTTGCACCAAAGTACGTTAATCTCTAGGAGACGTCTCCTTCCTGAGCGGTATGATGGCTGCGTGGTCCCATTGTGTTTATACTTGCGTACTATTGTTTGTACAGATGGACGTGGTAACTTCAGGCGTTTGGAAATTGATCCCAAGGATGAACCACACTTGTGGAGGTCTACAATTTCTTTCTGAGGTCTTGGCTGATTTCTTTTGATTTTCCCATGATGTCAAGCAAAGAGGCAGTGAGTTTGAAGGTAGGCCTTAAAATACATCTACAGGCACACCTCCAATTGACTCAAATGATGCCAATTAGCCTATCAGAAGCTTCTAAAGCCATGACATCTTTTTCTGGAATTTTCCAAGCTGTTTAAAGGCACCGTCAACTTAGTGAATGTGAACTTCTGACCCACTGGAATTGTGATACAGTGAATTATAAGTGAAATAATCTGTCTGTAAACAATTGTTGGAAAAATGACTTGTGTCATGCACAAAGTAGATGTCCTAACCGACTTGCCAAAACTATAGTTTGTTAACAAGACATTTGTGGAGTGGTTGAAAAACGATTTTTAATGACTCCAATCTAAGTGTATGTAAACTTCTGACTTCAACTGTACATATGAAGTGGGTTAAACAGTATGTAAACATTATTAAAGTGACCAGTGTTCAATGACTATGTACATTGGGCAGCAGTCTCTAAGGTGCAGGGTTGAGTACCGGGTGGTAGCCGGCTAGTAACAGTGACTAAAGGTCAGGGCAGGGTACTGGGCAGAGGCCGGCTAATGTTGACTATTTAACAGTCCCGGCTTTGATGCACCTGTACTGTCTCTGCCTAGATGGTAGTGGAGGTGACCAAGAACCCGATGGTCACTCTGACAGAGCTACAGAGTTCCTCTGTGGAGATGGGAGAACATTTCAGAAGGACAACCACCTTTATGGTAGTGGCCAGACGGAAGCCACTCCTCAGGACCTCAGACTGTGGCAAAGGTTCACCTTCCAACAGGACAACGACCCTAAGCACACAGCCAAGACAAGGCAAGAGTGGCTTTGGGACAAGTCTCTGAATGTCCTTGAGTGGCCCAGCCAGAGCCTGGACTTGAAGCCGATCGAACATCTCTGGAGAGACCTGAAAATAGCTGTGTAGCAGCGCTCCCCATCCAACCTGACAGAGCTTGAGAGGATCTGTAAAGAAGAATGGGAGAAACTCCCCAAATACAGGTGTACCAAGCTTGTAGCGTCTTACCCAAGAAGAATCGAGGCTGTAATAGCTGCCAGAGGTGCTTCAACAAAGTACTGAGTAAAGGGTCTGAATTCTTATGTAAATGTGATATTTCAGTTTTTATTTTTAATAAACCTGTTTTTGCTATGTTATTATGGGGTTTTGTGTGTAGATTGATGAGAAAAAATCCCACAATTAAACAATTTTAGAAGATGGCTGTAACGTAACAAAATGTGGAAAAAAGGGGTCTGAATGCTTTCCAAATGCATTGTATATATATACACTACCGGTCAAATGTTTTAGAACACCTACTCATTCTAGGGTTTTTCTTTAGTTTTTACTATTTTCTACATTGTAGAATAATAGTGAAGATATCAAAACTATGAAATAACACATGTGGAATCATGTAGTAACCAAAAAGTGTTAAACAAATCACAATATATTTTATATTTGAGATTCTTCAAATAGCCATACTTGGCATTCTCTCATCCAGCTTCATGAGGTAGTCACCTGGAATGCATTTCAATTAACAGGTGTGCCTTCTTAAAAGTTAATTTGGGGAATGTCTTTCCTTAATGCCTTTGAGCCCATCAGTTGTGTTGTGACAAGGTAGGGGGGTATACAAAAGATAGCAGAGGTGTGGACTCGAGTCACATGACTTGGACTCGAGTCACAAATATGATGACTTGCAACTCGACTTTGACTTTAACACCAATGACTCGTGACTTGACTTGGACTTGAGCCTTATGACTCGACCTGACTTGATGCCCTCCCCAAGCCCAAATATAAAAAATTATGCTATTAAAAAAAGTGTGCAGCGCATCAACATCATTTAACGGATTACAGTTTGAATCGGACAGCAGCCAATCAAATTGTGCGTAGCAGTGCAGAGGAACGTCGGCGGGTGAATTCAGATTGAGCCTTTGGAAAGATGATACCCAAAATATTTTTTGGGGTATATAAAGACGACGCTGTATCAACAAAAAACTTGCAAAACATGCAGGAAGAAAATTGCAGACGGAGGCGCAACAATTTCCAACTTTGTTTGACATTTAAAGCTGCACAAAGAACGGTAAATCGTGGCTAATATAGCCGACAGCTATCCATCACACAAGGTTGTGTGTTAATAAGTGTGTGTAACTTGTTTGTCATGGGTTTCTTTTTGCTGGCTTGTGATGTCTGGAGCCTGTATTGTAATGTGCGCTCCTCACTGCTTGCCTAGATTAGACTTGCAGATTGACTCGCCACCACGCTGTTTGGAGCTGGAAAAGATCAAATGAGCACATTTGTGGCAGAGTGCCTCCTAGAATGGTTGTGTACTCTTCCTTACCTGCTGATTACGGCAAGTGCTCGAACCTCTGATTGTGTTTATGCAACACACAAATCCCAGCATCCCTCTCTCTGCTGTCCTCCGCAGTTTTGAGCTTTCTCCATTGATAATGAATGAAGAACGGTGGCTTATTTCATCTGAGGCACCGCATTCAGATACAGTTTTCCATATAGAAATGCACTATATATTTTGTTGTAGGTGAGGTATTTCTATGTGAATTGCCATGTTGGATGGCCAGCAGATACTCTGCTGCTAAATTCATCTACAGGAGAGCAACCACCCCACACGACCCGACCCAGCCTACCACGCCTCTCCTGCTGTCAGAGAGAGAGAGGGGTGGTCTTTCTCATAGCTACCCATGTATTTCCATGGAAATGTAATGTTTATTTGGAAAGTAATAAATATATAGATATTTTTAAAAGCATTCATGATTTGCGTAAATGTAATATACTAACTATTACTCTTGTTAAAAATATGAAATGGTATTACATTTGGTGAAGAGCACATTATGACTTGTTTAGGACACAAAACTCAGAGTTTAGGATTTGAGACTTGACTTGGACTTGCCTGTCTTGACTTGGGACTTGACTTGGGACTTGTGACAATGACTTGGTCCCACCTCTGGAAGATAGCCCCATTTGGTAAAAGACCAAGTCCATATTATGGCAAGAACAGCTCAAATAAACAATGAGAAACATGAAGGTCAGTCAATACGGAACATTTCCAGAACTTTGAACGTTTCTTCAAGTGCAGTCGCAAAAACCATCAAGTGCTATTATGAAACTGGCTCTCATAAGGACCGCCACAGGAAAGGAAGACCCAGAGTTACCTCTGCTGCAGAGGATAAGTTCATTAGAGTTCCCAGCCTCAGATATTGCAGCCCAGATAAATGCTTCACAGAGTTCATCTCAACATCAACTGTTCAGAGGAAACTGTGTGAGTCAGGCCTTCATGGTCAAATTGCTGCCAAGAAACCACTACTAAAGGACACCAATAATAAGAAGAGACTTGCTTGGTCCAAGAAACAAGAGCAATGGACATTAGACCGGTGGAAATGTGTCCTTTGGTCTGGAGTCCAACCGGCCTGTCTTTGTGAGACGCTGTGTGGGTGAACGGATGATCTCCACATGTGTATTTCCTACCGTAAAGCATGGAGGGGGAGGTGTTATGGTGTGGGGGTGCTTTGCTGGTGACACTGTCTGTGGTTTATTTAGAATTCATTTAACCAGCATGGCTACCACAGCATTCTGCAGTGATACGCCATCCCATCTGGTTTGGGTTTAGTGGGATTATCATTTGTTTTTCAACAGGACAATGACCCAACACACCTCCAGGCTGTGTAAGGGCTATTTTACCAAGAAGGAGAGTGATGGAGTGCTGAATCAGATGACCTGGCCTCCACAATCACCTGACCTCAACCAAATTGAGATGGTTTGGGACGAGTCAGAGCGCAGAGTGAAGGAAAAGCAGCCAACAAGTGCTCAGCATATTTGGGAACTCCTTGAAGACTGTTGGAAAAGCATTCCAGGTGAAGCTGGTTGAGAGAATAACAAGAGTGTTCAAAAAAAGCTGTCATCGAGGCAAAGGGTGGCTATTTGAAGAATCTCAAATATAAAATATATTTTGATTTGTTTAACACTTTTTGTGTTATTTCATTCTACAATTCTACAAAATAGGAAAAATAAGGAAAAGCCCTTGAATAAGTAGGTGTTCTAAAACTTTTGACCGGTTGTGTGTGTGTGTGTGTGTGTGTGTGTGTATGTATATATATATACTACCATTCAAAAGTTTTGGTGTCACTTAGGAATGTCCTTGTTTTTGAAAGAAAAGCTTGTTTTTGGTCCGTTAAAATAATATCAAAATGATCAGAAATACAGTATAGACATTGTTAATGTTGTAAATGACTATTGTAGCTGGAAACAGCTGCTTTTTTAAAAGGAATATCTACATAGGCGTACAGAGGCCCATTATCAGCAACCATCATTCCTGTGTTCCAGTGGAACGTTGTGTTAGCTAATCCAAGTTTATAATTTTAAAAGGCTAATTGATCATTAGAAAACCCTTTTGTTATTCTGTTAGCACAGCTGAAAACTGTTCCTCTGATTGAAGAAGCAATAAAACTCGCCTTCTTTGGACTAGTTGAGTATCTGGAGCATCAGCATTTGTGCGTTCGATTACAGGCTCAAAATGGCAAACGGGCTCTAACCAGAATAGAAAGAGGAGTGGGAGGCCCCAGTGCACAACTGAGCAAGAGGACAAGTACATTAGAGTGTCTAGTTTGAGAAACAGATGCCTCACAAGTCCTCAACTGGCAACTTCATTAAATAGTACCCGCAAACACCAGTCTCAACGTCAACAGTGAAGAGGCGAGTCGGGGGATGCTGGCCTTCTAGGCAGTTGCAAAGAAAAAGCCATATCTCAGACTGGCCAATAAAAAGAAAATATTAAGATGGGCAAAAGAACACAGACACTGGACAGAGGACCTCTGCCTAGAAGGCCAGCATCCCAGAGTTGCCTCTTCACTGTTGACATTGAGACTGGTGTTTTGCGGGTACTATTTAATGAAGCTGCCAGTGCAGACAATTTCATTGATGGAAGCTACAATCTATCTGCAATATTATAGCTGATCTACCCCCTAAAAAATAGAAGAAAAATAAAGACCAGTGTAGTTCAGTGTAGCAGAATATACACTGCCATGACGATAACCAAAGAGTCTGCATTTGATAGTGAGGTATTCCAGATCGGGAAACAAAAGGACTTGAGTTCCTGTACTTTACCACAATCACATCATGAATAGTTAATCATGAAACATACACATCCGCCTTTCTATTTTCCGGAGAGTTCTTTCTTCCTGTCCGCACGATGTACGGAGAATCCTGATGGCTGTATGGACGGGGACAGTACAGTGAGGGAAAAAAGTATTTGATCCCCTGCTGATTTTGTACGTTTGCCCACTGACAAAGAAATGATCAGTCTATAATTTTAATGGTAGGTGTATTTGAACAGTGAGAGACAGAATAACAACAAAAAAATCCAGAAAAAATGCATGTGAAAAAAGTTAAAAATTGATTTGCATTTTAATGAGGGATATTCTGGATCAAATACTTTTTTCCCTCACTGTATATCCAGAGAGATATATACCTAGAGTGTATCACTGATTTACTGGCAAGCATTAATTTCTAATGAATCGTTACAATAACTCAATAACTCTTTACAACTTGCAGAAGCGGCGTCATATGAGGACAGCCATGTCATGTGATTTCTTTTTGTAACTTCACTGTTTTGAAGTAGGGATCAAATTAATGCTCATTGCTCGAGCCTGCCATTATGGGGTCTTTAGCCAACGGGATTCCTCAGGTGAGGTGACATCATCTCTCCAATCTGTGGTGTGACTGCAGCGTGCATCATCACAGCACTCTGTGAATAGTTAATGAGAACACTGGCCAGGGACCAATTAGGACTCAGGGCAGAGATTACTCCAGGGACTGGTTTAAGAAATCAATAATACACACACACACACACACACACACACACACACACACACACACACACACACACACACACACACACACACACACACACACACACACACACACACACACACACACACACACACACACACACACACACACACACACACACAGGGCCTGAGCAAATGGACTCTCTGCTCTGAACAGGCTGCTCCGTTAGCACGCTTACAGCTAACCCTCTGATAAGGGCTGCCAAAGACACATGGCTGGTGAACAAGTCTAGCACATGGTTTAGATTACATTGCTTTTAGATTAGTATGAAATACTTCTCATTATTATTTATAAAGCTACGGTAGCCTACAGTGGAAGTTGGGAACCATTTCTCTCCAACATGCTGTATGCCTATGTGATAAAGAGATAATAAATAGCCTATTTCACTTGAAACTGTGATAAGGGTTGTTATTGTTATGGGTTTGATAGGAAGAAAGGTGAGAAGTCTTTTGACAGGGAAGGTTCTGGTGATTCGTTGCCAGTTGTGTTGACTCGTCCTTCATTGCTGGAGAAGCAGACATTTAAGATTGAGGGATTAGGTTAAGTAGAACAGATATTCAAAAGTAGCCCACTAGTGATAAAATGCTAGAGACCGTGTTATAAACAATATGTTTTATTATTGGTCTGAATTGGGTCATAAAACATTCACATTTTCACTAATGTACTACACTAATTTCATTGCAGCATACACATCAATATCTACCAGTGGAGGCTCCTCAGAGGAGGAAGGGGAGGACCATCCTACTCAGTAAATTTCCTATTATTATAATTTTTTTATATAAAACTGTACTAAATATTTTCACGTCACCAAATAACTGATTAAAACACACTGTTTTGCAATGAAGGTCCACTGCAGTGCATAAAGTGTGGTGAGTAGTTGACTCAAAGAGACAGAAAGACAATAGAACAGTTTAAAATATATATATATATTTCCGAAAAATTTAGGAGAAGCAGCAGAGAGAGAAAGAGATATCGTTGTATTTTTTTTCTTAGTTTACCTTTCACTTATATAGCTAAAGCAGCTAATTTTTCCTACTCAACAACCTGACTCAAACAGAGAGGAATGCTATTTATGTTAGCTAGCTGACTAAGGCTATCCAACACTAAAACTCTTCCAAGTCAATGTAAGCTTTCCGTTTAATTAATGTATTGTCACCGGGTCCTGCCGGTGTAACTGCTAAACTGCTTGCTGTACACTGTACTGTGTGATTGTACAAAGGGATTGGATTGTGGGTTTACTAACATATTAGTTCTAGTTTGTTGACTATATCGTTAATATGGTGGCAACGATGGAGGCTGTGTAGTGGTTAGTGGTTATTGTGTGAAGGTTTGGCTTGAAGAGGTTTTTGCGCCTGGACACAGTTGTGTTGTGCACTGAAGTCCACAAGCGAAGGGAAAATGTGATAGGAGGAGAGTGTGTAGATGCGAGAATTAATTATACAACTAGCAAAGTGATGATGCTGTATGTGGCTGCTATGAAAGTGATCTGTGTGTGTGGATGATCAAGGTTGTATTAATTTCACCGATCCTGTTGCAAAACGTATCTTAAACTGAAGCAAACAGAATGAAACTGGGAGCAACCTACCTGAATTTGTCTAATAGATACTCTCATGTTTGGACTAATGATTACACTTCAGATCAACTAGATGCAGGCAAGCGAGTGCAATGCGATATTGAATGAGTCCCTGTCTGTCACCTTAATTACTCCAATTTGGCTCTTGATCTGTTATCCTATGTTGTAAACTTTCATTTGTTGGCTAAGTTGTAGCAACCTCATGATCGGTATAAGGCAAATCCGGGTATCATGTAGTAGCTAGCCTAAACCTATCGATGTTAAATTGAGCTGGATGAATGGAAAATGAATAACAGTCATCTAATATGCTGTAATAGAAAAGGCCTCCCTAAAAAAATTAGTCCTCCCTATTCTTAGACGGTACAGACCGCCACTGATATCTACAATGCAATACCAGAATGTATTAGTTTGTGTTATCTGTTAGTAGCTACTGTTGTCCAACCTTACTGTGTGTCCCTGTCAGTTTAATCGAGAAAGAATATAAGGTTTGAGTTCTTAACAAAGCCATAAAAAAAATTAAGCAAAAAACTAAAGGGACATGACTGACCAGCAAACCCATGTTAAACTTAATTGGTTATGGTTAGGGAAAGGTTAGGGTTGAGGTTAAGGTTAGGGTTAGCATTATGTTATGTTATGTTATATCATGCCAGTCACAATGTCCCCATAGCCATCACAATTCTATGATTAAATAACCATCTGTTAATAAAATAAAAAAATAAAAAAAGTTGTTTGAAAGTAGTCTGAGGACAGAAATGTAATGACCTCACTCTTTCTACAATATGCTCTGTAACAACATGCTATTGCAATAAGTTATGCAAACTAGTACTGTTACATTCTAAAATATAAATCTGCTTAGTCATTCTCAGAGCAGGGAAAATGTCTGATGCAACATCTCTGAAATGTTTACCAAAAGTATCTCCCATAATGTTCCAGGATGTCTGCCTTCATGCCTTCAGCTTTTTGACCACAGTCATGTGATAGGGGAATTTCCGGTTAGCTGGCAAGCACACAAGAAAGGGCACACTCACAACAAGTCATGTGATTGGAGGTGAGCTGTTTGCGAATGTGCTTTGTGGAAAACACCCTAACAATTACTCAGCACATTGAGTTGCTTTATGTAACAAAGCATCCATTATGGACGTTTACACTACCCCTCTATTTGGGCACCAAAACTGCTTTCGTCAGTATGACTAGACCAGTTTCTCCCCATGCCACACAATTGGCAAAGGATTGCTATCACTTTTAGCATCACTTAACCCATAATAACCGTGGACTTGAGTACACACTGTCCTTTATTTAGCCTTGCTCCACGTCTCTGACTGGAAAGCTTTGTTATGAAACTCTGGGAACCTTGAATAGGGCCATTAGAGAAGTGCCATAATGGCACCACCAGATCAGTCACAATCTTACACTCTTTTGTTCTTTAGGAATTAATTTTCTTTCGTGTCTATGTTTCATAAACCGCCGGCTGTGTTGAGGACATAAATAGCACAATGTAAAACCACAGTCTAGTAGCAGTCTACTCTTCCAAATCACTAGACAAACATGCCTTCTTTCATTGCAACGGAAATAAAAGTCTTTGTTCATATTTGGTATTTTGTATCCCCATTAGCTGTTGCAGAAGCAGCAGCTACTCTTCCTGGGGTCCACACAAAACATGAAACATGACAAAATGCATAATACTAATAGACAAGAACAGCCACAAAATTTTAAATAAGAACAATACAACTAAAAAAGTCCTGTACTGCATACAACATATTCATACACAGCATATACAGGTAACTGACAAAATAAAGGAAACACCAACATAGTGTCTTAATAGGGCGTTGGGCCATGTTAATTGCTTAATCAACTCAGGAACCACACCTGTGTGGAAGCACCTGCTTTCAATATACTTTGTATCCCTCATTCACTCAAGTGTTTACATTATCTTGGCAGTTACCTGTACACACAGGTTTTTAGGTCATACAAGGTCAGTGGTGTTGTGCCGGGAGGTTTTGCCTCACTTGTTTTTTTAAGATAACTTTGCTACTTGCCTGAGTGATCCGAGTTCGAAATGAGTTCCATGCAACCATCGATTGATACAACATTGTGCGCTGATTTGAGTACGTTCTGGATTTGGGGACTGTGAAGAGACCCCTGGTGGCAAGTGTTGGTTTTAGAGCTGTATGTAAGTTGAATATACAAACAATTTGGAATGTTCAACACATTGATGTTTCTTACAAGAAATAATGCAGTCAATCTCTCCTCTACTTTGAGTCAAGCAAGACTGACATGCTGTTGACCTTAGCCCTCTGTGTACAGTGAAGGGAAAGACGTGCTGTTCTGGGCTTTCTTAGGTTCTTTTTTGCAGCTCCTGGCCATATAACCAGGCAACAGTCAAGATGTAACAAAACCAGAGGCTGCAGGACTTGTTTGGTTGAATGTTATCTTAAATATGCAGAGCACCTCTATCACAGACATACTTCTCTCCATCTTTACAACAATATAATCAAAACACCTTGACTATGACAGTTTACAATCGAAGGTATCACCAAGAAGTTTAGTCTCCTCTACTTGCTCAACAGCCACATTATTCATTACCATATTCAGCTGACGTCCAGTACTTAGGGAATTATTTGTACCAAATACAATGCTTTTGGTTTTTAGTTATGATCAGGACTAGTTTATTCCTAGCAACCCATTCTACAACTGACTGCAACATTTTGTTTAGGGCTGCAGAGATTTCACTAGCTTGGGGTGCTGACATGTACAGTGCCTTCAGAAAGATGAAATGTCTTGAGTCAAAAAGTATTCAATCCCTTTGTTATGGCAAGCCTAAATAAGTGCAGGAGTAAACATGTGCTTAACAAATCACATAAGTTGCATGGACTCATTGGGTTCAATAATAGTGTTTAACATGACTACCCAATCTCTGTACTGCACACATACAATTATCTGTAAGGTCGTTCAATCAAGTGGTGAATTTCAAGCACAGATTCAACCACAAAGACCAGGGAGGTTTTTTAATGAAGAAGTGAACCGATTGGGAGATGTGTTAAAATAAAAAAGCAGATGCTGAATATCCCTTTGAGCATGATAAATTACGAAGTGAAAAGAAGAAAGCCTACACCGAATAAAAATATTCCAAAACATGCATCCTGTTTGCAACAAGGCACTTAAGTAATACTGCAAAAAATGTGGCAAATAAATTAACTTTTTGTCTTGAATAGAAAGGTTAACAAGGTTTTGATTGCCATCAGTATTATCTAGAACTCGAAATAAATGGTGAGGTTTTGAAAACAAGTAAACTACACAAAATATTGTATGTTTTGAGCTTTGACTTTATAAATCATGGTGGGAGATACATTTGTAAAATAAAAAAAAATACTGTGAAATAAGACCAAGGAAGTTCGTCAAATGTGTTTGTCCCAAAAGCATTTGATAGAGATGTAGCCTACTTGATCCATCATACATGTTTATTGGCAGGGGCAGTATTGCCGCAATGGGAGAGTCCAGTATGGTGTTAGTCCTAACAGTTCTGTGCTGCCCTCTGGTGCTGAGCAATGGAACTTCTAAAGAGACACTACAGTATGACCCTGAAGCAAAGTGGTCCATAAAATAGTTACCTACATTTATATTAGGAAACACAAATCAAAGTGACACTGAATATATTAAATCATGATATTTTATTATAATTTTCAATGTCAATACTACAGTACTTACATTTTCCGTTATCATTCAGAATGTTGTTACAAAAGAGGTAATACATTCTCACTTCAAGTACCCAAACAAACAAGGTCAATGATACCTCAAGGTTAACTTTAAGACCCACCCCCATTCCCTAACAGAAATACGAGAACATTTCCAATTTCCATGATTTAAGAAAAAACCTTGATGGCATTTCAAAGACAGAGACAAAGTAGATGAAGCCAATAGTGCAGTGAAGTACTAAACATTGTTGAACAGAACGTAGACCTAAAGGTTGAATGAGGAATTGCAGCCTAGATGGCACAGCACTGGATATATAAAAAATCCTTCTTTAACCTGTCTCCTCCCATTCATCTACACTGATTGAAGTGGATTTAACTAGTGACATCAATATGGGATCATAGGTTTCACCTGGATTCACTTGGTCAGTCTTATGGAAAGAGCAGGTGTTCCTAATGTTTTATAGATTGATTCCTCAACAACAGTAATAGAAAGGAAAAACTATAAGACATATGTTTAAACTCAAACTGACAGTTGGTTCACTTTGTTATGCTTAAATCTGCAATCCATAGCAGTGAAACCCGCGAGTGCGTTTGCGATATTGGTGAAAGGATACGAGTGGCCTTCGATATTTTAAGTATAAATTGTGCACAAATATTGCATTTTAAAAGCTGTTATATTAAAATAAGTGCCCTTAAATATAGACCACATAGAGAATTCCATGAATCAGATTTATCTAAATAGGCGTGCCAAAATTCAGCATTGTAACATCTCCCTTTGTCGCAGGTCAGTGCGAGAACCATCTGAACTGATCTGACGTGAGACAATGACGGACATGTGAAAATGCTGATATACTGAATTGTCTTTTTTTTTTTATACCCCCCAAAAATCTAAGATTCTGGTGTTTTGTGGAAAACAGCGAGGGTCGAGCATAACACATCAACCCTGTTACCCATAGATACAGGCTAGAAATGTTTTACACTTGAATTCAATTGCCCTTTCCTGCTGCACACAAGCTTCCATTCCCCCGCCACAAGGGGATTTATGGCTGATTTAAGATGAAGTCACTTTATTTGGCACTTACTATGGTTTTTATTTTTACCTGTTGATATGGTAAAATAGTTGATTGAATGTGTGCTCTTTATGGCAGAATGTTAAAATTTGGTGAAATACAGGGCTTTTTTCTCTAAAACAGTTTCTCACAAAGTTGCACTACTCAAAAAGGCTCCGAATTGGTGGAACAACACATATTACATCAAAGACGTTACTTCAAACAACAACGAAAATCCCTCGGACATCATTGCACCCGCGATATAACAGCACAGTATGTACTTCGATTTTTGTTATACCACAATCCTGGATGCTCATTTCCTCAAAACAAAAACAACAAATGATCCTGGGGCAGTCAGAGGCTCCTTTGGCAGATTTTAGCTTTAATGTATCAAAACAATAGCTATGTAAAGTGGGATAAGGCTTTCAGGATTTTCTTCATTTTTCATAATGGCACAGGAAAGTGACTTGATTCAGGGTGGGCTGTCTGGCTGACTTTTGGGGGAACAGATCAGAAAAGGGTAGGACAAAAACTCAGGTTCTTAAAATTGAACCTTTAACTAGGAAAGTCAGTTAAGAACAAATTCTTATTTACAATGACGGCCTACCGGGGAACAGTGGGTTAACTGCCTTGTTCAGGGGCAGAACGACAGACGATGCAGTGGGTCTTTGACCTTGAAGTGTCCAGGTAGAGAAGGCAGCAGTTTACAACCCTACATTCCACAATGGAAGACAGTTCTCCCACCAAGGACAGGGAACAGTAACTTTCCAAGGACCCGATCCTCTTGAGTTTTGTGACTTGGTACAGAGAATGAGTGCATTTCTTCCTCCATCTGTGATGTCCACAGCGTCATGCAGACATACAGAGAAGGACGAGAGGTCCAGGTCTACCAGTAATATTTCCAGTAATATGAACTCTGCCATGTTTTCAAGGACACGGTTGAAGCCCCTGTTCAGGCAAGTGTTGAGTACAGTGCCGAAGTCCGGGCTGGAGGACAGAGAGGACACAGTTCAGCGCACACACACAAAATAAGCCTCTCTAAATAAGGGTCAATGAGCTTTAGGCCTCAGTCTTACCTTTCAAGCACATCTCTGGTCTCATTGAGCAGCTTTATCGTAGTGATATCATTCTCCGTCAGACCACAGGCCTGTCAAACAAACACAATTAAATAATGTAGAACCCAGTGTAAGCCCAAATAAACAAGAAGAACATACATTAAGTTGTATAATGTGCACCAGTTCATCATCATTACTCTGACCATGGTTGACAATCCAGTAATGTCCAAAATAACAGATCCCCATAGTGGAGCTGTGAGTAGTCCAGGGGTAGTGGCAGGTGAGGGCTGTTACCTGTGCAGCCAGAGTATTCTCCTCATCAGGCATCATGTACCAGGAGAGATGTCTGTATGTGGAGCCCCCATCCCCCTCCTCCACCTGGGCTCTGACTTGATTCAGGTGCTGCTCCAGCTCCTGCAGGGACAGACTGCTTCAGGGACACCCTGGGTGGGAGCATAATACAAATAATATAAATAAATACAATTTCATTTGACAGACAGGCAAAATAATCACATATGACTTCACAATCCTCCTCCTGAAGTGGTTTGAGGTGCATTGTGTGCATGTGGTTGGCACTGTCTGACTTACCCGCCTAATGTATTCTGCACAGCTTTCTTCACCGCTGCTATCATCTCACTCAACCCTTGGGAGTGAGAGAGAATGCATCAAATGTAAGGATGCTTTCCATCACATGGAACCAATTTAGGCTAATAAACATAGCATATCTGAGAAGACTTGTTATACTACAGGCCTAGCTATTTCAGAAACACGTGAATATCTCTTACCATCCCCAAGGAGGTGCTGGATGCTGGAGAGGTACTGTTGTTGCCCATCCGGAGGGGCCAAAGGCATCTGGTGGAGCACAGGCCACAGATATGGCATGCATAGACCACCCCACATTGAACATTTAGGGGCGGTTTTCTGGACACAGATTAAGCTAATCCCTGAAATAAAAGCATTTTCAGTAGAGATTCTCCATTGAGTTTGCTTTCTAGTCCAGGACTAGGCTTAATATGTGTCTAGGAATTGAAGCTGCCCCATAGGGAACACGAGATTAAAGCTTAAAGGCTTACCATTCCATTTTTGCTGACAGAATTGTCCATGTATAAGTAGCCACCAATGATATTGAGCTGAACACGGAGTAAAACAACCAACATACAGATACTGTACACAGCCAAGACACTTCGGGTGAAACCTGGGGGAATGGAAAAAGAGTGATTGCCATATGACAGCTAGCAGGACATCAAGTGATTCAATCACTTTAGTTATTGATTCAAAGTAATTAATGTTGAAGAATAATAACTTACTGATAATCTTCAGGTCCTCCCATATTTCAAGTTTATTTGCTGGTCTAGAAGAGAAACAGGTGATGTCATTAATAAACTAATAATTTTGCTGAGTTATCAAGTCAGGACCAGGTAATTGATTTTCAGCAGTGCCCTGAGGCTCTCTGAGTTTAGATGATGTAAAATGGCTTCTCTTACGGTAAGGAGCTTTGACAACACTGTAAATAAAATTAAAAAACAAACATCAACGGTTTCAAACTGCACAAATATGAATCATCAACACAGCAGTATCACAATCATTTGACATAATGAATGTTGCAGGAGATTTCAGGGACTGTTACTGTTAATAGACTAAAGGTGAGATGACTATCAGTCAGCATGACAGTACTGTAGCCTACCTGAAATGTTACACGTTCTCTGGTTACTCTCGAAGTGGAACTGACTTCGGGCTTGAGCGATATACTCTGATGCCTCACGCTCCTGTATATTTTGGGTTTTCTTTTTTGCATATTTACCAAGAAAGTACACACCTGCAACAAGTAGGCAGAATGTAGCTAGCTAGAATGACTGCACCAGCATTTGCTAACGTTACGGTCATCAGCTAGTTAGATTTATTCTGATTATATTTCATGCAATTAATTTTATATAATATTTAGATATAATTTAGATTCATAAATGCATAATCGTCATAGTTGACATAAAATACATCTGATCAGACCCACAGGTAAACATTCCTGGCTAGCAGATGGCTAACAGTTAACGTTAGCTTACCTCCGACAAAAGTCCCAGCGAAAATACATTTCATTTTGTGGCGTTTCGGGAAATTCCAACTAGACGAAAACATTTGAGACGATTGCAGATTTATAAAATACAATAAATAAAGCACCCAAGTGTGTTATTTTCCAGAGTCGCACATGACACGAACTTGATGGCTAGGTGTGACTGGGAGAGGCATACTGTATGGTCTATGTGGACACGCCTGGTGCCCAAATTGTTGACGTGTTTCGCTCAGCGAGAATCGAGTGGAGACGAAGCACACACAGGTAGACTATCTGCCAAAATTAAGGAAACACCAACATAAAGTGTTTTAGGGTGTTGCGCCACCACGAGCAGCCAGAACAGATTCAATGCACCCTGGCATAGATTCTACAAGTGGATTTAAACTATTCCAGCAAAATGCACCCCACACCATAACATATACTTTGTATCACTTGTTTACTCAAGTGTTTTCTGTATTTTGGCAGTTATCGGTATGCATACAGTCGGGAAGGCCGCAGTACAGCTTGTTGCTCTGTGGCCATAGATATAATCCATAGAAGGGTTGGATGAGATATATATATATATATATATATATATATATATATATATTGTAGAATCAACAACTGCCAATTTGTAGCTAACAGTAGCACTGTTTGTTTACCTTGCCACGACTAGTACATCGGCCATCACCGTGAGTAGCCTATGGCTTCATCTTCGTCGTTTGGCGAGTCAGTGTTCAAATGGAAATTGTATTTAGTAGGCTACTGTAGCCTATAATATACTGTTTATATATTGCGTCCTTATATTGTACAATCTGTGTGTGGCTTCATTGGCCTAGTTTATTGTTTGAATTCAAGACCAGATTGATCTACATTTGTTAGTAGCCACTCATTTTGGTCATTTGTGTGACATTAAATAATAATCAGCTAATGTCTTCTGTCATACAAATTACGTAGAATTTAATGAAATGCGTTTTTAAAAGGCTGGGGCCTATGATCCGGACCCTGCCAACCTTGCAAAGAGAAATAATAACACGAGGAATAAATACACAATGAGTAACGATAATTTGGCAATATACACGGGGTACCAGTACCGAGGCAAATTGCAGGGGTACGAGGTAATTGAGGTAGATATGTACAAGTAAGGACAAAGTACCTACTTTATCCAGATGGTGACCAATTACAAGTTATTTCTCCCTCGCCCATCAAAATAAACATAACTTTATTTTACAAGTTGTTGCCGACTGACTGAACCGAATCCATTCGTCTCCACACTTCTCTTTTTTTTTTTTTTAAATAAACAATGTTGTAATTGTATTATTATTATTATTATCAACAAATCAACACAAAATGTACATGGGGGAACACAAGTGTGTATATATATATAAAAAATATACAAAGGACAATTGGGCTAGGGGGTACAATATCACATTACACAAGAACCTTATGGGACATACACACGTTATAATTCTAACAGCTTTTTTTGTTGGTAGAGTATTTAATTGTCTTAAAGTTCCATTTATTTTTGCAAGGTAAGAAAACGTGTTTTGTTTGTACATTTACATTTGTGAATATGAAATTTGTCCAAAATAATAATTAAATTAATTACATAAAATTGTTTCAACTTATTTCTATCATAAGTAAAGAATCCAAGCAGTACATCTCTCCATAATAGTGTAAAGTCTTCAGAAATGTGTTCAATTATAAATCTACTGATGTCTTGCCACAAATTCCTTACATGAATACAATGCCAAAAAGGTGCAACACTGTTTCTGGGTGTTCATTACAAAAGGTACAATTTTTAATTTATGTTTTTTTTTTAACTTCTTCATATAGTGGTTGGCAGGATAATATTTATGAATCATTTTAAAATAAACTTCCTTAATTGTGTTAAGTAGGTAATTTTTTCCCAACAGATATTATCAATAAAACCATTCCAATAAGTCATGACATAAGGTACTGTATAGAAACGTCATCCTGTTGAAACAAGGCTCGTATAGCTCTATTGTTGTTGAATGGACTAAAATAAAAACTAATCTTTCCTACTGATGAGTTAACAGGGTTAATTGTAGATATGTTCTGGGGGTCAGGGCCTTGTTTCAGAAAGCGAGTTTAGTGAAAACTCGAGTTAGTTGACTCAGAGTTGAAGGAAACTCAGGTTTTTCGGTGTCACAAAGCCAGTTCAGTTTAACTCTTGAGACAGTTACTATGGCAACATACTCCGTGAAGCTAACCTGCTCGCGGGCAGGTTTTCAACTAACCCCGAGTTTCTCCTCGTCTTTAGCTGAAGCCTGCAGACTGAAGGAGGTGTCAGACATGGCGTGTCCTTTTCTTGAAGAGCCAGTTGATATTGAAGCACAAATACTCCGCAGAATTCTCCGTTGGCAGAGGGTGACCAGACCCCGCTTGAATGTTTTTTCATTCCCTGATGATTATGTTTGCGCTGAAAAACGGAAACGCTCAATCGATCATTCATCTGAACAATATTCTCAGCCCTCATATCATTCATATGACACATCGTGGACATGCTCTCATTTCGGAATGAATTAATTTGTTGCACTTTGTTTTTTTGCCAACTCGAGTTTTCTATATAACATCGGTGACGCTGAGCATATTTCCAAGGCAACCGTCTGTCGGGCTGTCAGAAATGTGACTCGTGCACTGAAACGTTGACTGTACACTTTCGTGGCGTTCCCAAGTCAGACTCACAAGACTCAAAGAAGAATTGCAGGTATCAGTCTAAGCAATAATTAATGTATTTAGTATGAAGCACTAATTAGTTAATTTGATATATTTAGGGTTTCCAGGTGTGATTGGCTGTATAGATGGCACTCGTATTCCTATCACAGCTCCTTCAGTAAATGAAGGAGATTATGTGAATAGGAAGTCTTTCCACAGCATTAATGTGCAGGTAGGCCTAAATAGTAGCCTTTAGCGTTCCAAATAAAATATACTTCACAATACAGCTACTGCAGCTAATTATTGTTCTGCACTGTGAAGATCATATGTAATGCAGCCCACATCATCAGCAACGTGAAAACAAAGTGGCCTGGGTCTGTGTATGACTCGTGAATTTTTCGTGAGTGTACACTGTGCGCTGGATTTGCCGGTGGTGAGTTTATACAGTTGAAGTCGTCAGTTTACATACACGTAGGTTGGAGTCATTAAAACTAGTTTTTCAACCACTCCACACATTTCTTGTTAACAAACTATAGTTTTGGCAAGTAGATTAGGACATCTACGTGGTGCATGACACAAGTCATTTATCCAACAATTGTTTACAGACAGATTATTTCACTGTATCACAATTCCAGTGGGTCAGAAGTTTACATACACTAAATTGACTGTGTGTTTAAACAGCTTGGAAAATTCCAGAAAATGATGTCATGGCTTTAGAAGCTTCTGATAGGCTAATTGGCATCATTTGAGTCAATTGGAGGTGTACCTGTGGATGTATTTCAAGGCCTACCTTCAAACTCAGTGCCTTTTTGCTTGACATCATGGGAAAATCAAAATAAATCAGCCAAGACCTCAGAAAATAAATTGGAGACCTCCACAAGTCTGGTTCATCATTGGGAGCAATTTCCGTTCATCTGTACAAACAATAGTACGCATGTATAAACACAATGGGACCAAGACAGTGAACGATCCTGACACCACGCCGCTGACGCACGAGATGGAAGAGCAGTCAGAGACACAATATGCTACCATCATTTCTGATTGACCCATCACCTCCACAGTGTCAAATAAAGACAATATGCCTTTCTTTTTAGTCTTCTTTATTTCCTGCAAGTAAAAATGCAGTACAGTAGTTAATCTTTTTTATGTTGTTCAAACAAGTAAAATCATCCACCTGTGGGCACCTCACCCACCTTTAACCGATGTTCCAGCTGTGGGCACCTCACCCACCTTTAACCGATGTTCCAGCTGTGGGCACCTCACCCACCTTTAACCGATGTTCCAGCTGTGGGGACCTCACCCACCTTTAACCGATGTTCCAGCTGTGGGCACCTCACCCACCTTTAACCGATGTTCCAGCTGTGGGCACCTCACCCACCTTTAACCGATGTTCCAGCTGTGGGCACCTCACCCACCTTTAACCGATGTTCCAGCTGTGGGCACCTCACTCACCTTTAACCGATGTTCCAGCTGTGGGCACCTCACCCACCTTTAACCGATGTTCCAGCTGTGGGCACCTCACCCACCTTTAACCGATGTTCCAGCTGTGGGCACCTCACCCACCTTTAACCGATGTTCCAGCTGTGGGGACCTCACCCACCTTTAACCGATGTTCCAGCTGTGGGCACCTCACCCACCTTTAACCGATGTTCCAGCTGTTGGATCTCTATTTGTATCTTTTGCATCTGCAGCCTCACATGGTCAATTTCGAAATGACATTTTTCAATTTGTTTCTATAAGTACACCTTGTACAGCTGTTTCACAGGGAGCTATAGGGACACAATAAAATGACATTGAATTTCACAGTGCCAGGTCTACTTAGTTTCATTGTAAGTCATGGGCCAATGCTGAACAACATCTTCCTGATTTAAGTTGTGCTGTGGAGGTGGATGGACCCTCTTCCTCATTGTAATTTCCAGTATTGCTCTGTTAGAAAAAGGTGCACGTTTTATTATTGTACAACACTCATCAACTGTTAGATGTTATTTTTAAGGTGTAAACCTCCATAGGCCTCTCTGTATCGTCCCTCTCTGTGGCAGCTGACAAGGTGTCTTCATCATCCTCCTGTAATGAAAATTACATTTTGGTGTTCTACTCTAACCCATTATGAAGAATCTGTGGAGTATTAAGAGTACTTCCAACTGCATGGAGGTTTGTTATGGCAGAAGGCTCCACCAGACAGATTACACCATCAGTAACTGGCAGAAGATGAAGATTAGACAGTTCAATTATAACTTGACCCAGAAAAGTGCCCCACCTAATTTGGGGGGCTTGGTCAGATGAGCTTCCTCCAGAGATGCCTTCAGCAATAGGTCGCCCACTGTTTTGACTGAGGGCCATCTCTTCAGCCTCGGAGTGGTGGTGGACCCCCACCTGTTTTTCAGCCCTCAGACTTTTTTCTATTGGCTATAATTGAGGTCAAATTTGAACATGTCCAATAAGCACAAATTCAGAGACTTGTATGTATAAAGGAATTTAGGTGTTACTTTCAAATACTGGCAGTGTTGGGATGTCTGAAAAATGTACTTTTCTTTGCTTAGAAAATGTCACTAACTGCTTAAATATATGACATGTTGAATGTAGCCACTGAATACTGTTTAATTAGGTAGGGTAGGCTAAACAACATCACAATTGCTTGTAATGAAATTATACCTTACCTGTTTGAAGTATATTTTTATATTTCATCTTCAGATGCTGCCAAGTACGTTTTGTGCCCGTTGGGTTGGACATGCATTCATATTAAACATGCGCACACACACATTTAATGTAAAATATTGCATTGCAAGTGGAAGACTCGAGATAAAACATTTAAAAATTAATGCTCACGCATTGACTCGGTCAGCAATTTTCTGCCACGCCAACTCACGTTCTTTTGCTGCTGTTACTGTATTGCTTTTCTTCTTAAATATATACTCATTCTGCATACGCATTCAATCATATTTCTAACTCCACTGGACAAGTTTGAGGTTCGAGCCCTTTTTTCTCCTGTTGCCATGATGAATCATGTTATCTGCGTTCCATTGATGAGAACTTTTTAGCTCCTCATGCGCGTGCTTTACTCAGGGTTAACTTAACTCAGAGTTGATTGAACTAATTGTTATCACCTGTTCTGAAACCGAAAACTCTTGAGTTTGACAGCTCAGAGTTAGTCAACCCAGAGTTCAGGTTTAAACTCAGTTTGTTAAACCTTATTTCTGAAACAGGGCCCGGGTCTTGACACGTTCCTCAATAACAAAGCAACATCTGAGGGAAACCGAGGTAAAGACGGTCTCAAGTTGGATATTCGACGGATATTCACGCTTTCAAACCACTTGAGCCACAGACTCCAAATAAGTGTCATGATGATGGAAAAATTGCACACAACATTGCACAGGTCTTATTTTCACAATTTGGACATTAATTAGCTTTCAAAAGCTAATAAACATGTGGAAATGTGAGCAGCATTTTGTATTCCTAGTTGAATTAGTTAGGGAGCGTAAACAAAGTACAACCTTTTTATACATTTGAATTTCAATAGCTCCTTGGTCATGTGACCTACTTGACTCAAACAAGGTTCAGAATGTCCACTGACTGCCCTTCTATATTGCACACTTTTTAGTTTGTCCATCTTAGACACAACCCCACCAGTGGCATCAAGATGAAGAGTCACTGGACTGCGCTTTCTCAGATGTTCAACTAGGATCTTCAAACCCTCATCTGTGTACAAGTGAATGCCTAACGGCTCGACTTGGAGGTGCTGCATGTATCCAGATGTAGTAGCTGAAGTTGTGGCACACTCCTTCAAAACCTTTTGTGCAAGCATGAGCTCTAGCATCATGTCATCGTGCAGTCTTGTACTCTTTCTGATTTCAGCCCCAATCACTTTGAGAATATCTTTTGAAAGGCTTCTTGTAATGTTGCTTGCCAACATCTCTTCTGTACGTGTGTTTTTTAACTGTCTGTAGTGGTAGTTGCAGACACCTTTTTGTACTGCCTTTGCTACTGAACCTCTGTGATTATATCTTACAGGCCTATATCTTCTCTCACTTCGTTGGTGTGTCACCTCACCAAATCTGAATACCATGATGTTGACATATTTGCTATATTTGCTAGGCCTTTTTCGTCATCTAAACATGTATTTCGCTTTACATGACTGAAAGGTGCAGGTGGCCGAGGCACAGAAGTAAGGTGAGGCTTTTTTCCGGCTGTGACTAGCTTTGATATGCTGGTATTTGAAAGCCAAGGTGCAGCATGGATTGACCTTATTAAATTCAGAATAAAGCACATCTGTCCATGGCTGTTGTAGATTTGAGATACCTGGTAAGGGCTTTATTTTCTTCCACCTGTCCATCTTAATAGAAATGTAAAATGACTTTGCCCCTGGTCTGGTCATTCTTTTATCGTCACTCACTTGTTCTGTCCCTCTGTCTCTGGAGTACTCTTTCAATATTTCTCTTTCCATTGTCATCTTTATTTGCCAGTTTCATAACACGCTCTGTTTCTAATGTGTTGTTAACTCGATTGTTTTGTTGTTGTTGTATGCTTTCTGTAATGACATTAAAAGTTAATTAATCACTATGTTGATACCTTTATGTCACTCAGAAATACAAAAAGCTATCAAAATGTTGTTGATCACTGCACAGGATTTTTTTTTAGTTTCAACATGTAGTTGTGGTGTAAATGTTATACATGTTGGTTTTACACAAATCTTGTGAGATTAAAATGGACAAACTAAAGGGTGTGCAATATAGAAGGGTAGTCAGTGGACATTCGGAACCTTGTTTGAAGTCAGTAGGTCATATGACCAATGCGCTATTGAAATTCAAAAATGTAAATACATAATTTAAAATTGTGCAAGATGTAAATCGACAACAAAAAAAGTGTGTGCAATGTGTGTCTATGCCATCGGGTTAGCTAGAACCAGTTTTGAAAGTTTTAGGAGTAATGGTTAAAGAGCCATTGAAATTAGAACATTTTGATTTGTCACTATGTTGACGTCCCTAACTACTGTTAGTGGACATAAGGAAAACTACAGGTGAATATCCAACCTGAAACTGTCTTTACCTCGGTCTGGAAGGTTGGAATGTGAAGCAATGAAATGGGTTACCAGTCTACTCGGTGACACCCACAACTGTGAAGAGTTTACGCAAATATTAGTGTTGTAGCTGTTATCGCTGGTCTGTGACTGTATGAAATCACCTCCCCAGTCAGCCTATTGTGTGTATTGACATTCATATTGCACTGTACAGCTTTACCTAAAGATTGTGGATCAATGAAATTAGGTATCAGTCTACTCAATACCCAATATATTTTATTCCCAGTGTAACCGGTGTGAAATGGCTAGTTAGTTAGCGGGGTGCTCGCTATCAGCGTTTAAATCGGTGACGTCACTCGCTCTGAGACCTTGAAGTAGTTGTACCCCTTGCTCTGCAAGGGCCGTGGCTTTTGTGGAGCGATGGGAACCGATGCTTCGTGGGAGGCAGTTGTTGATGTGTGCAGAGGGCCCCTGGTTCAAGCCCAGGTAGGGGCGAGGAGAGGGACGGAAGCTATACTGTTACACCAACGTCCTCCTCAGAGTTATCAGACTCCAAAACATCCACGCAGTATTGTTTTTCCTCAGGAATGGTGTTCAATACACATGGGTTGACAATAAATGTGGCTCAATTCACAGTTGTTTCAGAGTCCCGCAATAAGAGCTACAACGCTAATGTTCTCTGGGTGTCACTGAGTAGACTGATACCCCATGCCATTGATCCACAATCCATAGGTAAGGCTGTACAGTGAAATAAGTATGCCCCTAATGCAATTCTAAAGTATAATACATCCAGTGTGATTTCAACAGCTTTTTGTCAAATGAACAAATTGTTGTCTTTTGTTGATTTTATATAGCATTTCAACCTTGTTTAGCGTGATATATTCAATTATGGCATAATTCTATTTGTATTAATTTGCATCACTGTCAATTACATACTTTTATTTTGAAGGCTAACCGCAAAGTCCACTATTGTGGCTTGTTTCACATAGATGGGTCCAACCACCATTAATCAAATAAGAACTGTTTTATAAATGAGGGTATTTTAGATGATGACACCTAGCTATATAGTCAGCTAGCTAACTATAGCTACTGAAACAGATTGTCGTTTTGCTGTGTTTTTGGGGAGGATCATTGTTTGCATCCATGAGCTAGCTAGCTTTCTTTACCAGCATCATAGCATGCGTATCGATGAATCGTTGTGACGAGAAAGAGTGTAATCAATGTGTAATAACCACGTAAAGAATGTATGAACACGTTAAATTATTATGTGACGTGCAGTCATATTCGGGTCCTGATTGGTCAACAAGCTTATTTGACACGTCAAATAGTGTTATTTGACGTGTATCTTTTTTGACACGCAAAGACCCAAACGGCGTTCCATATTCAGCTGCGCGATATACGTACATAAGTCCGTATAGCCAACAGAAGGGAGAGGCAGAAGTCGTAACATCGCGAGACTTCCGGGATATTACTTATTTCTTAATTTTCTAGAAATCTAAAGGAACAACCTAGATTCGAGCCAATGTCTTATGTAGTTGAACTTGTTATTAAACTGACACGTTTTCATTTTCGTCAAAAACAACTTTATATCGAAAGAGTGCCGCTGAGTTGCCGCTGCACAAGCGCAGTGTTTCTACGTATGAGCTTTGTTAGCAAACGGCCCCTACAAGTGTGCCCGGGGATCTTCATAATGTACTGTCTTTGGTATAGCCTCTCCCTGGCTAGGTGACCGGCTAGCTGATAGCTGTCAAACACGCCGGTGCGAAGCAGAACACTAAGCAAAGCGAGAAAGATGAATCGGTGTTTCTGCGATCATCTGTAAATTACTGAGTGGTCCGTCTAATATTATCTTCCCCCTCAATGCACCCAAGCGCCATAAATGAGTTCCAGGCAGCGATGATTTTATATGGCTGTCGCTTGAGCATTCTGGTAGTTCATGTGTGTTTGTGGCATCTTCTAATTGATGTAGTTTCTCAGACTGTACATCCAACATGGGGATAGAGAATGTGGGAAAGTATGTAGTTTCTAGAAAATACTTTCAGCCATGTACCTTTGACTAACATAGATGGATGGCCAGTGTCTTCGACATGCTAAGTTTGACATAGGCATAGGGGCAGAACATTGCGCCGTTTGTGGTAGTTGTTTCGTTCCTTATTTTAAGCGTTAACTTTTAGAGAAACATAAAAAACGTTTTATTTTGCGTTTTCACTATGAAGAAGTAAAACCAAACGAACGAAACAGCGACGACTAAAGGCGCATTGTGGCTAGGCAGGACATGACAGTCCCACTAGTAAATGATTACAACAACAAACTACTTGTAATGGTCTGCTATTAATAATCTCCACCTCTTTACAGGTACAATAAGCTCTGGAGAATGGTTTGTTTAACTTTGCAATCATTGTTTTTTGTTTGACATAGATTTGAGTTTGGGAAACCCTGCTCTATGTGACTGGAGCCATGCATCAGGTGTGCAGGAGGTCTTCGCCTGATCAGTATCCTTGACCTCATCAACCAGTAAACTTGAGTTTACCCATTGCGGTTTACCGTAGCATTTGTGTATGTTCATTGTGAGGGTTATTACCTTGAGAATTCCTCTGTAGTACATGTCTGAGTATAGGTCATTATCTGTTTTGCCTTAACAGTGAGACAGACATTCCTCTGATGGTGTATGGGTGTTGGATCTGTTCTAGACATAACTCTGCTGATCTACCCCACACTGGGTCATCATTTAAGGTACAGTCTAGTGTTTACAGCATTTTGTAGAAATGCATCCCGTGTTCAAATACATCCTCATCAATGCAGCAGCCTTGATTTGAATAATTGAGTAGGATCATTCATATACTTTATTCATATATATATATATATATATACTCCTTCATTTTCAGTGTTTCTCATGTTTCAGAGCAGAAGAAGCAGTGAAAATGCTGGAGACCTTTTTATAAACAGGAGAACCTAAATGGTAAGATCTGCTACTGTTATCTTGTAACCTTCAGTGACATGCGTATCTTAAGTATTTCCACCTACAACTTGGATTTTTTCCCTTCGCTTTCAGCCCCCAAGCCAAAGACAAGGAAGGAGTGAGATACTGTTGATGTCCAGCAGGGGGCAATAGTCGTTAAGTAAAGAGGTGAGGAGCAGAGAACGCTCATGAGGCAAAGGGAGTAGCTAACAAAGGGTTCTCCTGAAACAGACTTGGAACACAACAATAGGTCCTATGGATTTGTTTGTCTGACAAAGAAATCAAATATACTTTTTCATCTTTTCGCTTATTCGCTCAGCCTTTTGCATCAGCCCACATTTTTATTTTCATATTATTGACAGTGTTTTATACCCTTACAGCATAGTTTGGATGGACAGTGGACACTATCCAGGGCCTGTAAAATGGCTTGCTGCTATAACAGCCTCTACTCTTCTGGGAAGGCTAGATGTTGGAACATTTCTGCGGGGACTTGCTTCCATTCAGCCATAAGAGCATTAGTGAGTTCGGCCACTGATGTGGGGCGATTAGGCCTTGCTCGCAGTCGGCGTTCCAATTCATCCCAAAGGTGTTCGATGGGGTTGAGGTCAGGGCTCTGTGCAGGCCAGTCAAGTTCCTCCACACCGATCTTGACAAACCATTTGTGTATGGACCTCGCTTTGTGCACAGGGTCATTGTCATGCTGAAACAGGAAAGGGCCTTCCCCAAACTGTTGCCACAAAGTTGGAAGCACAGAATCGTCCAGAATGTCATTGTATGCTGTAGCATTAAGATTTCCCTTCACTGGAACTAAGGGGCCTAGCCTGAACCATGAAAAACACCCCCAGACCATTATTCATCCTCCACCAAACTTTACAGTTGACACTATGCATTGGGTCACGTAGCGTTCTCCTGGCATCCGCCAAACCCAGATTCATCCCTATATGCTGTCTTGTCATTGTTGGTGATCAGGCCTGGCAATGTTGTGTCATCGGCAAAGTTAATGATGGTGTTGTGCCTGGCCATGCAGTCATGAGTGAACAGGGAGTACAGGAGGGGACTAAGCACGCACCCCTGAGGGGCCCCCGTGTTCAGGATCAGGGTGGCGGATGTGTTGTTACCTACCCTTACCACCTGGGGGCGGCCCTTCAGGAAGTCCAGGATCCAGTTGCAGAGGGAGGTGTTTAGTCCCAGGGTCCTTAGCTTAGTGATGAGCTTTGAGGGCACTATGGTGTTGAATGCTGAGCTGTAGTCAAGGAATAGCATTCTCACAAAGGTGTTCCTTTTTTGTCCAGGTGTGAAAGGGCAGTGTGGAGTGCAATAGAGATTGCATCATCTGTGGATCTGTTGGGGCGGTATGCACATTGGAGTGGGCCTAGGATTTCTGGGATAATGGTGTTGATGTGAGCCATGACCAGCCTTTCTAAGCACTTCATGGCTACAGAGGTGAGTGCTACGGGTCGGTAGTCATTTAGGCAGGTTACCTTAGTGTTCTTGGGCACAGGGACTATGGTGGTCTGTTTGAAACATGTTGGTATTACAGACTCAGACACTTGAAGACACTTGCCAGTTGGTCAGCGCATGCTCGGAGTACACGTAATCCGTCTGGCCCTGCGGCCTTGTGAATGTTAACCTGTTTAAGGGTTAAATTACTCACATCGACTGCGGAGAGCGTGATCACACAGTCGTCTGGAACAGCTGATGCTTTCATGCATGTTTCAGTGTTACTTGCCTCGAATCGAGCATAGAAGTAATTTTGCTCATCTGGTAGGCTCGTGCCACTGGGCAGTTCTCGGCTGTGCTTCCCTTTGTAGTCTGTAATAGTTTGAAAGCCCTGCCACATCCGACAAGCTCCGGGAGTCGGTGTAGTACGATTCGATCTTAGTCCTATATTGATGCTTTGCCTGTTTGATGGTTCGTCGGAGGGCATATCGGGATTTCTTATAAGCTTCCGGGAGTCCCGCTCCTTGAAAGCGGCAGCTCTAGCCTTTAACTCATTGTGGATGTTGCCTGTAATCCATGGCTTCTGGTTGGGGTATGTACGTACAATCACTGTGGGGACGATGTCATCAATGCACTTATTGATGAAGCCAGTGACCGATGTGGTGTACCCCTCAATGCCATCGGAGGGATCCCGGAACATATTCCAGTCTGTGCTAGCAAAACAGTCCTGTAGCTTAGCATCTGCTTCATCAGACCACTTTTTTTTTATTGACACTGTGTATGAATTTGAGAGTGATTTCATTTCTCCAGCCCCATCCCTCAGGTTTTTAGATAATTTGTCTTTGAGAGTTTATTCTACAAACAGTGATTAGTCCCCTACATGCTGTCATGTTATTGATCTTAATCACGTAATAATAACCTCTCTCCAGTTCCCTCATAAAGGTTTTAAATGTTTGATGCTTGCAGTAGTGGCGTGTTAGTTGAGAGATGTCATGCCCTTGGCTACATTCTGACCATACAACCCCCCCTGAAGGTCACTCATGTAGAGCTCTGCTGTTACGGCCAAAGAACCACTCAGGATCCCTGCCTAAGACTGGCACAGTACACATGCTCAGCCGCCTGCCCCCACACATCCGGCAGAGAAACACACACACACACCTTGCCAAAGGATATGTACTCTGTATTTTCTGTGCTTGGAGGGTGCAGGGGTTGAGTGCCACCACAGTGAGTACTTGGAGCCACTATGCAGGGCTATATTTGGGCCTCCATCTTGTGCCCGCTGAATGAGCTGCTTGGTGTCACACTATGATTTTCCACCCACCGGGGCCTGGAGAACAGAAAGGCTGCATTTAAACTGCTTTTACTTCCACTAATGTCAGTACGCGTTGAGCGGTAATGTTATTTGTGCTCAGACTCTCTGGCATTTCCGCCTGCAAGTTTGTAGTTATCATACTTTTGATTGGCTGTGACTAAGCCTTGCATGTTGCTCAAGCTTCTCCTGCTTACCAAACACCGTTTACTTCCCAATTACTATGCTAATGTATGCCAGCAAAAATCCTTCAAAATGCATTCAATTTGTCACCTCCACATGGGGGACCGGCAGTGTTAATGAGAAGACTATGAAGTGTCGTTCTCTCGTTATCAAGCTGACAGAGAGCCTGCGACGGTGCACACACTCCACCATGACAAAAATGTATACAAACAACTTACCCAGCAAAGATGTCATTATCTATCAGGATGAAAAACCACAGTTGTCAAGAGCACCTATTTCTGTTTCACTACAAACGACTGTGTTTGCAGAGGAATGGATGAGAAGGGTTTAATTTTTCCATCTAATTGAGCTGACAGCCACTATTACAGGAGCTGGCTGGTGGCAAACTTTTAGAGGTTGTGTTTTATAAAAAGTGGGGATAGCTAGAGAGGAGATGCAGTATAGTACACGGTTGTGTTTTGCAGTTTTGGCTCTAAGTTTAAAACATTTTATAGGGTTGTAATACAATGACAGTCTGTTTTAAAAATGATAAACAGCAGCTGAGATCAAATCACTGTCAAAACAAACTTACAGCCACTCATAAAGAATTTATCCCATTTATCTATTATGCTACTGTGGTATACTTTCATTTATAGGCTAACATATTATTTCATGAGACCTTCTGAGGTCTGTCTCCCAGAGTTACTAGCGCCTTGGAATAGCTGTGATGTGAATAAAAAGGCATATTATGGGTACATTTATTTTGTATTGAGCTTCTGGTTATTTAGTCTGTCGAGCTAACCCATTTTCTTATGGACTGGAATGTGTGTTTCTCGTTAAGAGCTTGTCCAGCACTGCACAAAGGAATTGTTATGTTAGGGCAGAGGCTGTGTCTAAAAAAGCCAGACAGAAATGCCAGAGAAAATATAGGCCAAACATTAAATCACAAGTGTGGTGATTTTTCTTTTTAATTGAAGAGAAGAGCTGTAGTGAGACTCTGACTGACACACACACACACACACACACACACACACACACACACGACATATCTGAATCCCTCTAAATAACTTAACACCTTTTTTATTGAAAGACCATACACACTTCAAGAGTGAAACGCTGTCATCCCTTTTTTTACAAAAACATAAAAACAAGAAAGGGTAATTTTGAACTGTGGAGCGCACAAGTCTGGCTGTCCCAGAAAACAACATTCTATGGTACAGCTGTTAGACACTACACAACCAGGAAAAGGCTGTCATTCATGCCACTCTGTAGGAGAGATGCCCTCGCTAGAAAGCTCTCCAGTGAAAAGGAAAAAGAAGAGAAATCTAATCCTGATATATGGCTTTTTCTAACTCTGCCGAAGTGCCTAAGCATCTTAAGATTAATATCACACCCATAGCAGCAAGTTCATTCCATTAATGCAGTATACTCGGTGTTCAGATAATACTTGAGTTGTAGAGATGGAACAACAGGATGATTAAATACTAAATACTAATACGTGAGTAAATGTAATGTCATCGTAATACCTCCAGTCCATAGCAAGGTGGTGAATTCATATCCCACCTTGTCATTGACGGAAAACAGGCGTCTCAGGTCTTAGCTACAGTCCAACAACTTCAAGAGGAGAACTCTGCACTTTAAAAGCCCAAAAGGTTATTTTCAAAAGAGAAAAAAATCGGATCATATTCCCACGTAATTTTCATAACGTATTTACATAGAGGTTGTTATTATGCTGTCCGGGTGTGGGATTGGGCCTGTCTTTGCAGCGACCCACAATGCAGTGTTCCTACTCCGCAATGGCCTTCAGTCAGCTTTAGCCTTGTCTGTGTCTAAAACACCTGGAAAACAGAGATGAATATCAATGCAAGTTTTTCTCTTGTTTAATCATGCATAACTTGAATCAGTGGTGTTGAGGGAGGAATATGAAGTTGTATGAGACACAGAACAGGAATACCAAGAGTTTGTACGTTTTCAGAGACCATAGTTTCTAATAGGACTCTATATTCACTCCATCCAAAATGTAATGCCAATTGAACATTCACAGCAGACCAATTGGCCTCATATACTGTAGCTATCATTAAATGTCCCATTTGGGCACATTGAGGTTATGTTGGAGCGGTGAGATGGGAATATGAGCTCTGAGGGAAGGAGCTGTGGGAGAGAGAAATGAATTAAATCACAGCAGGACTAGACCAGGGAGAGGAGGGAGGGGATTGGAAAGAAAGGAGAGCGAGAGGAGGGAGAAAGAGGAGAGGAAGAAGTGACTGAAAACAAAAGGGAGAGAGGAGAGAACGGGTGAAGGAGACGGAAAGAAAGGAGAAGAGGAAACAGGAGGGGTGAAGATGAATTAGAAAGGATAGAGAGATGTGGGAAGAGTGAGCAGATCAGAGGACGTGGAAGGGTGTGCGAGGAAACAGAATGCTAGTGTTGATTTGTGGGTCAGTGTTAAACAGGTGGGAGGAGGAGGGATGGAGGGATTTGGTGTCTGCTAGCTGCAGTCAGTCTGCTTTTCAACTCATCTCTCCTATCCCATCTGTAGCGCTGCAGATAGCTCTCCTCCCACGGACCTCCCAGCCCGCACTTTAAATGCAAATAGGTACAGGAATGTGTATGCGTGTGTGTAAGCTCAACGGTGTACTCCTGTGTGTGTGTGTGTGTGTGAGTGAATGTGTTAGTGTGTGTACACATTTTGAACTTGTTTGCACTCGTGGGTGAGTGCTGGTGTGTGATTGAGAGCACCACTAGAGGCTCTGAAACCACAAGGATTCATGCTAGTAGAGGCCCTTAGCGTGCTATCCCGCTCAACACTGTGGAACACACACACAGCGAGCAGCTGCCAGACGTGCTGAGGGCTTACATTTGGAGCAGTCCCAGATGTAGCTGTTGAGGATCTCTCCCAGGACGTAGTAGATGTTAATCAGGACAGTGAGACAGGAGAAGAAGGCCACCTTCGCCAGGGGACTGATCTGCTCCAACAGGGGGTAGACCCACACGCCGGTCACATGATGCACCCAGCACATCCTGATAGAGAGAGAGATGGACGTAAGGGGTGAGATAGAGGACAGAGATATAAGGAAAGAGAGTAGAGTTTATGTTTATATTATAAACCAGGTGTTTTGAGCCTTGAATGCTGGTTGTGTTGAAAGCCGTGGTATATCAGACAGTATACCACGGGTATGACCAAAAATTACTTGTTTAGTGTTCTAATTATGTTGGTAACCAGTTTATAATAGCAATAAGGCACCTTGGGGGTTTGTGGGATATAATTTTACCTTTATTTAACTTGGCAAGTCAGTTATGAACAAATTCTTATTTTCAATGACGGCCTAGGAACAGTGGGTTAACTGCCTTGTTCAGGGGCAGAACGACAGATATTGTCAGCTCGGAGATTAGATCTTGCAACCTTTCGGTTACAAGTCCAACGTTTTAACCACTAGGCTACCTGCCGCCCCAGGATCTGGCCAATATACCACGGCTAACGGCTGTATCCAGGCACTCCGTGTTGTGTTGTGCATAAGAACAGCCCTTAGCCACACCTTATTGCTTAATTATAACCACTTGTCTGTATTTGTATTTACTATGGATCCCCATTAGCTGCTGCCTTCCCGGGGTCCAGCAAAATGAAGGCAGTTATACAATTGTAAAAACATTACAATACATTCACAATTTTCACAACACACTGTGTGCCCTCAGGCCCCTACTCCACCACTACCGCATATCTACAATACAAAATCCATGTGTATAGTGTGTATGTTATCGTGTGTATGCAATAGAGGCTCAAAGATGGCCAAAGTGGAGATCCTTTGTTGCTGCAGTTCACCCACTCTCTGTGTCTGTCTGCCTACTATAGTATCCAGCCACTTCCTTTTCATAAAGATGGGAGTCTGGTCATTTGAGTGTGATACAGACAGCCATCTAACTGTAGGAATCCAGAGACTCAATCTTTTTTATAGTGAGATTATGATTCTAAAAACATACAAATATAATTATGCTGATCCACTGAAATTGAATGTAACATACACTGAGTATACAAAACATTAAGGACACCTGCTCTTTCCATGACAACGACTGACCAGGTGAATCCTGGTGGTCGTGGTGCAACTCAATATTAGGAAGGTGTTCCTAATGTTTGGTATACTCATTGTACACTTTTGAACATGAAGTACTACTGATACATAACAGTAGCAGAGGACATTGGAAGTACCATCAATGGCTGTGGTGGTGGACTGAGGTAAAGTGTCCTCAGATGTGAGAGCCACTGCCAGGGGAGGTCTCGGGGAGAGAGAGAGAGACACTGCCAGGGGAGGTCTCAGGGAGAGAGAGAGAGTCACTGCCAGGGGAGGTCTCAGGGAGAGAGAGTCACTGCCAGGGGAGGTCTCGGGGAGAGAGAGACACTGCCAGGGGAGGTCTCAGAGAGAGAGAGTCACTGCCAGGGGAGGTCTCATTGAGAGTGAGACACTGCCAGGGGAGGTCTCAGAGAGAGAGAGTCACTGCCAGGGGAGGTCTCAGGGAGAGAAAGTCACTGCCAAGGTAGGTATCGGGGAGAGAGAGACACTGCCAGGGGAGGTCTCATTGAGAGTGAGACACTGCCAGGGGAGGTCTCGGGGAGAGAGAGTCACTGCCAGGGGAGGTCTCAGAGAGAGAGAGACACTGCCAGGGGAGGTCTCAGTGAGAGAGAGACACTGCCAGGGGAGGTCTCAGAGAGAGAGAGTCACTGCCAGGGGAGGTCTCGGGGAGAGAGAGTCACTGCCAGGGGAGGTCTCAAGGAGAGAGAGAGAGTCACTGCCAGGGGAGGTCTCGGGGAGAGAGAGTCACTGCCAGGGGAGGTCTCAAGGAGAGAGAGAGAGTCACTGCCAGGGGAGGTCTCAGGGAGAGAGAGAGACACACACTGCCAGAGGAGATCTCAGGGAGAGAGAGAGAGTCACTGCCAGGGGAGGTCTCATTGAGAGAAAGACACTGCCAGGGGAGGTCTCAGGAAGAGAGAGACACTGCCAGGGGAGGTCTCAGGGAGAGAGAGAGAGTCACTGCCAGGGGAGGTCTCGGGGAGAGAGAGAGAGTCACTGCCAGGGGAGGTCTCGGGGAGAGAGAGTCACTGCCAGGGGACGTCTCAGGAAGAGAGAGAGACACACACTGCCAGAGGAGGTCTCAGGGAGAGAGAGAGAGTCACTGCCAGGGGAGGTCTCATTGAGAGAAAGACACTGCCAGGGGAGGTCTCAGGAAGAGAGAGTCACTGCCAGGGGAGGTCTCAGGGAGAGAGAGAGAGTCACTGCCAAGGGAAGGTCTCGGGGAGAGAGAGTCACTACAAGGGGACGTCTCAGGAAGAGAGAGAGACACACACTGCCAGAGGAGGTCTCAGGGAGAGAGAGAGTCACTGCCAGGGAGGTCTCATTGAGAGAAAGACACTGCCAGGGGAGGTCTCAGGAAGAGAGAGTCACTGCCAGGGGAGGTCTCAGGGAGAGAGAGAGAGTCACTGCCAGGGGAGGTCTCGGGAGAGAGAGTCACTGCCAGGGGAGGTCTCAGGGAGAGAGAGTCACTGCCAGGGGAGGTCTCAGGGAGAGAGAGAGAGTCACTGCCAAGGGAAGGTCTCGGGGAGAGAGAGTCACTACAAGGGGACGTCTCAGGAAGAGAGAGAGACACACACTGCCAGAGGAGGTCTCAGGGAGAGAGAGAGAGTCACTGCCAGGGGAGGTCTCATTGAGAGAAAGACACTGCCAGGAGGTCTCAGGAAGAGAGAGTCACTGCCAGGGAGGTCTCAGGGAGAGAGAGAGAGTCACTGCCAGGGGAGGTCTCGGGGAGAGAGAGTCACTGCCAGGGGAGGTCTCAGGGAGAGAGAGAGAGAGAGAGAGAGAGAGAGAGAGAGACACTGCCAGGGGAGGTCTCGGTGAGAGAGAGACACTGCCAGGGGAGGTCTCATTGAGAGTGAGAGAGAGAGAGAGAGAGAGACTGCCAGGGGAGGTCTCAGAGAGACACAGGAACACAGGAAAACCTGGCTCCCTGTAGAGGAAAGGCTGTGCAACCACTGCACCACAGCAGAACCTGAGACAGAACTGCATTTCCTGACAACATGTCAAAAATATAAAACAATTAGAGAGTGTCATTTCCCCAAATTTGAAACCCTCATTCAAGGTTTCAAAGACCTCTCTGATGAGAGTAGGCTACCCATCCTGTTGGGGGAGGAAGCAGAAAGCTGTGGGTTGGCAGCGCACTACATTGCTGCCTGCCATAAGATGAGGGACAGTGTCTGACAGACCAATCAACCTGCACATGTCTTCTACTATATGCTTATTGTTGTTGTTCAATGTGGTTATTGTTGTTACTGTTGTCCTGTTGACAATTTTGATTATTAATTATGTTCATATTATAAATATCAAATGTAAGCTTTGGCAATATGTACATTGTTACGTCATGCCAATGAAGCAAATTGAATTGAATTGAATTGAATTGAGAGAGAGAGAGAGAGAGAGAGAGAGAGAGAGAGAGAAAGAGAGAGAGACTACAAAATCCCAACTACAAAATCTAATTGATCCCCTCAAAATTGGTAAATATCACAAAAAATATCACAAAAAAGAACTTGTACTGACAGAAAAATATGTGTTCCTTTGCGCAATATATATCCCCCCCTCAGAATCTCCATATTACTCAGAGGAGATCTTCCCCACCCTTGAGGAAGAGACGTGCCATTTCCAGGCCCAGGAAATGTGCTCATCTGTGGGGACACAAATGCGCGCACAGGAACACTACCTGATCTAACGACCACACGAGGGGACAGCTTTATTACAGGCCATACTGTTTCTAACTGTCTTCATCTCCCCCATAGAAACAACAGTGACAGCACCGTCAACAAAAACGGAAGAGCTCTGTTGCAGCTCTGTAGAAGCCTGGGTCTGTACTTTGTCAATGGTAGGTTACGGGGGGGGACTCTTTGGGGAGATTCACCTACTGCTCACCTCTTGGCCACAGTACAGTAGACTATATGATTACAGACATTGACCCTTTCTCTCTCAGCTCATTCACTGTCAAGCCACTAACACCTCTGTCTGATCACAGCCAAATTACATTGTTACACCTCAAAAGAACAGACATGGAAACAACCACACATTCACAGCCCAGTAAGCTGTACAACATCAGAAATTCATACAGATGGGCCCAAAACAGCACAGAAGAATACCAGAAAGCAACCTGTAACCAAAATATCCAAACACTCTTAGATAACCTTCTGGATACCACATTCACTCACAGTAAAGAAGGCATCAATCTAGCAGTAAAAAACATCAACTATGTATTCTGGCAAACGGCAAAAGAAGCACAATTGAAATTGATAAAAAACAAAACAAAAAAAAGACCACAGATGACAACTGGTTTGATGCAAATTGTAAAATTATAAGGAAAAAACTTAGAACACTATCAAACCAAAAGCACAGAGACCCAAATAATGGTGAATTACGCCTTCATTACTGTGAAACTTTAAAACTCTATAAACGTACACTCAGAACCAAAAAAGCACAGTACAACAGCAAGCAGCTGACACTAATTGAGGAGTCCATAAACACAAACAACTTCTGGCAAATTTGGAAAAAACTAAAAAAATCTAAACAAGAGGAATTAGCGATACAAAATGGTGACATATGGACAACCCATTTTAAAACACTCTACAACACCATTCAAATGGACAAAAACGCAGAACAACGCCAAATTCATGAGAAGTTGAATGGATTAGAAAAAGCTATAAAGGACAATCAAAATCCATTGGACTCCCCAATTACTGACCAGGAGCTCTATAAGAAACTTCAGGCCCTCAAATGTAGAAAATCATGCGGACCTGATGGCATCCTAAATGAAATGCTCAAACTCACTAGTGCAAAATTTCAATTGGCTATATTAAAACTGTTTAATTTGATCCTGAGTGTAGGTTATTTCCCTGACATCTGGAATCAAGGACTCATAACCCCAATCTTTAAGAACGGAGACAAATTTGACCCTAACAATTACAGAGGCATTTGTGTGAACAGTAACCTGGGGAAGGTTTTCTGTAGTATTATAAATGTAAGAGTTCTAAACTTCCTTAATAAGCACAATGTCTTGAGTAAAAGCCAAATTGGATTTATACCAAAACATCGCACGACCGATCATATTTACACCCTACACACCCTGATAGATAAACATGTCCACCAAAATAATACCAAAATATATGCTTGCTTTATCGACTTCCAAAAAGCATTTGATTCTATTTGGCATACGGGACTGTTCTACAAAGTTATTGAAAGTGGTGTAGGGGGTGAAACATATGACATAATTAAATCAATGTATACTGGCAATACATGCGCCATTAAAATTAGCAAGAAAAGAACAGAATTCTTTACCCAGGGCGGGGCCTTCGCCAGGGTTGCAATCTGAGCCCTGCACTCTTCAATATTTACATCAACGAATTGGCCACTATTCTAGAAGAATCCTCTGCCCTGGTGTTAGTCTCCACAATTCAGAGGTTAAATGCCTGCTCTTCGCAGATGACCTGTGTCTGCTGTCACCCACAGCACATGGCCTACAGCAGAGCCTGGACTGCTAGAGCAGTACTGCCAGACCTGGGCCCTGGCAGTAAACCCCAAAAATACTAAATTAATGATTTTTCAGAGAAGATCCAGATCTCAGGAATTAGACCAAAGTTCTCAATTGGTACAAAATATATAGAGTGCTGCACACACTACAACTACTTAGGTTTAAAAATAAGCTCAACTGGACACCTTAATGAGGCAGTGAATGAACTGAGAGAAAAAGCACGAGGGCATTCTACATAATTAAAAAACAAATTCAAATTGAAATACCTATTAAAATTTGGCTAAAACTAATTGAATGTGTCATTGAACCAATTGCACTTTATGGCAGCGAGGTGTGGGGTCCACTTGCAAAACAAGATTTCACCAAATGGGACAAACACCCCATTGAAACCCTGCATGCTGAGTTCTGTAAGATTCTCCTACATGTCCAGAGGAAAACTACAAACAATGCATGCAGGGCAGAATTAGGCCAATATCCACTAATAATAAAAACTCAAAAAAGAGCAATTAAGTTTTGGAAACATCTAAAATACAGTGACCCCCTCTCATATCATTACCAAGCCATGCAATGCCAAGAGCTGAGCAAAGAAAAGAGTCCCCTCATCCAGCTGGTCCTGGGGCTGAGTTCACAAATCTGTTCTACTAACACACTGAAGCCTCAGGACCAGAACATCCAATCAATCAGAATAAAACATATTACATCACAATTAAAACAAAACTACATTTCTCATTGGGAAACACAAGCACAAGCACAAAGCAAAATGCAGTGCTATCTGGCCCTAAATCGACAGTACACCATGGCAAACTATTTGACCATGGTTACTGATCAAACCTTAGAAAAACCTTGACAAAGTACAGGCTCAGTGAGCACAGCCTTGCCATTGAGAAGGGTAGACACAGGAAAACCTGGCTCCTGTAGAGGAAAGGCTGCGCAACCACTGCACAACAGCAGAACCTGAGACAGAGCTGCATTTCCTGACAAAATGTAAAAAATATAAAACAATTAAAGAGTGTCATTTACCCAAATTTGAAACCCTTATTCAAGGTTTCAAAGACCTCTCTGATGAGAATAGGCTACCCATCCTGTTGGGAGAGGAAGCGAAAGCTGTTGGTTGGCAGCGCACTACGTTGCTGCCTGCCATAAGATGAGGGACAGTGTCTGACAGACCAATCAACCTGCACATGTCCTCTACTGTATGCTTAGTGTTATTGTTCAATGTGTGGTTATTTTGACCCTTGGTTATTGTTGTTAGTGTTGTCCTGTTGACAATTTTGATTGTTATTATTTTCATATTGTAAATATCCCAAGTAAGCTTTGGCAATATGTACATTGTTACGTCATGCCAATAAAGCGAATTGAATTGTATTGAATTGAGAGAGAGAGCACGGCCAGGGGGTCTCAGAGAGAGAGAAACTGCCAGGGAGATCTCAGAGAGAGAGAAAATGCCAGGCGAGATCTCAGAGAGAGAAACTGCCAGGGGAGGTCTCATTGAGAGAGAGAGAGAGAGAGAGAGAGAGAGAGAGAGAGAGAGAGAGAGAGAGAGAGAGAGAGAGAGAGAGAGAGAGAGAGAGAGAGAGAGAGAGACTGCCATGGGAGGTCTCAGAGAGAGAGAAACTGCCAGGGGAGATCTCAGAGAGAGAGAAGGAGACACTGCCATGGGAGGTCTTAGGGAGGGAGAGGGACACTGCCATGGGAGGTCTCCGGGAGGGAGAGAGAGAGAGAGAGACTGCCAGGGGAGGTCTCTGGGAGAGAAAGAGAGAGAGAAACTGCCAGGGGAGGTCTCTGGGAGAGAAAGAGAGAGAGAAACTGCCAGGGGAGGTCTCTGGGAGAGAAAGAGAGAGAGAAACTGCCAGGGGAGGTCTCTGGGAGAGAGAGTCACTGCCAGGGGAGGGCTCAGAGAGAGAGAGAGAGAGAGAGAGAGACTGCCAGGGGAGGTCTCAGAGAGAGAGAGAGAGAGAGAGAGAGAGAGAGAGACTGCCAGGGGAGGTCTCAGGGAGAGAAAGAGAGAGAGAAACTGCCATGGGAGGTCTCGGGGAGAGAGAGTCACTGCCAGGGGAGGTCTCAGAGAGAGAGAGAGAGACACTGCCATGGGAGGTCTCAGAGAGAGAAACTGCCAGGGGAGATCTCAGAGAGAGAGAGAGAGAGAGAAGGAGACACTGCCATGGGAGGTCTTAGGGAGGGAGAGGGACACTGCCATGGGAGGTCTCAGGGAGAGAGAGAGACTGCCAAAGGAGGTCTCCGGGAGGGAGAGAGAGAGAGACACTGCCAGGGGAGGTCTCTGGGAGAGAGAGTCACTGCCAGGGGAGGTCTGAGAGAGAGAGAGAGAGAGAGAGAGAGAGAGAGAGAGAGAGAGAGAGAGACTGCCAGGGGAGGTCTCAGGGAGAAAAGAGAGAGATAAACTGCCAGGGGAGGTCTCTGGGAGAGAGAGACACTGCCAGGGGAGGTCTCAGGGAGAGAAAGAGAGAGAGAAACTGCCAGGGGAGGTCTCTGGGAGAGAGAGTCACTGCCAGGGGAGGTCTCAGAGAGAGAGAGAGAGAGAGAGAGAGAGACTGCCAGGGAGGTCTCAGAGAGAGAGAGAGAGAGAGAGACACTGCCAGGGGGTCTCAGGAGAGAGTCACTGCCAGGGGAGGTCTCAGGGAGAGAGAGAGAGTCACTGCCAGGGGAGGTCTCAGGGAGAGAGAGAGAGTCACTGCCAAGGGAAGGTCTCGGGGAGAGAGAGTCACTACAAGGGGACGTCTCAGGAAGAGAGAGAGACACACACTGCCAGAGGAGGTCTCAGGGAGAGAGAGAGAGTCACTGCCAGGGGAGGTCTCATTGAGAGAAAGACACTGCCAGGGGAGGTCTCAGGAAGAGAGAGTCACTGCCAGGGGAGGTCTCAGGGAGAGAGAGAGAGTCACTGCCAGGGGAGGTCTCGGGGAGAGAGAGTCACTGCCAGGGGAGGTCTCAGGAGAGAGAGAGAGAGAGAGAGAGAGAGAGAGACACTGCCAGGGGAGGTCTCGGTGAGAGAGAGACACTGCCAGGGGAGGTCTCATTGAGAGTGAGAGAGAGAGAGAGAGAGAGACTGCCAGGGGAGGTCTCAGAGAGACACAGGAACACAGGAAAACCTGGCTCCCTGTAGAGGAAAGGCTGTGCAACCACTGCACCACAGCAGAACCTGAGACAGAACTGCATTTCCTGACAACATGTCAAAAATATAAAACAATTAGAGAGTGTCATTTCCCCAAATTTGAAACCCTCATTCAAGGTTTCAAAGACCTCTCTGATGAGAGTAGGCTACCCATCCTGTTGGGGGAGGAAGCAGAAAGCTGTGGGTTGGCAGCGCACTACATTGCTGCCTGCCATAAGATGAGGGACAGTGTCTGACAGACCAATCAACCTGCACATGTCTTCTACTATATGCTTATTGTTGTTGTTCAATGTGGTTATTGTTGTTACTGTTGTCCTGTTGACAATTTTGATTATTAATTATGTTCATATTATAAATATCAAATGTAAGCTTTGGCAATATGTACATTGTTACGTCATGCCAATGAAGCAAATTGAATTGAATTGAATTGAATTGAGAGAGAGAGAGAGAGAGAGAGAGAGAGAGAGAGAGAGAGAGAGAGAGACTACAAAATCCCAACTACAAAATCTAATTGATCCCCTCAAAATTGGTAAATATCACAAAAAATATCACAAAAAAGAACTTGTACTGACAGAAAAATATGTGTTCCTTTGCGCAATATATATCCCCCCCTCAGAATCTCCATATTACTCAGAGGAGATCTTCCCCACCCTTGAGGAAGAGACGTGCCATTTCCAGGCCCAGGGAAATGTGCTCATCTGTGGGGACACAAATGCGCGCACAGGAACACTACCTGATCTAACGACCACACGAGGGGACAGCTTTATTACAGGCCATACTGTTTCTAACTGTCTTCATCTCCCCCATAGAAACAACAGTGACAGCACCGTCAACAAAAACGGAAGAGCTCTGTTGCAGCTCTGTAGAAGCCTGGGTCTGTACTTTGTCAATGGTAGGTTACGGGGGGACTCTTTGGGGAGATTCACCTACTGCTCACCTCTTGGCCACAGTACAGTAGACTATATGATTACAGACATTGACCCTTTCTCTCTCAGCTCATTCACTGTCAAGCCACTAACACCTCTGTCTGATCACAGCCAAATTACATTGTTACACCTCAAAAGAACAGACATGGAAACAACCACACATTCACAGCCCAGTAAGCTGTACAACATCAGAAATTCATACAGATGGGCCCAAAACAGCACAGAAGAATACCAGAAAGCAACCTGTAACCAAAATATCCAAACACTCTTAGATAACCTTCTGGATACCACATTCACTCACAGTAAAGAAGGCATCAATCTAGCAGTAAAAACATCAACTATGTATTCTGGCAAACGGCAAAAGAAGCACAATTGAAATTGATAAAAAACAAAACAAAAAAGACCACAGATGACAACTGGTTTGATGCAAATTGTAAAATTATAAGGAAAAAACTTAGAACACTATCAAACCAAAAGCACAGAGACCCAAATAATGGTGAATTACGCCTTCATTACTGTGAAACTTTAAAACTCTATAAACGTACACTCAGAACCAAAAAAGCACAGTACAACAGCAAGCAGCTGACACTAATTGAGGAGTCCATAAACACAAACAACTTCTGGCAAATTTGGAAAAAACTAAAAAAATCTAAACAAGAGGAATTAGCGATACAAAATGGTGACATATGGACAACCCATTTTAAAACACTCTACAACACCATTCAAATGGACAAAAACGCAGAACAACGCCAAATTCATGAGAAGTTGAATGGATTAGAAAAAGCTATAAAGGACAATCAAAATCCATTGGACTCCCAATTACTGACCAGGAGCTCTATAAGAAACTTCAGGCCCTCAAATGTAGAAAATCATGCGGACCTGATGGCATCCTAAATGAAATGCTCAAACTCACTAGTGCAAAATTTCAATTGGCTATATTAAAACTGTTTAATTTGATCCTGAGTGTAGGTTATTTCCTGACATCTGGAATCAAGGACTCATAACCCCAATCTTTAAGAACGGAGACAAATTTGACCCTAACAATTACAGAGGCATTTGTGTGAACAGTAACCTGGGGAAGGTTTTCTGTAGTATTATAAATGTAAGAGTTCTAAACTTCCTTAATAAGCACAATGTCTTGAGTAAAAGCCAAATTGGATTTATACCAAAACATCATACGACCGATCATATTTACACCCTACACACCCTGATAGATAAACATGTCCACCAAAATAATACCAAAATATATGCTTGCTTTATCGACTTCCAAAAGCATTTGATTCTATTTGGCATACGGGACTGTTCTACAAAGTTATTGAAAGTGGTGTAGGGGGTGAAACATATGACATAATTAAATCAATGTATACTGGCAATACGTGCGCCATTAAAATTAGCAAGAAAAGAACAGAATTCTTTACCCAGGGGCGGGGCCTTCGCCAGGGTTGCAATCTGAGCCCTGCACTCTTCAATATTTACATCAACGAATTGGCCACTATTCTAGAAGAATCCTCTGCCCCTGGTGTTAGTCTCCACAATTCAGAGGTTAAATGCCTGCTCTTCGCAGATGACCTGTGTCTGCTGTCACCCACAGCACATGGCCTACAGCAGAGCCTGGACTGCTAGAGCAGTACTGCCAGACCTGGGCCCTGGCAGTAAACCCCAAAAATACTAAATTAATGATTTTTCAGAGAAGATCCAGATCTCAGGGAATTAGACCAAAGTTCTCAATTGGTACAAAATATATAGAGTGCTGCACACACTACAACTACTTAGGTTTAAAAATAAGCTCAACTGGACACCTTAATGAGGCAGTGAATGAACTGAGAGAAAAAGCACGCAGGGCATTCTACGCAATTAAAAAACAAATTCAAATTGAAATACCTATTAAAATTTGGCTAAAACTAATTGAATGTGTCATTGAACCAATTGCACTTTATGGCAGCGAGGTGTGGGGTCCACTTGCAAAACAAGATTTCACCAAATGGGACAAACACCCCATTGAAACCCTGCATGCTGAGTTCTGTAAGATTCTCCTACATGTCCAGAGGAAAACTACAAACAATGCATGCAGGGCAGAATTAGGCCAATATCCACTAATAATAAAAACTCAAAAGAGCAATTAAGTTTTGGAAACATCTAAAATACAGTGACCCCTCTCATATCATTACCAAGCCATGCAATGCCAAGAGCTGAGCAAAGAAAAGAGTCCCCTCATCCAGCTGGTCCTGGGGCTGAGTTCACAAATCTGTTCTACTAACACACTGAAGCCTCAGGACCAGAACATCCAATCAATCAGAATAAAACATATTACATCACAATTAAAACAAAACTACATTTCTCATTGGGAAACACAAGCACAAGCACAAAGCAAAATGCAGTGCTATCTGGCCCTAAATCGACAGTACACCATGGCAAACTATTTGACCATGGTTACTGATCAAAACCTTAGAAAAACCTTGACAAAGTACAGGCTCAGTGAGCACAGCCTTGCCATTGAGAAGGGTAGACACAGGAAAACCTGGCTCCCTGTAGAGGAAAGGCTGCGCAACCACTGCACAACAGCAGAACCTGAGACAGAGCTGCATTTCCTGACAAAATGTAAAAAATATAAAACAATTAAAGAGTGTCATTTACCCAAATTTGAAACCCTTATTCAAGGTTTCAAAGACCTCTCTGATGAGAATAGGCTACCCATCCTGTTGGGAGAGGAAGCGGAAAGCTGTTGGTTGGCAGCGCACTACGTTGCTGCCTGCCATAAGATGAGGGACAGTGTCTGACAGACCAATCAACCTGCACATGTCCTCTACTGTATGCTTAGTGTTATTGTTCAATGTGTGGTTATTTTGACCCTTGGTTATTGTTGTTACTGTTGTCCTGTTGACAATTTTGATTGTTATTATTTTCATATTGTAAATATCCCAAGTAAGCTTTGGCAATATGTACATTGTTACGTCATGCCAATAAAGCGAATTGAATTGTATTGAATTGAGAGAGAGAGAGACACGGCCAGGGGGGGGGTCTCAGAGAGAGAGAAACTGCCAGGGGAGATCTCAGAGAGAGAGAGAGAGAGAGAAGGAGACACTGCCATGGGAGGTCTTAGGGAGGGAGAGGGACACTGCCATGGGAGGTCTCAGGGGAGAGAGAGAGACTGCCAAAGGAGGTCTCCGGGAGGGAGAGAGAGAGAGACACTGCCAGGGGAGGTCTCTGGGAGAGAGAGTCACTGCCAGGGGAGGTCTGAGAGAGAGAGAGAGAGAGAGAGAGAGAGAGAGAGAGAGAGAGACTGCCAGGGAGGTCTCAGGGAGAAAAGAGAGAGATAAACTGCCAGGAGGTCTCTGGGAGAGAGAGACACTGCCAGGGGAGGTCTCAGGGAGAGAAAGAGAGAGAGAAACTGCCAGGGGAGGTCTCTGGGAGAGAGAGTCACTGCCAGGGGAGGTCTCAGAGAGAGAGAGAGAGAGAGAGAGAGAGACTGCCAGGGAGGTCTCAGAGAGAGAGAGAGAGAGAGAGACACTGCCAGGGGGTCTCAGGAGAGAGTCACTGCCAGGGAGGTCTCAGGGAGAGAGAGAGAGTCACTGCCAGGGGAGGTCTCGGGGAGAGAGAGTCACTGCCAGGGGAGGTCTCAGGGAGAGAGAGAGAGAGAGAGAGAGAGAGAGAGAGAGAGAGAGAGAGAGAGAGAGAGAGAGAGAGAGAGAGAGAGAGAGAGAGAGAGAGAGAGAGAGAGAGAGAGAGAGAGAGAGAGAGAGAGAAACTGCCAGGGGAGGTCTCAGAGAGAGAGAGAGAGCGAGAGAGAGAGACTGCCAGGGGAGGTTTCAGAGAGAGAGAGAGAGAGAGAGAGAGAGACACTGCCGGGGGGGTCTCAGAGAGAGAGAAACTGCCAGGGGAGGTCTCATAGAGAGAGAGAGAGAGAGAGAGAGAGAGACTGCCAGGGGAGATCTCAGAGAGAGAGAGAGAGAGAGAGAGAGAGAGAGAGACTGCCAGGGGGGGTCTCAGAGAGAGAGAAACTGCCAGGGGAGATCTCAGAGAGAGAGAAACTGCCAGGGGAGATCTCAGAGAGAGAAAAACTGTCAGGGAGGTCTCATAGAGAGAGAGAGAGAGAAACTGCCAGGGGAGGTCTCATAGAGAGAGAGAGAGAGAGAGAGAGAGAGAGAGAGAGAGAGAGAGAGAGAGAAACTGCCAGGGGAGGTCTCAGGGAGAGAGAATCTGCCAGGGGAGGCCTCAGGGAGAGAGAATCTGCCAGGGGAGATCTCAGAGAGAGAGAAACTTTCAGGGGAGATCTCAGAGAGAGCATACAGTACTGGACAAGGGCACATTAGTGACAGGTGACAGAGTACAGTGTGTCAGCTGGTCCACTCACAGCCTCTCCTTAGCTCACTGATTCCAAAGCAATCACTCAGGGTGAGACTGGACTGGCCCTTACCCTGGCCCTAGGCTGCTGCACAATACAGGTGATCTCACTAATATAAAGTGATTAGACTACTTTAGTCCACACAGAGAAGCTGTCGGGCGTGAGTAATATGGTAAATTATGTAAATGCTTCAATTAGCTGAATTCAACAATTGGGCAATTAATTGAATGGGAATATTAGGTCTTCCGTTTGCACATGTGGGGGCAAACAAGGTTGTTCATCTAACAGTTACATCCGTTGACCTCTCCCTTAATTTATGATGTACTGTATGCTTCTTTCGTAAGCCACAAGAGATTCTTTTAGACTGACTCCATGGATTCAGGGGAAAATCCCTACATTCAATGTTCATTTTAGTAACATAGCATTTCCTCAGTTTCATGATTTTATAAAATCCTAACTATTGAGCCTACCTGTGTCTGTATTATTGATGGTGTCTGACAGACTAAAAACTGTACACAGATCAGACTTGTCTGCCACTGAAGCATAACTCGTCCTACTTTAGGCTTGACGTCCTTCTCTATCCCTCTTTCACTCCCTCCCCCTCTCTCTCTCTCTCTAACTCCATGGCTGGGTAATCCCCATGTAAGGCAGACTATGGATTTTACCCAACTCCCAGCACTTTTCCTCTCCTGCTGAGGGAAGCGAGACAGATTCCCTGACCCTGTGAGACGTGTGGGGATATAATCCTCTTCATTAATACAGAGAGACACTTCTAGTGAGGCTCCTACATTTCAGGTGATTCTGGAAACCCTTTCTCCATGCTGTCGGCCCTGGTTAGCTGCAGTAGAGGGCTCCTCCAGCTCCCAGCCTCTCCTCTACTCCCCTCTTCCGTGAGCATTAAATCTGCCGTGCCGTGTCAGGATTAGGGTCTGGTGCTCTGGTTCAGTAGAATGTTTTGTCACAAGGCAGGCCTCTCTCCCAGACCAGAGACAGATCTCTCTCTTTCCTGACTGATAGAGGAAGGTTAGAGGCTGTTTTATCTGCAGGAGATTTGGAGAGACTGTGTGTCATCATGCTGGGAGAGGGCCATCCATCACGAGGGTGTGGAGAGACAGAGCCATGAGAAACAGGTGTTGGAGTGGAGCTAGCTGCCAGAGCCATGGGCCTGGAGAGGAGAGGTAGCCAGCTAGCCTGATAACATGCTCACTGGGGAGGGGCGGGCCTGCTGGTCTTCACTATGCAGTATTTATAAAGTGATGTTTCTCTGTTCTGTACAGTATGTACTTGTATTTAATGGCCAAAACCAAAGTTAAGTGGAAACGGACAATAACATCTTATGGTCTCTTATCAATTAGCAACACAGACAAAAAAAGAGTCCAGCCTACCATTGTGGGAAGGGGGCTCTTACCATAGAACATATCCCACAGCAAAGCTGCACACAGCTATCAGTCCACAAGGCCTGCTGGGATACTGGTGGTGCGTGGTCCTCATCTCAATGATGATGAAGGGGAGGACAGTGGTGTGCTGGAACAGAGAACACAGAGAGAATTCTCGTTAGCCACGTACAGACAGCTAGCTACTATAAGCGACACGCTGCCTGAGAGAGAGAGAGAGAGAGAGAGAGAGAGAGAGGTATGATGAGGTACTCAGGCAGACATACTGTAGATAGGCTCATGTAAACAGTGGGAGTCTAGAAGCTCTGTCTGTCTGGGACACTGAGTTTAGGGTCATAAGAGGGTAATGAAGGTTTTTTATAGAGCCATGTGTGGGAGACATTAAACAGATGACGTGCTCTGCTCTCCAGAGTGAGTGTCTTATGATTAAAATCCCCACTGCTCTCCTCTTATGTTCTCTCGCTGACACACCTCACTTTTTCAAGAGTTTAGTAATCTGCTTGCTTTGGCTCGCAGTGTGGCACCTGTTTTCTGATGTGCTGAAAGGATCAGATCTTTTTTAGAGTCTGCCTGCGTCTCCAGCGTGGTACAGATGTGTTTGCAGAGGAGTGGGGGCCCAGGGCCTACAGCAGACAACATTGACTATTAACACCCTTTAATATTCACTGGGAGGGTCGTGGTGCGCGCATGCTATTTCTCACCATGTTATTTCACCTAGCTGAACCAGTAGACCACTTGGGCCCGGTAGAACCCTCCCTGTCCCGCCTACCACACACAGAGCAGCGGAACGCGACAGCTCCCTGACGATCGGCTCTAATTAATCAACGTGCTCATGACTCAACTGCTGTTCTTATAGACCACCTGCGCTCTGTCAGGAATAGAACCATTACCTTACACCACTGTGTGTGTCCGCGTGTGTGTCCGCGTCTGTGTCTAGGTGTCTGCGCACAGCTGATTAGAAATAGAGGGAGTGCTGGGTTTGAAAGTACATAGTAACAGGATCAGGCTTGTAAAAAAGGCTAATATCTACAGTGCAGTATACTAAAGTTAACCTTGTTTCTAGTCTGTTTCTGCTTCAGCCAGTTATTCGTACCATTGTCGTACCAAATAAGTTGGTATCAAGCAGAAACAGACTGAAAACCACACTGGCATTGACAAAGACACAGGTTGGGTGGCCGTGAAGGAAATGTTCGATGTGACTAATTGCAAATGGCAGCTAATGACAGTCTCTCTAAAGCTGTCGTAACCATCTGGTGGAGGGTCACAGTGCAGAGACCTCCCTCCTGCGCTAATTGAAATCTGAATCAGCTCCCTGAACATACGCTTCCACTGAGTGGGCTAGAAGGGGCCTGTGTTCATAATACAGTATTAATGTGTGGTTCATCCAAAAATGAAATTGTTTTTGATAGTTTTATGTTCATGTGAATGGTAGTGGTTAGGCCCATATAACCATGTGGTGAGAATGTTATTCACTGTGCTTTGGTCAGTGGCATGTAGGCATCCTATATGCTAGGACAGTAAAACAAAGCTTACAGTGCTCCAATGGTACTTCTCATAAAAAGATAATTGGAGGACACTGTCTGGACTCTCCATAATTGGAGGACCCTGTCTGGCATTACTTACAACAGTCACCAGATGGCAGCCTTCTTACATTCAGACCAACAGAAAAGTATCTTCCCATACCTGTCTAGCCTCAGCTGACCCAATGTACACTACATCATATCAATGACTATAAATGAGCCATGTTCCAATCTAACCTGTCATTTAAATACCTGACATGTTGGCATGACACATCTCTGCCCAGAAACAGTGGTTTTACCACATGAACTCCTCATTAATGTGCCAGTAAGTGTTATTCAATGGTATTTATTACACCTCTTACTGGCTTCTCACCACACTACAGAACAGAACCTATTGTACCATGTCATGGTCACACAAATTAAGCTTCCTGACCACTCTATTGAATTGCACTCACGACACACACACACACACACACAGTGAGTATCCCCATGCCATAATGGTTGTTATGCTGTACCGTGTGTTCCTTACGACCTCAGTCACAATGATGAGTATTTCCTCACAGCTGGCCTCTCTCTCTCTGTCTCTGTCTGTCTCTGTCTCTGTCTGTCTCTCTCTCTCTTTCTCTCTCTCTCGCTCACTTCCCTTCACTCTTTGACCATAATGGCATAATCTAACTATATACCCGTATCTGACCGTCAACATCAGACACATGCTGTATTTGTCACATTTCAAAGTGAATCTGTTACACTCACCTTTCTAGATTACCTCCATTTTCTTAGTGAGACAACTGGGGACATCTGTATTCATTTACATAAACTACAATCTGTTTGTAATTTGTTGTTGGTACGATAACAAGATTAAGACAAACTGACTGTTGATCTTGGAGATGAACAATAGAATTTCATACGCCTTGAATCTTTCAACCAGACACATTTCTGGGAAGAGTGTTAGGCAAAGCAACGTTCCAGTGACCTAAACCGCCAACCATTGAATGTTAGGAAGAAACTAGAGATCGAGAGTTGAAGGCACCTTGTTAGCACACCTAAAGCTAACGTGTCGTTGTTAAAGCCTGGGAGTGAGCCATGACACTCGGCAGATCTATGCAGCTGCTGCAAGGGCAAATAATGATGGCAAGAAGTCCCCTCGTCTCTTCAGAGACATTACGTCCTCCCTGTCAGGAGACAGAGAGGAGCTCTTCCACTGCTCTGCTCTACTCTCCTGGATCTGAAAGTTCTTTCGCCCGCTGTTTGATCTATCTGTCTTTCCCTCACTCATTTTCAATCTATCTCAATCTCCTCTTTCTCTAATAGAAAGAAAAACGCAGACATGGACTCTTTTTCAGAGAAAAAATAGCTGAGGCAAGAATAACCTCTAGATTTACAGTATGGGTTTACTTGAGCACTAATGGCTATCACCTACGGGCCAATCAGAATTAGGTGGAGTGGTCCAGGGGGAAAGAGTTTGGTTAGCACTGCTGAGAAGAGTTCTCCCACAACAGACTCAGGCCAGTGAAGGAACCAGGTTTTAACACAAGATCCAAGAACAACCCTCCCCACCAATGCTCACACGTAATCTCTTTTGACTTGCCACATGAAAACCTTGTCCAGGATGAGCTTTGCTCTCATGCTCCCTGACAATGCTAATTAATTCATGCAATGGAGAGGTCTATGATTTCCATTGAACATGTTGCTTGGCAGATGCCCTGGTCCACAGTTAAGATACCCTGGAAGCTACTCAGGCTCTCCATTTCCCCCACAGAGCAATCAGGGTAAAATTCACAGCTGTAGCCTGGTTGGGATTTGAACCCGACACCCTGCGGTCAGGAGTGCGAGACCTCAGCTACTGGTGCTCTATTTTCATTGTTGTCTGCTACTGCTATCCAAGCACTGGGGGAATATTTTGAAGACCTCCAAGTGTATGTTATGCAAAGCATCATAATTACCATAACCACACACAATGGACAGCCAGAGAACAAATAAATAGACAATAAGAGGGAGCATTTCTAAACCCACAACGTCTCTGGCCTTTCCATTTGTGTCATGACTGATTCAGTTACATAACAGACTGTCCATACACAAATGAACTGGTTCCAGTGGTCTTTGTGGCAATGACTTTAAGTGACAAAGGGGACATACGTAGGCGTGCATATGTATGCACAAACACTGGGGACACAGTGGCTTTTCTTAACCCCGCCTATAATGAGTTACCCTGCTGTAGGTTACTAACACTGGGAGGTGAGAGCGACCCTCTCCTCCACCTCCTCTGTCACATATACTGTAGATGGAGCAAGAATTATTGGCTGTGCTCTCAGTTCCCTTTCTAATCAGGGCCAATAAAGATGCCCGACATGCTGAAGTAATTTCTCCCTGTGCACATAGTGTCATGAGCTATCCCCCTTGTCCCCTCCCAGGCCAGGCCGCATGTGTGTTCGTGTGTGTGCTGCCATCAGGGCATTGTGGGATTGTCGACGGCAGAGTTATTTTGCTGTGACAGGATGGGATGCCTGCTGGACTGGTGGAGGGCTCCCAGAGGGTATAGGGTGACAGAAAGAGCACTCCCTCCAAAGGTCGGGTCTAGAGTTTTCCTCCCATAACCCCCCACACTGCTCCCTCCCTCCTGTGCTACACCCCCCTCCCTCCCCTGCCCTCCCGGCCTCCTGCTCCACGCCACACTCTCAGCAGCTCCCAGTCAACAGAGGGCTCACATGACCCCATAGCCCCTATTTCCCTGTCAGCAACCCCCCCCGTCATGTTTTATTTTAGACTTGTTTTTGCCCCCACATTAATCTAACGTGGCAGTCTCTCTCTCTCTCTGACCACCAGATTGAGGAGCTCTCAGATGCTTGTGGTTAAGACTGGATGCCAGCACTGTCTGTGGAAAATCCCCTCTTACAAAACAAGCGCAATTCACTCAAGCGGTGCAGGGCTAAAACAGGATAGGCCATGTCAAACACAAACAAATAGAACGAGTAGAGAGGAGCGGGTTCACTTTGCTCCGAAAATGGCAAGTAGTAGATGAGAAATGACTGTTTTAGTGAGTAGTGTCAAGACTTTATCTCATTATGCGTTGAGGAGCCATGGTTCTGTATCACACCTCACCTGCTGCCACATGATCACAGATGTTTGGAAATTTACTGCAAAAGCAGAGACACACTCAAGGAGTTTGTAATTTTAACAAAATAACAAATTGTGTTTTTCTAACCAACTTACTCACGCAGTAAGCTTTACACCGGCTTTGGGAACAATGGGCAAAAAAAGCAAGCTGTGAAACGGCCATCGTTCACTGGGTCGAGATGAGTAAATATTTCCCAGTTGTCAAGGATGAGCTAGTGAGCCAGCTATGCACCCATTTTAATGACAGGGTTTGGATGGGGGAACTTAACCTAGTAACTTTTCCAGGCTCAATGTGGCCGGCGACTCAATCATGATATGGTACACCCCTGCGCTTCAGACTGCCCTGAAATATTAGCATCCAGAAAAATGGACCTGCAATTATTGATATTTTTTAAGTAATCCCCCAGCAGTCTGCAAACCAGAAGGAAATAGCAGAGCAGAGAACACTTCAAACGGGAAAGGATTGTTTTCCTGGCAGAGAATCAATACCATTGAACACTCGTTTTTTGTCTCTCTCTCTCTCTCTCTCTCTCTCTCTCTCTCTCTCTCTCTCTCTCTCTCTCTCTCTCTCTCTCCCTCTCTCTTCTCTTTCTCTCTCTCTCTGTTTTTCTTTCTTCCTCCCTCCCTCCCTCCCTCCCTCTCTGGGTTGTTGGAGAAGCTGGGTTTGTTCTCTCCGGCTAACTGAATCTGTCTCTCTCAGACACCGTGCACATCTGTTCTCCCACTTCACACACAACTGGCCCAGGCAGCAAGGTAGAATCAGATTCTTTTCAGCTAAATCTCCCGTCAAAATGTTCCCCCACGGTAAGCATCTGCACGGCAGGGAGGGCTCTGAGAGCACTACATTAAAGTGTTTAACAATGAGTTGCCTCTCTGTTTTCACTTAAATAAGGTCAGTCAGGAGCGAGTCAGAGCTGCGGCTGTAAGAAAGGCCTCCATTTCTGCTGAGTCTGCAGATGTCCATAGCCCTCATCATCTTGCTAGAAAGTTTAAAAAAAAGAAAAGAAAAACATCAAACACAGACTCAAATATCAATTATCTTTTCTGCAGCGCTGTTCTTTAACCCTTTGACACTGGAAAAAGTGTCTCTGATGACGGGGAGCAGCTTCATGCCCCTACAGGCCCCTTCAGCTCATCACCACTGTGTGGATGTGTCTGTGGCTCCAGAGGCAGTAGCCAGGCCAGCGGGTGATGAGAGCTGGTGTAGAGCGGGCCCATGGCCCTCCCGTGGAGGAGCTGTCAGCTGGATACCCGTCGACCATGGATACCTGCCACCTCCCTGCCTCAGCCCTCTAACATGCAGCTTGGGATGGTGCTGGCATTCACAGGACCTCTTCCACAAATACCCAGCAGAGCCAAACACAAACCCCATGTTATCTTATCTTGTGTATGAGATAGCTAAGAGTGGACCTCGCTCATTATAATGGCCCCTCTGTGATATCAAATGTTATTTGTCACATGTGCAGAATATAACTGGTGTGTAATACAACTTTACTGTGAAATGTTTGCTTACGAGCCCTTCCCAACAATGCAGAAGATAAAGATACAAATAAAATTGTAACACAAGAGGAATAAAATACACAAGAATGGAGCTATATCCAGGGAGTGCCAGTACCAGATCAAGGTATTTGAGGTAGATATGTACATGAAGGCAGGGCAAAGTGACTAAATAATAAGAGTAAAATAAAGAACAGGGTAGCAGCAGCAAATGATGAGTGTAAAAGTGTGTGAGTGTGTATGTGTGTTTCTGTTGTGTAGGTCTGCGTGTGTGCATATGTAGTGAATGTGTGTGGGTTTTGTGTGGGAGTGTCAATGTAGTGTGTGTGTGAGTGAGTGTGTATATGGTTTGTATATATAGACTAGTGAGTGTGTATATGGTTTGTATATATATAGACTAGTGATTGTGTATATGGTTTGTATATATAGACTAGTGAGTGTGTGTATGGTGTGTATATATAGACTAGTGAGTGTGTATATGGTTTGTATATGTCTAGTGAGTGTGTATATGGTGTGTATATATAGATAGGGAGTGTGTATATGGTGTGTATATATAGACTAGTGAGTGTGTATATGGTTTGTATATATAGTCTAGTGAGTGTGTATATGGTGTGTATATATAGACTAGTGAGTGTGTATATGGTGTGTATATATAGACTAGTGAGTGTGTATATGGTGTGTATATATAGTCTAGTGAGTGTGTATAGGGTGTGTATATATAGTCTAGTGAGTGTGTATATGGTTTGTATATATAGACTAGTGAGTGTGTATATGGTTTGTATAGATAGACTAGTGAGTGTGTATATGGTTTGTATATATAGTCTAGTGAGTGTGTATATGGTGTGTATATATAGACTAGTGAGTGTGTATATGGTGTGTATATATAGACTAGTGAGTGTGTATATGGTTTGTATATATAGACTAGTGAGTGTGTATATGGTGTGTATATATAGACTAGTGAGTGTGTATATGGTTTGTATATATAGACTAGTGAGTGTGTATATGGTGTGTATATATAGTCTAGTGAGTGTGTATAGGGTGTGTATATATAGTCTAGTGAATGTGTATATGGTTTGTATATATAGACTAGTGAGTGTGTATAATGGTTTGTATATATAGACTAGTGAGTGTGTATAGGTGTGTATATATAGTCTAGTGAGTGTGTATATGGTTTGTATATATAGACTAGTGAGTGTATATATGGTGTGTATATATAGACTAGTGAGTGTGTATATGGTTTGTATATATAGACTAGTGAGTGTGTATATGGTTTGTATATATAGTCTAGTGAGTGTGTATATGGTGTGTATATATAGACTAGTGAGTGTGTATATGGTGTGTATATATAGACTAGTGAGTGTGTATATGGTTTGTATATATAGACTAGTGAGTGTGTATATGGTGTGTATATATAGACTAGTGAGTGTGTATATGGTTTGTATATATAGACTAGTGAGTGTGTATATGGTGTGTATATATAGTCTAGTGAGTGTGTATAGGGTGTGTATATATAGTCTAGTGAGTGTGTATATGGTTTGTATATATAGACTAGTGAGTGTGTATATGGTTTGTATATATAGACTAGTGAGTGTGTATAGGGTGTGTATATATAGTCTAGTGAGTGTGTATATGGTTTGTATATATAGACTAGTGAGTGTATATATGGTGTGTATATATAGACTAGTGAGTGTGTGTATGGTGTGTATATATAGACTAGTGAGTGTGTATATGGTTTGTATATGTCTAGTGAGTGTGTATATGGTGTGTATATATAGATAGGGAGTGTGTATATGGTGTGTATATATAGACTAGTGAGTGTGTATATGGTTTGTATATATAGTCTAGTGAGTGTGTATATGGTGTGTATATATAGACTAGTGAGTGTGTATATGGTGTGTATATATAGACTAGTGAGTGTGTATATGGTGTGTAGATATAGTCTAGTGAGTGTGTATAGGGTGTGTATATATAGTCTAGTGAGTGTGTATATGGTTTGTATATATAGACTAGTGAGTGTGTATATGGTTTGTATAGATAGACTAGTGAGTGTGTATATGGTTTGTATATATAGTCTAGTGAGTGTGTATATGGTGTGTATATATAGACTAGTGAGTGTGTATATGGTGTGTATATATAGACTAGTGAGTGTGTATATGGTTTGTATATATAGACTAGTGAGTGTGTATATGGTGTGTATATATAGACTAGTGAGTGTGTATATGGTTTGTATATATAGACTAGTGAGTGTGTATATGGTGTGTATATATAGTCTAGTGAGTGTGTATAGGGTGTGTATATATAGTCTAGTGAATGTGTATATGGTTTGTATATATAGACTAGTGAGTGTGTATACGGTTTGTATATATAGACTAGTGAGTGTGTATAGGGTGTGTATATATAGTCTAGTGAGTGTGTATATGGTTTGTATATATAGACTAGTGAGTGTATATATGGTGTGTATATATAGACTAGTGAGTGTGTATATGGTTTGTATATATAGACTAGTGAGTGTGTATATGGTTTGTATATATAGTCTAGTGAGTGTGTATATGGTGTGTATATATAGACTAGTGAGTGTGTATATGGTGTGTATATATAGACTAGTGAGTGTGTATATGGTTTGTATATATAGACTAGTGAGTGTGTATATGGTGTGTATATATAGACTAGTGAGTGTGTATATGGTTTGTATATATAGACTAGTGAGTGTGTATATGGTGTGTATATATAGTCTAGTGAGTGTGTATAGGGTGTGTATATATAGTCTAGTGAGTGTGTATATGGTTTGTATATATAGACTAGTGAGTGTGTATATGGTTTGTATATATAGACTAGTGAGTGTGTATAGGGTGTGTATATATAGTCTAGTGAGTGTGTATATGGTTTGTATATATAGACTAGTGAGTGTATATATGGTGTGTATATATAGACTAGTGAGTGTGTATATGGTTTGTATATATAGACTAGTGAGTGTGTATATGGTGTGTATATATAGACTAGTGAGTGTGTATATGGTTTGTATATATAGACTAGTGAGTGTGTATATGGTGTGTATATATAGACTAGTGAGTGTGTATATGGTGTGTATATATAGACTAGTGAGTGTGTATATGGTTTGTATATATAGACTAGTGAGTGTGTATATGGTGTGTATATATAGTCTAGTGAGTGTGTATAGGGTGTGTATATATAGTCTAGTGAGTGTGTATATGGTGTGTATATATAGACTAGTGAGTGTGTATATGGTTTGTATATATAGACTAGTGAGTGTGTATATGGTGTGTATATATAGACTAGTGAGTGTGTATATGGTGTGTATATATAGACTGGTGAGTGTGTATATGGTTTGTATATATAGACTAGTGAGTGTGTATATGGTTTGTATATTTAGACTAGTGAGTGTGTATATGGTGTATATATAGACTAGTGAGTGTGTATATGGTTTATATATATAGACTAGTGAGTGTGTATATGGTTTGTATATATAGACTAGTGAGTGTGCATATGGTTTGTATATATAGACTATTGAGTGTGTATATGGTGTGTATATATAGACTAGTGAGTGTGTATATGGTTTATATATATAGACTAGTGACTGTGTATATGGTTTGTATATATAGACTAGTGAGTGTGTATATGGTTTGTATATATAGACTAGTGAGTGTGTATATGGTGTGTATATATAGTCTAGTGAGTGTGTATATGGTTTGTATATATAGACTAGTGAGTGTGTATATGGTGTGTATATATAGTCTAGTGAGTGTGTATATGGTGTGTATATATAGACTAGTGAGTGTGTATATGGTTTGTATATATAGACTAGTGAGTGTGTATATGGTGTGTATATATAGACTAGTGAGTGTGTATATGGTGTGTATATATAGACTAGTGAGTGTGTATATGGTTTGTATATATAGACTAGTGAGTGTGTATATGGTTTGTATATTTAGACTAGTGAGTGTGTATATGGTTTGTATATATAGACTATTGAGTGTGTATATGGTTTGTATATATAGACTAGTGAGTGTGTATATGGTGTGTATATATAGACTAGTGAGTGTGTATATGGTTTGTATATATAGACTAGTGAGTGTGTATATGGTTTGTATATTCAGACTAGTGAGTGTGTATATGGTGTGTATATATAGACTAGTGAGTGTGTATATGGTTTGTATATATAGACTAGTGAGTGTGTATATGGTTTGTATATATAGACTAGTGAGTGTGTATATGGTGTGTATATATAGACTAGTGAGTGTGTATATGGTGTGTATATATAGACTAGTGAGTGTGTATATGGTTTGTATATATAGACTAGTGAGTGTGTATATGGTGTGTATATATAGACTAGTGAGTGTGTATATGGTGTGTATATATAGACTAGTGAGTGTGTATATGGTTTGTATATATAGACTAGTGAGTGTGTATATGGTTTGTATATTTAGACTAGTGAGTGTGTATATGGTGTGTATATATAGACTAGTGAGTGTGTATATGGTTTGTATATATAGACTAGTGAGTGTGTATATGGTTTGTATATATAGACTAGTGAGTGTGTATATGGTTTGTATATATAGACTAGTGAGTGTGTATATGGTGTGTATATATAGACTAGTGAGTGTGTATATGGTGTGTATATATAGACTAGTGAGTGTGTATATGGTTTGTATATATAGACTAGTGAGTGTGTATATGGTGTGTATATATAGACTAGTGAGTGTGTATATGGTTTGTATATATAGACTAGTGAGTGTGTATATGGTTTGTATATATAGACTAGTGAGTGTGTATATGGTGTGTATATATAGTCTAGTGAGTGTGTATATGGTTTGTATATATAGACTAGTGAGTGTGTATATGGTGTGTATATAGTCTAGTGAGTGTGTATATGGTGTGTATATATAGACTAGTGAGTGTGTATATGGTTTGTATATATAGACTAGTGAGTGTGTATATGGTGTGTATATATAGACTAGTGAGTGTGTATATGGTGTGTATATATAGACTAGTGAGTGTGTATATGGTTTGTATATATAGACTAGTGAGTGTGTATATGGTTTGTATATTTAGACTAGTGAGTGTGTATATGGTGTGTATATATAGACTAGTGAGTGTGTATATGGTTTGTATATATAGACTAGTGAGTGTGTATATGGTTTGTATATATAGACTATTGAGTGTGTATATGGTGTGTATATATAGACTAGTGAGTGTGTATATGGTTTATATATAGACTAGTGACTGTGTATATGGTTTGTATATATAGACTAGTGAGTGTGTATATGGTTTGCATATATAGACTAGTGAGTGTGTATATGGTGTGTACATATAGTCTAGTGAGTGTGTATATGGTTTGTATATATAGACTAGTGAGTGTGTATATGGTTTGTATATATAGACTAGTGAGTGTGTATATGGTTTGTATATATAGACTAGTGAGTGTGTATATGGTTTGTATATATAGACTAGTGAGTGTGTATATGGTGTGTATATATAGACTAGTGAGTGTGTATATGGTTTGTATATATAGACTAGTGAGTGTGTATATGGTGTGTATATATAGACTAGTGAGTGTGTATATGGTGTGTATATATAGACTAGTGAGTGTGTATATGGTTTGTATATATAGACTAGTGACTGTGTATATGGTTTGTATATATAGACTAGTGAGTGTGTATATGGTTTGTATATATAGACTAGTGAGTGTGTATATGGTGTGTATATATAGTCTAGTGAGTGTGTATATGGTTTGTATATATAGACTAGTGAGTGTGTATATGGTGTGTATATATAGTCTAGTGAGTGTGTATATGGTGTGTATATATAGACTAGTGAGTGTGTATATGGTTTGTATATATAGACTAGTGAGTGTGTATATGGTGTGTATATATAGACTAGTGAGTGTGTATATGGTGTGTATATATAGACTAGTGAGTGTGTATATGGTTTGTATATATAGACTAGTGAGTGTGTATATGGTTTGTATATTTAGACTAGTGAGTGTGCATATGGTTTGTATATATAGACTATTGAGTGTGTATATGGTTTGTATATATAGACTAGTGAGTGTGTATATGGTGTGTATATATAGACTAGTGAGTGTGTATATGGTTTGTATATATAGACTAGTGAGTGTGTATATGGTTTGTATATTCAGACTAGTGAGTGTGTATATGGTGTGTATATATAGACTAGTGAGTGTGTATATGGTTTGTATATATAGACTAGTGAGTGTGTATATGGTTTGTATATATAGACTAGTGAGTGTGTATATGGTGTGTATATATAGACTAGTGAGTGTGTATATGGTGTGTATATATAGACTAGTGAGTGTGTATATGGTTTGTATATATAGACTAGTGAGTGTGTATATGGTGTGTGTATATAGACTAGTGAGTGTGTATATGGTGTGTATATATAGACTAGTGAGTGTGTATATGGTTTGTATATATAGACTAGTGAGTGTGTATATGGTTTGTATATTTAGACTAGTGAGTGTGTATATGGTGTGTATATATAGACTAGTGAGTGTGTATATGGTTTGTATATATAGACTAGTGAGTGTGTATATGGTTTGTATATATAGACTATTGAGTGTGTATATGGTGTGTATATATAGACTAGTGAGTGTGTATATGGTTTATATATAGACTAGTGACTGTGTATATGGTTTGTATATATAGACTAGTGAGTGTGTATATGGTTTGTATATATAGACTAGTGAGTGTGTATATGGTGTGTACATATAGTCTAGTGAGTGTGTATATGGTTTGTATATATAGACTAGTGAGTGTGTATATGGTTTGTATATATAGACTAGTGAGTGTGTATATGGTTTGTATATATAGACTAGTGAGTGTGTATATGGTTTGTATATATAGACTAGTGAGTGTGTATATGGTGTGTATATATAGACTAGTGAGTGTGTATATGGTTTGTATATATAGACTAGTGAGTGTGTATATGGTGTGTATATATAGACTAGTGAGTGTGTATATGGTGTGTATATATAGACTAGTGAGTGTGTATATGGTTTGTATATATAGACTAGTGACTGTGTATATGGTTTGTATATATAGACTAGTGAGTGTGTATATGGTTTGTATATATAGACTAGTGAGTGTGTATATGGTGTGTATATATAGTCTAGTGAGTGTGTATATGGTTTGTATATATAGACTAGTGAGTGTGTATATGGTGTGTGTATATATAGTCTAGTGAGTGTGTATATGGTGTGTATATATAGACTAGTGAGTGTGTATATGGTTTGTATATATAGACTAGTGAGTGTGTATATGGTGTGTATATATAGACTAGTGAGTGTGTATATGGTGTGTATATATAGACTAGTGAGTGTGTATATGGTTTGTATATATAGACTAGTGAGTGTGTATATGGTTTGTATATTTAGACTAGTGAGTGTGCATATGGTTTGTATATATAGACTATTGAGTGTGTATATGGTTTGTATATATAGACTAGTGAGTGTGTATATGGTGTGTATATATAGACTAGTGAGTGTGTATATGGTTTGTATATATAGACTAGTGAGTGTGTATATGGTTTGTATATTCAGACTAGTGAGTGTGTATATGGTGTGTATATATAGACTAGTGAGTGTGTATATGGTTTGTATATATAGACTAGTGAGTGTGTATATGGTTTGTATATATAGACTAGTGAGTGTGTATATGGTGTGTATATATAGACTAGTGAGTGTGTATATGGTGTGTATATATAGACTAGTGAGTGTGTATATGGTTTGTATATATAGACTAGTGAGTGTGTATATGGTGTGTGTATATAGACTAGTGAGTGTGTATATGGTGTGTATATATAGACTAGTGAGTGTGTATATGGTTTGTATATATAGACTAGTGAGTGTGTATATGGTTTGTATATTTAGACTAGTGAGTGTGTATATGGTGTGTATATATAGACTAGTGAGTGTGTATATGGTTTGTATATATAGACTAGTGAGTGTGTATATGGTTTGTATATATAGACTAGTGAGTGTGTATATGGTTTGTATATATAGACTAGTGAGTGTGTATATGGTGTGTATATATAGACTAGTGAGTGTGTATATGGTGTGTATATATAGACTAGTGAGTGTGTATATGGTTTGTATATATAGACTAGTGAGTGTGTATATGGTGTGTATATATAGACTAGTGAGTGTGTATATGGTTTGTATATATAGACTAGTGAGTGTGTATATGGTTTGTATATATAGACTAGTGAGTGTGTATATGGTGTGTATATATAGTCTAGTGAGTGTGTATATGGTTTGTATATATAGACTAGTGAGTGTGTATATGGTGTGTATATATAGTCTAGTGAGTGTGTATATGGTGTGTATATATAGACTAGTGAGTGTGTATATGGTTTGTATATATAGACTAGTGAGTGTGTATATGGTGTGTATATATAGACTAGTGAGTGTGTATATGGTGTGTATATATAGACTAGTGAGTGTGTATATGGTTTGTATATATAGACTAGTGAGTGTGTATATGGTTTGTATATTTAGACTAGTGAGTGTGTATATGGTGTGTATATATAGACTAGTGAGTGTGTATATGGTTTGTATATATAGACTAGTGAGTGTGTATATGGTTTGTATATATAGACTAGTGAGTGTGTATATGGTGTGTATATATAGACTAGTGAGTGTGTATATGGTGTGTATATATAGTCTAGTGAGTGTGTATATGGTTTATATATATAGACTAGTGAGTGTGTATATGGTTTGTATATATAGACTAGTGAGTGTGTATATGGTGTGTATATATAGTAGTGAGTGTGTATGTAGTGTGTATATATAGTCTAGTGAGTGTGTATATGGTGTGTATATAGACTAGTGAGTGTGTATATGGTATATGTATATATAGTCTAGTGAGTGTGTATATGGTGTGTATATATAGACTAGTGAGTGTGTATATGGTTTGTATATATAGACTAGTGAGTGTGTATATGGTGTGTGTATATAGACTAGTGAGTGTGTATATGGTGTGTATATATAGACTAGTGAGTGTGTATATGGTTTGTATATATAGACTAGTGAGTGTGTATATGGTTTGTATATTTAGACTAGTGAGTGTGTATATGGTGTGTATATATAGACTAGTGAGTGTGTATATGGTTTGTATATATAGACTAGTGAGTGTGTATATGGTTTGTATATATAGACTAGTGAGTGTGTATATGGTTTGTATATATAGACTAGTGAGTGTGTATATGGTTTGTATATATAGACTAGTGAGTGTGTATATGGTGTGTATATATAGACTAGTGAGTGTGTATATGGTTTGTATATATAGACTAGTGAGTGTGTATATGGTGTGTATATATAGACTAGTGAGTGTGTATATGGTGTGTATATATAGACTAGTGAGTGTGTATATGGTTTGTATATATAGACTATTGAGTGTGTATATGGTGTGTATATATAGACTAGTGAGTGTGTATATGGTTTATATATATAGACTAGTGACTGTGTATATGGTTTGTATATATAGACTAGTGAGTGTGTATATGGTTTGCATATATAGACTAGTGAGTGTGTATATGGTGTGTATATATAGTCTAGTGAGTTCGTATATGGTTTGTATATATAGACTAGTGAGTGTGTATATGGTTTGTATATATAGACTAGTGAGTGTGTATATGGTTTGAATATATAGACTAGTGAGTGTGTATATGGTTTGTATATATAGACTAGTGAGTGTGTATATGGTGTGTATATATAGACTAGTGAGTGTGTATATGGTTTGTATATATAGACTAGTGAGTGTGTATATGGTGTGTATATATAGACTAGTGAGTGTGTATATGGTGTGTATATATAGACTAGTGAGTGTGTATATGGTTTGTATATATAGACTAGTGAGTGTGTATATGGTTTGTATATTTAGACTAGTGAGTGTGTATATGGTGTGTATATATAGACTAGTGAGTGTGTATATGGTTTATATATATAGACTTGTGAGTGTGTATATGGTGTGTATATATAGACTAGTGAGTGTGCATATGGTTTGTATATATAGACTAGTGAGTGTGTATATTGTGTGTATATATAGACTAGTGAGTGTGTATATGGTTTATATATGTAGACTAGTGAGTGTGTATATGGTTTGTATATATAGACTAGTGAGTGTGTATATGGTTTGTATATATAGACTAGTGAGTGTGTATATGGTGTGTATATATAGTCTAGTGAGTGTGTATATGGTTTGTATATATAGACTAGTGAGTGTGTATATGGTGTGTATATATAGTCTAGTGAGTGTGTATATGGTGTGTATATATAGACTAGTGAGTGTGTATATGGTTTGTATATATAGACTAGTGAGTGTGTATATGGTGTGTATATATAGACTAGTGAGTGTGTATATGGTTTGTATATATAGACTAGTGAGTGTGTATATGGTGTGTATATATAGTCTAGTGAGTGTGTATAGGGTGTGTATATATAGTCTAGTGAGTGTGTATATGGTTTGTATATATAGACTAGTGAGTGTGTATATGGTTTGTATATATAGACTAGTGAGTGTGTATAGGGTGTGTATATATAGTCTAGTGAGTGTGTATATGGTTTGTATATATAGACTAGTTAGTGTATATATGGTGTGTATATATAGACTAGTGAGTGTGTATATGGTTTGTATATATAGACTAGTGAGTGTGTATATGGTTTGTATATATAGACTAGTGAGTGTGTATATGGTGTGTATATATAGAGTAGTGAGTGTGTATATGGTTTGTATATATAGACTAGTGAGTGTGTATATGGTTTATATATATAGACTAGTGAGTGTGTATATGGTTTGTATATATAGACTAGTGAGTGTGCATATGGTTTGTATATATAGACTATTGAGTGTGTATATGGTGTGTATATATAGACTAGTGAGTGTGTATATGGTTTATATATATAGACTAGTGAGTGTGTATATGGTTTGTATATATAGACTAGTGAGTGTGTATATGGTTTGTATATATAGACTAGTGAGTGTGTATTTGGTGTGTATATATAGTCTAGTGAGTGTGTATATGGTTTGTATATATAGACTAGTGAGTGTGTATATGGTGTGTATATATAGTCTAGTGAGTGTGTATATGGTGTGTATATATAGACTAGTGAGTGTGTATATGGTTTGTATATATAGACTAGTGAGTGTGTATATGGTGTGTATATATAGACTAGTGAGTGTGTATATGGTTTGTATATATAGACTAGTGAGTGTGTATATGGTGTGTATATATAGACTAGTGAGTGTGTATATGTTGTGTATATATAGACTAGTGAGTGTGTATATGGTTTGTATATATAGACTAGTGAGTGTGTATATGGTTTGTATATTTAGACTAGTGAGTGTGTATATGGTGTGTATATATAGACTAGTGAGTGTGTATATGGTTTGTATATATAGACTAGTGAGTGTGTATATGGTTTGTATATATAGACTAGTGAGTGTGTATATGGTGTGTATATATAGACTAGTGAGTGTGTATATGGTGTGTATATATAGTCTAGTGAGTGTGTATATGGTTTATATATATAGACTAGTGAGTGTGTATATGGTTTGTATATATAGACTAGTGAGTGTGTATATGGTGTGTATATATAGTCTAGTGAGTGTGTATATGGTGTGTATATATAGACTAGTGAGTGTGTATATGGTTTGTATATATAGACTAGTGAGTGTGTATATGGTGTGTGTATATAGACTAGTGAGTGTGTATATGGTGTGTATATATAGACTAGTGAGTGTGTATATGGTTTGTATATATAGACTAGTGAGTGTGTATATGGTTTGTATATTTAGACTAGTGAGTGTGTATATGGTGTGTATATATAGACTAGTGAGTGTGTATATGGTTTGTATATATAGACTAGTGAGTGTGTATATGGTTTGTATATATAGACTAGTGAGTGTGTATATGGTTTGTATATATAGACTAGTGAGTGTGTATATGGTTTGTATATATAGACTAGTGAGTGTGTATATGGTGTGTATATATAGACTAGTGAGTGTGTATATGGTTTGTATATATAGACTAGTGAGTGTGTATATGGTGTGTATATATAGACTAGTGAGTGTGTATATGGTGTGTATATATAGACTAGTGAGTGTGTATATGGTTTGTATATATAGACTAGTGAGTGTGTATATGGTTTGTATATTTAGACTAGTGAGTGTGTATATGGTGTGTATATATAGACTAGTGAGTGTGTATATGGTTTATATATATAGACTTGTGAGTGTGTATATGGTGTGTATATATAGACTAGTGAGTGTGCATATGGTTTGTATATATAGACTAGTGAGTGTGTATATGGTGTGTATATATAGACTAGTGAGTGTGTATATGGTGTGTATATATAGTCTAGTGAGTGTGTATATGGTGTGTATATATAGACTAGTGAGTGTGTATATGGTTTGTATATATAGACTAGTGAGTGTGTATATGGTGTGTATATATAGACTAGTGAGTGTGTATATGGTGTGTATATATAGACTAGTGAGTGTGTATATGGTTTGTATATATAGACTAGTGAGTGTGTATATGGTGTGTATATATAGACTAGTGAGTGTGTATATGGTTTGTATATATAGACTAGTGAGTGTGTATATGGTGTGTATATATAGACTAGTGAGTGTGTATATGGTTTGTATATATAGACTAGTGAGTGTGTATATGGTTTGTATATATAGACTAGTGAGTGTGTATATGGTTTGTATATATAGACTAGTGAGTGTGTATATGGTGTATATATAGACTAGTGAGTGTGTATATGGTTTGTATATATAGACTAGTGAGTGTGTATATGGTGTATATATAGACTAGTGAGTGTGTATATGGTTTGTATATATAGACTAGTGAGTGTGTATATGGTTTGTATATATAGACTAGTGAGTGTGTATATGGTTTGTATATATAGACTAGTGAGTGTGTATATGGTGTGTATATATAGACTAGTGAGTGTGTATATGGTTTGTATATATAGACTAGTGAGTGTGTATATGGTTTGTATATATAGACTAGTGAGTGTGTATATGGTGTGTATATATAGACTAGTGAGTGTGTATATGGTGTGTATATATAGACTAGTGAGTGTGTATATGGTTTGTATATATAGACTAGTGAGTGTGTATATGGTGTGTATATATAGACTAGTGAGTGTGTATATGGTGTGTATATATAGACTAGTGAGTGTGTATATGGTTTGTATATATAGACTAGTGAGTGTGTATATGGTTTGTATATAGACTAGTGAGTGTGTATATGGTTTGTATATATAGACTAGTGAGTGTGTATATGGTGTGTATATATAGACTAGTGAGTGTGTATATGGTTTGTATATATAGACTAGTGAGTGTGTATATGGTTTGTATATATAGACTAGTGAGTGTGTATATGGTTTGTATATATAGACTAGTGAGTGTGTATATGGTTTGTATATATAGACTAGTGAGTGTGTATATGGTTTGTATATATAGACTAGTGAGTGTGTATATGGTTTGTATATATAGACTAGTGAGTGTGTATATGGTGTGTATATATAGACTAGTGAGTGTGTATATGGTGTGTATATATAGACTAGTGAGTGTGTATATGGTTTGTATATATAGACTAGTGAGTGTGTATATGGTTTGTATATTTAGACTAGTGAGTGTGTATATGGTGTGTATATATAGACTAGTGAGTGTGTATATGGTTTATATATATAGACTTGTGAGTGTGTATATGGTGTGTATATATAGACTAGTGAGTGTGCATATGGTTTGTATATATAGACTAGTGAGTGTGTATATGGTGTGTATATATAGACTAGTGAGTGTGTATATGGTGTGTATATATAGTCTAGTGAGAGTGTATATTGTGTGTATATATAGACTAGTGAGTGTGTATATGGTTTGTATATATAGACTAGTGAGTGTGTATATGGTGTGTATATATAGACTAGTGAGTGTGTATATGGTGTGTATATATAGACTAGTGAGTGTGTATATGGTGTGTATATATAGACTAGTGAGTGTGTATATGGTGTGTATATATAGACTAGTGAGTGTGTATATGGTTTGTATATATAGACTAGTGAGTGTGTATATGGTTTGTATATTTAGACTAGTGAGTGTGCATATGGTTTGTATATATAGACTATTGAGTGTGTATATGGTGTGTATATATAGACTAGTGAGTGTGTATATGGTTTATATATATAGACTAGTGACTGTGTATATGGTTTGTATATATAGACTAGTGAGTGTGTATATGGTTTGCATATATAGACTAGTGAGTGTGTATATGGTGTGTATATATAGTCTAGTGAGTGTGTATATGGTTTGTATCTATAGACTAGTGAGTGTGTATATGGTTTGTATATATAGACTAGTGAGTGTGTATATGGTTTGTATATATAGACTAGTGAGTGTGTATATGGTTTGTATATATAGACTAGTGAGTGTGTATATGGTTTGTATATATAGACTAGTGAGTGTGTATATGGTTTGTATATATAGACTAGTGAGTGTGTATATTGTGTGTATATATAGACTAGTGAGTGTGTATATGGTGTGTATATATAGACTAGTGAGTGTGTATATGGTGTGTATATATAGACTAGTGAGTGTGTATATGGTTTGTATATATAGACTAGTGAGTGTGTATATGGTTTGTATATTTAGACTAGTGAGTGTGTATATGGTGTGTATATATAGACTAGTGAGTGTGTATATGGTTTATATATATAGACTTGTGAGTGTGTATATGGTGTGTATATATAGACTAGTGAGTGTGCATATGGTTTGTATATATAGACTAGTGAGTGTGTATATGGTGTGTATATATAGACTAGTGAGTGTGTATATGGTTTATATATTTAGACTAGTGAGTGTGTATATGGTTTGTATATATAGACTAGTGAGTGTGTATATGGTTTGTATATGTAGACTAGTGAGTGTGTATATGGTGTGTATATATAGTCTAGTGAGTGTGTATATGGTTTGTATATATAGACTAGTGAGTGTGTATATGGTTTGTATATTTAGACTAGTGAGTGTGTATATGGTGTGTATATATAGACTAGTGAGTGTGTATATGGTTTGTATATATAGACTAGTGAGTGTGTATATGGTTTGTATATATAGACTCGTGAGTGTGTATATGGTTTGTATATATAGACTAGTGAGTGTGTATATGGTTTGTATATATAGACTAGTGAGTGTGGGTAGGGAAATGTTAGGAAATGTCAGTGCAGGTAGTTCGGGTAACATTAATTGACTATTTAGCAGTTTGGCTTTTTAGCAGTCTTATGGCTTGGGGGTAGAAGCTGTCTCGGAGTCTGTTGGTCCAAAAGCCGATGCTCCGGTACCATTTGCCGGATGATAGCAGGGTGAACAGTCTATGGCTTGGGTGGCTGGAGTCTTTGGCAATTTTCCAGGCCATCCTCTGACATGATATAGAGGTCCTGGATGGCAGGGAGTCTGCCCCAGTGATGTACTGGGATGTCTGCACCTCCCTCTGTAGCACTTTCAATCAATCAATCAAATGTATTTATAAAGCCCTTCTTACATCAGCTGATGTCACAGAGTGCTGTACAGAAACCCAGCCTAAAACCCCAAACAGCAAGCAATGCAGGTGTAAAAGCACAGTGATTAGGAAAAACTCCCTAGAAAGGCCAGAACCTAGGAAGAAACCTAGAGAGGAACCAGGCTGTGAGGGATGGCCAGTCCTCTTCTGGCTGTGCTGGGTACAGATTATAACAGAACATGGCCAAGATTTTAAAATGTTCATAGATGACCAGCAGGGTCAAATATTAATAATCACAGTGGTTGTCGAGGGTGCAACAGGTCAGCACCTCAGGAGTAAATGTCAGTTGGCTTTTCATAGCCGATCATTCAGAGTATCTCTACCGCTCCTACTGTCTCTAGAGAGTTGAAAACAGCAGGTCTGGGACAGGTAGCATGTCTGGTGAACAGGTCAGGGTTCCATAGCCGCAGGCAGAACAGTTGAAACTGGAGCAGCAGCACAGCCAGGTGGACTGGGGACAGCAAGGAGTCATCAGGCCAGGTAGTCCTGAGGAATGGTCCTAAGGCTTTGTGGTCAAGGGTGGTGCATTTTCCATACCAAGCAGTGATGTAGCCAGTCAAGTTGTTCTCGATGGTGCAGCTGTAGAACTTTCTGAGGATCCGAGGGCCCATGCAATAAAACTATTCAGCCTTCTGATGGGGAAGAGGCGCTGCCGTGCCCTCTTCACGACTGCGGGTGTGTGTGGATCTTGTAATTTCCTTGATGTGGACGGCAAGAAATTTGAAGTGCTCTCCCTTCTTTCTCCTATAGTCCATGATCAGCTCCTTGGTTTTACTGACGTTGAGGGAGAGGTTGTTGTCCTATTACATATGGAATGACTTGTCATACTTTCATATCAGCTAATTAGCTACATTTGAATGATTGGAGTATCAGATGGACCTCTAATAGTGGCATCACACTGTTGTCTGATGGGCTATATTAAACATCTGCTCCATGCATTGCACAACAACACATGCTCGTCTGTGTGACTGACTAACATCCTGACACACGCGCTGTGCGCATTTGCGGTTCACCTGCTATTTTTACAAGTCTGTTGTGATGTGCAACTCTTTTAGCGTAACTATTGCAGACAGAGAACGCTCTCAAAACCGGCCCGGCGAATTTGGCCGCTCCCTGGTTCGCTCATCTGCGCTCCCGAAACCCGTTTCTGGAATCCTGAACCGAACAAATTTCAGCAGATGTGAAAACCTTTGAGCGACGGCCAACATCTCCTAAACCAAATAAGCAAGTCTAAGTTGACGGGGAGAGGCTCACTGCTGAGTAGCTAATGATGCCAGGTTATTTTTTTCTTCTGCACTCCTCCACTACACTCCCCCCATCCCCTCCCTCTGTTTTCCCTCCAAAGTCTGTGTGTGATATAAAGAACAGTTCATGGCAGGCCCACAAGGTTTCCGTGAAAAATGCTACACCATGTTTTAATACGCTCCTCTTGGTTTTATGGGTCTTCCCAGGACGAGGATCTAAACAGGGAGATTTTCTCGAGAGGCATTGTTTTCCTCCAGCTTGAGAAGTCGGGCTTAACCTAATGTACATTTCAGGCGGGGCGTGTGTCTGTGTGAAGGGCTGGGAGTTTAGGGGTGGAGGGAGGAGATAGGCAGGAAGCATTAGCTGGCGTTTTTATGACACAGAGGGACAAAAATGCACCTCTTGGCATAATCTTGACGGATATTGTCAGAGGCATGAGAAATAGTACGCAGAGACTTTTGTTATGATGACTTACCACAGAGCAGAGTTTAAGATGTCCTGTGTCATACAAATGAAACAAGCAACAATATCTCCCTCCTTATCCACTGAAAATGATGGCATTTGACTTCCCCTCAACATCAAATTACATTGAAGCATAATCAGAGTGAAGAAATGAAAGCTAGGGCAGCGTCAGGGCCGTTTGGTTCTCCCACTGGGGATTGGGTTGCTGTGTAATGTCTCCCATTAGGAAGGAGAGAGGAGGATGATTGCATTGTACCACAGATAGAAGGAGCCAGATGTCTCACAGGATGTATAAATCTGAAGCATCCGTTTAGAACATCTTCTCACCACCAAATATGGTGATTTGGAAGTCCAGTGGCGGAAAGTGGGAGTAGATGGAGCTAGATGAAACTTGGCTGACTCTCTGCTTATTCTCTCATTGATTAAACATTAAATCTCAGTACAGTTTTCTGTTCCCAAAACCTAAAATATGTTACGAACAGAGTGCAGTTTTTTAGACTTGACGCTTTGTACAAGTTTCAAAAAACTGCATTGTTTAGGAGTGCAAGGCTGTTTTGAGTTATTGCACACGTGCCATTCAGTTTAGGCATTCCCTAACGGAAATATGCAAATACATGCTAGAACGCTCCAATAGAATCTCGCTAGCTGGTGCTTGGCTCTGCCCACCTGCTTGCTTGTCATGCCCAGTATGTTTCATTTGTTCCCATTGGAAACAATGCCAATGATATATCTTGAGTTAGTTACCAGTATCTTTGATTGTACTATATTGGAGCAGAACACTGGGTTCTGCTGGCCGTATTGATGTGATTATCTCATGTTATGACAGGCTGACCTGGATGAAAATGCCTGGCACCACTGTTAGGGCTTCTCAGGGCTACAGTGGGCATGCTGTGTAGTGATGATGTGCCTAACTCTTGATGCCAGCTGGGGCCATGACCTTTGACCTAACCCTGAGGACAGGACAGGCCAGTTGGGAGAGGCCTGCACTGGGATGGAGGGATTAAATAGGAAGGGAAAGGGGTGAAGGACGGCCACCCTCTAGAATAGAAGAGTTATAGATCACAGGCTAGATCGCACCTCTGGCCTTGTGTTGTCAACAATGCCTCTTACCATTCTCAATGATTCGTTGTGACCGACTGTTTTTACTGGGCGTTAATCAAAATTAAACTGGCCCATTCTGTTCTCTGGAAAAACACGGGGGAGCTGAGTCATAAAATAGCGTATGCCTGCCTTTCTCTTATTCTTCACTCGTCTTCTCCTCCCTCTGCCATCCCAGCCCCAACTGAGCAGGTCTTACATAAGACTGGGTTACACTATGTCCTTAGTGAGATATTGAACACCTGCCAGGAATAACATACAGATCCCATCTGTCACTTTCCAGCTTTTCTAAAAGGCTGCAGGTAGTAAGCGTGTAAAAGCGAACACTTACATGACTGTATAATGGCAGGCAGAGAAAACATGAACAAGCAGTGGAAAATGAAGCAAGGTATAGCGAGTGTGGTTTTGGGGTTGGTTGTTACATACATGCTCAGTCAGGTTATGGGACAGTGTTATGCACTCTCAAGTACCCTGGTATGTCTAATGAAGCACAATGATTATACACAGCTACCTTTAATACCTCTACAGGTCCTATAACTAGACTGCTATCCAGAGACATACACCGCTGTGCTGCTATCTTGTCACACCTAACATCTTATATAACAACGCCCCACAGAAGAGTTATCTACATTATGACACTACATGGAGAATTCTGTGGGACTGCCCTGAGTGATGTGTCTAGTCATCAGATAATGCAAGGAACACTAGGCCCTATAACAGGTCAGAATGATATATGTCAAGGTACAAATGTAGGAGGACACACAATTGCCTTTATACCTGCAATAAAAACGTGTCATGTCAGCCAATAAACGTTGATTCATGTACCCATGTGCCAGGCAGCTATGGGCAATGCCCACCAGGGGGCAATCTTATTTCAGCCGCCTCTGTCTTACCTTGACTGTAACAGTGGAAGCACCACAGAGTTTAGAACATGACTGAATGATTTATATGGGAGCTGCAGTGCTGTAACAACGGAGGAAGACTGGTTAACAGTGTCACATCTGTGTTAGAGATGCACAAAGCACAAAGGATACTATGGTCCTGTGATAAACTGACACCATTCTGGGATAACACCATTCTGCTGTTGTGCTGTCATTTCATTGTGTCTAGGAATTTATATCCATCCACTTCCACAATTATGTCTGTTGGGAAATGTAAATATTGGTGAACAATATCAGAGTAAGTTTTGTAATCTAAGTCTAATTGCTGCAAAAATATCAAAGTGGAGGACAGAACTATCTAGTGATACCGCTGGGTTTTGTCAATTATAAAGTTAAACAAAAACCAGAAGTGTTTGACAAAATGTGGAAACCATATGTTGATCAACTTGGGGAATGTGTTGTATAGTGGGCATTTTGTTTGTTTGTGTGTTGTGTTGTTTGTGGGGTGCCGTGGAAAAACAATAAAAAACGAATTGTAAAAAAAGAAAAGAAAAAAAGAAAGAAAACTACAACTAAAAAGAAAAAAATATTAACTTGAAAGCTGTCTGGGGCTGTATGTTGCTCCTTAGGTGTTGGTAAACCAAACATGTCATTATCAAGAATGTGGACACAATTAGAGTGCATTGGAAGCCTGAATCATCCCAGCAGTATACCGGAAGGGATGTTGATCGGTTGTAGCCATACTAAGAGAGACCTCTACTTTCACAAGAGTTACAGTAGGGACTGTAAAATCTTACTTTAAATGGATATCTCCTCCGTCCCAGTCTTAACAAACCCCAAAGTCACAGCAGGGGCTAACAGTTAGAGACAATCTTCTCCTCTGCGAAAGGCCTATTCCACATTTGTCTGTGGGCACTGCTATTTTCCACTCTTAACGACTGCCTGCAAATCCAGCACAAAGAATTGGACTGAAATGCCACAAATAGTTCAGAGACAGTTTAAGAGGCAGTCTACAGAGTTTACAGCCTCTTCAGTCCAATCACTGTACAAACTTCAAAACTAATGCGAGACAGTTAGGGAGAAAATCGTATTAGATAGATAAACAGATGAGAATGAGGAGGAGATATTGAAAATGCACGTATAACTACATTGTTGGTACAACCATGTGTGACGAACTCTTTCAAATAACCCAAATGCATTTCCACTTGCACATGACAAAGGAACCTAGAGAGGGAACACACACAGAGTTAAAGAGGAGGGACATGAATAGTTGATGTTGGGCGAATCAGAGAGCTGCTCTTATGAAAAGGGTGCTGTGGTGTATCACATTGTCCCTCCGGCTTTACACTTGGCAGCGCAACTAAAGGCCTGGCCAACATAGGGGGTGTTTACCAGGGATAATCATTCATAAAGGCCCCAGTGCACAATGAGGTCCATCTCAAGGCACAGTGTCATTTAAATGTCCCCTGAAGCGACCTGCTGAATTAAATATAAGGTGGCCCAGACAGAGAGAGAGATGGATAAATGCTTCCTTCTGACTCCACAGGGGCCGATCAAGAATACCTTCAAACTTGCAACTTGTCGGTTTCTCTCTCAATCTTTTCTATTGTTTAGTCAGTTTCTGTCTCTCTCATTGTTGTTTTTGAGAACCAGGACATTGGTATCGAGGTCCATCCCTACACGTATCCCTCTGGGGAAATGTAAGATGTTTACTTGCCGTGTTGACGCGAGCTGAGCTGCTTTGAACCTGAGCTGTGGGAGATGGCTGGCGTTAACATTACAGTAGAGACAGAGAGAGGCCTCTGTGACAGCCCTCTTTCGGCAGCCCACTAATTACATAGTGGAGATGTGGATTATTGTCAAAGTGAGTTTGACGCAGGTAAACTGCCTCCTGATGGTTCGGTGGAACTCTCACAGTGAACGCGCGACACCGAACTCTTTAAGTGGCGATGAAGTGACTCTGCCCTAATTGTCAGAGCCACATTAAGGGAGTCCTGTTAAGCTTGTCAAACATGCAGCACCGGGTTTGACAACATAAAAACGTGTGCTGAGGAAAACTGTCCCATCTATTCCCACGTTGGTTGCAAATGCTCCGGAATTCACACTGGTTTATTTTCTCTGCCTTTGTGTAAATTCTTGAAGGCAAATCTCTTGACGGCAGATCTGCACTTTCCGTGGCACACTTTTCAAGTCACGTCTCGCTTTATTTTGTGAACTTGAAATGAATATTCAGGGAGGGATATTCTGCATAAATGAACAGAACGTTACTAGGTTATTCAGTGGGATATCATTGTGACAGTACTACATGCTGTACCAACAGCATAGTAATCAGACCACTCCTTACAGAGTCTATAAAACATGTCTGTCTTCTCTTTGTGCATTCCCTGAATCACGTTATCTCTAGGGCTGTGTGCAGCAGTGCACTGTGTCAGTTACCGTGTCAGGATGGTCTGTGGTATCTCCCACCCAGAGGGAAAGGTGAGACCGGGTTTCTATCAGCACCTCGCTCCCTGTGTGCACCAAGGCTTCATTGTTTGGTAGACCGGGTGCAAAATACCTCCTGACCGCTTTCCTTTGCTATGTTAGATCCCACCGCCTGCCTGTGTATTTGAATCTTCAAAACAGCAGCCATGTGATAAGCAGTGTGAGGAGTATGTATATTTATATCTATATATATACCATTCAAAAGATTGGGGTCACTTAGAAATCTCCTTGTTTTTGAAAGAAAAGCAAATGAGTGTCTAGTTTGAGAAACAGACGCCTCACAAGTCCTCAACTGGCAACTTCATTAAATCGTACCCACAAAACACCAGTCTCAACGTCAACAGTGAAGAGGCGACTCTGGGATGCTGGCCTTCTAGGCAGAGTTGCAAAGAAAAAGCCATATCTCAGACTGGCTAATAAAAAGAAAAGATTAAGATGGGCAAAAGAACACAGACACTGGACTGAGGAATTCTGCCTAGAAGGCCAGCATCCCGGAGTTGCCTCTTCACTGTTGACGTTAAGACTGGTGTGAAGATGGTGTGGTGTGAAGATATATATATGTGTATGTGTATATATATATATATATATATATATATACAGGGCTGAACCAGGCCACACTCTTTTGCTCTGTAGTGAACTGTAATAGCATTCACAGGCCAGGCTGCCAAACAGTAACAGGGTTTGGGCGCTCTCTCCTCACACCGAGGGGAGCTAGAGACAGTTGCCGGGGTAAACAAACAAATGCGGTACCATGAAATACAGGAAAATAGTTACTATGGAGTAATAACTCTGCTGCTGCAGTCGTCACCCGTCCCGTGCTCAGCACTCACATACTGTATCTGGAGGCTTTGCATATCATGAATTGTTTTAAGCTGTTGGACCCGTTGTGGGTTTTTCCTGGGGTTAGCCCTTAGTAACAAAGTTAGCAGGACTGGAGGCCAGGCCACTCTCTGTGAGTGTCTGTTCTGGGTTAAACTGGGTCATGTTGGTCCACATGATTGTTGAGGAGCTGTGTAACATCTCATCCTGACTTAAAGACTCTTGGTCTGTATTTAATCTGAGCATTTGGGACTTGAATTGACCGTAGCAACACAGACTCCAACACACACAACAAACAACACTCCCGGCACGCGCTGAAGTGGATATGGGTCGGGGTAATACGCTTGAGGAAATTAGACCGGCATTTTTGCATAGCGCCGCTGGAAAACGATCAGATTTATCTCTCACGTGAATGGAAAGATCGCATATCCATAGTTACAATCAAAACAAGGCTTTATTCCACGGTTTGACTGCCAAATCTATGCTGATATTCTGTAGTACGGCTCATTAAACACCAATTAATATCATCATACATAATGCCTTGGACATTTACATACACTTCAACCCAAATTGCTTCCACAGAATTTCCCACAGAGTCTTTGTGAACAGTTATTGTTACGTAGCAACCAGTCTGTGTACTATTGTTGGTTGCTAGCAGTGACAGACTACTACAGTATGTTGCATCCGTCAAGATATCCATTGAGACTTCTTTATACACTGTCTATGGACACAGCTGGAGGCTCGACTCTTGATGCACGATTGGGATGTGATTGTGGAGCCAAAAGACATGCAGCACGGACGCACACACACACACACACACACACACACACACACACACACACACACACACACACACACACACACACACACACACACACACACACACACACACACACACACACACACACACACACACACACACACACACACACACACAAACAAATCACCAGTCTCACCTGCTAGAGTAACAAGCCTTTCATCTAATTGTGGCAGCCGGAGGGCTTCGGTTCCACCTGATAGATATCACTAGTTGCACAACCTCTTCCCATTGTTTTGACTGCTGACGTCAACATGACCATAGAGAAGATTATTGGGGGGAACAAGATGTGCCTCGCTACTGTGTCTGCTATTATGGGAAACGTTTAGGCACCATTAGCTGCCCATTGTCCACTGTGACTGATGTGTTTGGGGCTCCAGATATGCTTTCAAATGTCTATTTATTTACTGAGTGGGCTCTTAAATAGAGTGGGGGAAATTTTAAAATGCTCTATGGTCTATAATACATACCTCTACTTGATAAAATGTTTGTAAATTATAGTGATAAATAACAAATATGACCACAGAGAAGTGTGGTGGTTGAAATAACATTTATCTTTGGGGCTAAATAACATTTGTCTTTTGGACAAAAATGTTGAGCAAAAATGAAGGATTCTTTAAATCTTATTCTAGCTATCTAAACACCCTGTACTAACAATGCTATATAATCAACAGTGTAACGCTATGACAGGTCAGTATGGGAACAGTATAGTAAACAGACAGTACTCACCATGCCATGGTTGAGCCACTGGGGTATGAAGTTGTCCAGAAGTCTGGGGTACACCAGGTCTCTGTCATACAAGTACAGGGCCCAGAACATGGTCACCACAAACTGCAGAGAGACAGGGACACAGAGACATAGTGAGGACATAGGAGACATAGTGAGGATATAGGAGACATAACGAGGACATTGGAGACATAGTGAGGATATAGGAGACATAGTGAGGACATAGGATTCATAGTGAGGATATAGGAGACAGTGAGGATATATGAGACATAGTGAGGACATAGGAGACATAGTGAGGACTTAGGAGACAGTGAGGACATAGAGAGTAGAGACAGTGATGACATCAGTTACATGAAAAGATTAACTATCAAACAATCATGAATCACAAAGATAAACAATCATACAGATAATCCTAATAGAGAAAATAAAATGTTTATGTAAGACACAGCAATACAGCTTACATTTCCAGAAAACCCATTCATCAAAAAGTCCTGTTTAGGATTAATTCAAAGTTAAACTTCGCTGCACTTCACATAAGCATATTGGTTGACATGTGGAAATACTATGATTGAATATTGAAACAATGTGTGGTGGGTCTATAAATATGTGACACACATACCATTACACACCCAAACATACAGCACCTTGGCTCACACCATCCAGCTAGGCACTGTCATACAGTATATCACCCTATATCCCAGTGGGCAAAACCTGGTTGAAAAGACGTCAGTATTATGTTCTTTTATGAAAACGTATTCTGGTCGCAAACTGGTTGAATTCTTAATTTTTTTTAAATAATGTATTTTTACTGACCAGAATATGACGTATTTTTCTGACCACCATACGACAAGTGGATTATAATTATGACCACTACATTATGTGCTATATTCAGGAAGTATTCACACCCTTTGACTTTTTCCACATTTTTGTTGTGTTACAGCCTGAATTTTTATGTTGAGTCACTGGCTTACACACAATACCCCATAATGTCAAAGTGGAATTATGGTAAAAAAGAAAAGAAAAAGGAAAGCTGAAATGTCTTGAGTCAATAAGTATTCAACCCCTTTGTTATGGCAAGCCTAAATAAGCTCAGGAGTACACATTTTCTTAACAAGTCACGTAATACCTCATCTCTGTAGCCCACAGATACAATTATCTGTAAGGTCCCTCAGCCGAGCAGTGAATTTCAAACACAGATTCAACCACAAAGACCAGGGGAGGTTTTCCAATGCTTCGCAAAGGGCACCTATTGGTAGATGGGTAAAAAAAAACATGGTGGCTATTAATTACACTTTGGATGGTGTACCAATACACCCAGTCACTACAAAGATACAGGCGTCCTTCCTAACTCAGAGGAAGGAGAGGAAGGAAACCGCTCAGGGATTTCACCATGAGGCCAATGGTGACATTAAAACAGTTACAGAGTTTAATGGCTGTGATAGGAGAAAACTGAGGATGAATCAACAACATTGTAGTTACTCCACAATACTAACCTAAATGACAGAGTGAAAAGATGGAAGCCTGTACAGAATTAACATATTCATTATGTTTGCAATATTCAATGTTTGTAATAAGGCACTGAAGTAAAACTGCAAAAAAATGTGGCAAAGAAATGAACTTTATGTCCTGAATACAAAGCGTTACGTTTGTGGCAAATCACATCACTGAGTACCACTCTTCATATTTTCAAGAATAGTGGTGGCTGCATCATGTTATGGGTATGCTTGTCATCGGCAAGGACTAGATGGAATAGCACAGGCAAAATTCTAGAGGAAAACCTGGTTCAGTCTGCTTTCCAACAGACGGAGAGACAAATTCACCTTTCAGCAGGACAATAACCTAAAACACAAAGCCAAATATACACTGGAGTTGCTTACCAAGACGACATTGAATGTTCCTGAGTGGCCTAGTTACAGTTTTGACAGTTTTGACAGAGCTTGAAGAAAATAATGTAAAAATATGTGCAAATATTGTACAATCCAGATGTGCAAAGCTCTTAGAGACTTAACCAGGGGTGTGAATACTCATGTAAATTAGATTTTTTTGTATTTCATTTTCAATCAATTTGCAAACAGTTCTATCAACATGTTTTCACTTTGTCATTATGGGGTATTGTGCGTAGATAGGTGAGGATTTTAACACAACAAAATGTGTAAAGTCAAGAGGTATGAATACTTTCTGAAGGCACTGTATATACTGGTCATAGTAAAGACCTCATCATAACCTGGTAATGACCACCTGATTACAGCTTATTACCTACTGTAAAAAGTATTGCAGAGGATAAAGTTTGATATTGAATACATGGTTCATTACATTTCTATGTGTTTCCATATGCACCAATTCATGTTTCAATATGCAACATATTCTTACATTTAAAATATATCAAGCAATGGCAAAAACTAATATACATCAAAATATTTTGCACATCTGCATACAGTAATTGTTTCATAATTCACCCACAGACATTACATGCATAGAAAGACTGGGACACAGAGTATATAAAGGCTCATTGTTTTCTTTTATTTATGATTAATAAGAGTGGTGTGATGGGGTAGATCCTCATGAAGGACCTCGGAGCACAGAAGACGATCTGGAGCGTAGTGGTAGTGGTGTGTTGGGTCAGATCTGCAATGAACAGAATCAGTGCATCACAACTTTAACAATTTGAGATTTAAAAGAAAACTAGAAAATAACATTCCTGAAGAAACTTTGTGGACTCAGCTGACTAAATGTATTTCTATGGTACTAGTGGAAGAAGTGTGTGGCAGTTAGAGGTGTCTTCAAAAAAGAGCAACTTGTACAAAACATTAGGAACATCTGCTCTTTCCATGTCTGACCAGGTGAATCCAGCTGAAAGCAATGATCCCTTATTGATGTCACCTGTTAAATCCACTTCAATTAGTGTAGATGAATGGGAGGAGACAGGTTAAAGGAGGATGTTTAAGCCTTGAGACAATTGAGACATGGATTGTGCATGTGTGCTATTCAGAGGGTGAATGGGCAAGACAAAATATTTAAGTGCCTCTGAATGTGATGTAAAGTTGTGATGCACTGACTACAAAGTGAAGCACAGCTGAGAGCTGCCCAGTGACACGACCCTACCAGACGAGCTAAACTACTTCTAAACTGCACCAACTGTTCCAGAAGACTGTGTGATCACGCTCTCCGCAGCCGATGTGAGTAAGACCTTTAAACAGGTCAACATTCACAAGCCCGCAGGGCCAGACGGATTACCAGGACGTGTACTCCGAGCATGCGCTGACCTCCCTGTCCGAGTCTGTAATACCAACATGTTTTCTGAAGGCACTGTAGGTAGCCTACCCGCACTGTATCTGCGAGCTGTTGGCTAGAGTGCACATGCCAAGACCAAAGTGGGCACATTCGCTATATAACGCAAAATTTGTTGTGACAAAACGATCAGTAGAGTTTAAAATGCAACGGAAACCCATTTAACTTGTATTTCCTATTCGGTAAAAGGGAATTTAACCGCAAAAGTTATGTTTACTACGTCATCACGCACAGCCATTTATCACCAATAAGTCAATTTGATAGAAACTCATCTCTGTTTTGAAAATGTACATATTGTTTTTATGTGTATTTTTCCGAATATTCACATGGAAATCTGATGTAAACCTAGCTGTTGTTTATGTCAAATGTCTCAACTGCTCATATTTACTTACCAACTACAATGAAGGGCACACACTAGTGTTAGCAAAGGCATGTTTGCTCCTCTGGCCCTTATATTGAAGTGGAACATTAATTCATTGGTCATCAATCTGAAACATTTTAAGAAAGACTATATAAAAATGTAACAGTAGTTGGATAATATATCTAAATGATTAAGAATGAGCAAGAGAGAAATGGGAGAAACTTTACACATGACTCACTAAGGGAAGTATCTCTTGAATCAGAACAACGGTTTTGTACCTGGAAAAAATATATGCTTTACAAACTTCTATTATTAGAAGCGGTGCTATTCCAATTTGATCTACTTACACCAATTTGGATCTACTTACTCGGGTAATCATGGGCAGCTGAATAGCATGTCTCTTGGGGAATCAAGTCTCAGTGATGCAATTAATTTTTCAGCATAGCAAGTACAAACCTAGCTCTTACAAAGCTGGTTAGTAGGAATCAATACACATTGAATATCAGAGTATCAAATAGAGAAAAACAAACATTTTTCACACAAAACTGTCAATGACTATGGATTTAAGGAGGGGTTGGTCAGCTCTTTCTTATCCCTGGGATTTAGCAGAATAGGTCACTGGTAACTGAGTGTGTGGCCAAGCACTGCTGTAGAAGCAGTGCATCAGGTCATTGACATGTTTCAGGAACTTTAAAGACCAAGACAAATCATGATTAATCATTACCTAAGGTCTTCACTAAGTTATACCTAGCCTAGCCAGTACATTGACTATGTTGCCCCTCAACAATCTGGCAGTCAGGCAGACAGATAGGCTATTTAAATGTCTTAGTCAGCAGGCTGGATAACTTCTGTAGTCCTTTCCTTTGTTGCCGGCTCCATCCTCCCATCCAAGCTAGACCCCACTGGGCACAGACGTTAATCCAACGTCTATTCCACGCTGGTTCAACGTCATTTCATTTCAATGATGTGGAAACAACGTTGATTCAACCAGTGTGTGCCCAGTGGGAAGATTCCTGCAAAAAAAAGAGAATCAAGAATTGAAAAAGGAAGTTAGGTGCATCACGTGAATGAGTGTTGAGGGGAGCAGGTATAGCAAAATGTATCGTATTGTCAAATACAAGGATCTCTGATGAATCAAGAAAAACTTTACATCCATATTGGGGGGTGGTACACATTTCAAGAATTAGGCTAGCTTACAATGTCTCACACACACAATCAATTCTCTCTCTCTCTCTCTCTCTCTCTCTCTCTCTCTTCCATAAGTTATTGTGATCATCTCGCTCTCTCTCACTCAAACTCACACAGAGAATACACACACATACACATTTTACTGTCATTAACTATCAAAATGAAAACTTACCATGTCAATGGAGGATTAGCCAGAGAGCTAACGTTAGTTAGCTAAAGTTAACCAGTTAGTGAACCTTTCCTTGACGTTCTTTTCCCCAACAAACCACCGCTTTACTTACATCAGTAAAACAAGAATGCAGGAGAACAGGGACTACCACTTAGCAGTCAAATATATATATTTTTGTGTACATTTTGAGAAACTGTCATTCTTTTTCCAGGTGTGTTGTTGTGTAGCCTGCCCGGTGCTCTGTCCCAATGGCCTTATGGAATGTTGATGCTGAAGCAAGCAGGCTGCCTGCTGCGCGCAGAGATCTATTGCTGCACGTGAAGCACAGATTCCAATCCTGGTTTCAGCTGGAACTGATATGCCTACCTCCTTATTTAGCCACTGAAATTAAAATACAATTACTGCACGCGTTATGTTAATTGCTTAAAAGCTTTAAGGGAAAATATTATAGTCATATTTTCAGGATCAAATTCAGGTGCAATAATTTTTGACTAATTAGTGATTAAAATAAACATGATAAAAATAGGATTCTGTAAATCCTGGTAAATTTTTGTAGGATATTGAAAAAATAGGCCTGTGTTATTTGTTAAATTCAGATACTTTTTTGTTAGTCATTATAGAACATCAAAATTGCATACAGTTGAACAGAAGAAAATGTGGAAATGGAAATGAATGGGCACTTTTTAATTGGGTGGACTGTAAAACAAAAGCTGCCATAGCCTTTAGTATAAGCAAAAGCATTTATAGGATTGTAGATTCTCTAAATTAGGAACCATCTCTGATAGCTTTAGGACTGCAGAGACTGACACAAATTTTTACTTTCAATGACCGAGCAAATTCGATGACTTGGAGGTGAAATATATATATATTTTTAATATCGGTATTTCATCCCTTGCTGAATAAAAACCTTAAATGGCCCTACTCCTGAAAAAGTTAAACTGAAATGGACTCGACCAGAGCTCGGCCCGCATGAAGCCCCCCAAGTCCATGCCGAGTCCTTCAAGTCTCAAACGGAATAGGCACGAGCCCAGCGTGTTGACTGGGTAAAGTATGCCATGAGACCTTAACCCGCTTTGGTGCGCTCTGCCAGCTGTCATTTGCCAAATGTTTTAAGCTGAATCATGCAAACCCTGCTGAAAAAGAACATTACTCCAATTTTTATAATTTGAATGGTTCTAGTGTCTTATACCCAATGGGTGAATGATCCAAAACACTATGTACAGTGCATTCAGAAAGTATTTAGACCCCTTGACCTTTTTCATTTTTTGTAACATTAAAGCCTTATTCTAAAATGTATTAAATTAAACACCCCATAATGACAAAACAACAGGTTTTTAGACATTTTTGCTAAAATATTTCAAAATAAAAAACAGATACCTTATGTATAAAAGTATTCAGCATCCTGTTTCCATTTATCATCCTTGAGATGTTTCTACAACTTGATTGGAGTCCACCTGTGGTAAATTCCATTAATTGGACATGATTTGTAAAGGCACACACCTGTCTATATAAGGTCCCACAGTTGACAGTGCATGTCAAAGCAAACACCAAACCATGAGGTCGAAGGAATTGTCTGTTGAGCTTCAAGACAGCATTGTGTCGAGGCACAGATCTGGGGAAGGGTACCAAAAAATGTCTGCTGCATTGAAGGTCCCCAAGAACACAGTGGCCTCCATCATTCTTAAATAGAATATGTTTGGAACCACCAACCACCTTCCTAGAGCTGGCCGCCCGGACCAAACTGAGGAAGTGCCTTGGTCAGGGAGGTTAATACAAAAATGTATACTTTTATACAAAAATTTCAAAAAACAGTTTTAGCTTTGCCATTATGTTGTAGATTGGTGAGAGAAAACATAAATTGAATCCATTTTAGAATTATGTTGTTAACTTAACAAAATGTGGAAAACGTAATGGGGTCTGAATACTTCCTCGAATGCACTGTACGTGTTTATAGAGATGTCTATTAATTGAGTAGCATTTAGATAAATGGTCAGTTGTTCAATCAGAATTCAACAAAAAAACTGATTTCAACCAAAATAAGATTTATTTTTCATGACGTCAAAAAGACATCATGAAAAAGACGTCTTAATCTGGTTGTGATCTGGTTATAGACGTCCCGACCAGATTTCAACCATAAGAATACGTCTTTATCAGGTCGTATGCCCACTGGGATGTATATCACAGAGAGCTGGAGAAGCTATGGGCCCAGGGGGTCAAATAACCATGAATGTTTACATGCTGCCCATGTTATCCCAAGATAATATAGGTCAAGATATCCGCAAAAGAGATATGCATAATAGCTATGGGTATAATTAAAATAAAAATCAAAGTACATTATATTTTCAGTCAAATACAGTGGACACGCCATGCCCCTCAGGTCATCATATACCCAGGAAATCCACTGGTTCTGTGGCCTGGCTCTTCTCTTGTCTCTCCCTGAGGTTTCCTGCTTGGCCTGGCCTGGGTTGAGCTTGACCCTGCTGCCCCCACAGTCTGCCCCTCTGAGGACCAGTCCTGGAGCACAAAGATGTCAGCCTCTGACCTGAGCACTAGCTATCTCCTTCATCCAGGTTTCCTGGCACTCTCCGACTAACACCGAGGCGAGCTAGCAATAAAGCCTGCCATGCCGGGTGAGGCGAAGCGAAGCGACAGTTCTGGGGCTAATGTTTTAATATCAGCATACCATAATTAATCCCTAAGAGGTGACTTCTTCTCCGCTCCTTGTCTCTTATCCCAACGCTTCTCCACCAGCCCTGTATGCCTCCTGTAAGAAGGACAGCAGTAAGCTTGTGAGGAGTTTAAATGCACAGCAAAAACAAGCATGTTACTGTCGAGTGTACAGGCTTTGAAAAGGGGTATTTGAAGTTCCAGCTCTGTGGAGTGGAGCAGCTTCCTCGATGAAAGAATTCCAGTTCTGCCTGTAATCCTTCTGATCCAGACAGTTGTAACCGCTCTTGACCCTACCAAACTACCCAACCTATTTGCATTAATCGACCTCGATTAGGGATTTGACAGAATCCTGTTTTGCTTCGTACTCACATTATTTAGCTGGATCTACGGTTTCCTGTAAGTCTCTTGCCACTGTGGCCAAATAAACAGGCTGCACTACAAGGCCACAGCAAGCAGGCGGGCCTGCTGAATGGAGAGCATTGACTCTGAGGGAGCAGCTTATTACAGACCCTCGAAAGTGAGAAACAGCATTTCTTATTTCCTCTCCGAGGTGCAGTGTGAGTAAATGGATTCAGTCTGAGACAGGTAGTTTATTTAGACATTTCACATTTCCACACCCTCAGCCCTTTTAGCAGCATGGGCTCCATGTCGTCGGGCCCGTAGGGAAACCACACCTGGCCCCGCAAGGGGCCTCCAGGGCTGTCCAGGAGCCAAACCATCCACAGCCCAGCCGAGGGGGATGGAATTACCTGGTCTGCCATCTGCGCCTCAGACGGATGCATGTGAAATGTCCCCACTATTGTGCCCTGATGGCACACTCTCCTCTTTCATCATCATGTGGAGAGGTGGGAAGAATGGAGGGGTGCCCTCGACCCTGCCAGGGATGCATTCACACCTGACAAATGCAGGGAGAATACACACACATACACACACATGCACACACAAACCAGAGCAGCACATATACTACAGATACACACATATTACCATTATCCAGCATCAACGCTAATGGGGGCTCATTTCCTGGCATTAGCTGCGGTGAAAATGACATCCATTGTGTGGTGTGTAAACTGAACTGTGTGGCCAACAGACAGGGGCTGGTGCCAAGTGGCTCATCGTATAGCAGCCTGCACTGCTCTGTGACGGTGACGATAAAAGGGTTCTTCAGCTGTCCCCATAGGTGAACCCTTTGAAGACCTTTCTGGTTCCAGGTAGACACCTTTACACAGAGGGTACGTGTTTTTTCTAAGAGTGTAGCAATTGGTTTCTAGGAGGATATCTAAGGAGCAGCGCGTGGTCTCGCTCTCTCCGCTCTGCTGCTCTGATGACTCATGCCTTACAGCCTACCTATGCAGAAGAACACAGGTCACAGCACACATCGCATGATCTCTGGTAAGCAGGGCCTGTGATGTATTTAACACGCATGTCCCTTTTTCAGTATACAATGCCTTCGGAAAGTATTCAGACCCCTTGACTTTTTCCACATTTTGTCACGTTACAGCCTTATTCTAAAATGGATTAAATAAAAAATGTTCCTCAACAATCTACACACAATAACCCATAATTACAAAGTGAAAACAGGTTTAGACATTTTTGCAAATGTATTAAAATAAAAAACTGAAATACCTTATTTACATTAGTATTCAGACCCTTTGCTATGAGACTCGAAATTGAGCTCAGGTGCATCCTGTTTCCATTCATCATCCTTGAGATGTTTCTACAACTTGCACGGAGTCCACCTGTGGTAAATTCAATTGATTGGACATGATTTGGAAAGGCACACACCTGTCTATATAAGGTCCCACCGTTGACATTGCATGTCAGAGCAAACACCAAACCACGAGGTCGAAGGAATTGTCCGTAGAGCTCAGAGAAAGGATTGTGTCGAGGCACAGATCTGGGGAAGGGTACCAAAACATGTCTGCTGCATTGAAGGTCCCCAAGGACACAGTGGTCATCATCATTCTTAAATGGAAGACGTTTGGAACCACCAAGACTCTTCCTAGAGGTGGCCGCCCGGGCCAAACTGAGCAATCGGGGGAGAAGAGCCTTTGTCAGGGAGGTGACCAAGAACCCGATGGTCAATCTGACAGAGCTCTAGAGTTCCTCTGTGGAGATGGGAGAACATTCCAGAAGGACAACCATCTCTGCAGCACTCCAGCAATCAGGCCTTTATTGTAGAGTGGCCAGACAGAAGCCACTCCTCAGTAAAAGGCACATGACTACCCTCTCGGTTTGCCAAAAGGCACCTAAAGACTCTCAGACCATGAGAAACAATATTCTCTGGTCTGATGAAACCAAAGATGAACGGCAAAGATGAATGGAGCAAAGTACAGAGAGATCCTTGATGAAAATCTGCTCCAGAGCACTCAGGTCCTCAGACTGGGGTGAAGGCTCACCTTCCAACAGGACAACAATCCTAAGCACACAGCCAAGGCAACACAGGAGTGGCTTCGGGACAAGTCTCTGAATGTCCTTGAGTCCGGACTTGAACCTGGTCGAACATCTCTGGAGAGACCTGAAAATAGCTGTGCAGTGACGCTCCCCATCCAACCTGACAGAGCTTGAGAAGATCTGCAGAGAAGAATGGGAGAACCTCCCCAAATACAGGTGTGCCAAGCCTGTAGCGTCATACCCAAGAAGCCTCAAGGCTTCAACAAAGTACTGAGTAAAGGGTCTGAATACTTATGTACATTTTATATTTAAGTTTTAAATTTTTTATAAATGAGCAAAAATGTCTAAAAACCTGTTTTTTGCTTTGTCGTTATGGGGTATTGTTTGTAGATTGAGGGGAAAAAACGATTGAATCCATTTTTGAATAAGGCTGTAACAAAATGTGGAAACAGTCAAGAGGTTTGAATACTTTCCGAAGGCACTATAAGTCATGGTAAAAAAATACATATCATGATGATGACACGACATGCAATGTTCTTCTTCCTTATTACACAGTTACTAAGCCAAAGTACGAATTAAATGATTTCCCTCTCTTTTGGCTTGAGGCCTGGAAAAAAACGATATACTAGCAACCTGTACCTTTCCACTATAATTCAAATATTTGCCCAGTACTTTATAAATTCAAATCCCTGTATGAACCCCTCAGCACCTGCTGCCTGGGCATCCTGGCCCCTCGCCACCACCTCACTATATAAAACTAAAACATCACCTCTCCCTGCTAACAGGAAAAGAGGCAGCAGCAAAGACCCAATTTAAATATTTTCCGAGTAATTATCAGATGGCCATCACGGACACAAGGGCATATAAAAGTAAGACAAACATGCAGTGTTTCCTTTTTCTCCCAGGGCTCAGCCCTCTGGTCCTGCTACTCGCTGCCCGTTGCCTCCAAGGCCACGGCATGACACCCGGCCAGATAGATGACTTGGCATTTGCAAAGCAAATGGGCCGTGCTGCATCCAAGTCAATGTGTGTCGGTGTCCCTACTAGGCTTATGCAAAGACCCTCCCAGAGGACAGTGCAGTCCAGGATAGGCCACAGGCAGTGGAATGCAGCAGGGAAAGAATGCCGACAGTGTCCACTAACTCACATGGAAGGCTAGCTAGGGGACTTTTCCTTTCCGTCAGCCTTGCTGTTTCACCTGCGAGGTGTGAGACAACCCTAGATTTGGCTGACCTACATATAGACTAAAGACTAGCATGTGTCTGGCGAGGTAGGAGAAAAACAGACACTTGTTTATTAGGTCTGGAGTTGTTGAGTTTCTGTTCTATTTCTCATATACAGGTAACTGCCAAAATAATGGAAACATTTGAGTAAATGAGGGATACAAAGTATATTGAAATCAGGTACTTCAACACAGGTGTGGTTCCTGAGTTAATTAAGCAATTAAGATCCCATCATGCTTAGGATCATGTATAACAATGCTGGGCAAGCCATTATTTTGGCTACCATGACTATGCCCCCATAGGATGACAATTCCCCGATACACAGGGCACGAATGGTCAATGAATGGTTTGATGAGCATGAAAACGATGTAAACCATACGCCATGGCCGTCTCAGTCACCAGATCTCAACCCAATTGAACACTTATGTGAGATTTTGGAGAGGTGCTCCAAATTATGGAAATTCTCCTGGAAGAATGGGGGTGCCGCACTAGACTGCGGTGCGTTCTGTGTACTGCATGCGTACACAACTCGTGCATTGTTTTACCGTGCAGTAGTACAAACAGAAGTACTGTACATTCACAGACTCGAACTAGCTAGCTTTTAGCTAGTTGAAAAGCGAAGCATATGTGTCAATTATGGAAAATGGGAGATATATGGAATAACCCATCGGCAACCGCTCAACTATATGTACACTCGACGCTAATCCGCAAATATGCGGTGTAGGCTACAGTCAGAGACAGCGGAATGATTTTTTGACAGGGGGTATAGGATTTTTTTGATTTACAGTATTCATATCACTTTTTCTACATTTTGTTATGTTACAGACTTATTCTTTTATTCCTCATTTTGTTTCACTGCACAGCTATTTTCAAGGCCCGCCAGAGATGTTCAAGTCTGGGCTCTGGCTGGGCCACTCAAGAACATTCAGAGACTTGTCCCGAAGCCACTCCTGCATTGTCTTGGCTGTGTGCTTAGGGTTGTTGTCCTGTTAGAAGGTGAACCTTTGCCCCAGTCTGAGGTCCTGAGCCCATGGAGCAGGTTTTCATCAAAGATCTCGCTGTACTTTGCTCCGTTCATCTTTCCCTCGATCCTGACTAGTCTCCCAGTCCCTGACGCTTGGCATTCAGGACAAATAGTTCAATCTTGGTTTCATCACACCAGAGAATCTTTTTTCTCATAGTCTGAGATTCCTTTAGGTGCCTTTTGGCAAACCAAGCGGGCTGTCATGTGCTTTTTACTGAGGAGTGGCCACTCTACCATAAAGACCTGATTGGTGGAGTGCTGCAGAGATGGTTGTCCTTCTGGAAGGTTCTCCCATCTCCACAGAGGAACTCTGGAGCTCTGTCAGAGTGACCATCGGGTTCTTGGTCACCTCCCTGACCAAGGCCCTTCTCCCCCAATTGCTCAGTTTGGCCGGGTGGCCAGCTATAGGAAGAGTCTTGGTGGTTCCAAACTTCTTCAATTTAAGAAGGATGGAGACCACTGTGTTCTTGGGGACCTTCAATGCTGCAGACATTTTTTGGTACCCTGGCCCAGATCTGTGCCTCAACACAATCCTGTCTCGGAGCTCTATGGATAATTCCTTGGACCTCATGGGTTGGTTTTTGCTCTGGCATGCACTGTCAACTATGGGACCTTATTTATATATATATATACACAGGTGTGTGCCTTTCCAAATTATGTCCAATCAATTGAAATTACCACAGGTGGACTCCAATCAAGTTGTAGAAACGTCTCAAGGATGATCAATGTAAACAGGATACACCTGAGCTCAATTTCGAGTCTCATAGCAAAGGGTCTGAATACTTATGTAAATATGGTATCTGTTTATAATTTTTTATACATTTGCAAACATTTCTAAAAACCAATTTTTGCTTAGTTATTATGGGGTATTGTGTGTAGATTGATGAGGGAAAATAATTATGTAATCTATTTTTTACAAGCCTGTAACATAACAAAATTTGGAAAAAGGGAAGGGGTCTGAATACTTTTCCCGAATACACTGTAGATATCATATGTTTCTGCTTATAATTTCTGACATTTTGGTAGGCTATTTGTTAGTCAACTTATCTATACTGTAATTAGATACATGCAGATTCTCTTCTGTCATATGTTGTCCTAGAAACTAAATAAACCCCTAGTCACCAGAATGTCATAAATCGATAGAATGAATGCTTCAATCAAGTCGACGTCGGTAAAGTTCTCTGTCAAAACAAAAAATGCAATAACTCCTGGAAATATTTTCTGTGCAACATGTCCAAACGACATGTTTGACCAGTTGTCTATGGTGCATGTACTATGTAGTTACCTGCGCTGAGCCATACAGGAGACTAGGCATCTACTGCACCACCCCACTACCACTATCAGATTAGAGGGGGGGCAATGTAGCCTGTTTTGTGTCTCCCCACTTTGGTCTCACCCACTAATTAACTATTCATTTTTGCAGATGAAGTGTTTGAGCTAGTAATGTACAGTGCTGCCCTCACTTTTTTCAATTTGAGAATACACAGAGCTGGTAAAACTATTTCTGGAAAATGTATTATAAATTATATTTAATCTCCATTAAAAACAATAGAATGACAAACCAAATAAATATGTATAGCAGCCTAGAGGTGAATGGTGGTTTCTTCCCTGTCTCCTCTCTGGCGGTGGCGAGAACGATGAAGTGTACACTATGTGTGTGCACTGCGGAGGCCCGTCGGCTTGACCACTTTGGCCAATCAGAATGTTGAAAAAAAAAAATACAAATTCACTGTGTCTGCCTTGATGTTCACAAAACTCCACGGACCCCTCTTGCGCAGTGGAACCCAGGACAATATGCGACCACTTGGTTACAGCGGCACCATTATGCCGAGGACACCCAAAGTGGCCACTGTAAAGCCCAAGAGCCTGACCCTCTCTGGAAGTTGCTGTAGCCCTGCTTTAGATCTTTAACCTATATTGACTATTGGTTGAGATGCAGGGCCTGTTCTAGCTTGGTATGTCAGAGTGGGAATGTGAATTGTAAATTGGGCCAAGTTGGAGGTAACAATGCATTAAGCTTCTAGTTTATTGAGATGCATGAATACACCACTCCAAAATATTGATTTCATGGCTGTTTTATAATGAATTTCCTGCAATTCTACGTAGTAATGGTTCATGTTCACTACTTGGTCAATTGATTTGATAGCATGTTTAATCTATGCAAATAAATTCTATGAAGTGATAGTTCACCTGTTTTATTCTGTAATAGGGTATATTGTAACCATGGGTTTAAGCTAATCAAATAAAGTTTATTTATGATACAGTGTGTAAGCTACACAATAAAATGAAATGCATACACTCAATAAAGCTCTCCTCGCAAACAGTGTAATGATATTAAGCTATGTGTATTTGTTTTTACACTAGGCTATAGCCTACAAATAGCTATACTACATAGTCACAGGCCTATTAGGCTATAGGCCTACTGCAAATTATTGTTGTTCCTGAACTAGCCAAATGGCAGCGCTATCCTTCAGCACCACAAGTTGGTTCAACTTCTTTAACATCATTACACAATCCTGGCGCTGTCCTTTCAGCACCACGAAGGGTGCTCCAATCGCTTAAAATAACACTCATCAAGATCTCTTGCCTACGCCTAATAGTCCTCCTCACTTATTATTATTATTATTACAGAAGATCATCACTTCTCACATTGATGCCCGTTTAGTAAAGTTCGATCAAAGCTGAATCAATGTCTTGCAAGATCACATAATGATGAATTCACATTTTACATAACAGAACCAGATATAATACCATAGCATAGGCCTTTAACGTTTACTGTTCCACCAAAAACACCTCCTCATTTCTAATGAGATTTCAGGATGGTTAGCTGAAGCTGAATAGTCAGACCAAAAAATATAATGTGCCAAAACTGCACCACTAGACAGGATATATGGTTTGATTGAAACAAAATACAAGAAAGGCTAATAGATTGTTAACACCGTCTGCTCTAATTCGCTCACGGAACAGTCATTCCAGAAGATCTAAATGCATATTCCCATGAAACTGATTGAGATCAATCAAATTATTAACATGGAGATGCAGTTTGGAAGTTTCACTTGTAAAACGTGAAGAATTATCATTTACGATGGACAGTGATGATGGCCTATTTTGAAATTAGGTAGCCTATGCCTAACTTGGTGTTTGAGGGTATTACATATAGAACATTTTCTTGAGACAATATGTGTGGGCACATGCAGACATTGTTATCGAAGGAGCATATGCATTTTCTATATTAAATTGGCTACATCTGTCGGTACAAACTTTGAGGAAATGATGACATGATCATAAAAAAAAAAATTGTACTACACCACTGGTAATTTATCAACAAAATACAAGATCAAAAAGAAGAACAAACTGTAATAAATTATAATAATTCCATACAACAAAAATGAATTCTGCCTGCCCAATATTTATCGTTTACAAATTAGCTATGACATAGTCAGGCACAAGTTTGGATTTCAGCCCCATCTCAATAGTTTTGACCGTATTTACATTCTCTCACTTCGGCCATGCAGTGCACCTCGCAAAAGGGATTGCTCGTTATGAAATGATTCACTTTACCGTGTGTATCTAAAAATGAACATATACAACGATTGTTTAAAGCAAAACTACCAAAACTATTTCTGAACCTGAACAATCAAAATAACATCTATTGTAAGCCCTGTTCAGCAGGTAGGCTATAGCCAGATGAGAGTTGTCTCTGGTAGTTTACTTTTACTCTGGTAAAACACAATTTTCAATGGCTCATAGATAACAATAACCTAGCACATTACTTAGGTTGTCCCACAACTAATAAAGCCTAATACCACACAAGCCATTTTAGCATTTGAATGCTGAAGGTGCCGCGCAGATGTGCAAGATCAGGAACAGGCCGCCTACCTCGCATTGGTCAGCGCGTGAAGCTGGGCACAGTGCGCAATTTGACTAGGCTCCTGATATTGTCTGGTGTTGTTAGCCAAGCAAAATTACTTGTAGATCAATGAATGTCAACACAGTTACATGCATTTCGACACTGAAACAGAAGACGCATCAGTTGTCACAAAAGATGAGAGGTATTTACGGAAGGTAGAAAGAATGTAATATGAAGCAAAAGAAAACTGAACTGGCGATTAGTAAGGTTTGAATTGGTGACGTGCATCTTAAACAATTGAATCGGGTGAATCGTTACATCGTTAATTCGGGTGCATCTGTTTGTTCAAATATCTTAATTTTACCCATGAATAATGCTTGAAAAGGCAATGAGAATGGAAGCATCTGTTTTGTTGTGGATCTGTGGTTTCAAGCATCTAGACAGTCAGAGTCAGAAACACAGTTATTAACAATGTAGAACATTCACAGTGTCTTTTGCTCATTTCTCCCTGAAATAACTTTCAGATTTTGTGCTATATCCTAGTCCCAGATCTGTTTGTGCTATACAGTATAACCAACTCCAATGGTCGTTGAGTTGGCGATATACCACAAACAGATCTGGGAGCAGACGCCAATGCCCTAGGCCTTGCGTTGTGACCACTACTTACCACTCCGACAGGGAAGGCCAGCACGGCCATCATCCAGTCCCTCAGGCCAATGAGCTTCCTAAGCTGCCTCTCCTGCTCCTGGCTCTCACTGCCCTTGGTCAGCAAGCTGGACAGGTCTGTCAGCACACACACGCCAAAGAACACTGCCTGGATAACCTAGAACAGGGGAGAAGAAGACACATGTAGATCACATCATGTGTACTTCAAGATAGATCAGCCACACACAGAGTGCATTTTTCTTTTTTAAATATAGCTGCTCCAGGAGTTGTGTCACAGGAAAAAGTATTTTCTGCACACTTTACAGGGTTTCAGGTACTTTTGTAAACTTTTTTGCCAGTAATTCTGAAAGTAGCGCCCACAAGCCAAAAGGGGTTCTCGGGAAATTATAGATATGTGCACCACGCCATTGCTCTCTCTCTCACTCTACTGTGTGTGCATCTTGCTAGCTGTCCCTCAAATAGCAAGGGGCTGAAGCTCATTGGCTAGAAATAATTGCTAGGAGCTGGCCCACGTTGGGGGAAACAGTTGCTTTCAAACTAAGGATTTTGTGGCTAATTGTCACGTAGGTATGAATGAGTCGGGAGACAGACGCAGGAATGCGTAATAGTTTTTTTTATTAAGCTCAAATTACTGCGTACCGTGTAAAGGCATGGGGATGAAGAGCCAACAAACACGTAACAAAACACAGGGTAGAAACCCAAAACAAAAGAGCGAGGAGTACCTCGAATAAATAACACTGGCGCACAATGATTAACACACGGGACGAGACCCGTAATCATCTGCGCAATCCACAATGGCACGAAAGCCAAAACACAGTACAGGTACTCACATGACCAACGGACATAGTAACAATAATTGACAGCACCGTGGTGAACAAAGGGTACATATATACAAATACAATCAGTGGGAATAGGGGCCAGGTGTGCGCAATGAAAGTTTCCGGAGGGATCCGTGACACTAATTGAGGTAAGACGGTAATTCTGCTCATAGATTATGCATGTATGAACTACACATTGACACTTCCCACCCAAAGCGGAAGGTTTAAAAAATACTTACAAGTCGCCAAAGTACCAAAGCACGTATTTAAAGCTGCAACATGTAACATTTTGGGCGACCTACCAAATTCACATAGAAATGTGAGTTATACATTTGTCATTCTCATTGAAAGCAAGTCTAAGAAGTGGTAGATCTGTTCAATGTGCTCTATTTCTATGCTTCCCGTTCTTAAGTTTTGTTTTTGAGTCTTACTTTCGGTTTTGTACACCAGCTTCAAACAGCTGAAAGAAAATACTATATTTTTGGTGTAATGAAAATATATTTCACACCGGTTTAGATGGTACAATGATTCTCTACACTATCCATTGCTTGTTTTGTCACATAAACCTAAATTAGGCAAACTATTCGAATTTTAGAAACCAGGCAATGGTTGATAATTTTGGGTCACAAAATCAGTTGATCTCTCAAGAGGACAGTAGCTTCAAATATTTATATCACATTATATTCATGAAAAACATAGTAATCCTTAAAAATATATCTACAATACATTAATACAGTGAGCTCCAAAAGAGTTGGGAAAGTGACTATTTGTTTTGCCTCTGTACTCCAGCACTTCAGATTTGAAATGATATAATGACTATGACTGTCAGCTTTCATTTGAGGGTATTTCCATCCATATCGGGTGAACCGTTTATAAATTACAGTACTTTTTGCACATTTTAGAGGAACAAAACTATTGAACAAATGAACTGTGTATTAAAGTAGTAGAAAGTTAAGTATTTGGTCACATATTCATAGCATGCAATGACTACATAAAGCTTGTGACTCTACAAACTTGTTGGATGCATTTGCTGTTTGTTTTAGTTGTGTTTCAGATTATGTTGTGCCCGATAGAAGTGAATGGTAAATAATGTTTTGTATAATTTTGGAGTTACTTTTATTATAAATAAGAATATAATGTGTTTCTAAACACTTCTACATTCATGTGGATGCTACCATGATTATGGATAATGCTGAATGAATCGTGAATAATGATGAGCGATAAAGTTACAGTCGCACAAATATAATACCCCAAGACATGCTAACCTCTCACCATTACAATAACAGGGGAGGTTAGCATTTTATATCATATCCTCCAAGACATGCTAACCTCTCACCATTACAATAACAGGGGAGGTTAGCATTTTATATCATATCCTCCAAGACATGCTAACCTCTCACCATTACAATAACAGGGCAGGTTAGCAGTTTTGGGAGGGAGTATGATATTTGTGCATCTGTCGCCATTGCGTGCTATGAATATGGGACCAAATACTTAACTTTTTACTACTTTAATACACATAAGTTAATTTTTCCCAATTCCTTTAAAATGGGGGGACTATACACAAAAAGTGAATTTCCTAACGGTTCACCCAATATGGATGACAATACTCTCAAAGGAAAGCTGACAGTCTGCACCTTAACCTCATAGTCATTGTATAATTTCATATCCAAAGTGCTGGAGTACAGAGGCAAAACAACAACACGTGTCACTGTCCCAATACTTTTGGAGCTCACTGTACAGAATGTATATCACAAAGGTGTTCAATTGAGGTGTTCTCTAAAATACGATGAATATTCATGTGAAGTATGAAGATAAATATTTTAAAAAATGGAGATAGATACATTCATAGAGGGTATTTTGTATTTAAATAAGCATGATATAACAACAGAACAATTGCATAAACCCCATCCTGTCAGTGTCTATCCCCTTAAGCTAGCATACGTAATTTTGTGTGAGTCTAAGAGCAGTCTGTGGCAGTGGTGGAGATTATTAATGCATTAAATTAAGAGCTAGAGAACATAACAGGGTGTCTTTATCTCCACAGCAAAAATCCAACAGACTGGAAAGTGTGACTTTAATTCTCATTAATTCACTGTTTAATTTAGGATTCCAGGAACCCACATCTTTTTGGTCAGAAAATTGCCTTGCAAAACTTGGTTTGAGGACAGGGTAGTGCCCAGCAACGGCATTAGTATGACACATAGCTAACACCCAAGACAGGTATTTAATTTCTCAGGAGTTCTTAGTTGTCTTTATATCTTCTACCTCGTTTTTTGCCTCCGTAACAGCGTGCTAGCCTGAGGCTATGCTAAAAAAGAATGCCTTCCAGGTCTTTTTCATTAAGATCAAATGCAACAGGTTTGAAAAACAGAGCTCTCACAGGGAATGAATGCCAAAAGCTAAGCATAAAACCCTTTACTAGCTCTACGGGCTCTTTTCCCTGCCCTGTATCGCAGGCACTTAGGAGCAACCACAGTAATTCCTGGACTGGAGCTCAAGTCATAAAGTGTTGCTCCACACAACTCAAATGTATACAGCTGGGCCAGAGGGCATCTGGGAAGGAGAAAATGGAAGCTGCATGAACAAGAGAGACAGTTTAGCTCTACAACAGCTAAAGGAGTTATGACGTACATAGAATACAGTAATTACAAGCCTGAACATATCCAGTGTGTATTGACTATATTACATTAGAGAAGAGCATTAAGGAAACATCAGTTAGCCATTTATAGAATAATGAGAAGTAATGTAATGTATATAGGAACCTAATTACCTCCACAGTTAGCAGAGGCTGACATGAGAGTACAGTAGTCCATCATTCCTAAGTTAACGTAGACATTAGGTACTGTCCTACACTCCCCCTACCCCTCTTTACATGTGCTGTGTAGCGTGCTGGCAGAGAGGGGGAACTGGACTGGATGCTCTGGGGACAGGGACACACGTCATATGTACTAAAGAGCCAGACAGAATATCTCTCTGCCCACACCTGACCCACTCTAAGCATCACCTGACACTCTGACTCTGTGGGGCAAGGCAGGGGGGTTCTGCACTGTCACCGCAGTTATCGGATGCTACTTATGTGCGTGATGCTACTTATGTGCGTGCATGTGACACATAACATAGAGTAGATGATACTTGCTCTATATGGTTACTTACTTGGCTTAAAACTGATTCGTTTAACTAACAACTTGGAAGTGAGAGAACAATTTAAACCAAAGGTATGACCCAAACAGACGTTCAGTTTCACAATCTGTCTGCTAGATGCCTCACTTTTTATACCTGAAGAAGGCACTATGTTAAACCACAGTGAGACTTTTCAGATCATTTGATTCCTCCAAATACAAGGGTTAGAGGTTTCGTTCTGTCTATTGATGTGGACAAAGGCCAGCTGTCACTGGTGGTATAACCCCACATGACAGCCCTGTGTTCTGCTCCTAATGTATCCCCCTGATGGAAACCCAAATCTGAACCACACACTCAATAATGGATGACTGAGTCCCAATGAAAACCTATCTACAGGTTAAAATCACAGCAAGGCAAGTGAAGTGTTACAGAAATAGTGTTGACAGATCCATGGATGACAGGCCTACAGCTTGTTTCTAGAGTTTCCCATTCCCCCTTGGAAAGGTCTGGTTCGTTGCACAACAGCCTGCGAGCGAGTGGCATGTCTTATTGTGGATAGAGATTGTGCTGTGATAACATGTTTTTGTTGTCTGTTCTAATAATCCCTTCTCCATATAGCAACCACTCTAACTCGTAAGATGACTCAATCATGATGAACATTTAGAATAAGAATGCTTAAAGCAATTCTAATCCTTACCAATAACCAAACCAGTTATTCAAAAGGCCTGTACATACTGTAGCTGTTTCATGTCAAACTGAATATATATCCCCCTCTGAGTCACTTCATGTTAGCTTATTTTCTTCGTGGCCCTATTGTATGAACTAAAACAGAGCATGTACCTTTGTCTAAGTATTCCAGAGAAGAAAAAACCCCAGATTGATGCCAGAATGAGATGATCCATTATAATGGGAAGAGACATTGTACAATTTACAGTAAATTGGAGGCAAAATAGAGGAGCCATTTGAAGGACTATTCCTGGAATTTGCATATTGACTTCATATTGTCATTTTTCTTATTACTGCAGGATCATGATCAAAGATGGAATATTGAACGCACTAAACTCTCTCTCACACACACACACTCTCACACACACTCTCTCTCTCTCACACACACACACACTCTCTCACACTCACACACTTTGTTGTGTCAGGATTTATATGATAGGCAAAATAAATAGCTGTTGTAATGCACAATAACAAAACATTTCATTGCTGTTATTGCATGTAACGCTATTGCCATAAAAATAGTAGTAAAATAGTTCAGTGGGCTTCTAATGTGGAAAACATGAGTCATCTGTAAAGAAATTGACAGAACCCAGGCCCAATAAAAGTGTGTGTGTGTGTATGTGTGTGTGTGTGTGTGTGTGTGTGTGTGTGTGTCTGCAGTAGTAGTAAGCTGAAAATTACAATTAATTTCAGAAAACAAAGGTACAACTGCTCCTAGAAAAAAAGACAAGCAAGACAGAAAGAGAGATAAAGAAAACATCCTGGGTGTTTCCATACAACGTGTTTTACTACCCAAACCACATTCTGTTAAAATGACGGCTGTGTGATAATGTAACAGGGGAATAATTTGAGCTCGGGACCTTGTTATCTTAATAACATCATCTCGGTTACCCACGGGGCACGGCTGGCTGCTTAATTGTGATTCATGATATGATATGATTACAATGTTGCAACAGAATGCAAACCGCTTGCGCGCATCAGCAGCAGCCGAGAAGAGAGGGGCACTTTTTAGTAGGTGTGAGCTTTTTATGTCTAACACGTGCCCCAAAATGTGAGGAATCCGTATTAATCCTGGGAAAAAAATAACATATTGTAGCAGACATCATAATAAGACAAATTAGGCCCGTTTCGCAACCGAGGGTGGGCGGTATCAACAACTGGAGGTAGGTCACTGAAGGTCTGTATGATACCATACTATGACGTGCTACCATTTCTGAATGACCAGGCGCCGTTCTAGAGAACAATATTACACTTACCAGGTCTATGAATGTTAAAAACTTCCAGCTACCGCCGTATGTTTGATGCGCGGGCATGTCAATGGCTTTATAATTGCAGAGGATGGAGAAATAGGACAGGAGGATGGCTACCCTTAGCACCTGAGATGGGATGAGCGCCATGTTTTTTTCCCCTGCTTCCTTGTCTCGTCTCCTGCTTTATTCTCCTGACAGAGCGACGCGGCTATGGGTCTCGCACAGAGCATGGGGGTCGTTGCCTCGGAGAAGGGATGCAGACAGAGAGGAGGGAGCGTACGAGTTGTGCGCGCAGAGCGTGAGGGAAGGGAGGAGGGAATAGGGGTGTTGCCATAGGAACAGAGAACTCATCCTCTCATAGATGAGGACAGGCCAGACCACCGCGTGATACTCTGCATGCATAAAGAAGCTCCTTCAATGATGTCTTCATAGTCTGGTGAATGGTGTAGAAATGTTTTTATTTTATTTTGGGGGCTCGTTTTAAGCAATAGAAGGACTACCAGAATGTGGCAACACAAAATCACCATTAATGACCTGACACCAGACTTCTTCTGACATAAATTATGTTTCAGAACAGAGACAGTTACAGGTTTATGTTTGTAGTTCCATTCTAATACATTATACCTGTCTTTGGCAGAGAGTTTACTATCACTAGAAGCATTTTACAACTTTACTATGGTCTCAAGGACACAACACAACTGATGGTGTTCAGATTATATCTGTTTACTACTTTACTATGGTCTCTAGGACACAACGCGACTGATGGTGTTCAGATTATATCTGTTTACTACTTTACTATGGTCTCTAGGACACAACACGACTGATGGTGTTCAGATTATATCTGTTTACTACTTTACTATGGTCTCTAGGACACAACACGACTGATGGTGTTCAGATTATATCTGTTTACTACTTTACTATGGTCTCTAGGACACAACACACTGATGGTGTTCAGATTATATCTGTTTACTACTTTACTATGGTCTCTAGGACACAACGCGACTGATGGTGTTCAGATTATATCTGTTTACTACTTTACTGGCACTCTTCAGGATCCTAAGGCTCTTTATAAGTTAGATATTTGTGTTATTCATACTGTCAGCGGGTTCTTATCTTTAATTGATGCTGTAAAACTACAGTACTTTAACCAAAGCAAAACACAATTTTGAGAGTGATGGAATCACCTGAGGAGGAACATCAAAGTGCTGCATGGATCTGTAGAGCTAAGAGAATAGGCCTGGGAACTATCAGGAGTGAATCAAGTGCATCAGATTAGACACTATTCTGGAACAGAAACACACCCAGGTTATTTCTCACTGACACGTTCATTGCGTCATACAGTATTACTGTAATCTATAATTGCCAGCTCCAGTCTCTAAGCTTTTTGAGCGATGTCAGGCTGCGGCAGACTAACTCTCCCCCCTGTTAAAATCAGTTTTATGTTGCGATAAGGCAGCCAAAGAGGTTTATTCTGTAAAAATCCCTCACTGGAGGCAGACAAATGGTTTCCAATCCCAGCTATTAAGAGGATATAAAGCTGGGGATTACAGGTTCTGGCCTCGGTCCCCCCCAAAGTCAGCACAAGATTTGAAGACTGGCGGAGGGACTTGGGCAGGCAGAGATGGTATGGATGGGCTATCCTGGTATAACCCTAGTGAGAGGCTTTGTGGGTATGCATTTGAGTCCTGCCTCATTCAGCAACGCAAAAGCTCCCAACTACCATAAATGCACAATTAATACATTTTTGTTCCAGTACGCTGAGTTACTCACACACATTCTGTCAGGTACATTCACTTCATGTAGAGTGCAGAACATGTTTCCGAATTGCTCTGCAAGTGTTCTTGGCCTGCTGCAGAGTTGCAGGGGTCTGCTGGAGTGCAGGCGCAGGCTCTTGACGGTTTGTGGTTAGCTGTTGGGTGTTGGGTGTTTGTTTGAGAGTTTCCAGTGTCACTGGCTGCCTAAAGTGGGAGAGCTGATTCACAGCAAGCTATTGCACACTCATCCAGCTTGCTGTGCACTCTCAGTATACTCGGCGGCTACAGTAGAAAATCAGCCTGCTTTTCACTGTGACGTATTGGTTAGTGGCTTCTGTGGCCTGTGCTGGGTGAACACAGCATGGGCTCCCTCCCTCTCAGGTTTGGATAGGATCTAGTGTAACCATTGGCATTTAAAGAAGTGGAACACTTCTGAGGAGTGTTTTATGTTGGGCCTATAAAGACCAGTGGGTTTAGCACAGACCAGTCAAGACTCCAAACTGTCCATCACATCCACATACTGTGGCCTTTCTGTCACTCAGTTATTTCTCCTTGAATATGTTTTTCATTCTATGTTGACTGTAGATATCCAACCCAACATGTGACATGAAACAGACTGGGATTACTCCATAGGTGTTGTGCAGCCTAAATGTGGCTTGTCACAAATTCCCGTCCGGTTAACTGGGGAGTTTCAGTCCTTAATCCACTCAACGTCTGTCCTCGTCCAAGCATCCGTCTTTAATGACTCCCCCTTGCCTCCGATAAATCTCCTCAAACAACACATGATAGGGTGTCCCTCTCACCTGAGTCCTCTTTCAGAAGATGGACACTTATCCCCCACTAGTTGAGCTGTATAGGAAAGGTCAGATTAATCCTCTGGCAGCCAGGGTAAGGCTGCGTCTTGACTGGCGCTACAGGACATTAAACCCTCCTCTCCTTTCCCACTATTGCACACAGATTTCAACACACACTTTTATAACATGCGAGTGACTGAGCTCTCTCTGTGAGCTGGCTGGCTGGCACGTCATGGCGAGGGCCTAGAAATAGGCCACCAAGCCTCATTAAGGCCCTAAATTCGTTTGCCTCGGTATAATGCCCATATACAAACGCTGGCATCCATCGGCCTGGGTGTTTGTGTCTGTTTGCAAACATCAAAGTCTGGCCAATCAATCTAACGAGGAGAATGAGGACACACATCTGTTCTCTCTCGCCTCTCTCTTACCATTGTCCTCATTTCTGCAATTAGATGTCCCCATGCTAAAACCGCTGCTTTAATCCAGATTAGTACTGACAAATATTTATTTATCTATCTATTTAGCCAGGGGCAAATGCTTCCAGATTTAAACATCGGTGGGTTACATAATAACACATCTGGCAGATAGCTGAGGAAACATGGGTGATAAGCTAGTCATCTAAGTGGAGTGGCTATGTCCAGCCCAACGGGAAGCGTCTTCCATGTGGACGTGTTGCACTGTTTGTTGGTTTATTACGGCATTGCAATCCTGTAGGTTGGTAAGTGCTTTTTGATTTTGAGAGGGATTATGTTTTTTATGGTTTTATCGATTGACTTTGATCATGGCTTTCATGTCTGTCTGTCTGTATTTTGCACCCTTTAGTGATATTAGTATCACTAACCTTGTGTCGGTAGGATTAGTGATAAAGAGCACTGCCAAGGGTCTCCCTGCCTGCCTCGTGTTCTGATTAGAATGGCTCATTTGATTAGATAAAGATGGCATGAGAGGAGCGGCAGAGCAGAACCGCTAATTGTCCCAAAGCCTCTGACTAGCCTGGATGGGAGTGTTGCATGTTGTACATACTTCTGTCTGCTTTCAGCATTGTTCTGATGACTGTGTTTAAAGGATGTGGTTTCTAAATAAAGCTCACTGTATCGTATTCCTGGACCCATAGTTATGCCACAATTTCCATGTTTATTTGTTTCTTTATAGAAGACCGTCAGTGACCCCAGAGGAGAGGGGGCTCAGCCATGTACCTGCCGTGGAGAATGGAGAGAGGCAACGACAGAGGACCTTGTCTATAGCCCAGGCTTTTGATGGTGATGTGTGAAGAGGCCGTAGGCTGCCGCTAGGAAGGTAAACGCTTGTGTTTGCACACGACAATGGTTGATAACACAAGAGCACCACAAAAAGAAAGTGTTGCTTCTACAAACACCAGGCTGTGAAAACTTCAGAGACAAGCAAACAAAGGTGGCACGTAATGGGCCACAAAGACACACTGACAGGTGAGGGTTGAATGGAAATAGCATTCTCATAACCTGCCTGTTACATCAAACCTTCTAGGGTGTGTGTCTGTATGACGACAGAACCTTATCTATTATCTAGCGGCGGTGGACTGGGCTGGCTCTTTATCTGTTAAATTACTAGGCTGGGTTGTATGGCCTAATAGCCGCAACATCCTAATTTTAGCACGGCAAAGTTCCTAATAAAACCTGGGAATTGCTCAAATGGAAAGAGATCATTTTGTGGGAAATATTATTCACAGAGACAGGGTGCATTTTCTCTGTCAGGGCTATCACTCTACAACCACAATATGACATTATAGCACATTTACAAATCCCACCTGGATAATAAAGGAAGAGATCTCATTAGCTAAATGTACACTGGCCGCTGTTGCTGGTTATGAGCAGTCATCGCTGCCATCCGGAAGGGTCGACGGCAGTGCACACAACTTTACTCCGCACAGATCAAAACCTTGTGGTATCATGCTTTACATGCTCACTGAGAGGATTGCAACGACGGGTGCCATGTTCAATTATTTTGTTTAGAATAAATCACAGAAATGACCTAAGTGGGTCTTAGTGCCTAGACTGTTCTGGTTTCATAGCAGCCACTCTGATTGACTGAAGCTCATATACCATATGTGAAAAAACATAGATATAAGAATATCTAATATTCACACAGTTCCTATAGAACTGAAGGGTGTTTAACACCATGTAGTGACAGACTATATATTATAATAAACTCAATGTGTTGTAGATGAAAGTTAAACAATCCTAAATAGAAGGGGGGAAACTCCGACCAGGAACTATTTGACAGGAAAGGGAAATAATAACAGGATCAGTGGCTGTGTACAGAGGCCTGTAATTGGGAGAATATGTTGACCCTGCTGAGCCCAGGAAAGCAGAACAAGCTGCCAAATGTGTGCCAAGTCCTGGGTGGAAAGCATCCCTCTGCCAGGCTGCAATTTCTTACCGCTTTCTGTCAGTTTCTAACTTCAAACACAGTACAGTCCCAGGGGTTTAAGAGGTGCTGGCAATAGCCCAGCTTTTTATCTCCAGCAAATGTTCCACTATGGAAACCTTTGCGTCGGCACAAGAGCCCCAGTGTCCTGAGGTCGTGAAAAGCGAGATGTGCCTCATTTCCGAGGAATAGGGGGTACACTGGCTCCCAGAACAGAAGCGGGTGCCTCTGACCTCAGAACCTTGATGGGTATGTCAAATCTTTCCCCACTCAAACAAACAACAAGTATTGCCAAGAGCATAGAGTTTGAGTAATTGGTCAGTTGATTCTTGGTGTGTTAGAACTATAGGACCAGAAGTGAACAGCTATCAACCTTCAGAAAATTATGAGGCAATTTTTTTTTTTTTTCTGACGTTTTAAGTCGCATCAGTAGAAATCAGACCAGGCATACTTACACTGTTTGAGATTGCTCTAGTAACACATACTCTGTACCTCTTTTGAACCGAAATCTACTGGAACTCTAAGGTCAGAGTCAGTATTCTAGTTGACCAGCAGGGGTCTTTGTTTAGCTCCGTCTGGTACCATAGGGAAGAAAATACAGCTCCTCAGCTGAGAAGCTTTCAACAGGTCTTATATCAAACTGCATAGAAATGTAGAGCATCTTAAGTGTCATTTCATGACTCAACACAATGAGGCACCTGCCATACAAACAATAGGGTTGAATAAACAAACAAGTCAGACTCTTGGGAACATAGGTACAGTATTACCCCATTTGATAACAACAACTGTGGTATGAAACTAATTATTTCTCATATCTGTATGTGTCTATCCTATCAGTGAGAAATGATGTGCCTACGTGCCTCTCTCAGGTATGTCTGATGAAACCTGGGTTGTTGGATCATAGTCACCCGTCCGTTTGGTGCAGTTTTTACTGGCTGTTTTACAGCCTTGGAGCGGGAGATGAAAGCAGCTCTTCATTGAGGATTCACCGCTGGATGCCTGTCATGCTGCGTTAGCGCCCTGCCTTATCATTCACACAAACGGACCTTTGTCATGTGTAACACATATATTTCTTTATGTAATTTCCTGGCAGCAAGAGAGCGAGGCGCTGAAGCTGGGTTTCCAGTGAGTGCGTGGCGCAGCGCTGAGGGTTAATCAGAAGAGCTGAAGGCTGCACAATAGCAGCAGATTAGTGCTGGGTACGACTAGGTGTGGAGCCTGACAGGGGAGCGGCCATGCCAAGTGGGTAAGCACCGGCAATCCATCAGCTGTCAAGGCCTCATTGTCTCCCAGAGGCACTGGTTACAGCCATGGGACGTGCCTGAGGGGAAGAGAGTGTGTGTGTGTGTGTGCGTGCACATGTGTGTGTGTGTCTGTGTGTGTGTATTGCTCAGGAACTATCATGCTTTCGATGATACTGGGGAAGGACAACAGGCAGGATATGGGCTCCAGAGACTCTGTGTGCTTCAGGAAGTGGACTGTCTGATGACTGTGTACAATATGCTGTGTTTGGACAGGCCTTCAATGGACAAGCTGTGACTTGGCTGTGTTCTGTCTCGACCATTAGACAATGAAGAAGCCTTTCAAGGGGCTTGTCTCAGGGTCTATCTGAGAAGGGATCAGTTGACACTGAGCATTATGTGTAGTTGCTCAAAGTACTGCATGTCGGGTTCTCAAACCTTTTGAGTCCGGGGACCCCTTTTGTCTTAGCAAATTCATCAGGGACCCCCTCATAATTAGAACACAAGTCATGTGCGATGAAAATAGCCTACAAGGAGTTTGACTATGACGTCTACAGTACATGGCTGGAGTCTCGGACCCGGGGAAAGAACAGTTCAAAGGCCCGCCATCTGAGAGAACATTTTGCAGTTTTCAAGCTAATTTCCTACAATTCTACACATTTTGCCTTGTGACAAAGAGAAAAACTTAGCCATTTTAAAGCTAAAATTACATTGCTTTATGTAAAAAAAAAGTGGCAGTTGGCCTAGAGGTTAATAGCATTGGGCCAATAACTGAAACGTTGCTGGTTCGAATCCCCGAGAAGACTCTGTGAAAAATCGGCCGATGTGCCCTTGAGCAAGACACTTTACCCTAATTACTCCTGTTGCTAAATTACTCAAATGTAAATGTAAAAAAGGAAATAGGGGAATAATATTGAGTTGAACAAATGTATAATTGGTGGTGGAGTACTGTGGATATCAATATCCCTGTGAGCCTGTAGATGGATAATATGACATTGTATTACACACTTTAAACTTATTCCAGAGATCAATTGGACAAAAGTTGTTTAATCTGTTAGTAATATTCATAAAAAAATGTAATGTAAAAATAAAAAAAAAATACAATTAAAATATCCCTCCGCTGACCCCACTTTGAGATCCCCTGCTGTATGTTAATGTAAAAGTCACATAGTATCATAATTTTATGTGGTAATGGATTTACAACTGAACATGTTTTAAACATTCAAAATAGGATCAGTCACCCTGTTGCAACAACATAGTAGTTGTTTTCACACTGTAAATCAAACTATCACCTGCTTGGCTCTTGGCCCATTATGTTTCAGTGACTAAGTCCGAGTACAAACAACTTGATCCGTGGGAATACCCTCAGGTGTCCTTGGATTTAAGAGTCAAAATGTTAGACTCATGCAGATACTCGTACCAGCAGCCCTGATCTCACCATCTAGGAACACTGTGCCAATGATGCAAGATAACCCAGCAGAGAGATGCTGTTCTAACATGCCCTTTGAGGTCAAGAGCACAGGTTCTCTCTCTTGTTTCTCAAGAGAAAGCTTCTGTCAGTGGGTGCTATAGCCAACCATGATCTTTTCTTGAATAACTGCATATGATTGTGTTATAAACATGATGACAAACACAGTCATGCATGCTAAGAGCGACTGAAAAGATTTGGCATGGGTCCTCAGATCCTCAAAAAGTTCTACAGCTGCACCATCGCAAGCATCCTGACTGGTTGCAACACTGCCTGGTATGGCAACTGCTCGGCCTCCGACCGCAAGGCACTACAGAGGGTAGTGCGTACAGTCCAGTACATCACTGGGGCCAAGCTTCCTGCCATCCAGGACCTCTATACCAGGCGGTATCAGAGAAAGGCCCTAAAAAGTGTCAAAGACTCCAGCCACCCTAGTCATAGACTGTTCTCTCTGCTACGGCACGGCAAGTGGTACTGGAGCGCCAAGTCTAGGTCCAAAAGGCTTCTTAAGAGCTTCTACCCCCAAGCCATAAGACTCCTGAACTGCTAATCAAATGGCTACCCAGACTATTTGCATTGCCCTCCCCCCTCTTCTACGCTGCTGCTACTCTCTGTTTATAATCTATGCGTAGTCACTTTAACTCTACCTACATGTATATATTACCTCGACTAACCGGTGCCCCGGCATATTGACTCTGTACCGGTACCCCCTGTATATATCCTCGCTATTGTTATTTTACTGCTGCTCCTTAATTATTTCGTACTTATTATTATAATTTTTTTCTTATCTAATGTTTCCCCAACCATCAATGCAGTTTTAAGAAAAATAAGTGTTACGGGCTTGTAAGTAAGTATTTCACTGTAACGTCTACACATGTTGTATTCGGCACATGTGACAAATAACATTTGATTTGATTTGAGATACACTATATATACAAAAGTACAGTATGTGGAAACCCCTTCAAATTAGTGGATTCAGCTATATCAGCCACACCCGTTGCTGACAGGTGTATAATATCGAGCACACAGCCATGCCATCTCCATAGATCAACATTGGCAGTAGAATGGCTTTACTGAAGAGCTCAGTGACTTTCAACATGAAACCGTCATATAGGCTGCCATCTTTCCAACAAGTCAGTTCGTCAAATTTCTGCCCTGCTAAGCTGCCCCGGTCAAATGTAAGTGCTGTTATTGTGAAATGGAAACGTCTAGGAGCAACAATGGCTCAGCCGCTCGAAGTGGTAGGCCACTCAAGCTCACAGAACGGGACCACCGAGTGCTGGAGCGCGTAGCACTTAAAATTGTCTGTCCTCAGTTGCAACACTCACTACCAAGTTCCAAACTGAATCTGGAAGCAACGTCAGCACAATAACTGTTCGTCGGGAGCTTCATGAAATGGGTTTCCATGGCTGAGCAGCCGAGCAGCCGCACACAAGCCTAAGATCACCATGCGCAATGCCAACCATGCGCAATGCCATGTCCCAATGCATAGTGCCAACTGTAAAGTTTGGTGGAGGAGGAATAATGGTCTTGGGCTGTTTTTCATTGTTCGGGCTTGGCCTGAACACTACAGCATACAATGACATTCTAGACGATTCCATGCTTCCAACTTTGTGGCAACAGTTTGGGGATGGCACTTTTACGTTTCAGCATGACAATACCCTGTGCACAAAGCGAGGTCCATACAGAAATGGTTTGTTGAGATCGGTGTGGAAGAACTTAACTGGTCTGCACAGAGCCCTGACCTCAACCCCATCGAACACCTTTGGGATGAATTGGAACACCAACTGCGAGCCAGGCCTAATCACCCAACATCAGTGCCTGACTTCACTTATTCTCTTGTGGCTGAATGGAAGCAAGTCCCTGCAGCAATGTTCTAACATCTAGTGGAAAGCCTTCCCAGAAGAGTGGAGGCTGTTATAGCAGTAAAGGGGGGACCAACTCCATATTAATGCCCATGATTTTGGAAAAGATGTTTGATGAGCAGGTGTCCACATACTTTTGGTCATGTTGTGTAGGTTAAGGTGGTTTAGTAGCAATGTTGGATATCTTAAAAATGTTATGTTGGATAATGTTTAGCTTTTTTTAATGTATCCTTTATTTATGCATGTGTCCCATTCAAGTATAGGTATCTCTTACCAGGGAGTCCTTGCGGCAGTATGACAATATAACTCCAAGAAGTCCAGCCATGATTTAAAGACATTAGTTAGTTTAGGGCCATGATTTCCCTTGTGAATGGCTTTCCTAGAGATTAGAGAGAGGAGGTATCCATGGTGTTTCCATGGGGACTCCCAGGTCATAGCTGATCTGATGTGACCATCAGCTACCAGAGACAGTAAGCCACTCATGTTCTAGCTGATAATCCACTTAACTCTACACTGAGTGTACAAAACACCTTCCTAATATTGAGTTGCACCCCATTTTGCCCTCAGAACAGTCTCAATTCGTCAGGGTATGGACTCTACAAGGTGTCAAAAGCGTTCCACAGGGATGCTGGTTGACCTAAATGATCATGTTGACCTAAATGATCATGTCTTTCACCTGGATTCTAGAAGAAAAAGAAACGCACACCTATATAGGCGAGGTGCTGGCTAGCGGAGTGGAAAACTTGAAAATAAAGAAGAGCCGCACACTCTAGGAGCTCAGATGCAAAAAATATTATACCCTGATGAAGACAGCTTGCCTGTCGAAACGTTGGACATAAAATATTTTTTGCATCTGAGCTCCTAGAGTGTGCGACTCTTCTTTATTTTCAAGTTTCACCTGGATTCACCTGGTCAGTCTGTCATGGAAAGAGCAGGGTTCTTAATGTTTTGTACACTCCGTGTATATAAGTACAACACACATATACACACGCCAACACATACTGGAGGAGTTACTGGCTAGCTACAACTGGGTAGCTTAGCTATTGAACTAGCTATGTCTGTCGCGGCACGCATGACTAGAATGACACATCGATGACCCACCAAAGGCAACCCCCATTTCTGTTAGAAAAGACAAAGAGGAGGAGTTGGACAGTTTTTTGTGCCCAAAGTCGACTGTTAAAGCTAATATCCTGAAATTCGACACATTTTGACATTGCTTATGAACTGTTCATATGCTATCTTAGGGGTGCCCTGGAGGTCGTGTGCCCCCATCTCCATTTTTTTATTTTAAAGAATTATTGGGGGGGAGGAATCGATTTGTTCTTAATATTGGGGGGGACATGTATGCCATTCCCTTGGCAATTTAGTCTATAGCATATTGAACCCTGAGAATAAAGAGAACGTTTACACTGTTTTTGAATTACACTAAGGTATATTTATTTATAGGATATGCTAGAGACATATTTTCAAATTGGGCCTCGCATGAAATGTACCCTGGTCTGTCTGTCTGTCTGTTTGTTTGCGTGTCACGTCCCTGGGTGCGCGGCTTAGGGAGTTCCCTTTGTACAGAGCACGGTGGAGAGGGGGACGGGGCCGGATTCTCCATGTCACTGTCCCTGTCCCTGTCCCTCTACCACCTCACACTGCCTCGCTCCACCGCGTCTTCCTCTCTCTCTCAGGGTCGCGCTGGGGGATCCGATGACGTCACGCATCAAACACACTGTCACATTCTCCTTCTCTCTCATTCTCTCTCTCTCATCTTTTCTATTCTGGGAAGTAGTTCCACAAATAAACCCTGTGTCTCCCGATCGCAACCTCACGCTCTAAGCTTCGGCGTCTTCCTCAAAAACGGAAAAATCCTGTCGAAGAGCATTTTTTTACTGACAAGTTTTCTTTATTTATTGGCAGCATAAGGTTCGAGAATAGTCAAGCAGAAGTCGATCTTTGCTAATTTTGCTCGTTCTTGTGTTCTCGTGACGTTTTATCCGGCAATTAGCGAAGTGCCAAGAGCGTTGTCATAGGTTGTCATTTCTCTGGGATGTTAGGCTACCTGGACGTGGGGTTTTGCACGAAACTTTAAATGTGAGAAGGTAAGTGACTAAATAAAACTGTCAGTTGACTTCCAGTGTACAATTTCGTTATTTTGTAACGAAAAATCTATTGCCTTTGTTCCGTTTATGATAATAGCTATGTGGGGATGGGGAATACCCAGCGCTTGCACGCAGATTAGGAATGTTGCGTAATATCCTAAGGAATTTGCACAGCCAATGCAGCGGGCAAACGGTTTGTAAACCGATTAAACTGGATTCATGGCAGGAAGCTTGTATTCTCTCTCCACGGAACAGTCAAGACCATGCACCTCCCTCTGTCACCTATTTGTATATTATTGTCTGTTATGTGCGTGTTGACTGTCGTGGTCTGTAATTTGATGTAGCCTACATCCTATGTTTCTCTGTGCTTGAATGTGTGTGTCTGTGAGAGGTATGGTGGGTGGTACACTAGCCCCGTTCGGGGAATGTTCCATGACGTGTTCGGCGTCAAGAATGGGGCCCATTAAGGGGGTTCTCAGCCGCCTGCCTCTGATTTTTACCCTATTTCTGGTGAAAATAATATGATTTAGTGTAAAAAGAGTTGACTTGTATTATCCATTACGCATGGATTACGAATGGGTTGTTTATGCACCAGATTACCCAACTGCAGCCTATGCACAGAGCTAGTGATGTTGAAAATTCAATTTTTCTCCTTAGCTTGTTTTGTTTCATTGCCTAACTGTTATTTCCTCCCAACCATTTGGTCAACATGTATTTCTATTATATTATTTTGCTCTTGCACATACAGTACCAGTCTTTAGGAAGATACATTTTCATGTTTAACATCCCTCTTGGCTGTCCAATGTATGTTTGACTGATTGAACCCATGTCAATAATATTTACCTGCTGGGTAAAAATCCATATTTCAGTCTGTCATCATGACAATGACAGGTGACTAACTGATGTGTTTTTCATCATCAAAACATAACTAACCATCAACATGCAATAGGTTTTCCCATGAAACATTAATGGATGTGCTCAAAGGCTTTACATCCATGATAACAGTCTATTAACATGGTACCACAATTGAAGCCTATGTTACCCAGTGCAGATACAGCAATAACCTACCTACTATTCCATCATTGTAATTCACCTTTGTTGAGCATGATCTGACTCTAAACGGATATCATTCAGGTTTGGGCACCCACAGCCAAAGGCAGAGAGCAGAGAGTGGCACAGTGGATAGCCGTCAAACACTGGGCATGAATTCTAAAAGACCAACCTACATGCTGTACCATCTGTCCCACAGCCTTGTAGGAGAGGAGTGTGATATATTATGCCATACTGCACACATATTTTAGTGTGTCTTTTGCTGTACCAGCAACCTGATTGTGAGAGGAGGACAGTGAGGTTTTGAGCCTGGAGTACAGAACGTAAACTGTATGATATTGCTCAATTTTACAATGGTCACTTAGCAGTGGATGAAACCCTCTACTCATCTCTTTGTGTGTGGACGTTTTTGTATTGTGTCTCTGGTTAGGGAGCTGGTCTATTGTGAAGCTTTATTTCAGATCTACAGTACCTGTCACAATATACCCATAATAGTCTTTCCTGTACTGACTGCACTGAGACACTGTGGACCATTTGACACCAGCAGTTTAATGATACAGTCAAATGTTCTGTGGTGGGGTAAATAAATAGTAGGCTAATGTCCTTCTCTGCCTTTGAGCTACGGCCCTGAATACACACAGAACACAACACACAGCCTGGAAAGAGGAGATCTACTTTGCACCATTGTCATTATGGAAGATTCACTCTCACCACTTAGTTTCAAAGAACAAACCATGCGACACATTTAATGACTTGATTTCCCAGAGAGGGAATTGAGTTGGGAACGGAAGACCATGATATCTAAAACTTGCTGTTCTTAGTGGTTCTGCATATATTATCTATAGTGGTGGCTGTAGTGTATAGATCAGGGGACTGGGATGCTAGGATATTACTGAGAATGGATCCTAAGTATCTTTGCCTTCATGTCACCCTTCAGTGATGGGAAGATGACAGTGACTCACACCTGAGCTGTGTCTGGCCCCTTCTAAGTCCTCTAAGCAATCTTTCTGTCCCACATAATCCCAAATAGGACTGTGATTTACAGTGGCTTGTGAAAGTATTCACCCCCCTTGGCATTTTTACTATTTTGTTAGATTTTTGGGGGGGTTTGTATCATTTGATTTACACAACATGTCTACCACTTTGAAGATGCAAAATATTTTTTGTTGTGAAACAACAATACTTTGTAGAGCTACCTTTTGCAGCATTTACAGCTGCAAGTCTCTTGGGGTATGTCTCTATAAGCTTGGCACATTTAGCCACTGGGATTTTTGATCCATTATTCAAGGCAAAACTGCTCCAGCTAGTTGGATGGGTTGCGCTGGTCTACAGCAATCTTAAGTCATACCACAGATTCTCAATTTGATTGAGGTCTGGGCTTTGACTAGGCCTTTCCAAGACATTTAAATATGTCCCATTAAACCACAAGTGCTGCTTTAGCAGTATGCTTAGGGTCATTGTCCTGCTGGAATGTGAACCTCCGTCCCAGTCTCAAATCTCTGGAAGACTGAAACAGGTTTCCCTCAAGAATTTCCCTGTATTTAGCGCCATCATCATTCTTTCAATTCTGACCAGTTTCCCAGCCCCTGCTGATGAAAATCATCCCCACAGCATGATGCTGCCACCACCATGCTTCACTGTGGGGATGATGTTCTCGGGGTGATGAGAGGTGTTGGATTTGCGCCAGACATAGCGTTTTCCTTGATGGCCAAAAAGCTACATTTTTGTCTCATCTGACCCACATGCCTTTCCCACATGCCTTTTGGCGAACACCAAAAGTGTTTGCTTATTTTTTTTTCTTTAACTTCTTAGGGAGTGGCTCCCGAGGTGACGGTTTTGGAGAGCCTGGCGTGCCCAAAGTAAAATGCCTCCCATTCAGGCCCAGAAAATAGGATATGCACATATTTAGTACCATTAGATAGGAAACACTCAGAATTTTCCAAAAGTGTTAACCATTAGTCTGTGAGTAAAACAGAACGCATATGGCAGGCGAAACCCCGAGGAATTTCTGTCCTGGAAAAAGTGATTTTGACACATTGCTCATTTGGAACCCTCCCTCATGAAAATGACCATATAAGGGCATATGAATGCAGTACCCATCGCTTCCTTTAGATGTCAACAGTCTCGAGACAGTGTAAATTTTCATTTTGGATGCTTTAGACCAGAGAATAAGAGCAAACCAGGAAGTATCCTTTTTATGTCAACAGTACCCAGCGCGCGCTCCCGACAAGGCGCGCAGTGTCTTCTTTACCGTCTTTATCGATCAGTTTATATTCCGGTTGATTTATAATAGTAAATATACGTAAAAGTGTTCCTAAGGATACATTTAAAACTATGTTTGATTGTTCTTGGACAAGTTTATGGGTATAAGATGAACGAGTTCTCTTCACGTTTCAATGGAGGAGTGGAGGCTGTCGTTTCTGATTATAATGCACGAACCAAATGGAGATTTATGGATAAAATACATTACTTTTTCTAACAAAAGAACCATGGATTGTCTTCATTGGACACTTAGGATGACCTCAGCAGAAGTTCTTCAACAGGTAATTGATTTGTTTTCGCTGTGAAATGTGTTGTGTGTGTGCCATGATGGCTAATGGATTCATGGCTTTGGGAAAAATATGTGAGGTGCTACCCTCAAACAATCAAATGTGCTGCTTTAGCCGTAAAGCCTTTTTGAAATCTGAAAACGCTGTGATATTGCCAAGAAACAGAGCTTTTGATGAGTATGGAACACTTGTATATTGGTGGATGTTTAATAATTCAACTTTTGGATTTTGAATTTGGCGCCTTGCATTTCAGCTGGTAGTGTCGGGTAGTGAGAGGTTAAGCAATGACTTTTTTTCTGTTAAGCAATGACTTTTTTTCCGTAAAGCCCAGCTCTGTGGGGTGTAAGGCTTAAAGTGGTCCTATGGACAGATACTCCAATCTCCGCTGTGGAACTTTGCAGCTCCTTCAGGGTTATCTTTGGTCTCTTTGTTGCCTCTCTGATTTAATGCCCTCCTTGCCTGGTCCGTGAGTTTTTGTGGGCGGCTGTCTCTTGGCAGGTTTGATGTGGTGCCATAGTCTTTCCATTTTTTTTATAATGGATTTAATGGTGCTCCGTGGGATGTTCAAAGTTTCTAATATTTTTTATAACCCAACCCTGATCTGTACTTCTCCACAACTTTGTCCCTGACCTGTTTGGATAGCTCCTTGGTCTTCATAGTGCCGCTTGGTTGGTAGTGCCCCTTGCTTAGTGGTGTTGCAGACTCTGGGGCCTTTCAGAACAGGTGTATATATATTGAGATCATGTGACACTTAGATTGCACACAGGTGGACTTTATTTAACTAATTATGTGACTTCTGAAGGTAATTTGTTGCACCAGATCTTATTTAGGGGCTTCATAGCAAAGGGGCTGAATACATATGCACGCACGACTTTTCAGTTTTTATTTTTATAATTTTTTGAAACAAGTAATTTTTTCATTTCACTTCACCAGTTTGGACTATTTTGTGTATGTCCATTACATGAAATACAAATAAAAATCCATTTAAATTACAGGATGTAATGCAACAAAATAGGAAAAATGCCAAGGAGGGTGAATAATTTTGCAAGGCACTGTATATTACAGAAGAAGCTGTGTGTTATTGTTTGTGTGTGTTTATGTGTGAGGAAGAGATGGTGTTTTTTTCTACTTCTGATAACAAGAGGAATGATTACAATTGCACCAATGAGTAATTTGTATTTATTATGGATCCCCATTATCTGTTGACAAGGCAGCAGATACTCTTCCTGGGGTCCAGCAAAATTAAGGCAGTTATGCAATTTTAAAAACATTACAATACATTCACAACAGATTTCAGGACACGTTAAGTGTGTGCCCTCAGGCCACTGCTATACTACATCATATCTACAACACAAAATCCATGTGTATGTGTGGGTATAGTGCGTATGTTATTGTGTGTAAGCATGTGTCTGTGCCTGTGTTTGTGTCTCTTCACGGTCCCCAATGTTCTATAAGGTATATTTTTATCTGTTTTTTAAATCAAATTTTACTGCTTGCCTGACTTATTTGATGTGGAATAGAGTTTCATGTAGTCATGGCTTTATGTAGTAATATGTGCCTCCCATAGTCTGTTCTGGACTTGGGGACTCAAATCAAATCAAACCTTTAGTTGTCACATGCCCCCAAATACAACATGGAACTCTATTCCACATCAAGTAACTCATGCAAGCAGTAAAATTTGATTAAAAAACAGATACAAATACACCTTATGGAACAGCGGGGACCTTGAAATGCTTACTTACAAGCCCTTAACTCAAGAAAGAGTTAAGGAAATATTTACCAAATAAACTAAAGTAAAAAGAAGAAAAAATCAATAATATATATATATATATATATATATATATATATATATATATATATATATATATATAAAAACAGTAATGAGGCTATATACAGGGGGTACCGGTACAGAGTCAGTCAATGTGTGGGGGTACAGGTTAGTTGATGTAATTTGTACATGTAGGTAGGGGTGAAGTGACTATGGATAGATAATAAACAAGTGTAAAAACAAATGGGGGGTCAGTGTAAATACTCCATTGGCCATTTGATGAATTGTTCAGCAGTCTTATGGCTTGGGGGTAGAAGCTGTTAAGGATCCTTTTGGTCCTAGATTTGGCGCTCCGGTACCGCTTGCTGTGCGGGAGCAGAGAAAACAGTCTATGACTTGGGTGACTGGGGTCTTTGACACTGTTTGGGCTTTCCTCTGACATCGCCTAGTATATAGGTCCTGGATGGCAGGAAGCTTGGCCTCAGTGATCTACTGGGCCGTACACACTACCCTCTGGAGTGCCTTACGGTCAGATGCAGAGCAGTTGCCACACCAAGTGGTGCAGCTGTGAAGAGACCTCTGGTGGCATGTCTTGTGGGGCATGCATGGTTGTCCGAGGTGTGTGCCAGTAGTTCAAACAGACAGGTTGGTGCATTCAACATGTCAATACCACTCACAAATACAAGTAGTGATGAAGTCAATCTCTCCTCCACTTTGAGCCAGGAGAGATTGACATGCATATTATTAATGTTAGCTCTCTGTGTACATCCAAGGGCCAGCCGTGCTGCCCTGTTCTGAGCCAAATGCAATTTTCCTAGGTCCCTCTTTGTGGCACCTGATGACACGACTGAACAGTAGTCCAGGTGCGACAAAATTAGGGCCTGTAGGACCTGCCTAGTTGATAGTGCTGTTAAGAAGGCAGAGAAGCACTTTATTATGGACAGACTTTATCTTAGCTACTGTTGTATCAATGTTTTGACCATGACAGTTTACAATCCAGGATTACTCCAAGCAGAATAGTCACCTCAACTTGCTCAATTTCCACATTATTCATTACAAGATTTAATTTAGGTTTAGGGTTTAGTGAATGACTTGTCCCAAATACAATGCTTTTAGTTTTGGTATTATTTGGGACAAACTTATTCCTTGCCACCTTTTCTGAAACTAACTGCAGCTCTTTGTTAAGTGTTGCAGTCAATTCAGTTGCTGTTGTAGCTGACGTGTATAGTGTTGTCATCCACATACATAGACACACTGGCTTCACTCAAAGCCAGTGGCATGTCGTTAGTTAGGATTGAAACAAGTAAGGGTCCTAGACAGCTGCCCTGGGGAATTCCTGATTCTTCCTGGATTATGTTGGAGAGGCTTCCATTAAAGAACACCCTCTGTGTTAGACAGGTAACTCTTTATCCACAATATAGCAGGGGGTGTAAAGCCATAACACATACATTTTTCCAGCAGCAGACTATGATTGATAATATAAAAAGCGGCATTGAAGTCAAACAAAATAGCTCCCACAATCTTTTTATCATCAATTTCTCTCAGCCAATCATCAGTTATTTGTGTAAGTGCTGTGATTGTTGAATGTCCTACCCAATAAGTGTGCGGAAAGTCTGTTATATAGCATTGTATCTGGTCAACACAATTTTTTCCGAAAGTTTACTAAGGGTTGTTAACAGGCTGCTTGGTCAGCTATTTGAGCCAGTAAAGTTTTTTTTTACTATTCTTAGGTAGGGGAATGACTTTTACTTCCCTCCAGGCCTGAGGGCACACACTTTCTAGTAGGCTAAAATTGAAGATATGGCAAATAGGAGTGGCAATATCGTCCGCTACTATCCTTTAATTTTCCATCCAAATTGTCAGACCTCGGTGGCTTGTCATTCTTGATAGAAACAATCATTTTTTCACCTCTTCCACACTCACTTTACAGAATAAAAAATTACAATGCTTGTCTTTCATAATTTGTTCAGATATACTTGGATGTGTAGTGCCAGCGTTTGTCGCTGGCATGTCCTGCCTAAATTTACTAATCTTGGCAATGAAAAAAATAATTAAAGTAGTTGGAAATATCAGTGGGTTTTGTGATGAATGAGCCATCTGATTCAATGATTGAGCGGAGTTTTCTTTTTATCCCCAAATTTCATTTAAGATGCTCCAAAGCTTTTTACTATCATTCTTTATATAATTTCTCTTTGTTTCATAGTCTAGTTTCTTCTTATTTTTATTCAGTTTAGTCACATAATTTCTCAATTGGCAGTAACCTTGCCAATCGGTTGTGCTTCCAGACTTATTTGCCATACCTTCTGCCTCATGCTTCTCAACCATACAATTTTGGGTTTACTACCATTTTATTTGGGCATTTTTATTGTTCCGAAATGTGGTGGGTACTCTCTTCGTTCACAGGACTTTATCCTGCTAACTGTTCAATGTTTTTAATTAGCTGTTTTATGATTTTGTTATACTCTTGTGAATTCTATGGTTTTTACTAGATTAATTGTGTAATGACTTGGTGCTGCCTATCTTGGCAAGGACGCTCTTTAAAAAGAGATTTCAAATCTCAATGAGCCCTTCCTGGTTAATTAAATAAAGGTTAAATAAATAAATAAAATAATTAAATAAAAAATGCAATTCCTCATCAATCCAAGGGGATTTAACCGTTTTTACAGTAATTTTATTAATGGTTGCATGCTTATTAGTACCTAGAATAAGCAATTTCATAAATGTGTCAAGTGCAGGGTTTGGTTGCTCCTTATTACACACCACAGACCAGCAAATATTCTTTACATCGTCAACATAAGAATCACTACAAAACGTATTGTATGACCTCTTATTCACTATTTTACACCCAGCCTTTGGAACTTTAATGAGGACACAGAGGTCCAAGCACCTGGATGACCTTCAGACTAGTCGGTCCCTTTGATCTCACAGTGTGGCATTGTGGATCCAAATAATATTCAAATGCATGAGATGGTCAGAGATGAGTCAAATGGTTAGAGATGGGTCATTGTGACTGTGTAGTTATGCCTCTTTATCCAGGGTATATTGCAATGGGTTTGTAGGTCTGTGGTGTTGCGTGCATTACGCTAGAAATGTTTTCATGTCACAATACACTCAGACACCTGCGTCCTACGTCTGACGCCATGGAAATGTCTAACTCTGAAAACAGCACAGGATCCTGACCTTGGCTTGAAATCTTCACAATCATGTGATCACAATAACAAAAACCGCGTTGACACAGGTGACTCGATGTTCAGGTTCCCCCCTCTACAGTATCTCTATGTAAGGCATGTGTGTATTTGTGTCTCTGTGTGTGTGATAGTGTGTATTTATGTAAACAGTGTTTTCCGTAAGTACATCAACTAGCCAGCCAAATAGAAAAAGTAGCCATGGGCGGGAGAACAAGCTCTATTTTTATGGCCTAAGGTATATTCGAATGCCTTGATTTCATACGAAATATCCAGATTGGTAAAATGAGTTGTGTTTTTGAGTAGAAAGACATTACTTTACTTTACAATTAAAATTACTGAAAATGGATGAATTCAGTATGTTAGTTGTTTTAGGCCTAAATGATCAGGACGATTACACCTGTCTTCTCTTGAGATTAAAGTCATATTTATACTGAACAAAAATATAAACGCAACATGTAGCAATTTCAAAGATTTAGTTACAGTTCATATAAGGAAATCAGTCAATTGCAATAAATTCATTAGGCCCTAGTCTACGGATTTCACATGACTGGGACTTGGTGAGGATGATGAGCACGCAGATGAGCTTCTCAGAGACGGTTTCTGACAACAACAAAAAATTTGGTTGTGCAAACCCAGAGTTTCATCAGCGTGGCTGGTCTCAGAAGATCCCGCAGGTGAAGAAGCCGGATGTCGAGGTCCTGGGCTGGTGTGGTTACACGTGGTCTGCAGTTGTGAGGCCTGTTGGACGTACTGCCAAATTCTCTAAAATGATGTTGGAGGCAGCTTATGGTACAGAAATGAACATAAAATTATCTGGCAACAGCTCTGGTGGACATTCCTGCAGTCAGCATGCCAATTGCACACTCCCTCAACTTGAGACATTTGTGGCATTGTGTTGTGGAACAAAACTGCACATTTTAGAGTGGCCTTTTATTGTCCCCAGCACAAGGTGTACCTGTGTAATGATCATGCTGTTTAATCAGCTTATTGATGTGCCACACCTGTCAGGTGGATGGGTTATCTTAACGTAGGAGAAATGCTCACTAACAGGGAGGTAAACAAATTTGTGCACAACATTTGACAGAAATAAGCTTTTTATGTGTATGAAAAAATTCTGGGATGTTTTAAAATTCTGGGATGCTCATTTACATGGTTCCAACACTTTACATGTTACATTTATATTTTTGTTCAGTGTACATTGTTACTGCAATATATGAATTGCCAGATCGATGTATGTTCTTCAAATAATGTATTGTATTGGCTCTGCTGCTGTGGACACTTAGTGTAAGAAAACCAATGTCATTTTGTAATTTGGGTGAACTATCCCTCTGACAGTTTGGCCTGTCAATCAATCACTGTCCGTGGGATTGTCAGGGGAGGGGGCAGAATGTTTATAAATCAGAGTTGGTAGGGTTTCAGACCCGTCAATCAGTCACTGTGGGTGGGACTTTGACGGAAGATGTTAGATTAGTAATACAGTCAGAAAAACTGGTTTACTCATTCAATTGAATGTATTGTATAAAATACTGAATCTAATCAACTGTTTCAATTGAGTTTGTGGCAAAACCTAAGAAAAAAGGTTGTGAGAAACAACGTGTAAATTCAAATGGAGCTGACTGCGCCAACTAGAGCATACAAAAAAATAACACAGGTACTGAGAGGCGGCAACAGACAGCAGACTAACAAATCAGCAGTCTGTCCCTGTCTTTGCTCGCTTAGTGACTGACAGGCGCCTGTCCTATCAATAGATCACTAGAAGATGTTTGGCTACCCAATGAGCAAGGGCTACCTAATATGCAAGGGGTCCATTGTTTCAAGGTTCTGTTGGTCCCATAGTGACAAATTACATTGTTTTGATAGCAAAGTTGCTATGTTAGCATCAGCTATTTCTTTAAATATTTTTTTTATTTAACTAGGCAAGTCAGTTAAGAACAAATTCTTATTTACAATGACTGCCTACCCTGGCTATTTTCCATTTGTTGACAAACAGTTTTCCATAACAGCTAGCAAGCTTCCTTAGCTTGAAGGAAGTCATTTGTCACTGTGGACCCCGTGTGAATTGGGTAGCATGATCACGGGCTACCCAATTCGCCAGGGGTCCATTGTTAGTGAGGATGTAACAGAAATCCAATCTCTTGCGGTAGCTACCAATAGTTGACGCTAACGTGGCCACGTAGAGCAACGTAGCTATCAAAACAATGTCATTCATCACCATGAGGCCAGCGGAACCTTGCTAACAAAGGACTCTGTGCATATTGGGTAGCCTGTACTCATTGGGTAGCCCGTGCTCATTGGCTAGCCACCGATGCATGTCGTTCATTCTAGCGGGAGAAGGCTATACAGACTTTTCTGACTAGTGAATTTAGTGAATTTAAACTTTTAAATTAAAGTAAGCCTAGATAATAAATGGAGTGGAAAAAGTAACCGGCTGACAATGAGTCTGTTATCGGCTATTTAGCTGACCGCCGGCGATTATGGAAAACATTGTGTACACCCCAGCAGTGTGTATGTGTTCCTCCTCACAGCTCTCAGGCCCCAGAGGTAAGGTGATAGGGCCACCTGTGACCGGGTCCCTGAGAGGGGCCCTTTGAATTATTCACCGGCACCGTGGTCCCTGCACCGCATACAGTTAATGGGCCGACGCGGTTCAGTGGTTCACCCTGCTAAACACTCACCCTGCTCTGTGGTTTCCCCTATTAGCTGCACATGTACACCTGCAGAGCTAGGAGGCAGGGAGGGGAAGCAAGGGAGAGGGTGGTGGTATGTGGCGCTGACTACAGCTCCCCTGGAGCAGCAGTGGAACAAGGAGGAAATGGCAGTGGTAACCAAGGCGACCCCCTCCCTCTCTCTTTCTCTCTACAAGGATGCTTTGTTGAGCCAACGCTGGGCTAACAGAATGTGCCTCCTGTTGCCCTCCTCGAGTGTCGTATGGTCCATATTTGCGTAGGGTCTGCCGGGCCGGGCTTCCGAAGAAAATTACACTCAGATGGCTTGATATAAGTGGTGGAGGGAAATTGCAACAGTAGGAAGCTTGATAACATCTGCACCTGTGCTCCGTGGCTGTAGCCCAGTGCAAAACCATAGCAGGCTGTTCAAGGCTAATGGAAGAGAGAAGTCCTTCAAAAGAGAAAGACAGAATTGGTGAAAGAATATATTATTTGTACGCCTACTAGTTTTATTCTCCCTCTTGTGTATCATGACAAACCTTCCTTAAAAGGGAAAAGCCTGCACACATATACTTGTAGATTCTTGGCGTATTTGCTTTCCTTAAATGAAAGGGTTTTCTCTGAATAAAGTGTTGATTTACAGTGTAATTGGCCCTAGCTGGGTATCAATGCAGACAGGCATAGTGTGGCCGGATGGGGCTATTCACAGCTGAGCAATGACACTCCTCCTCAGATGCTGTCATGGACCACATCAACTATACCCGCATAATGGATCAGTGTGACACACATGCACGTGCACACCCACCCACACACAGGGCTATATGTCTTCTAAATGTGAACCCCTGTCAATGGAGCAGGACATGGCCACTTAGGAAACAGAGGGGCAGCAGTGCAGGCACATTCTGACGGAGAGTAAACACATGGAGTAGTCTTTGTGTTGTTGTCCTCCTGCTACTCCTCCTCCTCTGGGTGACTGAAAGGAGTGTATTTCCTCCGCCGGCTGTGCCGATGCCCTGGAGGAGTGTGAACGCTGTGTGACGTCCTCGCTAGTCACTCGCCCTGGCTGCACAACAGGAAACACTCATGGCCTCCTCCTTCCTGCTCTCAGAAAGAGGTAGTCTCTCTCCCTTTCCCCCTATTTCTTTCTTTTCTTTTGCTTTCTGCAGCGGTAAAACCAGCTGATGGTGTGTCACTGGCTCGATTTATTCCTCCTCCGCTCCCAGCCAGCCAATCAGACCACAGCTGCTTATGCTAAAGAATATGATAATTTTTTTCTCCCGCTCTGCTCCCGCCTCTGAGCATTGAGCAGTGCTAGAGGCAGAGAGAGAGTGAGCAGGCGAGCTAGAGAGAGAGAGAGTGAGAGAGGGAGGGCTGCAGACAGTAGAAGGGAATAGTTGTTATTCTCAGAGCCGTGTGAACGGCGCTCGTAGAGGCTTGAGCGACTCGGACTCTGTGGCTGGGATTTCTACCCCCCGCCCCTCTCCCCAAGGCTCCCCATCGCTGAAGGGATGCAGAGGACACCGTGTCAGGTGGGCTGCTGGGAGGCTTGGCTCTGGAATACTGCTGAATAATGCCGGGAGAGAGATAGAGAGAGTCTGGGCGATAGAGAGCGAGAGAGCTGTCTTGTCAGTGTGTCTCGGTGCTGCTCTTGTCACCTGCCTCTCGTCAGCCAAGGAGGTACTTCACATTGACTATGTAGGACAGGGCACAGAGGACAGGGGTGAGAGCAGAGAGGGTCTCTCTCAGGGATGGTGGTAGAGGCTCCACCACACCACCTGAAGGAGAAAGAGGAGCGTAGCAGGCTGACCGGCACAGATACGTAGAAGAAAAGTGTGGCGAGCAGGTTCACTGTTCACTTTGTGCAGAATATACATGACTACCAATACCTTTTAGTGCCATTTTATTTTACACTTTCACTGTGTTTGTCTGGGATTTGTGTGTTATTTGTGCATGGTCATGCACGTTTAGCCACTAGTCTTTATAATCTGACAGCCCGTTTCTCTCTCTCCCGATCACAGAGTGTGTGAAGAGGGTGTGTGCCTGGATAACTTTGCCAGGACTGCCAGGGAGAAGAAGTCTGACAAATCCCAGAGGTATGTTCCCATACTGTACTCTACTGACTGGACTGTACCGTTTTTCATCTGTACATCTCTGGTCAGCCATTTCCATCATTCTTTACACAGGACAGGAGCTACATCATAGGAGAATGGACAGCTAGCTAGAGGTGTTAACGTGTGAATTTCTGTCTAAAAGTGAGAGATCTTTAATAGAACCAATGAAGCCGTTTTTTCTTTTTTTCCGCATAATACCCATCATTAGAGGGTAAAATGGCAGTCCCTTTGTCTGATAGACGGGTTTGAATGAGGCATAATGTAGTTATTTTGTAGAATTATTCTCAATGTCACTGCTGAATACCATGGTAACCAAATGACTCAGTTATAATCTTTTGCCAAGTGTATGATATCCAAAATGTAGGATGTTTTTTGTGTTCGCTTTTTCCTCCATTTAACATATGAATGTCGCTAGACTAATTATGGTGCAATTATTTCCATGCAATGGGCTTGATAAAAGAAACAGTCGGCGTCAGATGATGTGTGCTGTTGACAACGTGCAGCGATGTAGCCTTTGAAGGTTTAAAGAGCGTTCTTCTGTCACTCGTGTCACTGTGTCATATCCTGTTCCTTTCTCTCTCTCTCTCTCTCTCGCTTCCCTTTGTGCCTTGTTGTGGAGGTGGTGTGTATTCCGGCTGCAGCACAGTTCTTTGACTGACTGAGGCTCTCAGTGGGGCTGCAGAAAGAAAAATATATGTAAAACACTGATAACCATCACACTCTGCTGAGCGTGTGTGTGGGTGCGCCCCACACGTCCATCAGTGTTAGTGTGTGAATGTCAGCATCTCGTCGTCCCCGGCTCACACAGGAAGTGGGAGTGACAGTGTGGGGGTGCTTCAATGCTACCTGTGGCTGCGTTTCGGGGTGACAAGCCTGGCAGTGCCAGTGTAGGTGGGTAACGGGGGCACAGGCAGGGAGAAATGTCACTAATTGCACAACTTTATGTGGCAAGCTGCTCAACAAGAAAAAATAGACTTTTTCCCTTTCTGTTTAAAAAGGAGAGCTTTCCAGTTCTTCGAATGACTATGGTTTTATCGATACGTTATTAAATATTATATTGCAATAGAATTTGAAACTGTTTATTACTTCAATATTTTTTCCTCTTCATTTTGTACCATATAGTAAACTCTGGTTTGGTAACTGTTTATTTTCCCTGCAGACACAATCCAATGGTATTAAGTGCTTAGTTGGTTAAAAGGAATGTATAATCTTGTTTCTCTCCGCCTTGGGATCTGTCATCATGCAATGTTTATGTTTCCGAGCTCTATTTTTCTAAGATGACAGGAGAGCACTGTAGTAGAGCCCTCCAGATGTTGTTTCATCTGCTAATTGGCGATTCATGCAACCCCCTGGAAAACTGTGGGATCCAAAATGGCTGCCAGTGAGTCAGCTGAGCAGCAGGAGCTGTCAACAGCCGGGAGGGGGTTAGACATCGGTTCGTCAAAGTTCAATATAGCGGATATTGGGAGTGCAACTGAAGCTGTTAGTGGAGTGGGATGCATGGTGTTTTGGGAGGGAAGAAGTGGGAGAAGACGTCAATCGTGAACAGTTTATGGATGCTCTCTGTATTTAGGTCATGTCTTGTCCAATGGAAAATAGTTTCCATGGGTCTTCAGTGTAGACAGACAGACAGGGAAGTAGGATTTATACAGTCTTGCCTGCGGGGGTATAGCCATAACTCCTCCCTCCCACAGAGCACCAATGGACTCACACAGAAGTGGGTGTGCTTAATGTGTTATAATTTATGAATAGTGGCTTGATACATGGTAACATTCATATTATTATGCCAAATTATTATCAATACCTATGTTCATTGTCCAGTGGCGACTTTTTTCCGAAGCAGTACGTTAACCATAAGGTATATTTACTCATAGACAGTGCTTGCATTGTACAAGTGACAGTCGTGTCTCGCAGTACCTTCCTTCTGCTGTTATCCATAGCTTTGTGTTCCCAGTGGAACTGCCTGCCATGCTTACAAGTCAACCATGGCCACTCTGGCCCTGCGGTCACCCCAGCCCAGCCAGCCACGCACCCCGTAGGCTCATGCGAGGTAGGATTTGAGTTGCACTGGTGCTTATTTCGTATTCAACAGGAAACACTCCCATCCCACATCCATGTAGACAGTAGTCTGTCTACTGTGAAGTTTAATCCCCATAGGATGGTGGCTACTGTAGCAGAAGATCAGACTACCATGCGCTGGGTCATATAAGGCTTCTCTGGTGGTCTACTCTCTCCTTTGGTGTAGTAGAGTATGTGTGCCTGTCTCCAGTGCAGTGTCGTGCAGGCGTACAGAGGTAGAGGTGGCTCAGCTCTGTGGCCAGTCACGCGATGCCCTTGAGTTCTGTGCTGCCACCTTTTGTCACGTGGCATCAGCCCAGCCAGCTCAGCTCCCTCTGAAAGCAGCGGGGTTCCGTCAGCACCGCCATCTTCAGCCCTCAGCCCAGGGAAAGGTCAATGCTGCCAGGCGGGAGGATTGGACCAAGGTGCTGGGGCTCAGACACTCACACACCTGGCAGGGAGAGCTCGGATACGGAGAGAGATCTGCAGCTACGCTAGTCACCAGGGCTGAACTCAGCCCCATAATGAGCCGTCGGCTCCCTACTAGCTCAGATCAGCTCCCCTCTCCCTGAAGCAGACACATTTAGGTACATCATGTTGGGTTGGTGGGATTTAGCAATCCACACACGTAGACTTTCTAGGTAAGTAGGTGTGGGTAAGGCAAATAGGACATGAGACCTCTGGCGCAGTTGGAGTCTGATGCGTGTGTGTATATGCCTGTGTGTGTGGTTATGCCTGTGTGTGTGGAAGGTCTCCAGGCGTAGGAGCGCTGTTAAGCTGCAGCGTCCCCTCTGACCGTATGGCCATGGGGAGTCCCAGCAGGAGAGGAGAGCAGGCAGCTTACCACAGCTATAACGTGCTACAGCAACCCCAGGCACAGCAACAAACGTATTGAGTACTGAGCCCCCACGGCCCTCCCTGGCCTACACTGGACAGCCAAGCCTAGTAGGAATCTACCCAACACTATGACTGGGCTATCATTAGGGTTTCCAAAAACCTAAACATCGATCTCCCTCATCGTCCAAAATGAAAGGGTCCACTCCAAGAGAAACACACAGCCATATTCATATGTGGCCAAAGAAAATGGCTAGCCACTTTATGAACCACAGCAGGGATTCCAAAAGCTTGTCCTGGACTTGGGAGCTGAGGGGAGAGGAAAAATAAATGAGCGCTATTGGTCAGCCCTGCATTTGCTTAGATTCAAGCTGCCGGCAGGGTAGACAATAGATAGAAAAAGAGAGCCCTAAAGTAGAAATACACATTCTGTTACTATGGGAACCCTCAGCACGCGGCTGAGCACGTCCTTGGCAGAATCAGATTGAGAGTTTAACAGTATGGACGTACCGGGCTGAACAAGGGAGAGGAGGGGGGCGCTCAGCCTGTGAAACAGCTGTGGCCAAATATATTCTCCCCCGGGGGGATTTAAATATGGCTGCTAAGAATTAAGGCACACGTGATTGCCCTGTGTGCACACGACGTCCTCCTCTCATGTAGTTACTCACAACCCCAACACGTCAGGGAACTAGTAAGGTAACCTCCCCCCTTTCTCCTTAGCCCTCCCTCCCTCTGTCTGTCTCTCTCTTTCTACTTCTCTATTGATTGGATACATTAAGAATTGATATCCAGGAGTCAGGAGTAGTGGCTAGACTGATGGCTGTGCTAATGTGAGGAGGTTGTTAGCTGGCTCCCGGCTGCTGCTGCTGCTGCTGACTAATTGTGTTGACTGGGTTTCACCTTCATCAACACACAAGGGATAGGTGAGACAGTCGATATGTTGTAGCACGGCACGAGCTGCTGTTTGCCTGTTCATGCTGGTGTACACAGGGGGCAGCAGCATGCCAAAACGCTGCGTCTGCATCGCTGTAGACGTAGAACAAGAGCTCTGCTCGGCGTGTGTGCAGGAGTCTTGTCAGATCTAGAGCGGAACACACACACGTGTATGGACCTGTTCAGTTACTAACACATGCACATTCATAACCATACAGAACCATGATCACAAAGACTCATATGCAGGGAATTTAACTGTGTGTGTACACACACACTTAAAAGTCACATTTATTCCCTAGCCATCACGTGAACACTATCTCTGCTTACAAGCAATTAGTCTCACAAAAAAATACACTCTGCACCTCGATACATCTCCGTGAGTCCACACCCATACACCCCTGTTCACCCACATGAACCCATTATTCTGAGTTGTATTGTGTAACCGTCGTTTTGTCCTTTCACTCTGTGTCCATGGGGAGGAAAATACATGCACACACACAGTGATCCATTTCCCTTTGGTGCTGGGGAGATAACAGAGCATTTTAATGGATGGATTGAAGCGTCTCTGAGTACCAGTTTGCTTGTTCCCATTTCCCGTAGCTACCCAGAAGTCCTTGGGCAGGCCTTGTGTCCTTAGTCAAAGCACATGGAAAGCAGCGTTTGGGGATGAGAAAAGGTACAGCGCTGCGGCTCAGTACAGTAAAGGCATAATGAGGCACGGTTTCATTTCCTTTTCCTCTTCACCGCACATGCAAATGATGCGCTCACAAACTCACGTCTGTGCAGCCATGCATACTTCCTGTTTAGGGAAGCTGCGGAAGCGTCTTGGGTCGGTCCGTCCTGATGAGAGAGATGGAGGGGGAGATCAAGTAGGGCTGGAGTGATTGCACCCACCCTGATACGCAGACCTGCCCCCTGCCTGCCCCTTACCTCCACTCTACCTCCCCTGTCTTCCCACACATGCTGAAGGGGGTCTTGATTAGGTACGGACTGGTACAACCTGAGTGTAACCTGTGGGTCCTGAAAAGTCCATACCATTGATTACCTCAGCCTCCCAGCTATAGTGTTGATAGACAGTAAGCTGTATCACAACATTTACATGGATATTTTAGTCACTTTGCAGATACTCTTATCCAGAGCGACTAACACTTAGTGCATTCATCTTAAGATAGCTAGGTGGGACAACCACATATCTTGAGTCATAGTAAGTACATTTTTCCTCAATAAAGTAGCTACCAGCAAAGTCAATGCTAGAAGGGAAAAATGTAAAGTGCGAGTGTTAGTTCACAAAAGGAAAGGGTGATGATGGGTCCGACAAGCTATATTCCACTATGTGTTACTATATCATTAGTGCAGTACACTACAGTTCTATCATAACCCACCACTACAGCCTGACCAGTCTAGGTGGTACAGTCCCATGGTGTGACTGACTGGACCAAAGAGGGATGATGAGCTACAGTAGGCTGCAGACTTGCCCCCCCAGTCAGTCAGTCCAACCCTTAAGCCCCCCTCTGTCTGTCTCCCTGGACCCCTGCCTGCCTGCCTGACTGCCTGCTGCATAGAGGACACTCCACAAAGGGATCCTCATCTCACACCTGTTCCTCCCTGTAACCGTGAGCTTGATCTCCCTGTCTCTCTCTCTCTCTCTTTTGCCATGGCAGAACAGGTGGCGAGCTTGCAGGAAGAACCAGTTGGTCTCCCCGGAGCCCGCAGCTGTGCCAGGCGGTGACTAAAGTGCTACTTCACTACGCCCACGCTCTCTAAAGAGCAAATGGCAGGAGTGTCACTCGTTAGCTCGCTCTGCTCGCTGAGTGCCGATGGAAGTCTGGGGACCGAGAGAGGGGTTGCGGGCAGAAGAAGGAGGAGATAGAAGGGGGGAGGGTGTTAAGGGGAGGTGAGGACTGACTGAGCTATATATTATTTTCTAGGAGAGAATGAGAGCGAGAGATTTGTCGTTTTTCATAAATTCTTTGACAAATTTCAGGCACTTACACGTGAAAGAGGAGAGAGAAAAAAAACCGCCTAGTGAGATTTGTATGAATGGTAAAGGTTTGCCATTGTCACCACTTCCTGCCTGTAGGTCCTCCTACTGGAAGATTGTAATTTTATTCTCAGCACGACTGAACTCTCAGTCCTTTACATGGACACATGTGAATCTGTGTGTGCACGTGTTTGTGAGTGCATGTGTCTGTGCGTGAGCCCTACAGGACAGTGCTGCCTGCTGAGGAGATGGATAGAGCCCCTCTGACATTGCCATATTTGCACTTCCTCTCTCTCCATCTCTTAATCTAGCCCGTCTGCCATTAGCGGACCCCTTGCTGTTCAGCTTCATTCAGATTGCCTTTCACTGCGTTAACCAGAGGAGGGAGAGAGGAGGGAGACGTGAAAGCCGGACAGACAGTGTCTCTTCTCTTTATTGACTCCGATGATGAGATGATGGGAAGATGGCGATGATACTCATCCACTCTGCAATCAGAGGCAGGAACCATAGATGCGTCACAGTATTTGATTAGCCACAGTTGGCCACTCAGCCTGAAGCACTCCTTACACCCTTACCTCACACCAGACCAAGATGTGGGGGGGGGGGTGAAAAGAGGTCAATAGCTAGGAAGATGTGTCACTGAAAGTCAGAGCCTGGTTTAGCTCACATGGAAACATCACGTCAAACGCCTATAAAGTGCTGACGAAGTAGCAGGCTGGTGTACAAACCCAGGAGAAGCATCCCTCTGTGTGTATGCACGCAAGTGTGTGTGTGTGTACGTGCTCTCTCCCCTATCCTCCAGCCTCTTTCTCTGGCTCTTATATAATACCCTCTTCATCCCAGAGTGTATTGACATGTATGGGATGAGAGTGGCAGGGGATTGGACTTTTCTATTAGCCCTCAGGATTAGCTAGCGCTTGCTAGCTCCCAGCTTAGCTCCCAGCTCCCGTCACAGGCAGCCAGGGCATTAAAGAGAGAAATCTCTACATCACCAAAGTCGTCATGAATTTGTAACGACCCCAGAAAAACATGTTTTGAATGCTGAATTTCAATTTTGATGTTAGAACTGCAAGCAAACAGACAAACAAATTGACAAGAAACCTAAGTAGGCCAATATTATTGCCTACCATTCGTTAAAAAATTGAGACGGGTGCTTTTGATAAGTTATATGTACGATATGCGTGTCTTTGCATGTGATTATAGCTGACTCTCCCTCTTGCCTGGAGAGGTTGCCTTTACTGCCTGTGTGTTTGTGTGTATGTTGCCATCCATCACAGAGCTGGGCCCTTGATCACAGGGCTGGCAGTCTTCAGACGTCTTCAGCACTGAATCTACTGTGAAGCGCAGTGTCAGAGGTTCTGATGAATACAACCCCTCCCTCCCTCCCCTTCAAAGCCCTAGCGATCTGTCTGTAAACATTGATCCTCTTCCTCATCCTGTCAGCACGAGGCGACACCCCAAAGACAATATTTGCAAAGAGAAAATGGTTCCTTTTCTCCGTACGTGTCAGAATATCTAGCTCCGCTCTGAAGCTCTTCTTTGTTTGTCCTCGATCCTTTTAACTGGCGAGGCGAAGAGGCATCTAAAAGCGTTTTGATGTATATGTTTAAACGCTCTTTACTGTGTTCCCCTGTTTGACATAGTAAAAATAGTGGTGCTTTGTTGCCACCTGCAATACGATCAGCGCAGTCTGACTACTACGTGATGCAGCAACCCTTTACAGACACAGATACTATTCCACTGACAGCTCCAGACAACGCCATCAGCCTGATATTCAACCTCTTCGTGAACATGAACTAGATATGAACATGAAAGCCAGTCAGCTATTAGTGTATTCGGTATCTGTGTGTTTTTAGCAGGCTTCGTTTGTCTAGTCTCGTTTACCATTTTGAAGTCGTTGGCACTTTGTTCAGTCTTGGTGGGCACCAGTCAGACAGGCATGTCACCACACGTTTTCTGACATGTACTGTATGTTGTCTTAGCTGTCAGACACTATCAGACCTAGACATGGGGTTTATGTTGTTCACTGTGTATTTATACAGTATGTTCCCTATCCAATATCTAAATAGGTTGATGGATGCCTGGCACAAGGGACAAATTAGAACAGTTGTGGAATCATCACTTCCTTCCACTAGACACCGGAGGAGGCGTCGCCATTGCACACTCACCCACACCCACAACACAAACACTCTCACATCTTATTTAGGTGGGCTGAGGAAGGGAAGTGTGAGCTGCCTCTGTGTCAAGTCTCTAGTGCTTCCAGTGACCCAACGCTGCATATGCTTTAGCATCCTGGCAGTGTCAACACCATGGTCTACGCACCACCGCTCCTCTTACCTCCCCTCCCATCCTCGCTTCTCCTCTTCTCTCCAGTCTGGGCCCACCGCACGACACAGCAGATTAAATCAGGGAATAAACACACCTATAGCGCACCACAAAACACTTTGAGGGAAGATAAAGGGAATATTTGCGGGAACCCCCATATTAAAAACGCTACCGCCTCTCATTCGGAGCACATCTCAAATAAAGCATAGTGTTGCAAAGGCATAATCACTCCATCTGCACCAGTGTGCACACACCCTACCCCCTGGACACAGAAAGCAGGTTGTGTGTGTGTTTGCAATTTCAAAACAAGTTCCAATGCAAGTAGCGTACGTAGCTAGTAGTCCTGTAGGGGCTGTGTCTTGGCAGGCAGGTAGGCACCATTAGCCTAGTGGGAAGTTTCTCTTTTATCTGATTTCTGGCCATTTTCTCATCCCATCTGGCAGTTGGCAGATCCACAGAAGCTGACATTGTTGCTCCTCTCCTGAGCATCTAATTTAAGCATCCGGTCTGTCAGAACTGCATTGGGAGCCTTCAATCTTCCATGCTGTGGTATGCTACACACTTCCCTCACAGCTAACGACTCTGTCTGTATGGCATGCCAGTTCGTACACAACACCGACTAATGGGAGGTGCACTAATGACGAGTAACATGCTTTACAGTAGAGCGCCCGGGCCCGCATGCATGGAATGGATAAGAAGAATGCCCTCCATCTCTCTGTGATGTGCTCCTCCATTCTCAGTTCACCCCTCTGCTTGCCGTAGAATTACTAGCAAAGTCAGGGAGCTACGTGTACAGTTAGTTAATCCCTGAGAATACCTGTGTCTGTACAGAATGAGCGTTAGAGACCTGGGCAACACTGGGCTGTATCACTCAGTGCTGACAGCGACAGGAGAATTGATAGTCCTGGGATCAGCTCTGTTCTAAGTCAATGAGGAGTAATTGGAGTTAAGTGAGCCCTGAGTATCCATGCCTACTGGGCAGGATACTACAGGGGAGATGCTGTTCTATGTGTGAGAGGACCCACTGAATTTACAACCTGCCTTCCTGTAGAGCAAGAAGTTCATACAGTATATCGGTGTACTATGCAGTATGAGTTAGGCCAATGTATTATTTTACTTGCTGCAAGAATGTACCTTTTTTTTTACATTTGAAATATTGCGATGCAAAAAGTACTGTAAAAGATTATGCAGAAAGAGTTTAAAAATAAACAATGTTTTACGTCTAAAGGAGAGCATAAATATTATTTGGTGTTGAAAGGGAGTCCCTGTAGTTTCATTTGATAGCTTTAGGTGTCTGATGTGCCACTGTATAGAAAGCTATCATTTTTGTGTTTTTTCTCTCCCAAGCAGAGATTCAAAAAGCTGCTCTGGCAAGATTGTGGGATATATAAATATTGAAGCAGCGAATTCCGATGCTAGTCGAGACTGTAATCCTGTAAGAGATTGCTGCATATTTGCGCTGTCTTTTTTTAGGCAACATACATTTATGTGAGAGATTTTGGTCAGCCTCTCACACAGAGTAGCACTGCTGTTTAGCTACAGCCAGACGGGGGAGACCTTGTTAAAGATAGCGTTGAGAGAGTGAAGGTGAGTGGGGGCGGATGCTTCCACATCCGCCGGGTGAATTGAGCAGTGTTTAAAGCATCGTTGTTTAGCGAGACCCCCCAGAGAAGGATCTAGCCTGAGGCCTGGGTCCTTCTGCCTTCTTTAGTACTCCTCACAGATGCCAGCTTTCCCCAGCCTCTCCCTCCCTCCCCTGCCTGCTCTTGTCTGCACACAAACTGCTCTTTGTTCGTCTCAGAATAATGTTTCCGCTCCGTATTCGCCCACTCATGACATCTCCTTAATTCCTTGAATGGATAAGGAAAACGATGGTGCGTGTTGGTGGCCTTGTGAGGTGATTAAACCACACTGGAGTATGAGGCTGATACCACAATATGCATAGGTGACTAATTGTTGGAGTTGTAGATGTTAGTATTGATAACTTATTAGGTTAGCCCAATGGGCCAGCAGGGGAGGAGAGAAGGATCTGCTCCAGGATACAGATGAATCAGTGCGGCTGCCTGACTGGTGTTACCCATGTGGTCCGGTGTTTGCAGAGGACTCTATTAAAGCTAGTAATCTGCATAAACACACAGCTGATCTGAGGAAGGCCCAGCAGCAGGCAGAGAGGCAGGGAGGCAGATTGATTTCCTCTGCTGGGACAGACCTGGGCTCTCCGCTGATGAAACCTGCTCTGTTTGACTGGGGACCTTATCTATCTCTCCCCCCACCCCGCCTGCATCCTCTCCTCCCTTCTCTCCCCCGCCTTGAGCCACTCTGTTGCGGTAGCTCCGGAGCCTCCCGCTGCTTCTCAGCCTCCTGTTTCTGGGATGGGCTCGGGGAAGGACCTAAAATTAGCAGCTCCCCCTGCTCTGTTTTGCTCGGCACGGATCGCTTAATTAGCTGTAGAACACAGCATTGCTTAGCCCAGACTTGTGCCAGGGATGCATTATATAAGCGTTATATAATTTGATGCATATTTTATGCTGAATAGTGCAGAGAGAGAGTGTTGCTTGATGGTGGTACCCCGCTCGTAGACCTGCGCTGTTGAGTCAGATAAGAGGCAGAAGGTGAACTCTGCTTGCAGAGTTTGACACGGAGATAAGTTACTTTAGCTGAGGCAGTCTACAGAGGCAGCGTCTGAGGCTGGGGGTGCTAATGGTGTCCACTGCTGTATTCTCCACGGGCAGTGTAGTTAGTGTGCTATTGATAGATTGTATGAATGGAGGATGATTAGAGTATATGTAATTATCCTGCTGTGAAGATAATGAGGTCACCTATTATTTTCAGTGTGTCTATTTGTGGCACCACTCATTCTTTGAAGACAAATTAATTGAAACAAAAGAGGTGCAAATTTATTTGGGTCCCATCTTATCCATGTTCACCATCTAGAACTACCATCACTATATGAGTCATCATGCATGCTCGTTATACAGTAGTTATACAATATCCTCTTAATACCCACTAAATTCACCTAGAAAGTAGGTTTTGTAGTAGTGTTGTCCTCTATGAATAAGCGACATGATGTTGTGGATTTTGTCCTCTCTGCTAGCTGACCTACAAGTACATTTCCAGACACAAAGTGTTCTGTGTAAAGGCCTGTCTTTGTTGATGGCTTTGAAGAGATAAAATACTCTTGATTTATTTAATACTAGTTGTTTTTTTGTATTTTTAATTAGTGTATACTGTGACCATGGTTACAGTATATGTGTTATTGTTGTGCCATCTCGAATGTTCTTTCATTACAGTTGATGGGATGACCCTGGTGATACAATAGCCCCTTCAACAAAGCAATGGCATCTATTTAGCATGTGAAAGTCACACCATTCTTTACACTAGTTAGGATTACACACACACTACTGTTTTATAAGAAACTGCAATATTCACACAGATCAAATCAAAACACCAACAGAGGCATCCATAACATATGAAGTCACAGATGCAGTTGAAGTCAGAAGTTCACATACACCTTAGCCAAATACATTTAAACTCAGTTTTCACAATTCCTGACATTTAATCATAGTAAAAATTCCCTGTCTTAGGTCAGTTAGGATCACAACTTTATTTTAAGAATGTGAAATGTCAGAATAATAGTAGAGGGAATGATTTATTTCAGCTTAATTTCTTTCATCACATTCCCAGTGGGTCAGAAATTACATACATACTCAATTAGTATTTGGTAGCATTGCCTTTAAATTGTGGGTCAAAACGTTTCGGGTAGCCTTCCACAAGCTTCCCACAATAAGTTGGGTGAATTTTGGCCCATTCCTCCTGACAGAGCTGGTGTAACTGAGTCAGGTTTGTAGGCCTCCTTGCTCGCACAAGCTTTTTCCGTTCTGCCCACAATTTTTCTATAGGATTGAGGTCAGGTCTTTGTGATGGTCACTCAAATAACTTGACTTTGTTGTCCTTTGTTGTCCATTTTGCCACAACTTTGGAAGTATGCTTGGGGTCATTGTCCATTTGGAAGACCCATTTGTGACCAAGCTTTAACTTCCTGACTGATGTCTTGAGATGTTGCTTCAATGTTTATTTTCCATCCTCGTGGTGCCATCTATTTTGTGAAGTACACCAGTCCCTCCTGCAGCAAATCAACCCCACAAAATGATGCTGCCACTTTTCGCACCAAAGTACGTTCATCTCTAGGAGACAGAACGCGTCTCCTTCCTGAGCAGTATGACGGCTGCGTGGTCCCAAGGTGTTTATACTTGTGTACTATTGTTTGTACAGATGAACGTGTTACCTTCAGGTGTTTGGAAATTGCTCCCAAGGATGAACCAGAGTTGTGGAGGTCTACAATTCTTTTTCTGAGGTCTTGGCTGATTTCTTTTGATTTTTCCATGATGTCAAGCAAGAGGCACTGAGTTTGAAGGTAGGCCTTGAAAAACATCCACAGGTACACCTCCAATTACAAATTATGTCAATTAGCCTACCAGAAGCTTCTAAAGCAATGACATAATTTTCTGGAATTTTCCAAGTTGTTTAAAGGCACCGTTTATTTAGTGTATGTAAACTTCTGACCCACTGGAATTGTGATTAAGTGAAATAATCTGTATGTAAACAATTTTTGGAAAAATGACTTGTGTCATGCACAAAGTAGATGTCCTAACTGACTTGCCAAAACAATCGTTTTTTTAACAAGACATTTGTGGAGTGGTTAAAAAACAAATTTTTATGACTCCAACCTAAGTGTATGTAAACTGCCGACTTCAACTGTATATAGCTGCTCCCAAAGTTTAATAGAACCCTATAAAACTTCCCATTAAGGGTATTGTTGTGTGTGCAAGCCAGGACAAGCTAACAAAGCTTGTTGATTTTTCAGAAACATTCCTAAATAAATATGTGTCATGTTACTTCCCGAAACAAGACATGTTTACAACCAGGGCTAAGGGCCCAGTGACTGCCTTTCTTGGCAGCACCGTACACACGGAGCGGGAAAAAGCAGGCAGGTCCTCGTTAGGAGTGAGTGTGGAAAACTGAAGTAATGAAACAGGAACACATCCAGGATCGGCAAGTCGTTTTGGTTTTCCAAGGTGAGAAGATTCCCACAAAGACTTCGTCATTGAGGATTTAGTTAGCGCTCCCACAAGATTTTACTGGAGGCAACACCTCCATCCACTCAGTGTCATTAATGTTGATCAGCTTGTTGGATGGATGTAAAGGCGAAGAGGAATGTGTGGACTGGAGGTTGATGCCATGTATTGGGAATCCATTACCTGACCAGTTACCAGACCAGTTGACTGTGTCTGCTTTATTCAGCGTGGCACTCCATTTACGTTAACTAACAGCTCTGTTTACACATCCATCAGACAGCCATGGAATCAATCACTTGGCTGGGAGCGTGTTTCATTCAGTTGTATTCTAAATGGAACTAGATGGATCGACGGCACATGCATATTGTACTGTGGTTTATCGTTCTATCCATTTGGTACATGGGAATTAATTTAATACTGTTATTGGTCTTTCAGAATGAAATGATTGCCATTACAATTGACCTGCTTGGTCGTGTGTATGTGTGTGTGTGTGTGTGAGAGGGAGAGAACATCCAAGGGGCTGCATGTCCATCCACAAACAACCTCTCTGTGTTACTCTACTCCCCAGCCAGGCCATAGAATGTAAATGACAGCCTGCCCAGGCTATAAGATGAATGGTATGTCTGTGCTTTCGCTTTGTTGTCACTGCTGGAGGGAGTTGTTTTCAGAAAGCTACAAGATGATCATCTCAGTCGAAATATGTAAAGAGATGTGGCATTCTGATCATGTTCCTCTATAAATGTACTTTCTTCTAGAACGTGCTTGCTTATTTGTGGTGTAGAGCATCGTATGAGGATTTAAAACCGTTTTTTTTTATTGTGGGGTTTATTGGATATTCATGAAAGTCATTGAAATGCTTTTTTTATTACATCTGTCAATATTCAAGATGCCACTTACCACCCTCTCAGAGCCTCCTACTCAGTTCCTGTGTGCATGACACAAATAGCTACAAATTGGCTGCCATTAAAACCTGTTAAAACCCAGATTATGTAAATCAGCTGTAAAACTGAAAGGTGTGATGCATCCCAATTAATATCACGTTTGATGAACATTTCATCCAGCCATCTGTGATGGAGGATTTGGGCTGACAATTGTCTTTCGTTTAAATTAAAAAGGGGCAAATGTGTTGTCAAAGCAATTGACTTGATTATGAGGCGATAATGCTTTTTCCAGGGCAATTGTTAATAATAATAATAATCATCATTACATTTTTTTATTAACTCCCATCCATGGTCTTTCATGAATCCCAACATTATATGACCTATTAGTTGGCTGCAGCATTTGGTTTTGATTCAAGTTTGAAAAACATGCGTTTTCAGCCAACCTGAACCCAGATATCTTTTGGTTGTTTTGTTCTTGAGCCTGGCTCTTAGTGAGTCACCTGCACTTCCATCCATCGCTGTTTGGAGGGGTGCTGAGGGACATCCGACCTCAGCAGGGGTGTTCTGTTTGGGAAGCCCCCGCATCAGCCAGCTTATCTGGCTTAGGGCCAAGTCTAAAATTGGTACTGCTTGTCTGACTGATTTTGGCGTAAACTGACACTCTAGTGGGAGTAAGAAAAGGCCATGGGGAGTGGAGGGGCGAGCGGGGGGGCTCTGGGATGTTCTGCCTGCTTTGCCTTACTGTCGGGGGCGAAAGGTGCCTCGGGCAACATAAGACCCTTTGGAATGACAGGGCCAAAGAGAGGGGCTTGGGGAGACGTTCGGTTTGGGAGACGTTTGGCTTTCGGTTTTCGCACCGAAAGGTTTTTGTCGTCGGAATCGGGGACAGCTGTGGGATACCCACTCGGCTGACGGTGGAAAACACGCAGACAGGCAGGCGGGGTTGCGTTGTGTAACTACTAACTGGGTCTCTGATGGCTGGCTGAGAGCGAGTCACTGCCTTGCACTCCGATGAGCAATTGTGCCTTGGGTTGCATGAGAGCGTGTTTGTTTTGGAGGGGCTGCTGAGTGACTGTTTTCATGATCGCTTGCTCTCATTCTGTCAGGCTCCCTCATGCTCCCCCAAGGCTTGCTGGGGGGATCCACCTCCTGGCCAGGGACTGTCAGGGGTCGCCAGGTCAAATATGACTCCGACATGAAAAAGCTCTGGTCACATTAGAGAGGCAGATGCTGCCAGGAACATGTGACACACTGTGTTTCTACTTCTCTCTCTCTCTGTCCCTACTTGGCTAAAAGGAGAGAATGGAAAGTGATATAAAAAGCGATAAAATGTGATGAATTCATTCGATATCAGCTTAAAGGAGCACATTTGTCAAGTTAAATGGGGAATGATGTGAGGGGAAAATGTCCATGAAAAATTAACAATGTGTTGTCTGGAGGTCGTACAACCTGCACTCAATACCATAAAATTAGACATGCAGTGCATAAGGAAAATATTCACACCCCGTTGACTTTTTCCACATTTTGTTACTATACAGCCTTATTCAAAAATTTATAAAAAAATGTAATGTTAAAAATGTTTTTTTCTCATCAATCTTCACACAATACCCCATAATGACAAAACAAAATGTTTTGTTGAATTTATAGCAAATTAGGAATTAAAATAAAATAATGAAATATCACATTTACATAAGTATTCAGACCCTTTACGCAGACATTGTCCCGAAGCCACTCAAGCGTTTTCTTGGCTGTGTGCTTTGGGTTGTTGTCCTGTTGCAAGGTGAACCTTCGCCCCCAGTCTGAGGTCTTGAACGCTCTAGAGGAGGTTTTCATCAAGGCCTTTACACCGTTCATCTTTCCCTTGATCCTGACTAGTCTCCCAGTCCCTGTTGCTAAAAAACATCCCCACAGCATGATGCTGCCACCACAATGCTTCACCGTAGGGATGGTGCCAGGTTTCCTCCCGACGTGACTCTTACCATTCAGGCCAAAGTGTTCAATCTTGGTTTCATCAGATCAGAGAATCTTGTTTCTCATGGTCTGAGTCCTTTAGGTGCTTTTTGGCAAACTCCAAGGGCTGTCATGTGCCTTTTACTGAGGAGTGGCTTCCGTCTGGCCACTCTACCATAAAGGCCTGATTGGTGGAGTGCTGCAGAGATTGTTGTCCTTCTGGAATATTCTCCCATCCCCACAGAGGAACTCTGGAGTTCTGTCAGAGTGACAATCTGGTTCTTGGTCACCTCCCTGACCAAGGCCCTTCTCCCCCGATTGCTCAGTTTGGCTGGGTGGCCAGCTCTATGAATAGTCTTGGTGGTTCCAAACTTCTACCATTTAAGAATGATGGAGGCCACTGTGTTCTTGGGGCCCTTCAATGCTGCAGAATTTATTTGGTAACCTTCCCCAGATCAGTGCCTCAACACAGTCCTGTCTCAGAGCTCTACGGACAATTCCTTCGACCTCATGGCCTGGTTTTTGCTCTGACATGCACTGTAACTATGGACTTTATATAGACAGATGTGTGTCTTTCCAAATCATGTCCAATCAATTGAATTTACCACAGGTGGACACCAATCAAGTTGTAGAAACATCTCAAGGATGATTAATGGAAACAGGATGCACCTGAGCTCAATTTCGAGGCTCATAGCGAAGGGTCTGAAAAATTACGTAAATAAGGTATTTCTGTTTTTTTGCTTTGTTATTATGGGGTATTGTGTGTAGAATGATGATAAAAAAGAAAATAATTTAATACATTTTAGAATAAGGATGTGTCGTAACAAAATGTGGAAACAGGGAAGAGGTCTGAATACTTTCCGGATGCTCTGTGTTGCTATTAAAAATGCAGTGTGTGTTGCATGCTGTGGGGACTTCCTGTATTCCTCTTTGTGAGCTCCAGGGGTGTATAAGTGAAACCCACTGCTCAGCTTTAAACATAAGAATACAGAGAAGGTTCCCCCTTCCCAATTTTATCTTTTCCAGTTATCCGTTTTTTTCTTCTCTCTCTCAGTGTAGCTCTCATGGGCCACTTTACATTAGGCACAGATATCCAATATGTGTCTGATGAAATGTAAAATCTTTAACAGAGCCATTGTTACTTTTTTTCTCTTCCTGTTTTGTAGGAAGTTCAATATGATTCCAGGCCTCTGATCTCTTGCGTTGGGGCTAACTACTCCTGAAGGCAATGGGTTTCAGAGGGATACGGTGTAGTATTGCCACCTGCTTTTGAGGAAAACGTATTATTTCATTTCCCGCCTCTCTGCCTGCTTCAAACAATGCATCGTAAATACGTTCAAAATTGTATTATTTTCACCTCCTCAAGTATGATGCAAGCATTTCATCGAGGTAGCTAAGTTGGTTAATTATGCGAGTGTTAATAGGAAACCACTCTTCTAGCAGGATATCAGCGTGAGTAAAATACTTCCAGCAATACTTGAGATGAAATATTGATGCTGGAAAGGAGGGGATGTAATGGAGTGGATGAAAGTCCTCAATTAACACTGTTTGTTTGCTCTTGTCCCAGAAAGAGGCTTACCGACTTTTTATAGCATACGTTTAGGTTATATTTATTTTGCCCTTTCGTAGCCTTTTAAAATGTTGTGCAGTGTCCTGGATGGATAAGGTTGGAATCTTGCTAGACATTTTATGGTATAGAAACCCATAAGGCAATGCATTGACCTGAGGCGCTGCAACATATCTTCAGCTGTGTTCATAGAATTCTCCACTTGAAGAACTCTACATGGTTCTCTAATCTGTTTTACTAGCTAGCTAAATGTTTTTCAAACGTGGACAGTGAGAGAGTTATTGTTTTATGTATAAATGTTAGCTAAACACACCTCAGCTGTGTGGAACAGAGATACATGTACCTGGGGATACCTAATCGGTTACATATCTGAATGCATTCAACCGAAATGTGTCTTTGGCTTTTAACCCAACCCCTCTGAATCAGAGAAGTGCGGGGGGCTGCCGTAATCGACGTCCACGTCATCGGCGCCTGGGGAACAGTTGTTGTTTAACTAAGGGCAGAACGTCAGATTTTTCCACCTTGCCGGTTCAGGATTTGAACCAGTGACCTTTCGATTACTGGGCCAATGCTCTTAACCGCTAGTCTACCTGCCAAGAGAGGAGAGGTGGTTGATTCTCTTATCAAGACACTGAGGTGAGGTGATCTGTGTGGGCAACCCCCCCCACACACACAAGATGAGCTGGGATGAAGGAGGATCTCTCTGGCCCCTGTGTATTGGACGTCAGAACAGAGCTGATGAGTGGGTCACTTTACCCCGGGCAGGGACACAAGCCAGTACCTATAACCTTAATCATTCTTCCAGCATGACTGTATCTGTACACACTGGCAACTTGGTTGGTATTTTATAAATTTTTGGATTGAAGGCAATCAAAATACAATATTCATAAAACACCCCACATATGAAAACACAACTATGGAAATATGTTGCTACTATACCATTCTGTTGCTTGGTATCCAGGGCATGTTAGGTGTTTATGAACATGTGCTTTTCCCACAATAAGTAGGTTCATTATTTATACTCAGAGTATGTTGAAAATACAAAAGGGCCAACATGGTAGAGAACTGTCCTAGTTTTACTCGGTTACATAACCAACATGATGTTCCTCTAATGAAGATATTTCACCAGTACAGGGGGATGGGGACTGTCTCTTTAAGAGAAAGTCTTGAGCGTGTTAAACATCTACCTGCTTTTCTCTCCAAACATCTGTTCATATGTTGTTTGGTATAGTGTTCTTCTCTTTCTGTTGTCTACCACTGTAAATACACACGCAGGGTAGAAATAACTAGGCATGTCGTTGGGAACTGTGTAAAACTGTGTACTATTGATCTTGTCTCAGACATGCCGTCAACTATACCTCTGGTACTGCTCACTGCTCACTGCTCAGGAGCACTGTGCTCTTACTAAGAGGTGTACAGTGTGGACTATTGACTTCTGTTCACAGCAGGTGTTGGTTACTTTGAATTGCCCATAAGTGGCTATGGTGTCAGGTCTCCCGGGAGTCCTTGGTGTGTGTGCGTATTAGGGCCAACTATTCCCAGTTGTCTCCTGCCCACACCGGTTCCTGATTCCCCATAGAGAGGTCAACAGACGTTAAGTTATTTTTAGACCTGTAAATTGGATTCTCCAGTAAGGGCAAAGTAACAGTGGGCTTATGATAGATGTGTACGTTTGTCTTGCATGACAGCACGGGGGTGATTAACCAATTCGTCACCAGCACAGGACCGGTGTCTAACCTTCGCAGAGTTGGTCCACTTAAAACCATTGCCATACGTGTTTGTTGTCATCCGCCTAGTGTTGAGGTGAATTCCTCTCCACAATGCCTGCTGTTGTGGCCATGTGTGACCCTGAATGTATGCAATGCAGTTAATGTTACACTGTGACCGTAGCTAGCCGCAGCTCTGTCACTCATGACATACCTGTGGTTGAGACAGAACCATAAACATGCACTAATATTCACACTACAGCTGCAAAGAGGGTTGTGGCTGGAAGCTTTTTCTCAGCAGGGATTCTCTCCCCTCTTTCTCTCTCCCCTTTCGCACTTCCCTCTCTCCCTTTCCCCCTCTCTCTCCCCCACTTTCTGTGATGCCTTGTCGCAGTGCTGACCTGTCCCAATGTCACTCTCCGTGGCCGATTAATGTGGTGGTAGCCACGTGTTGAAAGAACAAGACAGAAGCAAATCATATCGTTGACCGGAAAGCAGAGGATGGGGCCAGAGATGGCACATCTCAGAGGATTTTGCAGTATTGGCCTGGCAAGATATTTATAGAGGTGAGGAGTTGGAAAGAGGAGGGGGAGAGGGGGAGTCGCAGGGGAAGCAAGCAGGGTGGGAGGGGTAGAGGGGAGAAACATGTTGTTATGGCCCCCTGGCCGGTACACACTCTCTGGGACAGGACAACCCCCGGGGGCCTGCCAGGCTGCCCCGATAAGGCTGTGCTACTGTGTCATCACAACAGTAAGAGTACGGCTGCACGATATGGGAACGTCATCTAATTGATATTTTGTTTAACCAAATATTGCGATTGCGATTTTACTTCCAATTTAGATCAAAACACTTGGGTGAACTGTTGGAATCATAGAAATAAAATTAGTTTTCTGATTCTGTGGTTGGTGTTGTTTGGCATGACAACGACAGGTACAGTAGAAGTTGTTGTGACAGGGTAGGAACCAAAGTGTTGGTCAGAGCTTCCCAGGGGGACACTTTTTACATTAAAATGTTACATTCATGGCATTTAAACAAATTGCAGCCTCTTGCGATATGTCAAAGTTGCAATTTTGAATAAAATTCCATTCATTATGCAGCCATAACTAAGAGAGAGCAGGATCCTGCAACAGCCATGCTCCTGCCACTCCACCTCCTAACTGTTGCCTTTCACTTGACCCCTCTATTTGTGCTCATGTCTTGCTTAGGAAAATGTCAACTTACTTTGTGAAAAAAGACTCTGGGGCCAGCAAAGAGAGAGCGATTGAGAGAGAAAAAAGAGAGAAAGAGAGAGCGAGAGTGTACATAAGCCGCTGCCTGCCTGGTCTTTGGGGCAGTGGAAGTGCCTCTAAATGTAGTCTGTTGTATAATCCCTCTGGGGGCCCTATTGCTATTTCTGTTCCTAAGTATGCGTCATGACTGACTGGGTATTTTCTCTGGTGACTAGCTTACATCAGTAGGTATCCTAACAAGCATACACTCTCTCTCTACCAGTGAGTGGCTATTCTGATTGATGGGAGTTTGGCCCTGCAGTTTGGTTTTCTATTGGTGACCACAGAGAATGGACAAGAGGAGTTTCACCCCAGAGGAATGCTGTCGGTGACTGGAGATGTTGTGGGACTGGGGAGCTGATATAGCCAGGTTGGTAGACCAAATGTTTCTCCCTCTCTCCTTTTCTCTGGCTCTTTCTCTCTGGTGTTGCTGCTGAGAAGGTGATTTCCTTGTCAGTGTGTTTTGTAAACTGAATGAGGGATGACAGTGGCTGTTGGATTGCTCTGGTGTGCTGACTGTGATAGTGACGGACAGGGCAGGGGGGCCTTCTGATCTGTGTGTTGTGTTACCCACTGTCTGCTGTGTGTTGTTGTAGCGATACAGCCTTCACTTTGCGTGTCTGTGTGTGTATGACAGATTGGGCCTGGTCTGGGCTGCAGGGGTTGTCACAGGGCTGTGTGTGTGTGCCTGCTCCGTGTTCCTTGTTTGCACAGCCTTGGCAGGCGTCTCCCAGACAGAGATGAGAGTGAATCAATGCCAGCCTGGCCTGCCTGTTTACAATCCACCATTTCTTACGTATCTCCCTCCCTCCGTCATTCCCCTGTCCTCTAGCTCTCCTCTCCAGGAGCTCTCCAGTGGGGTTGCACTAGTTGTTTAGTTTGTAGGAAGCATGGTTGTAGGACACCCGTTCACTTCCCCCTGGGCTCCATTGATGAGCTTACACAGAGCTGTCAGTTTTCTCCATTAAGGAAAGGACCTTCCTAGTGTGGCACTGCTAGCACCCCAAGCCACAGACTCGCTTACGTGTCTGTCTGTCTCTCTCACTCTGTGTGTGTGTGTGATCATACTGGAATAACTTGCTTTGTGGGGGAATGTCCTGGTGATAAGGCAGGGAAACACCACACGTACACACACCTCTTGCCTCCTGCAGGTCTTACCCACACGCACATACACACAATTTCAAAGATGTTGCTTTCGGAAAAGCTCATCTTCCTGCCACTCTGCATGCTTAATCACACACACCACCCCAGCAACAGAAACCCCACAACCCCAAACTCAGTCTCTCTTTACACCCTCTTTCTAGCTCCGGTAGTCCAGGAGTGATATTACCACAACCTTGAAATGAACTTGATCAACATTCCCCTCTACTCCTCCCTCCCTCCCTCCTCTCCTCCTCTCTCTGCCTGCCCACCACAGTCAGCCAGATAGATTCCTTTTATTTCCTCTCTCCCTTTTATTTTTCTCACTCTGTCTTCCTGCGGAGAAGAGAACTGTAATACCCCTGTCTGATAACTGTGGAATGAGGATTCGTGCCTCTGCCAAGTGTGCTAAACCATTTTTCCATTCACAAATTCTCAGACGATTTAGAATGGGTGTCACTGCTCACAGTGCTTCAGGGGGTTTGCGGGGACATTTTCGCACGGGCATGGCTGGGGGACACCCCCTCCCTCACTGTAGGCCCCTGTCCGGCATCCTACTGCCTCTCAACTGATCTCAACCTTTTGAGAGATTAAGTCCTAACCCTAACTCCAGGAAGCTATGGGAGGGAAGGCACGGCATGCTAATGCTAATGTCTAATGTCCTCATGTCCTGGCTCTGTGCTGTGTGTGTAGTCCTGGATGTTGTAGTGCTGTACTCCTGCATCCTGACAGGGCAGAGAGACTGAGCGGTGGGTACCACGCTACTGCCTCTTTGTGGTGGGGCTCTGGGGTGTGTTGGCCAGTTGTCTCACTGTCTATATCTGTCGGTGGGGACCAGTGCAATTACCCACCCAAGTTGGATAGGCCTCAAAGTGCACGGGTAATGTTATGCAGGGCTACGTTAAACAACCACTACTATGGTTACAATGGAGCCACATCGAGAACAACCTGATACGGCCCCTGCTTTATCAGTTGCACTCTCTTGGCAGCGGGACAGGCCAGTAATTGTGTGCAGGTTTCGGTGCTGCATTCTTTGTTGCTTGTTTTCTGTTTGTGATTATTTAATAAGCCTCGAGCCTGTTTTTGAGTGTTCGCGAGCGATTTTGTGTGGTGTGTGTGTGAGTCTGAAATAAAGGATAATAAGGCACTTCACCCTGGAGCCCAAACAGTGGGAAGGGGGTCTCCCAACTTTATTTTTCCATCTAACTTGGTGTTTACTGCTTGCCTCCAGTCCTGTCTAAAGTGAGTCACACAGTCAGTCCCATTCCCTCCACTCCACAATGGTCTACTATGCAGAGAGGCCTTACTGCAAGCTGCGTTATTGCTACTCCACTCCCACATCAATGACTATCGCTGTGCATTATTCACATTCAGTATCCTACAGTATGTTCTCAATCTCAGTATTGGAGTAGGTTGGAATTTTGTTCTGGTAGCCTGGTAGCAGATACGTTTTTGCCCAAGCATATACAGATCTGTGAGGGGCAGGTTAGGGGCAGTTTTTGTCCATGGCTTTTTCTCTGTCATTATCTCTGTTATTCAGTCTCTCGGTCCCAGCTTTGATGCACCTGTTCTGACCTCGCCTTCTGGATGATAGCGGGGTGGACAGGCCGTAACTCGGGTGGTTGATGTCCTGGAGGGCAGGCAGTGTGCCCCGGTGATGCATTGGGCAGGCTGCACCACCCTCTGGAGAGCCCTGCGGTTGGGGAGAAGGGCTGTCCTGTGCAGTGTCCTGTCTCTGTATGTCTGCTGTAGTGTACAGTAGTATCCAGGTGGATGGGCTCAGTGTCTTAACCTGAGACGCGTGATCCTCAGTGACCTTGTTCAAGGAGCATTCAGCTGTCTGATTCAGAGGAGGAAGTGTAGCAACACGTCAGCACTTTTATCACTGCTCTCCTCTCTCACGGTCTTTCTTTCTTTCTCTCTCTCTCTCTGTCTTTTTCCTTCTCTCGTTCTCTGTTTCCGTCCCTCTCAAGTTCTCTCTTCCTTTCTTCCCCTCTCTCTCTCCTCCTCTCTTTCGCTCTTGCTCTCTCTTTCACACACCTCTCCCCCATGTCTCTCGCTCTCTTTGAAAAGTTAGTGTGTTCTAAGCAGGAGCTTGGCCACGCAGTGACTGTGCATAGTACCAGTGGGGGTAATTGCCTAGCTCGGTCGTGCTCCTCCAGTATGGACATTTACCTCTATTGATGTGACCTTTATCTGGTCCCCGCTGTGTAGGCAGTAACATAACCACACAGCTAGAGTTACTCAAGCCAACACGACTTCCTTTAAGGTTGGCATTCTCAAGCGCTAGCTGTTCAATACACTTTTCTGAATGGATGCTTCCACACAGCCGCTGTACAGAAAATGCCTTAATAGAATGGAAGAAGCAATTTCGGCCTCAGCAATCCTGGAAACACACACATAGGCATTATGATAATCATTGAATCACTGATTCATTCTATATTTAGGTCCATTGCGGCAAACATCTTTTCACTATTCTCCTTGTAGCTGCACAATGGGCTTGTCTCAGCAAAAAATGTATCGCTCACCTTCCTATGGAGGATTATGATTCATCTGTTCCTGTGAAGAACATGGTAAGGACAGACCGACAGACAAGTCAGTTTAGCTGTGGAAATGTGATTGGAGATGGGTGACTGTGTCCTGTTGGTGTAATGTTTGAGGCTGAGTGTTTCGGTAAGTTTATCTCCTACAGTGAGAGTGCCTGTGCCGTGGTCTCTGACAGGGCGCGGAAGGTCTAAGCCCCTCACACCTTCTGTCATTCTGTCCGGCAGCTGCTGGTGCCAGAGAGAGGGAGAGGCCCGGGCAGCGGACACTGCCAGGCGGGCAAGCTTTCCTCTCCCTGCCTCCTACCCCCTTCCTACTCAGCAGGTAGCAGGCAGGCTAACACAGCCCAGCCTCTGTTCTTCTGGCAAACATGTCTTTGTGCTCGCACTGTGCTCAACAGTAAAGAGAAAACAATGGAGGTAGTGAGAGAGGGGGGAGGAAGATGGGAGAGAGACGAGAGTGAGGGGCAGCGGGAGGGGAAGAAGAGTGCATCTATTTCTCAGTCAAAAACATTATTGTACATTTTGAAAATACAACAGCAGGCCCAACATGCTTCATGTCCATTGTGTTCACAATCAGTGTTCCTTTCCCACAGTTACCATGGGTTACTATTGCTTGTACTTCTAGGGCTAGCTTTGGCCACTTTTAGCATATCAGAAAGCCCAGTGTATGTGGTCCGTGTGTCAGGTTAGATGGTGGGCTGGAGGTGCTGGTTCCTAGCCTGTATGGGAGGATTAGCACAGATGCTAATGTTAGTGTCAGTGGTTTGGCAGGGCAGAACCCCTCAGTGTCCAGGGTTAGCTGCTGGTGCTCTGTCATTACAGCCTGACTGCCAGCACTGGAGGCCATGGCACCAGGCCTGGACAAACACGCACGGGTGCAAGCAGGCAGGCACGCACACACAAACACACAAACAGAGGAAGTGGAAAAGCAGGACCAGGGGGATTCTCACACAGATGGCCCACTGACACGGGACACAGCGCCCATGGCAGACTGAGAGGACATGCAGAGAGAGAGGGAGGTGAAAGAGAGGAGAGAAGGAAAGAGAGTTAATGAATGAGAGGCTCCATGTAGAGGTGAGAGAGATATTGTTAGGCGGCCAGGAAACTGGGACTGTGTTCCATGGAGTAAACACTTCAACTCCAGGTGATACCACCTGTCCAACCAGTCTTATTCCTGGCCACGTCCACTCTGACCACCACACACCCACAGAGAGGGGACTGGAGGTAGAATGGAGCTCCAATGCAGGGGCTCAATGTGGCACAGCCAGGCTACTCAACAATGGCTCAAAATAGCTAGAAGGCTAATCGCTAGCAGGCTGGTCATTTGGATCCTTTCGATATTTTCCACCATTGAGCTTTTTGTTGAGAGGCTTTCTGAACTACAGTAGGATCCGCTTCAACTCTCGTAGACGATGTCCCTCTGAAATGATTCAGTCTCTGTCTGGCGCGTCTGGGAAAGTTTCCTGTCTGCTGCTCGTTCGTTCAGATTCACCAATCACTTCCCTCTCTCTCCCTCGCTTGTTCTCTTCCAGAAACGACTGCTGCTACACTGCTCATTAATGCTGGAAAAATCACCAGGCCAGTCCGCCTGCATTACTCATAGCACAGGTGGACCCAAACCCCCATAAAAATATCTGGGGACTTATGCATACAGATGTCTTCATTTTAATGATTCCCCCCTTATTTTCCTATAAACCAGATGGATGTAAGAGATTACAAGTGTATATAGTATTATTATCGTTTTTCCATGTCTTTTATTCTAGCATTTTTCCATATCTATTCTTCTTTCCATTTTTGTAGGTCCAGAGTGATAGTGGAGGGAAATGCCTGGAGCCTATTATTTATCATCATGTAGGTCTGCGGGGTTACAAGCGATTCTAGAGACATGGCTGTTGTGTGCAGCAGAGAGACAAAGGGAGAGAGGGAGCGAGAGAGAGAGAGGGCTGGCAACCATTCAGCCGAATTGCTGTAGAGTGGGTGGCATTTTACACCCATGAATAATAACTGTAGGATTTAGCAGCTGAGACATGAGGATAGATAGAGGAAAACACACCAGCAAGAGGAGAGACAGAAACAGTCTATCACTCGGTTTCAAAACAGCAAGGGTTGTGAGGGAGAGTGAATGAGTGGTGCACATGGTTACATAGAGAGAATGTGTGAGAAAGGAGAAATATATGGAAATAGCACACTGCCCCCAGCCTTGCAGTAGCCCTGTGTACAACAAAACGCAAAACAGCACAACACACTGGCCTAACTGTCTGTCTGAACCACATGCAAACACAGTTAAGAGATCAGCTGTGATGACGACAGGTCCATAAAGCAAGGCTACTCAGGTTCAGCCCACCAGGCCCATGCTGTCCTCTGACACAAATAAAGGCTCTCCCCTTGCTAGCTTTACTTACAGTGCCTTCAAAAAGTATTCACACCCCTTGACATTTTCCACATTTAAAATGAATTAAAATGTCATTTTTGGTCAACGATCTACACAAAATGCTCTGTCAACGTCGAAGAGAAATTCTAACACAGCTTTGCACACCTGGACTGTACAATAAATAAACAGCCATTTTCAAGTCTTGCCATAGATTGTCAAGCTGATTTAAGTCAAAACTGTAACTAGGCCACTCAGGAACATTCAATGTCGTCTTGGTAAGCAACTCCAGTGTATATTTGGCCTTCTGTTTTAGGTTATTGACCTGCTGAAAGGTGAATTTGTCTCCCAGTGGCTGTTGGAAAGCAGACTAAACCAGGTTTTCCTCTAGGTTTTTGCCTGTGCGTTCCATTTCTTTTTATACAAAAAAACAGCCACTATGGGTGTGCCGAGTAGTCGGACAAAATGAGTATCGTAACGGATATATGGGCAATTTGGATACAATTATGATCTACAATTATGAATTATGAAGTATTCTTTGTAATGATCCATAATCAGAAAAAAATACATTTTGGGGTTGCCAGCACGCGTTTTTCTCATGTCAGGCAGTCATGTGCGAGGTTCTACGTTCTAAATAACTAAACTGGCTTTCTGTAAAGAGAAGGGCTGTACAGTTGATCCTGCTGCTCTTATTGGATAGAGTGAAGCTGTATTTCTCCGTCCACTTGCTTCATAATTTCACCCGATCAGTGTTCCTCGCATGTTTTCGGTCTGATCGTTTAGATTTCTGCTGCCTGCTACTATGATAAATCACACGATGATGACGTTTGCTATCAAGCTATCAATGTGCATAATATCTAACAAACGGGGGCAAATTAATTTCTTTGACATATTATTTGCAATTTTACTTTACTGCCTCATTGCAAACAGGATGCATTATTTTGAATATTTTTTATTCTGTACAGGCTTCCTTCTTTTCACTCTGTCATTTAGGTTAGTATTGTGGAGTAACTACAATGTTGTTGATCCATCCTCAGTTTTCTCCAGTCACAGCCATTAAACTGGATAACTGTTTTAATGTCACCATTGGCCTCATGGTGAAATCCCTGAGCGGTTTTCTTCCTCTCCGGCAACTGAGTTAGGAAGGACACTTGTATCTTTGTAGTTACTGGGTGTATTGATACACCATCCAAAAATGTTTAATTCATAACTTCACCATGCTCAAAGGGATATTCAATGTATGCTTTTAATTTACCCATCTACCAATAGGTGCCCTTCTTTGCAAGGCATTGTAAAACCTCCCTGGTATTCGTCGTTGAGTCTGTGTTTGAAATGCACTGCTCGACTGAGAGAACTTACAGATAATTGTATGTGTGGGGTACAGAGATAAGGGTAGTCATTCATGTTAAACACTATTATTGCATACAGGGAGTTCATGCAACTTATTATGTGACTTGTTAAGCACATTTTGAATCTTAAACTTATTTAGGCTTGCCATAACAAAGGGTTTGAATAATTATTGACTCAAGACATTTTAGCTTTTCAATTGTAATTCATTTCTAAACATTTCTAACTGGCAGCTTTGTTAGATAGTACCCACAAACTCCAGTCTCAAAGTCAACAGTGAAGAGCCGACTCCGGGATGCCGGCCTTCTAGGCAGATTTCCTCTGTCCAGTGTCTGTGTTCGTTTTCCTATCTTAATCTTTTTTTTTATTGGCCAGTCTGAGATATGGCTTTTTCTTTGCAACTCTGGCTAGAAGGCCAGCATCCCGGAGTCGCCTCTTCACTGTTGACGTTGAGACTGGTGTTTTGCGGGTACTATTTAATGAAGCTGCCAGTTGAGGACTTGTAATGCGTCTGTTTCTCAAACTAGACACTCTAATGTACTTGTCCTCTTGCTCAGTTGTGCACCGGGGCCTCCCACTCCTCTTTCTATTCTGGTTAGAGCCAGTTTGGGCTGTTCTGTGAAGGGAGTAGTACACAGCGTTGTACGAGATCTTCAGTTTCTTGGCAATTTCTCGCATGGAATAACATTCATTTCTCAGAACAAGAATAGACTGACAAGTTTCAGAAGAAAGTTCTTTGTTTCTGGCCATTTTGAGCCTGTAATCAAACCCACAAATGCTGATGCTCCAGATACTCAACTATTCTAAAGATGTCCCGTTTTATTGCTTCTTTAATTAGAACAGTTTTCAGCTGTGCTAACATAATTGCAAACAGGTTTTATAATGATCAATTAGCCTTTTGAAATGATAAACTTGGATTAGCTAACAACGTGCCATTTGAACACAGGAGTGATGGTTGCTGATAATGGGCCTCTGAATGCCTATGTAGATATTCAATTGAAAATCTTCCGTTTCCAGGTACAATAGTCATTTACAACATTAATGTCTACACTGTATTTCTGATCAATTTGATGTTATTTTAATGGACAAAATATTTGCTCTTCTTTCAAAAACAAGGACATTTCTAAGTGACCCCAAACTTTTGAAAGTAGTGTATGCTTGTAATATTTCTACACAGATAGTGATACATTCAGGGCTGTTTGGTCTAGTAATGATACTGTAAATATGAGTGTTTTTTTCACACAGCCGTGTGCTACTGGTTCTTTTGTAATCAACCAAACACAGGAGGAACTTCAGAGCAGGACAAAAGGAAGAGGGGAAGTGACACAATGTCATGGGAGTGACCAGATATTGTGTCTCTGTCTGTGTCACCTGGTTACACCCTTGAGTGTAGCCAACCCCACTAGGCTGTGGTGTAACTAAGGAAAAAATACTTTTGAAGTACTACCTAAGTAATTTTTGGGGGGTATCTGTGCTTTACAATTAATTTTTTGGACAACTTTTACTTTTGCTCCACTACATTCCTAAAGAAAATGTGTACTTTTTACTCCCATACAATTCACGCACCTATCAATATAACATGGTGTCATCCCTATTGTCTCTGATCTGGCAGACTCACTTAGCACAAATACTGCATTTGTAAATGATGTCTGAGTGTTTGAATTTGCCCCTGGCTGTCTGTAAATACATAAAAAAAAACAGTATAAGGAATTGAATGTATGGCATTTACATTTTACTTTTAGTCAAGTATAAAAAGTACTTTTTCCACCACTGTACATTTAAACCAGATACTTTTAGACTTTTACTCAAGTTGTATTTTACTGTGTGACATTTACTTGAGTCATTTTCTATTAAGGTTATCTTTACTTTGACTCAAGTATGACAATTTAATACTTTTTCTACCACTGCCAGCTGGATCAAAGGTCACCTGTAGAGAAAAGAGCGGGGAAAATCTGCTTTCTGGTTCTGCCTGACGCTCCCAATGGTGCAAAGGCCAAGTGTGTTAAGATATTAAGCTGGAGAATTACGGAAACAAGGCACAAGCTCTGGAAACAGGCCAGAATTTCCTTGTTTTTTGACATTATAGGGAAAATAAGTTGTGTTATTACTACTGTAACTAATAACTCATGATAATGTATTGTAAAGTACAGCACAGAACAAATTCCAATGATGATACTAGTGTAACATTCATTCTGTATGGTATTCTCGCACCCCAGACCGGGATGCCATATTTTGTGCTGTAGTGGTAATGGAAGATGGGTGTGCATTTGACTTGTCTGGTCAGCCATTCATACATACAGTATGTGTTTAGAGTTGAGGTTTTTATGGAATCCTCGATCAGGCTGTCTGGCAGCTATACCTACAAACCTTTTGACTGGAGTCTGATTTCCCTCACACACACACACACACACACACACACACACACACACACACACACAGACACAGACACAGACACACACACACACACACAGAGAGAGAGTAGTGAGATACTTCCCAGAGGTCCTCCAGCAGATGTGTGGCATTTGTGTCTGGCCCATGGAGATGGTGGAATGTGAAACCTCGTAACGCACCTCCGATTTTCCATTCCTGCTGCGTACACATCCCATTATCAATTTTATATGAAAGTAGGAAATTCCTTTAAAGTGCTAGCGAGATGTGGCTGCGGGGGCCATCAGCTGAGGGGGCATTCCTGGCTGGGGGGCCTCAGGGCCCAAGGAGGAGGAGGACAGGGCTCCAGGGTGGCCCTTTCATGGCCACATTAATGGTGGTATTAAACACTACTTCACCATTCTCTCTCTCTCTCTCTCTCTCTCTCTCTCTCTCTCTCTCTCTCTCTCTCTCTCTCTAAAATAGACCTGCTTCTGGTAATTTGCAGCTGAAATGGAGTATAATTGGGCAAAAATATATTTTGTGTTGGTGTGTGTAGGTTTGGATGACGTGTTGAAACCTTTGGAAGAGGTGATTGAAATTGTAAGGTTTTTCAAACTTATTTCACAGTGCTACAATTAGATTACCACGGGCAGTAATTAAACAGAGGCTGAGGAATATGATAATGCAGTGGGGTGAGCTGAATAGGAGCTGTTGAAAGAAAGTGCAGTATGGTTTGCAGTGTGAACAAACTGTTCCTGACCAAGAGGAGTTCATACCAGTCAGTAATATCGCAGCCTGACTGTTGCCCACAGATGGACGGACTTGAAGTTGTAACATTTCCAAGAGCTGAAGTCAGTCGTGACAGCGGAACTTGTACCCTGACAATACAGACAGTGCTCCATTCAGCCTGACAATGCCTCACCTTTGTCGGGTCTCCCATGAATGCTCCACAGACAACAGATTTCTGCCGGAGCGAAAGAGACTTTCTCCAAATACAGAACAGAAGCCTATAATAGCCTATAATAATATATGTTTCTGACTGTCATTTAACTCACAGGAGTAGTGCTATGTGATGAAAGAGGATCTTGTGTAAGCTCACGTCAGAGTTTCCTGGTGCGTTGATGTGGCCAAGGAGACTGGAGATTGTCGGTTTCCTTTTCCTGTGTGGTTCATCTTAATGTCGCAGAGGCCAAAAAGATATGATTTAGGCCTAACAATAATACTGTGCTAGCATGAGGACTTTATTCTCTTTTCCTACTGTTTGTCAGTTTTGCCCTGTTTAGAGGTTGTGGACTATTTTAGCTGTATGCCTTGCTTCTTTCTGGGACCTGGTAGAGGAGTAGAGAACATTCAACTAGGGGCCAGAGTTGTCTCAGCTTCTGGCCTGGCCCACTAGAAGCCATGTTTTACCACCACAGCAGGTTTTTGAGGAATTATGTGTTTGGTAGTTATGTTCATATGAGAGCCCTTAGAGAGCTCTGTCACAGTGGTGGAGCTCTTGGAGAACACACCAGGCTCAATAAGACCACTGATCCCAGATTCCAGACAGTGGGGAAAGGACAAGAAAAAATGTCTCCCCTCTTCAGGTCGGAAAGAAAAAAAACATTGCAGTTGATTATGTGGTTTGTTTACTTGTGGATTAATCCCCTCCACTCCTCTTTCTGATCCCCCTCTAGACGTCTATACACCACACACACACACACACACACACACACACACACACACACACACACACACACACACACACACACACACACACACACACACACACACTGGCTGATGGTTGTGTGATTGGAGGGGAGGCAGTTGTGACTCCAGTGTGTGTCCCAGAAGAGCAGCCCTCCACCCCAGTGAGACAGCAGCTGCTAACGTTATGTAAGCACTGTGCTGCACTGCTCCATGCTGTCAGTATGCATTAGCCCAGCCCTGAGAGCGAGAGGTGGGGGCGAGGGGGGGTGCCCAGCGCTCCTGAGCACACGTGTGTGTGTGTGTGTGTGTGTGTGTGGGAGCTCAGAGTATAATACCAAAAATAGTTGAATTATATATAGCTATATATCTGAGGTTTATGTAATGTTTCCTGACGACCTCCATCACTGATTGGTGGTAGTTAGCGCTCTCTCTAGAGAGAGAGCGAGAGGTAATATAGGAAATAGTGTTGCAGTGGACGTCTTGTTGCTGAACTACTATCCCCTGGCACATTTTTCACTCCTCCTTCACTGGAGAGTGAAGGGTATTTCCTCAGAAATACAGTCCGAGCGGAGAGAGAGAGAAGCCCATCTTCTGACAAATAATAGCTCACTTCGGAGAAATGCTATAAGCCACCGGCTTACTAGAAAATGGAAGGATGGAAGGAGAGTCCACCCAAGTTAGTTAAAAGTGATGTATTTTATCTCACTCTGTAAGTGTTAACACACATCAGTTCTTGATACAGGCATATTCACTTTTTGAGCTTTGAATATCGTACAGTATAGCCACAGGCTTGGCCTAGGCTGTTGTGGATAAGCCCTGTTATCCCCAGTATGGGACTAGAGTAATACTCAGCCTGTGGGTTTTCCCCGTGTTTTTCCGCTCCCTCCTCCCCTGTCCTCCTGATCCCAGCTGGACTGGAAAGTGTCCCAGTGGTAGTGACAGGAAGTCCCATACAGGCAGGAACACCTGTGCTGTGGTGAGGGTTGGTGTGGTTGCTTGGTTGGCAGCCCAGCCCAGGGCTCTGGGTCTCTCTGGGGCCCTGCTCCAACACAGGGTCTATTTGTGTGGCTCCCACCCCAGCCGTGTGGCTCCCGCCCCAGCCTCGTTAATCAGCCCAGGGCCCTCCCCTTCTTATTGGAGCCCAAAGCTGTTTCCTTCCCACTACCATTCATTACCAAACACATATGTTGAAGGCCAATCAGGAGGGACCTGCTCTGCTCTCTCTAGCTGTGAGGGTAAAGGAACAAGAAACGTTAGCATGCTCCGTTACCATGGGTACCGTACCGCTGAGCCATGCTATCTCGGAGGAGAACTACTGGAAAAACAATTATCCCCCAAATGTTCTTAATAAGGGATAATTGGGTTTATCTTCCTACTTTACTGGATAAAGAAAGAGGCTACGATGTTTCCTGACTGTGAGTCACTCCGTCGCTCTCTGACTGTCTCCGTGATGTATTGCGAACCTCTAATAAATGGAAAGTCACAATCAGGTTACATCAGAGGCCCCTTCTCAAAAATGAACTTGTCCACGGAGTGGATTCAACATGTTATAACAGACACGGAAAAATAAAAGTGACACAATTGTCTTCTTTCCTTGTGCAGGGCCAAATGACTTGGAAAAATGTGCTGTCAAATAGGGGTACTGGAAGCAGAGAGAGAGTAGAACAAGTGGAATATGCTCTGTCACAACCCCTGTGTGTTTGTGTCTGTGTGTGTTTCTGTTTTCCATGGGTGATGTTTGGTCACGCAAAGAAAGAGAGATCAATCCAGCTCCTCCTCTCCCTCATAGGGAAGGAACATGTGACCCAGTAGGAATCTGACTAACTTTCCTCCTCATGTGGAACCAAGTGTTTCCACCGCTTGCCAGTCAGAGAGTCAGTCAGTGTTTACTCCCTGAGTCCATGTCTTATAGCCTGCTCCCTGTCAGAAAACCTGGGGTGGGCCCTCAAGGTGTGAGAGAGAGCGCTGGGCCCCTCCGGCCCCCGCCCTGCTTTAGGGTAAACATGAATGAAAATAGTTTTTGTTTTATTTTTCCTACTGCTTAGTCTTAAGCCTGTGTCCCGTCCTTTATGTTCTTTGTAGAGCGGAAGCTGTGTGTGACTCGCTCTCTCTCTCTCACGCTCTCTCTTTCTCAGTTGTCTTGTTCTTTGTTGTCAGGGGAGTCAAGTTCACACCCCTCGTGACCACTTCCTTTAGCGTCAGCAGCTCGATTCCGGCTGCATGCCTCTCTCTATCGCTCTCTCAATCTCACAGCTTTTGTTGCCATTCAACACAAAACACTCGGGCAGGAATTTCTGTCGGTGTTGTGTTAAAACACAGCCACATACACTACTGTTCAAAAGTTTGGGGTCACTTAGAAATGTCCTTGTTAAAAACATTATTGTAGTGTAGACATGGTTAATGTTGTAAATGACTATTGTAGCTGGAAACAGCTGATTTTGAATGGAATATCTACATAGGCGTACAGAGGCCCATTATCAGCAACCATCACTCCTGTGTTCCAGTGACACGTTGTGTTAGCTAATCCAAGTTTATCATTTTAAAAGGCTAATTGATCATTAAAACAACTTTTTTGCAATTATGTTAGCACAGCTGAAAACTGTTGTACTGATTAAAGAAGCAATAAAACTGGCCTTCTTTAGACTAGTTGAGTATCTGGAGCATCAGCGTTTGTGGGTTTGATTACAGGCTCAAAATGGCCAGAAAGAGTGTAAAATCAGCCGTTTACAGCTACAATAGTCATTTACAACATCAACAATGTCTACACTGTATTTCTGATCAATTTGATGTTATTTTAATGGACAAAACATTTGCTTTTCTTTCAAAAACAAGGACATTTGTAAGTGACCCCAAACTTTTGAACGGTAGTGTATATGGCTACATTCAGGCATTGAAATAATGCCCCAGAATACAAATAAAATAAACCATCAGAACAAAACAGCATTACAGTATTGAATCCACAGGGAATAATTACGTTAGAATAATTTAAGTGTTTGTTTTGTTGCTGAACAGACACAGTATATTACTCATGGCATTTCTCAGCAGTTACATGGCATTACTCATGGAGTCTCAGCAGTTCCTCACTGTTCCAAGGCCACTTGAGGGGTGTATCAAAACGTGTCCTTCGCCACCACACTTCCAATCCATTCAGACAAGTCTACAGACAGATCATTTTAGATATGCAGGCAGAAATACCATGTTTTTTTCTTGGAGTTTCTCCCCACATCCCTCCCTTCTCTCTACATAAAATCCTTATTATGGAAGCACCCAGAATATTGTTGCAGCTGCTCTGTTGAGAAATGTTCTTAGACTTATTTCCATCAGCATCTTAAGCCTTCAACTGTGAATACCCAGCTGGGATCTGGTGCTGTGAATACCCAGCTGGGATCTGGTGCTGTGAATACCCAGCTGGGATCTGGTGCTGTGAATACCCAGCTGGGATCTGGTGCTGTGAATACCCAGCTGGGATCTGGTGCTGTGAATACCCAGCTGGGATCTGGATTAGTTCTATTGGACGGGTTACAAAACCATCTAATGTTTAGTGTACATACTACATCTTATTCAATAAAGTAATAGTAATGAAGCCAGTTTTAAGCGACTCAGTTATCTCCATCATGACGAGTTTAAAAATATAGTTTATAGTGTCTCTAAAGTCACCCATATTATGGGTCAGTATAACATTAAATAAAACATCAGTTACATCATACAGCTTCTACAGTAAGCCTACAGTACAGTTGTCAGTAAATGAGGTATCACAAACCTATTGTGGCTTAATCAGGTTCATGAACTTGCTCTTCCTTATTCTACTTTGCCAGGGTTAGAGAGGACAGTGTACTGTGCACACTGTACCGTATGAATGGTTGGTCAAGAAAGACAGAAGTATATTACAGTTCTTACAGTACAACTACATGGTAACTGTTCATTCATATAATATGAATAGAGCTATGCGTTTTTCTTAATAAGCACTGACCAGGAAAACCTCTGGGCTCTAATTAGAGGCCAATTCTATTGTAGGCTATAACTAAGGCTCAGAGGTTTTTTTTCCTGCTTGTGTCTCTTGGTCAGGAGAAATCAGGTCTCTAAACACAACTACACCTGGTTTCCCATCAAGTTCTGTCTAGGTCAAATTAATAGAAGAAGCCATTTTGAATCAAATCACATTTTATTAGTAACATGCGTCGAATACAACAGGTGTAGACCTTACAGTGAAATGCTTACTTACAAGCACCTAACCAACAATGCAGTTTTAAGAACAATAAGTGTTAAAGTATTTACTCAAATAAACTGAAGTATAAAAAAAAAAAAGAAGCAAATAGAAAAATAACAAATAATTAAAGAGCAAAATTAAAATAACAGTAGCGAAGCTATAGGGGGTACCGGTACAGAGTTCCAGCCTGGCACATTGTCTTCAGTCAGTCAGTCAGTCAGTCAATCAGTAGAGTGAGGTAGTGTTCCCTCTCGTCTCCCCAGTCTGTTGGATAGGATTCCTGTGCTGCCTGCCACAGCTGTGAGCCCCCTCCTCCCTGCTACTTCAACCAGACGCTAAAATAAACCCTCTTGTCCCGCCAACAGACACATTCCTCCAGCTTAGGGTCATAATCACATTAAATGACTAAGTCCACTTGATAGAAGGCTCTTACTGGACTGAATAACATTTGTTGTCTAAAAACTGTGAATGGAGCAGAACTGTTCCCCCTATGGCATGTTTCTTTAGATGCTGTCTGTCTGTTCATATTAATAGATAGAGGTATATCAGCAGGCCTTCCTCTCCTTACCTGGCCTGGCCTCCCCCTCACTGTGGCTGTGAAGAACAGAGAGCGGAGAGCAGTGGATGTCTCTCTTGGGGACGTTGCTGTGTACGGTGTTGTCTGGAGGTGTGACTGCTGGTTGTTATCAGCCTGGAGTGGTTTAACAACACTTGGCCATGGCTGAGTGTGACCCTGTTGTCCTGCGGATGTACTGTATCTGACTGTGTGTGTGTCCTCCTTTCTCTCATCTGCTTATCACTGAGATTCTCTCCTTTCACCTATCTGCTTATCACTGAGATTCTCTCCTTTCTCTCATCTGCTTATCACTGAGATTCTCTGATCTGCTTATCACTGAGATTCTCTCATCTGCTTATCACTGAGATTCTCTCATCTGCTTATCACAGAGATTCTCTCCTTTCTCCTATCTGCTTATCACTGAGATTCTCTCCTTTCTCCTATCTGCTTATCACTGAGATTCTCTCCTTTCTCCTATCTGCTTATCACTGAGATTCTCTGATCTGCTTATCACTGAGATTCTCTCATCTGCTTATCACTGAGATTCTCTCCTTTCTCCTCCTCTTTTGCTCTCTCTTTCACTTCCCTCGTTTGCCCTCTCTCTCCCTAACTCTTTCTCTCTCACCTACCCTCCAGTGGAGGTTCTAGACCCTTTCAACGGGGGCAAGCTGGGGCCAGTTGTACTGTTAGAGGGGCCAGTTACATTAGACGTTATTGTTGTCATATCGTTTTCTTCACTTCATTGCAGGCATTAGCAGGCAAAAGACCGTGTCCCTCTAGTAAATGTGTGGGTTTAATTAGTGTTCCGCGTTGCCCCTGTCTAATAATGGATGTAAAAAAAGAACGATAGCAAAAATTTGTTATGCAAAAATTATTTCATACTCCACATTTAGGGGGGCCACAAGGGGGTCCAAAATTGTTGTCACAGGGGCACCCCCATAATGTGTATGTGTACCTTGCTTTTAAATGATCAGATAAACTGAACTCTCTGCTGGGCTGCAGTGACACTGGCCTTCTCTATAATTAATTCAGGCCTGGCAACCAGCTTTGTTAAGTGGGTCACTTTACTCCTGTGCTTAGTTTAGCTTGAATATGAATGGATATTGAGGCTCACTCAGGCATTGTTATTGTCATGCGTACGGGGCCGTCTTCCTCCCAGTGCGGCTGTTAAAGAAGCAGACACCGCTGCCAAGATATAGACGCTCTGTCTGAAGTGTCTTTTTGAAAAACCCCTGAAGAAAGACTGACAGACAGACGGGGAGATATTCTTAGCTCTGGGTAACATCCCCATTTCCCCCTTCCAATTAGCTCTTTATTAGGAGTGTGGACAGGGCAGGCAGCCTGCTCTCCAATGACAACGTTATTATAGGGGGCCTCAGAGGATGGCCCTGGTCCCTGCAGCATCAGGCTTGCACAAGACGCTCCAATTCTCTACAGTCACTATCTAATCCCCTGGGCGGGGAGACAGGGACTCTGGTAAGGGCACTACTTTATCTTGAGGAAGCCTTTTACAGCCTATCACACCCTCCGTTATACCGAGATTAGCTGGGAAAGGCTCTGTGCAGACATAGCGGTTTCTGTATCAAAGTCCATAATGAATAGGACAGCCAGGGCTAGAGTATCAGCATACTACCCTTATCTAACGCCACTGTGGTGAGTCTGCAGTCAACCTGAAGCCTTGGCTTGATACCTGAATAAGGGAAAAAGCTTGAAACCTGATGTGGGAAGTAATTTTTTATGTTTTCGTCACCCTCTGACGAATGAGATCATACTTTTCAAACTGTTTGGGATGCGTTTCTATTATATTATCAGACAAGTTTTAAGGCATCTGAAATTCCAAGACAAACCGTGTTTTAAGCTGGTGATAATGTCACGTCATGATTGCAGTGTTGAAACGGGTGTTGAACTAACCTTTCAGGCGGCTCTATAAGTGTGTCCTCTCAACACCTTGAGTGAAAGGCTTTGGTGTGAGCACACCTTTGTTTATCATAGAGCCTAGGTGTTGTCAGGCAGTGATACTCTGCTGCTGGACTGAATGAACAGAATGCTTTGGAGGCCTTCCAGTTCCCCCCCCCCCTCTTGACTAAGCTCTCCTTTTCAAGGAAGGTAATGCATGAAGGTCTGATTGGGGCGCTCCCATTTCACAGTCCTCTGTCTGTGGGAGATTAGCTCCTCTGGGCCATCGGCCCGCCACCTGTAATCATTCCTGGGGGGGGGGGGGGCACTGTTGCGTCACACCGAGACTGAGTGTGTGTGTGTGAACGGATTGCTCTTCATTGATAACTGTGTCTGCTATCAACAGGGTAGCCTAACCAACTTCTGTCTCTTGTTTGGCCATACAGACATCCCCTACCACAGCCAGATGCCTAGCTCTACCAAGGCCTCCCTCCCATGGCATGTTGACTGTAGGCAGTGGGGGATGTAGACTGTCTTTGTTTGATCAACATCCAGGGTTTCCGCAAATAGGGTCAACAGGACAACCAGAGCTAGTTACCCTCTATACCCACCCTGTGAAAAACGTGGTGTGTACAAAACAATGGTGGAAAATATGCCTCCTTCCCATGCCTTGGCTGTTTCGGATTACACTTTGTTTCCTGCGGATTTCAGGGAATTTCATCAGAAGGCAGTTAGTTCATCAGAGCGCTGTGTGTGTTGGAGGGTATGGATGAGGAAGTGACTGTCGTACCAGGGGAGGACAGAGCTAGGGGCTATTGTTCAGCTCCCTGTAGTGAGAAAACAGCTGTGCCCTTAACCACGCCACTGTGTAATGCAGCACACTGCGTTAACATGGGAGGGAAGCAATTAACAAGTTCTCTCTCACACTCCGGCTAGAGGAACAAGATTTATAGGAATAAGGTGGCCTGACTTGTTAATAATATATTGCCAGACATGCAGTATGTATGGTGGAATTTAATTTGCATCATACTGAACAGTCTTGTAGTGGCAGTTGATTTGGAGTACCCTCGTGTTGTGACCACTTCTGTCTAGATAAAGATGGCTAGCGTCTGACTAGAGAAGCTGACACCAACAATATGCAAATGTTCACCTTCTCTGGCTGCGAACCACTTATGATTGAGTGTTTATGTGTTGAAGTGCACAGAGTCCCCTGTCTCCTCAACCTCAGTGTCAATCAGCATGTTTCCAGTGGGACCCGATAAAACGGGGGACCGGCTCGTACAGGATATGGGTATGTGCTGCTGTTGTGCTGCCCGTCCCCGAGCCCATCAATTACACAGCCATAAAGCTCTCATTTCAGCCCATAGAATTCCGCCCTAGCGCACCAGCAATCCCACCAGATGCTCCTCGGTGCTCTTAAAAACCCCAAAGCTTCATAAAAAAAAGAGAGTGAGACAGAGAGAGAAAAAAAGTGCGGCCCGGGTGTGTATCGGGAGGAGAAACTAGTGGAAACTGGACAGACGGGTCCTTGATAGGTTTAACAGGCTGACTCAGAGGAGCGCAGGGCCAGATCCCACCTCATATAACAGGAGTAGGCTTGGCGAGGACGCCGGCTGCTATTGCTGCTGCTGCTGAGACACAGGCAGCCCAGGCTAGCTATCATGGCCTGGCTAGGTTGTTTTTCGGGGGGAGAGAGGAAAGGCGGGTGACACAGACAGACAGGGGGGGAGTGGGTACGTGGACTCACCCCTAACAGACCCCGCTGAACCTGGTAACCTCACAGCCCCCCCAATGACGATGTGAGAACGGGGCTCCACTGTAGAGAAGAGGGACAACGAGAGATCTAGTGAGGGGAGGGAGGGTGGGAACGGATTCTCATTCCTTTGTTATGGACATGACAACCATATTGGGTGTCATTGGGTCGTCAGCTCACCCCACCCACACCACCGATGGCGTGACGCTGATTGGGGCCTGTGCTAGTGTGAGTGTGTCGACACATGACCCCCCCTCTCTCTCTCTCCATCACAGCCACAGAAAGACACAGTGATTTGTGATTTGGGGACGTGATTTGGTTGAGAAAATGACACTGATTATCTGATTATCTGTTCCCGGATGCGGCGTGTCCGTGGACGTGCATGTCACTCTCTCTTGCCCAGCAGTGAGCGCCGGGTTCACTGTGTGATTAATGCCCATTAAAGGCCATGTGGTTCCCATTTTGGTTCAGCCCAAATCCTGTCTCCCAACACGCTGATTACACAGCAGCAGCCCAGTGACCCATCAGCCCAGCAGCCCAGTGGCCCAGCTCTCTCTGCTACACCTGCTGAAGCCTGGCTCCTGGCTCCCGGACCCTGAGTCCCCTGATTGTTTCCTGGATCTGGGGTTTCACACAGTGATGTCAAACTAGTATTGAGGCTTTGAACTATTGTTGATGATTTTTTAAGGGAAACTGTGTCTGTCTGAAGGCTATGGGATCTGAGGTTCTGTGAATGTATTAAGGCTGTTGAAAGGAAAGTGATGTGTTATTCTTTACTTTCAGGCATGCACACGCACACACACACACACACACACACACACACACACACACACACACACACACACACACACACACACACACACACACACACACACACACACACACACACACACACACACACACACACACACAGGGGATATTGTATTGAAACCGCAGTCTTGAAAAGTCCTGAGTGGAGGAATCCATGTGTAGGCCTGGCCAACCAACTAGCTCCCTCCGACTTCAGACGTTTGTCTGTTGTCCAGCAGCACACAGAGAGATCCTTCTCTCCTTTTGACTTCACCGCAGAACAAACACCAGCGTCAAGCCCACTCAAATGAAAGATGGCTGCCGACGCCATCAGGAAATCCACTTAGGCCGATTTCCCGGCTCTTGTGAAGAGTAACACGACACTCGACCTCAGCTGTCAGGGGAGCGCTCAGGGCCCCCACTTGAAAGAAAGTGTGACGCTGATGTCATGACCGCAGCTATTCTCTGAATTCCACGCTGATGTACTACTCATCCTTCAGTGCTGTGCTTTCCATCAGGCCCGACCTGTCAAGAACAGACTTGGGGATTGGAGTGGTGGACAGGAGGGAGGAGGGGAGGCGGGATGTGCAGCTGGAGAGGGGGAGAGAAAAACAACAGAACTCTCTGATGTGTTTGTGTGCTGGAACGTGGAGCCCCTCTCTTTCTGTTCTCCCCTCATCACCTCTAACACAGGAACAGGGTTGAATCCTGCCCCCGTTTGTCCATTGTGCCATTCTTCAAATGTACTTTTCAGTTTCCTCCCATAAATGTTTAAGTGTCCCCATTAAGTATACGGTAATTGCATTGTCTCTATGTAACGCCCCTGGCTACGAGACTAATTAAAGCTGAAACAGGAGTTTAGGCATATTTATTAAGACGACTTTGATTAATTATGGAAGACAGATGTGTGACTTTAAATGAGAGATATTAAGAGGGAGATGATCCTAGTCCTCCAGCACCCAGACTAGTTTAGACGGCCGAGGGAGGGAGGGAGGTAGGGAAAGAGGGAGGTAGGGAAAGAGGGAGGGAGGGAGGGAGGGAATGAGGGGGAGGGAGGTAGGGAATGAGGGAGGGAGGGGGAAAGGGGAGAGAGAGAAAGGGTGAGCGAGAGAAAGAGAGCGACAGAGAGAAAGAGGGTACTGAAACAGGACACGCTCACACAGAGGGCTTTGTTCCCCCGGCAGCATATTTGTAGGCAGTGTTTTTTTGTGTTTTTTTTTGCGGGGCTCTGCTATTCTCTCAGAGTGAAAGGCGACGGGGCAGACATGTGAGGCCGTGACTGATGCCAGAGAAATGTGTCGGAGGGGCACGTGGCGAGACGCGGGCGGTGGGCGCTTTGTCCCTCTGCCTCCCTGACCACTTCAGCCCATTATATGGCCTTAATTGGCCCTTCATTATGGGATCTCAGTCGTGTTAGGGAGGCCGGCTGCCCTGGTTGCCCTGGTGAATAGGACTTCGGCTGAAGCAACATGCTGTGGAGGGCTAACTGTTTCTGGGCTGGAGAGAAGGAGAGGAGAAGAGAGGAGAGAAAAGGAGAAGGGAGGGGAGAGAAAGAGAGGAGAGGCGAGGGGGAGTTTTGCCGTCTAGGGCAGAGGAGGTGTCAGGCCGATGCAGGTGCACCTGACAGGGCGCTCGTCTGTTTCCATGGTTTCAGCCCCGTTGGCAGGGGCGGGGATTAGGGTGAGGAGGGGGAGCAGGGCAGGAGGTGATGACAGGCCCGGTGGCCTGAGGGTACCCCACACTGTGATACATTTAGCTTCTTAATGCCACTTCCAATGATCCCACTAACTCTGCTGTATTACTACGCATTACATTTTGATCAGCTGAATAATGTTGTGGGAGGAGGCGAAACTTTCTCCACCTAGCACCCAGTTCACATCACTTCAGTTTAAACAGAGACAATGGTTGTCAGGCACTGTTTTGTGAGGGAATTACTGTAAACATTGGCGTTGGTTGCTATAGATCAACACAATGGCATTCAGTGTTTTTTCAGGCTCTGCCTCCTTCAGTTTGTCATGTACGTTTCCCATCTTATACCTTAGCCAAACAATTCACGTTGTGTCTTCTTTTGAGTGACAGTGGTACTTAAATAGAACAAGTGTTTAGGAATCAATCGAGTGATTACGTAAGAGGGCTGTTACGTTCAGAGTGCTGTTGTCTTTGTGGCGCATCCATCCATGCCGTGTGCCGACGCCGTGCCGCTACACAGACGAGCGTGGCAGGATTTTTTATGTTTCAGAGAAATGGAAAGAGGGATTAAGATTAGAAAGTACCATAATGTGTGTTGTATTAAATGCTCATGCCTTGTAATCCAATTGAGACTGAGACAATAATAATGAGTGTAGCTGTGACGGCTTCTTTCTGACAGTACCACTGCAGTAGGCAGGAGGGCGGACGAATTAGTGCACGGATAGTGCTAGGGTATTTTTGGACTGCGGAACATACAGGATAAACATGGAACTTGTTTTGAGTGATTATCTAAGGAAGGCCAATGGATAGGAAAGTGTGTGTGGAACTGGAAGTTCTCTATTTTAATACAGGGACTGCTTTTTTGTTTCCAATTTCCAGTCAGTGCTCCCTTTTTAGGAAAGAGGAAATTTCATATTTCCTCTAACTGTTTTATGACTAATTATCAAAAAATGCAGTTCAAATGCTACAGAGCTTACTGGAGAACTTACTGTTATTTGCCTGTATGTTGCAGTGATGAGTATTTATTTGAGCCTCTCTACAGTATTTGTCATCTAAATTCCTTTTACGTGCTCCAGAAATGAGAGTGGACCTCTCCCAGATTTTATCCCAGCATTGAGTAATGGGTGCCATGGACGTGCGCGTCATTCACAAGCCCCCGTTGTGATTTTTAGAGATAAAAAAGAAGAGCAGGGATCGCCCACTAGAAGTCAATAATCACAGCACTTACTCCAACTTCTCTCAGAGGAACTCATGCTCTCCGGCTGCCAACAGGCTGCCAACATGCCCATATTGAAACAAATGGCCCACTTCTCCTCAAAAGAGGATTCATCTATGTTCTGTATAGCTACAACCCGTGGGTTTGGTATGTGGTGGAAATGTGCGGCTAGCTCAGACTTGGCAAGAGACTTGGCTTTTTGAAAATAGCTTTGTATACTATCCTAGCCTTCAGCGTTGAGAGAGAGACAGAATAGTTCTGCTGATATTTCTGTAGTTATGGTGTTTTAAAACTTGATGTAAATGTAAAAGGGTTTGAGGGACCTTATCAAACATGTTTTTATAAGAAGTTTTATGGAGGCAGGTATGGCCTACATTTTGTAGTCAAAGTAGCAAGCTTTGAGTAAGTTCTGTGGGCCAAATGAGATCAAATCAAATGTTATTTGTCACATGCCGAATACAACAGGTGTAACCTTACCGTGAAATGCTTACTTACAAGCCCTTAACCAACAATTTTATTGGATTTATTTAACTAGGCAAGTCCGTTAAGAAATTCTTACTTACAATGACGGCCTACCAAAAGGCCTCCTGCGGGGACGGGGGCTGGGAGAAAAAAAAAAAAAAAAATTATATATATATATATATATATATATATATATATGACAACAACATGGTAGCAACACAAAACATGGTACAAACATTATTGGGCACAGACAACAATGCAGTTAAAGAAATAGAGTGAAGAAAATATTTACTAAATAAACGAAAGTAAAAAATTAAAAACACAATAAAATAACAATTAGGCTATATACAGGGGGTACCGGGTCAATGTGCGGGGATACAGGTTAGTCGAGGTAATTTGTACATGGATGTAGGGGTAAATTGACTATGCATAGAAAATAAAAGCGAATAGCAGCAGTGTAAAAACAAAGGAGGGGGGGGGTTGTCAGTGTAAATAGTCTGGTGGCCATTTGATTAATTGTTCAGCTTGGGGGTAGAATGAGTCCACGTCCTGGTAATCCATCTGGCCCCCCGGCCTTGTGAATGCTGACTAGTTTAAAAGTCTTGCTCACATTGGCTACGGAGAGCGTGATCACACAGTCGTCCGGAACAGCTGGTGCTCTCATGCATGCTTCAATGTTGCTTGCCTCGAAGCGAGCATAAAAGGCATTTAGCTCATCTGGTAGGCTCGCGTCACTGGACAGCTCGCGGTTGGGTTTCCCTTTGTAGTCTGTAATAGTTATCAAGCCCTGCCACATCCGACAAGCGTCAGAGCCGTGTAGTAGGATTCAATCTTAGTCCTGTATTTACGCTTTGCCTGTTTGATGGTTTGTCTGAGGGCGTACCGGGATTTCTTATAAGCGTCCCGTTCCATGAAAGCGGCAGCTCTAGCCTTTAGCTCGGTGGGGATGATGCCTGTAATCCATGGCTTCTGGTTGGGATGTGTAGTACAGTCACTGTGGGGACGACATCGTCGATGCACTTATTGATAAAGCCGGTGACCTGAGGTAGTGTATTCCTCAATGCCATTGGATGAATCCCGGAACATATTCCAGTCTGTGCTAGCAAAACAGTCCTGTAGCATAGCATCCGCGTCATCTGACAACCTCCGTATTGAGCGAGTCTCTGGTACTTCCTGCTTTAGTTTTTGCTTGTAAGCAAGAATCAGGAGGATAGAATTATGGTCAGATTTGCGAAATGGAGGGCGAGGGAGAGCTTTGTACACGTCTCTGTGTGTGGAGAAAAAGTGGTCTAGAGTTTGGAGCGCCGCTTCTGGATGAGCATTTTCTTGTTTGGTGATGGCCTTAAACAGTGTGGTCTTAGTGCCAGCATCGGTTTGTGGTGGTAAAAAGACTGCCACGAAAAATATACGTGAAAACTCTCTTGGTAAATAGTGTGGTCTACAGTTTATCATGAGGTACTCTACCTCAGGCGAACAATATCTCGAGACTTCTTTAATATTAGACAACGCGCACCAGCTGTTATTGACAAATAGACACACACCCCCACCCCTAATCTTACCAGACATAGCTGTTCTGTCCTGCCGATGCATGGAAAATTCAGCCAACTGTATATTATCCGTGTCGTCGTCCAGACACTGCATTCAAACAGTTCAGGGTGGTACATTAGGCATATTAATCCGGTTAGTTCATTTTTGGACCTTGATTTACATTGTGTGAAAGAGGATAGTTTGTCTTTATTTTTGTTTCTGGTGGAATCCTGCATTGGAGTGGAGCATGGCATTCAACATGGCTAGATATAGGCTAGCTAGCCTATGCTCTTTTGTTGCTGAGAGAGTCATACTGCAGATTATGATGCAAACCCATGGAAATATTCAGGATTATCTCGCCTCAGACTTCCCCTCCCCTGCATCCTTAGGTCAGACAGAGTGAGGTAGTATTTTACCTTACTGGAGGGGGGATGGGGAACCTAGGAGCTTTCTACCCTCTGACCTGGAAAAGCTTACATAAGCCACAGCATGCCTGGCCTGGTGGGCCTCTGTCTGTCTGATTCTCAGAGAGAGAAAGAGTTGAAAAACAACCTCACCTACCATCAGGAATAGACCAGTTCACAACACAAGGTTTTTGGGGTTCCTCTCAAAATGCTTGCATCTATGAATAATTTTTATCCGGCGAAGTGGACAAGGGGTTCTGAAGGAAATAAAGATGAACAACCCAGTATAAAGTTGTATACTATACAAGCCAATCCCTGTCCTGTCCTGGATAAAAACCAAAAAAACAAACAACATTTATCTAATGGAGAAACAGATTGGTTGACTTGAGATTACTGTGACCATACTGTACTGTATTTAATCAGGGAGGAGTCCCTCTTATTGCGAAACAACAGTGATATTCTTTCATGCAGCAGACCCAGCCAGTGGGCCGAGGGTCGGGGCCTTAGCACGACCATGGAATTAAATAGGGGGGGACATAAAGAAGACAGGGGGGACAAAGAAGAGAGCGAGAGAAAGAAAGAAAAGTAGAGAGAAAGAGAGCGAGAGTGAGAGAGAGTGCCTCCTCTGCTATATTTCAGTGACCTTGGCTCTCTGGGTCTCTATTAATGTAATATCTGTGATTTGTCAGCACGGCTGAGGAGGTTATGAATGGATCGAGCAGAGTTTCATGCTGTCGTTTTCACGGAGGATGATACTTTTTTAAATCTAATTCTTTCTCACCGTCCGTTAGATTAACAACCAACCTAATTATGACCACTCCTCTTTTACGCAGATAAGATTTGTCTAATTTGTCAGGTTGAAAAAGAGAGCATCAATTCGACCTCTCCTAGCAGAGGGAGATATGTAGGGTAGAAAGAGACTGGGCCTAGCTAGCTCTATTGAAAAGGCTTTATCAGGCAATGTCACCATTTTGCCTGTTCCTGTACATGCACCATACTGTACCTTTGAGATCCAATGAATTATGATCTCTCTCTGAAATGTTTTGGCAGGCGTGCCGTTAACTATATGGAGCCGACCCAGAGCACTGAAACATTTTGTTGAATTAATAAAGCAGATTGATTTATTGGCCCATTCAAAATTAGTCTATTGGATTTTTTATGGCAGGTTTGTCTAAATGGTCTTCTTGTTGTTGTTTCTTTCCAGTGGTCTGTGTCGTCTACTCACCCCAGCCAAGGGGTCATCCTGACCTCGGACCCCCTCTTTCCCCCCTCCCACGAGCCTGCCCCAGTGACCCCCACCCCCCACCTTGCCCCCAAAGCGGACTGAAGACCCCTAAACAGTGCCAGGCTCAATCACCACTCAAGTCCCCTGAGATCACGCAGGTGAGTGTACACACACACACACTCACACATTCCACACAAGAGTCAGGGGTGCGTGTGTTTAGGGTGGAAATAAGGGGAGTGTTAGGAACAGACACCTTGTCTCAGTGAGCCTCACATCTGGAAAGGGGTGAGTGTTAGCTTTAGCTGCATGCTAGCAGATGGGATATAAAAGACAGGCCTGATGCTATCTGATCTATGGGTTGTGGTTGACTCATGATAAAGGTGATAGATATATTGCTCATGATAAAGGTGATAGAAGTACTGCTCATGATTTACTGGCTGTTCAATAGGTAAGTATAAATGCACAATTGATTATGGCTGTGTTTATTGGGTTAGTCCTGAGAAGCCCCTGCTGTTACAGGTCTAAAACACCCTCTCTATCTGTGACAGCCACACTCTCAACTGACTGGCCATGTAATGCTCTAAATTATCCTGTCACTGTTCATCATGTTCCATCTGTCATACCTCCTCCAGCTCAAACCTTTCCCCTCTCCGATGAGGGATCCTCTCTTTGCTACCATGTCGGCTAACCTGAACCAACTCCAAATGTCTCCGTGGCGCAGCTAGCTCTCTCTTCAGGGAAGGGAAACCCATTTGACTACACACGCCGTTTGTCCATTCATTCCCAAACACTTTGGCTGTGGAGCTGGTGACATTTGTGCTAGACATCCCTGATGTGTACGTTGCCAACAAGGCTGAACTACGGAGTATTAGCCCTTTACTGGGTTTTCCGTGGTAGGCGGTGTCAGTGGGTTAGACACCGGGCCCCGGTCTGTTTACTCACCGTAAGCGGTGTTAACCTTGGACAGTGACTAGTCATTTATTTGGTCTAGGAGGGAGGCCCTGGTTGGACCATGCAGGCAGGGAGGCACATTGGCGGCAGATGTTTGAGCTGCTCCTCATCTCCTCCACCAGTCCTACAGGATCACAGCCTCCAGATGGTCCCCTTCGTGTTTTGCCTTTCCCTTCTCTGTATAGAAACTGGTTTCAAAATATTTGGAAGTTATGAGGTATACTGTTCCACTGGATTTCCCCAGCGCCGTAGTACAACACCCTGTTTGATATATTGGTTGTGTCCACATGGTGTGTAGTATATATTAGGAATAGAATACCCAAACTCTTGAGCGCTGGGAGGGATCTGTGTGAGGGAGGAGGGGGGGCGGCGGGGGGCATGGAGGGGTAGTGGATGCTGCCTTTTCAGCGCCATGTGATGACCTTCCAGGCGTAGTTAAACCTGTGTTAATCCTCCATCCAAGATAGCCACAGCTGAGATGTCCGTAAGGAAGCAGCCTTCTTTCCTACGGTTATGCGGTTTTAAAAGTTAACGTCGCCTATTTTATGTTGATATAAAGTTTAGCATACCTCATGAAGTTCTAATGTCGGTGAAAGACGGGGGGCTCGGTGTTGTAAGTGGGGGGAACCAGTGAGAAAGACAATTAATCAGTACCTCTACAGCTGCTTCCTGACATTTTTGCAAAATGTTGTGGAAAATGTAATGAAGGTAATTTTTCAAGCTTACCCGGTGGAAAATATGACAGTCTTTCCATAGACAATTAAAACCAACATGAAGCCCTTTTATTTATTTGTTTTTATTCTCCCTCTCTTTCCTTCCATAGGGGGGATTTTATGTGTTTCATCCAGCGCTAAATGGAAACATGTACATTAAACGGCTACAGCTGTGGAGCATGAATAAACTAGGGATAGTTAGTTCTGCTGCTTAGCTGGAGAAATCCCATAACTGCACCTACTACAACATAAAGAGTAAGATCTGGGTCACATGGTTTATCCCACTGTGCACACAGCATGTTACCACCTCCAGGAAATAATCATAAATCCAACCAGGAAGCATGCTGCTGCTGACTCTAATTTTGTTGCTCTTTCCTGTTGGAGTAGAGGGCTTGTACACAGACACAGGGAGATGAGTTTTTATCTATGCCGTTTTCAATTACTGAGGCCTGGTGTAATTACCCGGCTCTGTCCCACAGTCGGTCTGCCAGAGAGTCCCATAGTACCACACTCCCCTCCCTCACTTCCCCTCCTCCCTCCCTCCCTGTCCTCAACCCTCAACCTAGCCTCCCCAGGACCTTAGCATGGCGGCACTTACCCCCTCTCCGCTTTGTCTGTGTCCGTCTGGCCATTTGTTTCATTGGTAACTGTATATCAGGCTGGGGACACTGGCGGGGCTGCCAGAGTGTCAGTTGTATTAAGCATGACCTCATGTTGAAAGGATCTGTTTCTCCCTCTCTAAATGGCTTTCAGCCTGTGGGGCCCGGTCTTTTGGCTCAACACCCCAGGCGCTATGCTCAGACCACTGGAGTCTTCCTGCACCCCATGATGGGCCTCTCACTGAGAGAGGAGGAGAGAGAGAGATGGACAGAGACTGAGAGACGGAGAAAGAGAGGGAGAAAGAGGGAGAGAGAGAAGGAGTGTGTGTGTCTGTGTGTGTGTCCACTCACGCTCAGGCTCATGGACTGGCTTGTCTGGGGGAAATGATGTCACCCCTGTTCCCCATCAACCCTGTCCAAAGTCCACAGACTGTTCTTGGCTAATTCATCTTCAAGATGAGGCGCTGGGCTGGTGGCATGGCCAAACAGGTCACACTGTACACATACCCTTTAGCGTCGTCTGTATTTACAACCAAGCAATACTAAACATATAATCCTGGACTCAGAGTCTCTGGAGACGGTTGATTATGAGCTGGATCTCCTCTGTACTGGGCCTTTCTATTTTATTTTTTAATTGGTTTTATTTGACCTTTATTTACCCAACACCAACAGACAGCTCTGCTCCTGGTCTCTGTAACTGGGCCTTTACCCAACACCAACAGACCGCTCTTCTCCTGGTCTCTGTAACTGGGCCTTTACCCAACACCAACAGACAGCTCTGCTCCTGGTCTCTGTAACTGGGCCTTTACCCAACACCAACAGACCGCTCTTCTCCTGGTCTCTGTAACTGGGCCTTTACCCAACACCAACAGACATCTCTGCTCCTGGTCTCTGTAACTGGGCCTTTACCCAACACCAACAGACAGCTCTGCTCCTGGTCTCTGTAACTGGGCCTTTACCCAACACCAACAGAGTAGCTCTGCTCCTGGTCTCTGTAACTGGGCCTTTACCCAACACCAACAGACATCTCTGCTCCTGGTCTCTGTAACTGGGCCTTTACCCAACACCAACAGACAGCTCTGCTCCTGGTCTCTGTAACTGGGCCTTTACCCAACACCAACAGAGTAGCTCTGCTCCTGGTCTCTGTAACTGGGCCTTTACCCAACACCAACAGACAACTCTGCTCTTGGTCTCTGTAACTGGGCCTTTACCCAACACCAACAGACATCTCTGCTCCTGGTCTCTGTAACTGGGCCTTTACCCAACACCAACAGACAGCTCTGCTCCTGGTCTCTGTAACTGGGCCTTTACCCAACACCAACAGAGTAGCTCTGCTCCTGGTCTCTGTAACTGGGCCTTTACCCAACACCAACAGAGTAGCTCTGCTCCTGGTCTCTGTAACTGGGCCTTTACCTAACACCAACAGACAGCTCTGCTCCTGGTCTCTGTAACTGGGCCTTTACCCAACACCAACAGACAGCTCTGCTCCTAGTCTCTGTAACTGGGCCTTTACCCAACACCAACAGAGTAGCTCTGCTCCTGGTCTCTGTAACTGGGCCTTTACCCAACACCAACAGACAGCTCTGCTCCTGATCTCTGTAACTGGGCCTTTACCCAACACCAACAGACAGCTCTGCTCCTGGTCTCTGTAACTGGGCCTTTACCCAACACCAACAGATAGCTCTGCTCCTGGTCTCTGTAACTGGGCCTTTACCCAACACCAACAGAGTAGCTCTGCTCCTGGTCTCTGTAACTGACTTGTGTGGAGCCTGAATAACTGACCAAGGACTAATTTGGAGCCTAAGATTTTCACTGTAGCCCTTTCTCTCTAATCACACCTGCAACCCCTGTACATGTGACTATTAAACACTCTGAATCTCTGAATCTGATTGTCTTCTTGGAGAAAGCCAGGGAGAAACCAGTTTTAGAAACTGATTAAGAGAATCTGGATGGACGCATCGATCAAAAGCTCATAAACAAATGAGTGAACAGCCAAACAGTATCTCTGGGGCAACTGTCTGTGAGGCGAGTGCCTGACTGTATACCTCTGCACAGCCGAGAGAGATTCTGTTTATTGCCGGCGCTCGTAGATTACGCCTCCCATAATGGCCCAGCATTCTTGGAAGAACAGATAACATTCATCACAATCAGCAGGAACATCATCAGGCATGGGGCTGATACCCATGGCACGACCCAGTCAAGATTTGGCACACAGCGATTTGTTAAGAGAGCGCCCAGATGAGTCCATTTTTGTAACATCAATATGTTTATAATTTGATGGATGTTTCCCCATTCAATGCCAAATGTTTTTGCCGTATCTCATAACAACAAATGCAAATAAAAGCAAGAAATTCCACCTGCCTATCAGCGGGAAACGTGTAATTATTGTTTGTGCTATTGCATGGCTGTGCACAGTGAACACCTCAGCTTAAGGTGTGGTTTGCTATGCCTAGTGAACGCCCGTCTTCCCGCTTGAGCTCCCACAGATGGCGAGAAGAGGTGGCCGAGCGGAGCGACCGACTAGCCGCCTAGCTGGGTTGTGCAACCAGCTAGTTTCATAACGCCAATTCATCAGCATGGTAACCCTGCTGCATGGCATTCAGGCTTGTTCCTCCCACACAGGAACTGTCACCCACACTCCTCACCTCACCCTGTCTCAATGAGGCTGTAGCCGAGGCCTCTCACCCACGCAGAGCACAACTCTCTCTTTTCACTACTCACTACACACACATCCACCATGTTAAAAATACCACCTCCCATCTTATGCCTAGCTGTACCTCATACCTTCTGCTTGAAATGTAGACCTGAATATGACCGGATATATGACCGGATGTATGACCGGATGTATGACCGGATGTATGGCCGGATGTATGGCCGGATGTATGACCTGAATATGACCTGATGTAGGACTGGATGTAGGACTGGATGTATGACCGGATGTATGACCGGATGTATGACCGGATGTAGGACCGGATGTAGGACCGGATGTAGGACCGGATGTATGACCGGATGTATGGCCGGATGTATGACCGGATGTATGACTGTCAAGATATGATTATTGTCTGAATCATGTGCCTTGTAGTTTTACCAGTACTGGTCTTAACTTTTCTCATGTGTTGCTGGAGTTTGTCCCAAAACTAAGTATCCATCCCATCATGCCGTACGCATTGCACATACACTCACCATTCTATAAATGTGTATAATGCACTATACATTGTAGTTGTAATTTTAGTATTGCTCTGTGAGGCCACTGGCTCTGCTGACCACCTTGACCTGGTTTGAGCAATGGACGGTCTCTCTCTCCCCCTCTCTCAACCTGTTGCGTGTTATCTCTCCACAGTCTCCAGACTGCAGTATCTCCCGGCTGCAGTCCCTCCCAGCTCCAGGCTGCTTCATCTTTGGGCTCCTAATGAGGAGTCAATATGACACTCCCGGGGGCTGACTTGCAAACAGACTGGGTGATACATCCACAGAACCTGCTTACAGGGGATAAAATCACACCTCAAACCTGCTGGCTGTGCAAATGGTGAATCTCTCAGGCTGTCAAGACGCAAACTAAAGTCTGAAGATGAAAATAGTTATTTCAATAAGATTCAGGAATATTTTCTCTTTCATAGATTTTTTGTTGTGGGGGTGTTTATGTATTGCATATTATTTAGTTTTTATTCCATTCTATTAATATTTTACAATATGTACATTTTTTTATACACGATACAGACTGGAAAAGACAAACAAGATACTTTTGTTGCCCATGTTACCTTGAGAGGCACAAATCAACCTGCAACTGAATAGAGCCGAGAAGTGTGTCAAGACCGCAGAATTAATACATTTCATTCAGTCCTTTCAATAGTCAAAAAAGATGTTGTGTATTCTGTACATGCAGTCCATTTGATAACAGAGGGATTCTTAAACATTGCATTGTGAATAACTCCCTGACCCAGTTCAGGTGAAAGGCGCGTTGATCCAGACGCCCCTAAAACACACAATACTTTATTGTAGGACCCGTTCACATTTTCCCCTAGCTAGCCAGTTGACAAAGCCAGTTGGAGCTTTTAAGGTTGCCTCCATCCCCAATGAGCTGGAATAGCTGGAACAAAGACCCCAGCAAACCGACCCAGTTCCCCTCTCATTCCTACTGTAAGGAAAGATACAGAGAAACGTATAAAACATTTATGCAGATATGTGTGTGTTTCAAACAAACACACACAGATAAATAAACAAGGGTCTCAGTTGGGGGTCTCATTAGGCCACCTGAGGCTGAGGCACTGACCATGATGCACTTCTAGGCAGGACTTTGTTACCATACACTCTGTAATTACTGAATGGAAACAATTAGCAATGATTTGAATTATTCAGAGTCTGCCCTGGAAAGTACAAGAAACTGTGCCTGTTTCCGTTCAGGGAAATAAGAAACGGCCTGTGTGTGTGTGTGCCTGCCTACATTGTTGCTGTGAACGTGATGTCAGCAGGAGGACAAACAAAAGGGGGTAACCGGAGATTTAAAAACACACTGCCGGATGTGTCACGGTCAACCCCACAGACAGGCCACTGAATTAGGCCACTAAGCTGATTGAATGGCCCTGTGGTTTAGGAGATACCCAAAACACACAGGCGGCTGCCCATGCGACTGGCCTTTGTTTCTACAGGAATTACTCAGGTATAATTGCAGATGTCAATTTGCTTAGACCAACAGAACCGTGTGTACTACCCTCTGTAATAGAACTGGAACTGAAACTAGATGAGGTTGATTTAATTACCTTCAGATATTTATTGCAGTAACTATGTAGCACAGGCAGGTCTAAAACAGCAGTCGATAGTAGCAGTGTCAAAGACTATGACTCCAAATATTTAAAGAACATAGTTTGGCAACGGAGATATTTTTCCAGGTCTTCTTTCTTTTTTTTTCAAACAATTGTATTTATTTATTTAAAGTGCTTGTGTCCTGCAATTAACTTTTGGTTGGACAGTGAGAGATATGGCGTCATGGTTCATTTCAGATGGAAAAGAAAATTCGGGATTCACTCTATTCTTTATTTCAGTGTTGAAAGGAATTCCAAACACTTCATATTGGTATGTGGCATCTTGGCTGTCCAAATGGTTTAAGGATAACTACACATCACTCATTGTCACAAAAAATAACAAAACATTTTCTAATCCTCTCTCTTGAATCTGCCAGCCCAAAAACACTTAAATACCTAATCCCTGTATTGGAAAGAGGAGGTATTTTGATTGAGTGAAAGGGCCTCTTTAAGGTTTGCTCTTTCCCCAGTCACAATGGAGATGTGCGTCAGTGTGTAGGGCCTGGTACAGCCCCAGGCTACCAGCTTATCCCCCACTCCCCATAGATCTCCAGCCAGAAACCAGAACTAGGCCCGAGGTGGGCAGAGGCTCTCTATCACAGTTATGTTCTCCCCATGAAAAGAGAGCCCAAATAAGGAAGCTAACATGGTTTATATACCCACACATTATGTATACCTCTGGGGAGGAGGGGGTTGATTTAGATATATGTACTGTAATGTGTGGGGGGGGGTTGTAGTAGTAACTTACCGTGGGGGGCCGGTGTACTGTAAAAAATGAAAATGTCCGCCTCATCATGGTCATCAGTTTTTGGCAGAGGGGCCTCCTATCAGATGAAATACTGTTAGACTATGGAGATGTTACATAAAATGCTTGAATCATCCAGTGGAGTGTTTCTGTTTATATCTTCCAGAATGTGGTCCGTCTCTATAGAGCGAGGTGTCCCTAACACACTCTGCCTCTGTGTGTTGTCCCACGCACACTTCCTCCAGGTACTCCACTTAAAAAGGATGCCAATGAATATTCTCACCCACACTCAGTCAGAAAATAGGACAGCGTTTTAGTTAGGATAAAAACACTTTATATAACCCATTCAATAGTTTTTCTTTGACTTAAACAATGATAACCTTATGCAACACGGCAGAGAATAGTTCATCAATGATTTTGGACAGATGCCTACTGAATTGCATGTCCTAAAAGAAAGATTTTAGAGAACTTCGGGCACCATGGTAGCGGATCTGTATTGATAACCAAAGCTACTTTTCTGTTTATCAGTGAGGATGTGTTGCATGCATATCTCAGGGGCCCAGCAGCAGAGCTAGACAGATGAATTAATGGAAGGAGATGCTCCCAAACATGGAGGGGGGGAGATTTGGGGGGAGAGGAGGGGTGCACCAACCTGGCCACCATTAAGTGTGATATATGAAACTGACTCCAGCTTAGACAGATTGCTATTTCCACTCAGGTTTGCTCTGGCTTCATAAGGCTCATCAGTTGACCCTTTTTCACAAAATACTAGCAATGGAGTGCGTATTGTGAGAATACGCTAGGATGAGTTATTATTCCTCTCAGAATGTGTCTCTCTGTAACTACGTTATCTTTACAAAGCTGTCAATCGAGAACATTTCATTAGGTTGGTATGCAACAACTGTTGATACAGGTGGGTTACAATTGAAACATAGCAACATGTGGCTGTGTTTTGACATACACATTTGGCTTTGGGTTTAATTTAAACATGTACATGTATAGTTGTTTAACAGGATCGCAGGTGGTATTTATCGTTGGTCAGTAAGAAAGGATATCTGGCCGGTACCAAACCTCCATCCAAGCACTTATTCTGTAGTTGCTAAACTTCACTGAGGGCCTATGGCCTGTTCTGTTGTTTGCACACATTTGTTTTGTGTAACAGCATGGAAGAAAACAAAAACCGACCAAAAGTTTATGTTTCAGGTGCTAAAAATACCAGTGGTTTTCTACTGGGCTATTTTTATCTCTCACATTGGCCTCAAGACACCCACGTCACATAGCTTCCGTGCTCCTACCCCAGCAGCGCCAGAGCAAAGGGGCCTTGTGTGTGTCTGTCGCAATCAGAGAATTAAAATGAAATCATGAAATGCACGGCAGAGACTTACATGTTCAGCATGTTAGTCTCAGACACTGGATTAATTCTATATTCAAGTGTTGGTGTGGTTTCTGTGCGTTAGCACTCTGAAATAGAATCACAAACGAATGCAGGTTTATTTGTAGTTTCTGTGTTTACTAGGCATTGCAGTATGTGTATGTGTAGAAAGTAAAAATCAAACAGAGGCCATCAAAGAAAAATGCTAGTGCTGGTAGTTCCTTTATGACTTGCCCTTTGGACGCCCACGCACATATGATGTCTTACGTCACATCCATTTGGCAGGCTATTTTTACTTTTTTGTGTCTTTTTAGGAACTGCGTGTGTCTAGTTGTTACTGATGACTCACTGTAAGCATGAGGGGGTGGGTGGCCCAATCACAAACTACACTCATTAGAAATATTTTAACTTCAATCAAGTTTAGCACTGTACTCCTTGTACTGCATGCCACTGTACATGAGAATATAGATGACTGAACAGGGATTCATTTATTTGAAAATGGAGGAAAATCCTAGAGACATAAGTTATTAACTGACTTCACAGTGAATGTTTTGTTTCAGTCATTGAATTGTTTCCTTCTCCTATCTCCAGGTCGTACGTAAAGATTCTTGTGGAAGTTAAAAGGAGGGATATCAACAAGCACTTTTTTTCAGACTAGTAAGTGTTCAGAAATAGATATTTTATACCCAATCATGATTTTTAAAACCATGTTTTGTTTCACAGTACATGGCATTTATTCTTGTTCTATTTGAATTTTCAGATCACTCAAAGGTCTTGATAAATTTAATGAACAGAGAAAATTGGAGGGCTAAAGCAAGTTCGCAAGTTTACAGTATCCTTGACAGAAAGAAAGTGTTCTGATGCTCACTATAGAGGATCTTTGTGACTCAAATGTAGAACAACCCAAAACGACTTCAGCAATGGAAGGCCCCTTTATTTAAGAACTACAGCATCTGACATTTGACCTTTGAGAAACCCAACTGAAGTATAGTTGGACAATGGAGCCACATGAATCAGCTTCTGGACAAAAATGCACCAAGGAGCCACGGGAGAAGCTACAAAGGAAGTGGGTCTCCGAGCCCTCAGCTGGCACTAAAAGAAGCACTTTTGCTGACCCGGAGGGAAAAAGGCACTCGCATCGCGAAAGCATGCAAAGTGGTGCCAGTGGCATAAATATTACCGGCTCAGCACAAAAGTATGGCTCTGGGAAGCCGTTATCAACTGCAATGGGTCAGCCATCTCAAGACAGTCAATACGCACAGGCTTTCCCCTGTACTTACTCCTACCAGTTACCACAACCGTACCCACAGCAGCCCATGCAAGAGCGCTTCCTGTCCGGAGCCAAGCCACAGCCTGGTCTGGAGGCCCATGCCTGGCCTTTCGCTGGACAGCTCCCTTCCGACGACATATTCCCTGGACACTTCCATGCTCATGGAGTTATCTCTCGTCAGAAATCTCCCAGTTTACCCAGTTCGTTTGGCCAATATTCCAAATCAGGGCCGGAGCTGCCAGAGGAGGGATACAAGAAGGAGCAGAAACCCAAGAAGCCAGGGAAGTACATCTGCCACTACTGTGGAAGGGCTTGTGCGAAACCCAGCGTGCTGAAGAAGCACATTCGTTCACACACTGGGGAACGCCCCTACCCTTGTGTCCCCTGCGGGTTCTCCTTTAAAACCAAGAGTAATTTGTACAAACACCGAAAATCTCATGCCCATGCCATCAAAGCAGGACTAGTCCCATTCTCCGAACTGGCAGCTTCACGCACAGACATGGATCAGGCGTCCTCAGTGGGAGAGACAGAGGTACACTCAGACGGTGAACAGAGCACAGACACCGACGAGGAGACGGCAGAGGCCTCTATGTTTATGGGCAAAGTCAGCCCCATCCCCCAGATATCATTTGAGATGGACAAAAGCACAATGGAGAAGGGTGGCGAGCCGGCATATGCTGACTCAGCTGAGGAACTAGCTATGGCATCCATGAAAGTGCCTATCCTAATTGTCCCAAAACAAGGGGTCCCACCAACAGCAATGGAGTGCCCCCCATTGAGGGAACTCAAGGCTTCTCACATCAGCTCCCAGGTTAGCCGCGTGGATGACTCTCCCACTATCAAACAGAGACTGGCTCTGAAACTGACAGATAGGAAGGGATCACAGGACTCAGACCAGCAGTCTCAGCAGTCCCTGAACCTTCTGAGTCCACACAGCAAAGGCAGCACAGACTCAGGCTACTTCTCCCTTTCAGAGAGTGCGGAGCAACAGATCAGCCCTCCCAACACAAACGCAAAGTCTTACGAGGAGATCATGTTTGGTCGGACTTGGTATTACAAACCTAACTCTCCTAGATCTAGACAATCCATTGCAGTAGGCATGGCCACTGTTGGCCAAGACACTAACCTAGTCATGGGGAAGATATCTGAAGATCATATATTTTTCCGTAATGATAACAGTGAAGCGCATCTACTAGCAGGCGTTGACCCTAAGCAGTATCCCACAAGCCCTTGCCAAAGCAACACAGGTCTATTAGAGGCTCCTTCTGATTCAGGGCCACTCATTAGGAGTAACTCAATGCCAACATCCTCCCCGACCAACCTCAACGTCCCACCGGGGATAAGAGTGAGCCACTCCTTCGACGAGATGATGACCTCTGATGACGTCTTCTACCCGGGTGCTGCCGGTCTGAGGAGGCTTAGGAGACAGGCAGCTTTTGAGCATTCAGCACATGAAGGGCATGGCGAATCTGAAACCTATGGACACGTTCCCAAGAACGCAGCCCCATTTGTTGTGTTAAAGCTAGGGGAGCGTAGTCCTGTGGTGCCAGAGTATACAGCATACAGCCCATATGGAACTAAAGTGGGAATGACAGAGATTGCCACTCGTAAACGCAGGAAGGAAAAGAGTGTAGGGGACGAGGAGGATGGCCCAGGCCAGTATGACAGTAGTGGCTCAGTAGATATGGTTGGGGATTATGATTCAAAACAAGGTAGTCAAGTGGGTTCAAGAGCAGCACCTACTGGGAAGGGATCCATAGGATCCATGTACAATGCACATAGCCAATCAGACAGTTTTGAAACATGCTGTAGTAGTATGTGCTCAGAGGATGTAGTGCTAGTCCCAGACTCTGACAGAAAGGCAACTGGCAATGTTATCTCTGTCATTCAGCACACAAACTCCCTCAGTAGGCCAAACTCCTTTGAGAAGTCAGAGTCCTTCGAGCACCCAACCTACCTGCAAGACAAACCCTCTAGCCAATATTCAGAGCAGTCAGATACAGAAAACACAGGAGATGTGCAGAGCCCGGACTCTATCCTGAGGTCTGAGAGCATGGAGCAGCAGAGCGACAGTGATTTAGCTTCACCCAACCAGCCCTGTCACATGCCCCCCAAACTGGTGCGTCAGCCTAACATCCAAGTGCCTGAGATCAGGGTGACGGAGGAGCCAGATAAACCTGAGAAAGAGCCTGATGTACCGAACAAGGAGCCGGAGAAGCACATTGAAGAATTCCAGTGGCCCCAGAGGAGTGAGACGCTGTCCCAGCTCCCTGCGGAGAAGCTGCCTCCTAAAAAGAAGCGTCTGCGTCTGGCAGACCTGGAGCACTCTTCTGGGGAGTCCAGCTTTGAGTCCTGCACCAGCCTGTCCAGGAGCCCCAGCCAGGAAAGCAACCTGTCCCACAGCTCCAACTTCTCTATGTCCTTTGACAAGGAAGAGAGCCTGAAGTCTGTGTCACCGACCAAGCAGGATGACTTTGGCAAGCAGTCTGAGTACAGTGGCAACTCTCTCACCATCCCCGGCCATCACCAGCAGAGGGAGATGCGACGATCCTCATCAGAACAGGCTCCCTGTGCTCTGGCCTCCGAGATCCCAGAGATCCGTAGCAAGTCCTTTGACTATGGCAGCCTCTCAACATCATCCAGACAAGGAGAGATTTACTCCAGTGCATCAGCCATGAAAGAACGGAGACGGGGCTACCTAGTAAGGCAGGCGTCCCTCAGCGTTTACCCTGAGACTGTGGTGTATGAGCAAGGTGGTCTCGAAATGACCATCAAGCAAGAGCACTCGGACCATGGACCCTTATCTTGGCAGAGCCCCCCATCCTCTCAAGGTTCTCACGGTGCATCAGCCAGCGAAGTAGCAAGACCCAAGAGAGGGTCACATTATCATCTTCTGCAACAGAGAATTAGTGAGGACAGCCAGGAAGACCCACCACTGTTCCAGAAGTCATCTTGTCTGCCAAGTCAACAGTCATCAGAGGGAGAGCATCCAAGTCATGAGCTCATAAGCCAGGAAGCGATGCAATACTCCTCACTCCAGAGCAGCTTGGCTTCACTGCCTTTCCTGCCATTTCAGCCCGGCCTGTTCTGGCATCCGGAGTCAACACAGAGACACAAGCAGCATCTGGCTTTCCAGCCACACCAGTTACAGAAACTACATATCAGACAGCCTAGTACACCGCACATGCTCCAGAAATCCCACCCACCTCTTCATCAGTTACAGCAGATCCAGGAGCAGTGTGACATGAAGGCTGACGGTGCTATCAGTCAGAACTACCAGTATCCCTCCAGAGTCTCCCCCCAGGCCCAGCATTACATCTCTCCACCGTCTAAAGTGGCCCTCACTGAGAGTAAAATGCTCCTGCAACAGGTCCAGCCAATCTTCGCCACTCAGAATGCAGGATCACAGCCATCACTCCCAGGTATGCTAATCCCCGTTAGGATACAGACTCACGTGCCATCTTACGGAAGTGTTATGTACACAAGTGTTTCACAGCTCTTAGCTAACCACAGCCAGAGCACTTATTCAGCAAGAGTCATATGCTCAGAGAATGCATCATCCAGTTCACTCACAGGCGGCAGTGTTTCAAAGCACGGAGTTTGCTTCAACTTATCCCAGATCCTTGGTCAGCCTGAGGGAGCTCCACATTATCCACTCTGGAATGTTCCAGATCTGAACACTGAACATGGGAGTCTAAACACGGGAATTCCGCTGTCGTTGACATCGAGAACCATCTCCACCACGGATGCGTCCTCCAGTATCGGGGGAAGCAAGAGGATGTTATCACCGGCCAGTAGCCTGGAACTCTTCATAGAGACTAAACAGCAGAAACGGGTCAAGGAGGAGAAGATGTACGGTCAGATTGTAAAGGAGCTGAGCGCTGTCGAGCTGAGTGCTTCAAAGGACAGCATCAAGTTACCAAAGCGTGCACCTCTAAAGAGTGAGGGTTCAATGGACGATCAGGAGAGGATGTCCTCCTCCCCACCAGCAGACTTCCCTTCCACCAAAATCCCAGTGCGTTCCAATGCACCTCACATACCCGACGTGCCACCAGCTGACAGCTTCACTCCCCCTCTGCAAATTGTGATGGACACCCCTGGTGGCAGAGAGTCCCCAGAGGAGCTGGATGTTGATGACTCCTTCACCTCAGGGGCTAGCTCCAGCCCACAGTCCATGGTCTCCTCCAGTGACACTCCAGAGGAGGCCAAGCTGCCCATGGGCAGCAAGATCCCTGTCAACATGCTGGTGCAGCTGGCTGCCAATCAGAGTGGGGGCGCTGCTGGAAGCACTCTGCTGCTCACAGATCTGGCAGACGTTCAGCAGTTATTTCAGTTCCCCAGTCTTCGCACGGCAACCAGTGTCAGTTGGTGCTTCCTGAATTACACCAAGCCAAACAACGCTCAGACAACTTCCCTGACTTCTGTCTACGGCTCCTGGTGCATCAGCTCCTACAACCCCAACCCTCTCAGCCTCAGCACCAAGGCTACTCTGGCCCTGCTCCGCTCCAAGCAGAGGAAGAACACAGAAACCTACACGATGGCTGCTATGTATCAACCCGGGACCGGAAAACTTGTGTCCTCTCTTGCTTGGAAGCAGAAGTTTGAGCAGGTAATCACACGTCACATTTGCCTCTTGTTCACAGTTTATTACATTTACATTTACTAAATAAGCATTACAGATTTCATAACTCACATGTGAGTTTTAGAAAGTTTGAAATCCCCTACAATATTATAAAGCAATCTTAGGTACAGTAAAATGTTATTATTGAGCCGACATAAAAATTACATCTGCCATCAAGTATTTTTGTCTGTTTTGCGAGGATTTAACTTATGCATGTTATGCATGTTTTCCATTTGCAGATGAAGCCAGAGCTCATGCAGCTAGATGTGAGCAAATATGGGAAGAAAATCAAGGGGCTGAGCTCCAGGGATCGAATCAAGGAGGACCACGTAGAGAAGGAGGTCTCCTCAAAGCAGGCTGAGCCCACTCGCATCAGAATCTTTGAAGGAGGGTATGTCAAGATGGCTGCCATTAGCCATTAAAATGTAATTGAAAGCCTTTTGACGTCAGTGTGGAACCTTCTGGAGACGGCTGCTTAAATTTTTACATTGTTGTGACTTCTATACAAAATGCACAGGTTTGTATAGAAATGATCAGCACTTAAATATGAAATATTTTGTGGTTAAGTTGGATTTAATGCCTGGCGGCTGAAACCACTTCTTTAGGGCCTATGTTATATGAGAATGGTAAAACAATTACTGTGGTAACTGAAATGTAGCTATTACTTGATTTTGTCAAATTACTGCTTTACGTTTATGGACTTGAAGGCGTTTTCTGCAGAAATATGATGAATACACTGCATTCGGAATGTATTCAGACTCCTTGACTTATTTTGTTACGTTACAGCCTTATTCAGTACTTTGTTGAAGCACCTTTGGCAGTGATTACAGCATTGAGTCTTCTTGGGTATGGCGCTACAAGCTTGGCACATCTGTATTTGGGGAGTTTCTGACATTCTTCTCTGCAGATCATCTCAATCTCCGTCAGGTTGGATGGGGAACGTCGCTGCACAGATGTTTTCAGGTTTCTCCAGAGATACGCGATCGGCTTCAAGTCCGGGCTCTGGCTGGGCCTCTCAAGGACATTCAGAGACTTGTCCTGAAGCCTCCGTTGTCTTGGCTGTGTGCTTAGGGTCGTTGTCCTGTTGGAAGGTGAACTGTCACCCATGTCTGAAGTCCTGAGCGCTCAGGAGCAGGTTTTCGTCAAAGATCTATCGGTACTTTGCTCCGTTCATCTTTCCCTCGATCCTGACTAGTCTCCCAGTCCCTGCCACTGAAAAACATCCCCACAGAATGATGCTGCCACCACCATGCTTCGCCGTAGGGATGGTGCCAGGTCTCCTCCAGACGTGACACTTGGCATTGAGGCCCAAAAGTTAAATATTAGTTTCATCAGACCAGAGAATATTGTTTCTCATGGTCTGAGAGTATTTAGATGCTTTTTGGCAAACTCCAAGAGGGCTGTCATGTGCCTTTTACTGAGGAGTGGCTTCCGTCTGGCCACTACCAGAAAGGCCTGATTGGTGGAGTGCTGCAGAGATGGTTGTCCTTCTGGAAGGTTCGCCCATCTCCACAAAGGAACTCTGGAGCTCTTTCAGGTTCACCTCCCTGACCAAGGTCCTTCTCCCTCGATTGCTCAGTTTGGCCGGGCGGCCAGCTCTAGGAAGAGTCTTGGTGGTTCCAAACTTCTTACATTTAAGAATGATGGCAGCCACTGTGTTCTTGGGGACCTTCAATGCTGCAGACATTTTTTTGGTACCCTTCCCCAGATCTGTGCCTCAACACAGTCCTGTCTCGCAGCTCCACGGACAATACCTTTGACCTCATGGCTTGGGTTTTGCTCTGATATGCACTGTCAACTATGGGACCTCATATAGACAGGTGTGTGCCTTTCCAAATCATGTCCAATCAATTGAATTTACCACAGGTGGACTCCGATCAAGTTGTAGAAACATCTCAAGGATGATCAATGGAAACAGAATGCACCTGAGCTCAATTTCAAGTCTCATAGCAAAGGGTTTGAATACTTATTTAAAAAAGGTATTTCTGTTTTTATTTTCAATACAGTTGCAAAAATTTCTAAAAACCTGTGTTCGCTTTGTCATTATGGGGTATTGTGTGTCGATTAATGAGGAAAAATAAGAATTAGAATAAGGCTGTAACGTAACAAAATGTGGAAAAAGTCAAGGGGTCTGAATCCTTCTCGAATGCACTGTATATATATAAAGCAGAATGTATTTTTCAGATGGCTTTTAATTGTGGTTGAAAGGTGTAACTAGCATAGGCTACTGTTTTTATGGAAATACAGTAGAGCAAAGTTGTGTTGTTTAACTGCCTTGGTATTATTGACTACTGACTGTCCGTGAGGCTTCTGTAACCTCTTTACTTTGGTTCAAGCGATAAATCGATTTCCATTTTTTTTTTTTATCATAAAAAATAAAATAAACAAATCACATACGGTATCTTGAATATCCCTTTGAAGATATTACCATATTCAGTTATATATATTTTTTATAATTCAATTTCATGAATGAGAACAGCTGTAAAAATGTCTGACCAATACCCAGTTGAATTTGGCACCAGAATTATTTTCTCTGAGCAGTTACAGGCTAACTTTCCCAATGTAAAGTTAGCTGTTTGATGTATTTGATATTTGCTCCCTTAACACATGCTTCGATATACTCAATACCCTCCAATAATGTTGAAAAATCTGATCTTGTTATGATTTCAGGTACAAATCCAATGAAGACTATGTTTACGTGCGGGGCAGAGGAAGAGGGAAGTACATATGTGAAGAGTGTGGGATCCGCTGTAAGAAGCCAAGCATGCTGAAGAAACATATCCGCACACACACCGATGTCAGGCCGTATGTCTGCAAGTTCTGCAACTTTGCTTTTAAAACTAAAGGTGGGTTTCCTTCTTCCGTTTCATATAACCACATGTATGCAAATGCACATCTTTCTTCTCAAGCACATTAACCTGATAGTTCAAACAAAAACAGTGATCACATTGGAAAAGGATTTATGTAGAACTGAACAGACTTCTGTCTGCATTGCATTAGAAGGGTGGCAAGGTTCTCTCTCTCTCTCTCTGCTGCAGTGGAGTGTTGATTAGTGAATTGAAAGGCCAGACGGCCTATGCTGCTTCCAGTAAGACATTTTAAAAGTCGTAAACTCTTGTTTCAGGAAACCTGACAAAACACATGAAGTCGAAAGCCCACATGAAGAAGTGCTTAGAGCTCGGGGTGTCAGTGACATCTGTGGAGGATGCGGACGCCGAAGAAGCTGGTATGAATCAGACAGACTGACTGAGCATATTTTATAGAGATGAGCCAATATTTGATAAATACTGGGCCCTGTATGTTGCACTGGTGCGGTTCTTGAGGAACAATTATCATAACCCGCCTCTCAGGTTTATGTAAAATAACCAACTTTAAGATACACAGTTCACATTTTGCCTGCTTGTATCCCATCATTTAGCATGAAGTGGGAAAGAACACCAGTGACCCATTCAATCCAAAATAAGTAAATTGCATTTGCTGTAAAAGATTTGTAAACACCTAAATAGAAAAGCACTAATGTGTTTGTATATCTCATTTCCTTGTTAAGACTGCACTAAATGCTGTTTATTTGTCTTGCAGAACAAAGTAGGCTACTGTTACTGCATTTGCATAGGGTTTGACTGGATCAACGATTGGTTAAACCATATGTTTCTTTTTAGACAATGGCGAGGATGGCCAAAGGGAGTCTGGGAAGATGTCAGGCATCATGGCGGACCACCAGTTCTCAGACGCCGATGATTCTGATGGTGGTGAGGATGACGGGGATGAGGTGGACGACGATGAAGATGATGATGACGATTACGATGGCGAATCCACGCCGAAGACTCGCTCCAGAAGCACTAGCCCTCAGCCCTATGGCATACCATCTCTGTCGGTCACGGACTCTCAGGGTGCCTGCTCCTCAGACCTGCTGGGCCACGGCTCCAAACCGCCCCTCTTCAGCTACTTCACCAGCCTGCCCAGCATTCAGATCACCCAGCTCATGGTGCCCAGTGAGGGTGCAGGCCAGGACCAGATGGCAGAGTACCAGCAGCTGCTGCAGGGCGCCCTGGGTGAGGAATATAAGAGCAGGCTAGACGTACCCAGCTCCATGGACGAGGACTTTGGCCTTTCCCCAGCTCACAGCTCCTCATCATTCGACCTGTCCCCGTCTCGCCTCTCTTCCCCAGGCCTGGACTCCTCCCCTCTCCGAGAGCCGTCCCCCACCTCCACTTCACGCAAGTACCTCTTCCCCCGACGGGACCTGTCCCCCCATGGCCGCCTGTCACCCCACAGAGAGGTGTCCCCTCTCAGGCACATCTCCCCCAAGAGGGACATCTCCTTCAGAAGGGACCTTTCCCCCAGAAGTCACATCTCACCCCTGTCCCATGCCGGACGCCCCATGTCACCGGGCAGAGAACTGGCGGGCAGGAGGGAGCTGTCTCCACGGAGTCGCCACCGAGGCATGATCAGACCTGTCTCCCCCAGGAGGGGCGTGCACCATCACAGTGCCCCCTGGAGTCTGGGCCAGCACCTACACTCAGAGATGGTGCCAATGGGCCAGCGCAGCAGAAGCCACTCAGAGATGGAGACAGTAAGTGTTCCAGAACGTATTCAACTGTTCTTTTCTATTATATAAACATTGCACATCAGCCTCCATGAACAGCTCCTTACTGGCATAATATACACTGAGTATACCAAACATTAGGAACACATTAATAATATTGAGTTGCACCACCTTTTGCCCTCAGAACAGCCTCAGTTCGTCGGGGCATGTATTCTACAAGGTGTTGAAAGCATTCCTCAGGAATGCTGGCCCATGTTGACTCCAATGCTTCCCACAGTTGTGTCAAGTTGTCTGGATGTCTGGATGGTGGACCATTCTTGATACACACGGGGAAACTTTTGAGCGTAAAAAACAGCAGCGTTGCAGTTCTTGACACAAACCGGTGATCCCATTCAAAGGCACTTGCATTTTTTGTCTTGCCCAAGCACCCTCTGAATGGCACACATACACAATCCATGTCTCAATTGTCTCAAGACTTAAAAATCCTCCTTTAACCTGTCTCCTCCCATTCATTAAAGTGGATTTACAAGTGACATCAGTAAGAGATCAGAACTTTCACCTGGATTCACCTGGTCAGTCTATGTCATGGAATGACCTCATTAAATAGTACCCGCAAAACACCACTCTCAACGTCAACAGTGAAGAGGCGACTCCGAGATGCTGGCCTTCTAGGCAGAGTTGCAAAGAAAAAGCCATATTTCAGACTGGCCAATAAAAAAAAAAGATTAAGATGGGCAAAAGAACACAGACACTGGACAGAGGAACTCTGCCTTTAAGGCCAGCATCCCGGAGTCACCTCTTCGATGTTGACGTTGAGACTGGTGTTTTGCGCGGGTACTATTTAATGAAGCTGCCAGTTGAGGACTTGTGATGCATCTGTTTCTCAAACTAGACACTCTAATGTACTTGTCCTCTTGCTCAGTTGTGCACTGGGGTCTCCCACTCCTCTTTCTATTCTGGTTAGAGCCAGTTTGCGCTGTTCTGTGAAGGGAGTAGTACACAGCGTTGTACGAGATCTTCAGTTTCTTGGCAATTTCTCGCATGGAATAGCCTTCTTTTCTCAGAACAAGAATAGACTGACGAGTTTAAGAAAAAAGTATTTGTTTCTGGCCATTTTGAGCCTGTAATCAAACCCACAAATGCTGTTGCTCTAGATACTCAATTAGTCTAAAGAAGGCCAGTTTTATTGCTTCTTTAATCAGAACAACAGTTTTCAGCTGTGCTAACATAATTGCAAAAGGGTTTTCTAATGATCAATTAGCCTTTTGAAATGATAAACTTGAATTAGCTAACACAACGTGTCACTGGAACACAGGAGTGATGGTTGCTGATAATAGGCCTCTGTACGACTATGTAGATATTCCATAAAAAATCTGCCGTTTCCAGCTACAATAGTCATTTACAACATTAACAATGTCTACACTGTATTTCAATATGATGTTATTTTAATGGACAAAAAATGTGCTTTTCTTTCAAAAACTAGGACATTTCTAAGTGACCCCAAATTTTGAATGGTAGTGTATATATACTGAAAAAAGTATAAATACAACATCTGTTGGTCCCATGTTTCATGTGCTGAAATAAAAGATCCCTGAATCTTTCCATAAGCACAAAAAAATCTTATTTTTCTTTAATGTTGTGCACACATTTGTTTAATTCCCTGTTAGTGAACATTTCTCCTTTGCCAAGACAATCCATCCACCTGACAGGTGTGGCATATCAAGAAGCTGATTAAACAGCATGATCATAACACAGGTGCACCTTGTGCTGGGGACAATTAAGGCCACTCTAAAATATGCAGTTTTGTCACACAACACAATGCCACAGATGTCTCAAGTTTTGAGGAGGCGTGCAGTTGGCATGCTGACTGCAGGAATGTCCACCAGAGCTGTTGCCAGATAATTGAATGTTCATTTCTCTACCATAAGCTGCCTCCAACGTCATTTTAGAGAATTTGTCAGTACGTCCAACTGGCCTCACAACCGCAGACCACGTGTAACCATGCCAGCCTAAGATCTCCACATCCGGCTTCTTCACCTGTGGGATCGTCTGAGACCAGCCACCCGGACAACTGATGAAACTGAGGAGTATTTCTGTCTGTAAAAAAGCCCTTTTGTGGGGAAAAACTCATTCTGATTTGCTGGGCCTGGCTTCTCAGTGGGTGGGCCTGGCTCCTAAATGGGTGGGCCTATGCCATCCCAGGTCCACCCATGGCTGCGCCCCTGCCCAGTCATGTGAAATCCATAGATTAGGACCTATCTTAATTTCCTTATATGAACTGTAACAGAGTAAAATTGTTGAAATTGTTGTATGTTGCGTTTATATTTTTGTTCAGTGCATTATTAGTGCCTGCTTTTATAGGATGATAAATGGAGAGTCTAACTTAAAGTTATAGTACAATGGACCCATGCAGGCCCACTATAGAGTGCTCTTACAGTCTCTGTGGTTGTTTCTATTTATATATGTGGCTAATTATGAATCCCTGGGGAAAGGGGAAAAATGGCGTATTATTGCACTGTGGAGTCATTCTTGACTTCTCCACACCATCTGGTTGGTTTCCGTGGTACTCCGGGATAAAAAGATGAGGCAGCCGTAGCCATAATGTACTGTAAGCTTGGCTCATCACTCAGTGGTTAATAACTGTTTTTGTTCTTAAGAGTCTTTTTTATACCTGGCCAGTTTAAATGAAGCGTGAAATGGAGCCCGCTTCAGCTGTATACTGTTTTTTTTTTTATATATATATATTAATATTTGACTTATTTTTAGCTGGTAGTAGTAGTTTTGTCGCATTTGAGCAGATTTTTCCTACCGTCTCAAGATCCATTAAAACCCCAACTAACACTTAATTTGGATAGTCCATCTGTAGAAGCTCTACAGATGATCAGTAACACTTCAACTACATGTGTACTAACCCTAACCCTAGCACGTATCCTAATGCTAAACTTAACCCTAACCTTAACCCTTACCCTAATCCATATTTTAAACCTAACCTTAACCATAACAAGCAGTTGCTTATCAACCGATAGTTTGTTGATAGTATGAAGAAGCACAGGGCAAAGTTATATTTCCAATGAAATACAATTCCTAAAAATGATACGCTATTTACATTGACTGTAAATGTTGTTCCATGCATCTGCCTATTTTCATACAGTGCATTCGCAAAGAATTCAGACCCCTTGACTTTTTCCACATTTTGTTACATTACAGACTTATTCTAAAATTGATTTTTACCTCCTCAATCTACACACAATACCCCATAATGACAATGAATACTTACAGTACCAGTCAAAAGTTTGGACACACCTACTCATTCCAGGGTTTTTATTTATTTTGACTATTTCTACATTGTAGAATAATAGTGAAGACATCAAAACTATGAAATGACACATATGGAATCATTTAATAACCAAAAAAGTTAAACAAATCAAAATACATTTTATATTTTAAATTCTTCGAAGTAGCCACCCTTTGCCTTGATGACCGCTGTGCACACTCTTGGCCCTTGAAACCTGTTTTTGCTCTGTCATTATGGGGTATTGTGTGTAGACAGATGAGGATTTTTTGTATTGAATCCATTTTAAAATAAGGCTGTAAGGTAACAAAATGTGGAACGCCTGTTACTTGCGAGGCACATCATGGGCATTAAATAACTCGTTTTTTTTATTTCACTGGACTGATGTTTCGATTTTGGATCAGTTATTAAGAAACATATTTTTTCAACATTAAAATGAACCATGCATTATGTGGGTTGAATGCTGTAACAACACAGAATAAAACAAAGTCCCATGATGGTAGTGACTGCCCATGACTGCCTATCACTTATTAACCATTACTTCACTTTAATAAATATTTCAAATGTTGCGTATATTACGTATATTTTATTTGATGACTTTATTATTTCTTTAAGTCATCATCTCATCTCTATAGAGCTGCTGCTTATGCTGTCTGACAAAATCAGAAATGTAATAATTATTTTAGTAATTCCTACCTTGCAAGAAAAACACTTTTAGCGGCCCCCCTCATGACAGCGAAGAGAGACATTGTTTGTTTAAAAGTACGTTTCTTGCAATTCTACACATTTTGCCACGGGGCGGAGAAGATTTTACAATTTTATAACTCATTTCATGCAATTCTACTCATTTTGCCTTGGGGCGGAGAGAAATGTTGGCCGTTTTTTTATATGATAACTGATGATCAATGGGCCCCACCCCGTTTGGAACACTGACAAGTAATAATGCTAATAAAACAATTATACAATAAAAATACGTTTTTTGGGGGTTGCTCAATCTGATTGGGTGTGCCTACACCCTGACTTAAACTGAGAAAATGTGTAGTACTTTCTGAGATCTGCGTATTCTATAGTCTAAGATCCCCATTTATCTTTGGCCACTATACTTTGTACTGAATTCATCTTGTATTGTTTCAGGATCAAAGGAAGGGTTCCCCTCCCCACAGCAGCCAGGAATCCCCACGGCCACACCAGGGCCTGTTCAGCCACCTTCCCCTGCACTCCCAGCAGCAGGTCCGCACCCCCTTCCCCATGATCCCCATCGGGGGCATCCAGATGGTGCACTCCGTGGCCACCTCAGTCACCGGCCTGGCCCACCCTGCCCGCCTCCCCCTGCAGAAGAGCACGTCCGAGGAGTCCAGCACCAGTGAAGTCTCCTTCCCGCTGGCCAGGGGCTCCACCGGGTCGACCGATTCGCCCCAGTGCCATGAAAGAATGGAGAGGACCCCGGTTCCTTCCTCTGGCCCGTCCTTACCCAGGTCAGGAAGTCGCCAGGACAGTGCAGACATATCCGACATCAAGGACAGTAAGCAGCAGGAGGAGGGCATACAGACATGTACCAAAGCTATCGCCTCTCTCCGCATCGCTACAGAACATGACACTCTGGAGAAAGGCGTGGTGGCGTGCTCTTTAGAGCCCCACCAAATACGCCACTCCCTGCTGCCTCACCCCAGCCACCCCCCTCACCCCATCTCTCAGGAGAGCGCCCCCAGCAGGATTCAGCACTTTAGTGGCCTAGAGGTTAGGCAGTCCCCGGCCGGCCGCTCGGCCTCCCCTCTCCCCCTACACTCCAGCTCAGAGACCTCCCTGCCGGCCACATCAAAGGGCCTGGCGGGTCCCACGGCAGGGCCAGGCCACCATGTCAAGGAAAGGTCACCAGGTCAACAGGGCCCAGGGGAAAGGGCAGCAAGCACAAAGAGAGGCAAAGATATATCAAAGGACTCCACAGAGAACAGGTGAGCATTGTTAAAAAGGGAGGGACGTGCAACGTAAAGACATCGACCCATACTATTGCACACACACAACACGAGAACACAGAGAGACAGACATTCAAACACACACACACAAACACAAAAAAGTCTTTAAACAAACAAATTAAGTAGATACTCTGCAGTTTCAATGTATGTGTATAGCATGCCTTTTATAACCTGGTTTGCTATTTTAACAATGTATTTCTTATTTAAAGTTTCAGAGAATATACATACAGTATATGTTAACTTATCCATGAGCCTGACCAAATTGCTTATGGACTCCAGTCTGGTACTTTTAAATGTACAGATGTGTGTGCCTTTTCTTTACTTTCTGCTTATATTCTTATAAGCATATTAAGCAGGAAGAGATGTAAATATATCAAGTTTATCAGCTTTGTAATAAATGCAATTTCTCGTCTTTTTTGGACACTTGAGTCTGAATGATGTGAAGTATCAATATATGTAAGGTTGCACTAAAACATATTTTTATATGAGTGAAATTAAATGGCTTTTGTGTACAGCAGCAATTCTATAATACTATTTATTGTATCATGTTTTATAAATTGTACATTTTTCTTAATGTTGTGGATGCCTTTTCTATGTAAAGCATGGGTTTTGCTATGGCGTAATTAGAGCAAAAAATATGTACACTGTAAAATGGCTTTATATGTTAGTGAATACACTTTACTTGGAAGTATATACATATTATTAAATTTACAAGAATATATACCTATTATATATATATATATATATATATATATATATATATATATGAGTATATATATATATGAGAATATATATCTGCACTTACATTTTGGATTGACACCCACATACAGTATGGTAGTTAGTTCTAAATGCTTGTACCTTTTTCTCTCCTGCTGGATTGGCTACACTAGTTGTGATTTTGTAATTTTTTACAAAAAGTAGAACTTTTTTTTTTTTTTTCAACATGTGCACTTATGCATTTTCTTTCTTTTTGTTGTCATTCATCGCTTACTGAAGTAGTAGTGAAATATTAAAGATAGTTTGATCTTCTGTGAATCACGTTGCTTGAAGTACTTGATTTAATGAGTAGTATGGGGAACATTCCAGCAGATGTAAATATTGAATGCCCATGAATCTGTACACACACACACACACACACACACACACACGCAGTCATACACATTTATACATGGAAAGAGTTGATTCTGGGCAATGCCGTCAGTTCATCCCCAAAACATTTTTAAAGGCTTGTACACACAGATATCAAGAACTCTGAAAAAATGCACCTTATGTTTCCTAAATTTTGGGGGTACAATCTCATAATATATACATTTTGGAACTGGGATTTGGAATCCCCAGTTGCTTGTAAAAAGCTGTGCAAATAAACAACCTAAACAAATGGGAGCATTCAGCCAGTCACTCTTATGTATATCTGTATTTTGTATGGTGTGTATAAGATCTGTGTATTTTACTCTTTGGACATTTTTGTCAGTTGTCCCTGGTATTCACTTAACTGTATTAACATGTCTTTAAAATCTAAGGTATCGAAGCACAAATCATTGTATATAAAAAAATAAAAATATAAAAACGTAAACATACATAAAAAGGGTAACTTTGTGATGTTCAGTGGAAAGTACAATATCATGTAAGACCCCAGTTTCAATAATGAATCACAGTACAGGTGGGAAAAAAACTTTTTTTTTTGTTAAAAAATAAATAAATACGACTACAATAATTTGCATGTCCTCGATGCTTTCATTCTTTGTCTCCTCAAGTGCTTCATATGTACATACATTACCAGTCAAAAGTTTGGACACACCTACTCATTCCAAGGTTTGACTTTATTTTACTATTTTCTACATTGTAGAATAATAGTGAAGACATCAACTATGAAATAACACATATGGAATCATGTAGTAACCAAAAAAGTGTTAAACAAATCAAAATATATTTTATACTTGAGATTCTTCAAAGTAGCCACCATTTGCCTTGATGATAAAAGTTAATTTGTGGAATGTATTTCCTTAATGCGTTTGAGCCAATCAGTTGTGTTGTGACAAGGTAAGGGTGGTATACAGCAGATAGCCATATTTGGTAAAAATCTGTATTATGGCAAGAACAGCTCAAATAAGCAAAGAGAAACAACAGTCCATCATTACTTTAAGACATGAAGGTCAGTTAATCCTGAAAATGTTAAGAACTTTGAAAGTTTCAAGTGCTATGATGTAACTGGCTGTCATGAGGACCGCCACAGGAAAGGGTAACCCAGAGTTACCTCTGCTGCAGAGGATAAGTTCATTAGAGTAAACTGCACCTCTGATTGCAGCCCAAATAAATGCTTCACAGAGTTCAAGTAACAAGACACATCTCAACATCAACTGTTCAGAGGAGACTGTGTGAATCAGGCCTTCATGTTTGAATTTCTGCAAAGAAACCACTACTAAAGGACACCAATAAGAAGAAGAGACTTGCTTGTGCCAAGAAATTCGAGCAATGGACTAAGACCGGTGGAAATCTGTCCTTTGGTCTGATGAGTCCAAATTTGAGATTTTTGATTCCAACCACCCATGTCTTTGTGAGACGCAGAGTACTGTAGGTGAACGGATGATCTCCGCATGTGTGGTTCACACCGTAAAGCATGGAGGAGGAGGTGTGATTGTGTGTGGGTGCCATGCTGGTGACACTGTCAGTGATTTATTTAGAAGGCACACTTAACCAGCATGGCTACCACAGCATTCTGCAGCGATATGCCATCCCACCTGGTCTGCGCTTAGTGGGACTATAATTTGTTTTTCAACAGGACAATGACCCAAAACACACCTCCAGGCTGTGTTAGGGCTATTTGACCAAGAAGGAGAGTGATGGAGTGCTGCATCAGATGACCTTGCCTCCACAATCACCCGACCTCAACCCAATTGAGATGAGTTGGACTGCTGAGTGAAGGAAAAACAGCCAACAAGTGCTCAGTATATGTGGGAACTACTTCAAGACTGTTTGAAAAGCATTCCTCATGAATCTGGTTGAGAGACTGCCAAGAGTGTGCAAAGCTGTCATCAAGGCAAAGGATGGTTGCTTTGAAGAATCTCAAATATAAAATATATTTTGATTTGTTTAAACTTTTTTGTTTACTACATGATTCCATATGTGTTATTTCATAGTTTTTGATGTCTTCAGTATTATTCTACAATGTAGAAAATAGTAAAAATGAGTATGAGTAGGTGAGTCCAAACTTTTGACTGGTACTGTATGTGGACTTCATATTTGCAATATCATGTAGGCCTACACTACATTTCCCACTTTACAGTACCATAGGCTCAACAGGAGTCAATGCACACAAACCATGTATAGGGGCTGGGTTCAAACCGTATCTCAGAAGATCCACTCTAAATTGTAAAGGTAATTTCCGATTGAGCCAACATATTGTGTTATAAATTGGATCTTCATCGCTATGGATTGAATAGAGCCGTAGGCCTTTGGATTGTATGCACTTTATCCTCTACCTCAGTTATACCTCTTATATAAAACCTTAAAGATCTCATCTCCAGCTGCAAAGTTTTGGCTATCACTGAACTTAAAATGTTAACTGTTTAGAACATACTTCCCTGCGTGTAGTTACTTTCCTTTGGTTTAATCCACTCTGACACAACTAGGTTGGTTATTCCCACTAATGTGTTCGTCTTTCAGATCACTTTGAAAGATACTTTGATCTTAGAGTATTTTAGACTTGATTAGTTTATATTTCTTTACTTTGGAAGTCATCTGTTTACGTAAATTCACATGGGAATTCTCCCTTTAGATCTTCAGTAACTCAGAGACCTATTTTTATTTTGGATTGTCAGATTGTCATCCTCATGAATACTGCAACTGACAAATTGTTCTTACAGTATGTCAGTGTTCAGGTAGAATACACAATACAGCCAGCAAATGACTAGCCTATTGGTTATTTTGTTTCCAGGCGTGTGGGTGCAGTGGCCTGGTGCTGTCACAGCTGTGAGTGAGCACCTTAGATGTATTATTTTCTTTACATCTCCATCAGGGTGGCAGGCAGGCAGTCGGTTGAGTGTCCGCCCCTAGGACATGGCTGTGTCACCCAGACACCTGCCATCCATCTGGCCTTGTCCTGTCTTTTCATGTCCAACCCTCTCTGATGAATGGCTACCACAGACAGATCAGGACTGCAGGACGGGCTTCTGGAGCCAGCCTCTGAATATTAAGCACAGCCCAGAGATTTTTCCTGGTCCTAAAGATAGGTTACCTACTCTCTAGACATTTACACTTGTCATTGATTTGAGGGTGAGGCAAGCACAGACAAAATGACCTTCCACTGACCTTGAATAAAGCCTGTGTCTATGTACGCTGACGACTCAACAGTATACACATTGGCTGCGACATTAAAATGAATAAGTGAGAAACTTAGAAACAGATGGACCAGAACAAAGCATTTATTGCACTTAGATGTACATGGGAAAGTGTCAGTAACATGCATGCCAGTCTCTCCTTTCTCAAAGTTGAGGAGAGATTGACTGGATCACTTTTGGTTTTGTGCTAGGTATTGATGTGTTGAAGGTACCAAACTGTCTGTTCAAGCAGTTGACACACAGTTCGGACACTCATTGGTACAACACAAGACATGCAACCAGAGGTCTCGTCACAGTCCCCAGATCCAGAACAAAGGCTGGGAAACACACAGTATTAAATAAAGCCATGACTACATGGAACTCTCTACCACCCCAGGTAACTCAAGCTAGCAATAAAACCAGTTTAAAAAAACTGATAAAAGAACACCTTACTGCACAAAGGGGACTGTGAAGAGGCACAGCCATTTTATATGTATTGTATTGCAATTTCCACTGTACTATGTATTAGACCTAGTTATTGTGTGTATGTACTGATATGTCGGCTGTGTGTAACATTTTAAATTGATGTATTTCAGTCCTTGACTAATAATGTTCTGTAATATGTATTATGTCATGTTTCATGTGGACCCCAGGAAGAGTAGCTGATGCTTTTGCAGTGGCTAATGGGGATCCTAATAAACAACAAAAATTACAGGAAATAATCTCTTTATGTTTTTGCTGTGCTGTGTATGCACCGTAGTGTGTATGATCAATGCATTATTTTTATTGAAGTGCCATCTTGGCCAGGTCTCCTTCGTAAATGATGTCTTCTGACCTCATTGGGACTTTTCTGGATAAAACAAATGCATGCTAGTTATAAACGATGACTCTGCAATTTACTTAATGTGCAGTAAACAAGCTGTCTAAAAGCTGTCTTATTTTGCCAAAATAGTTACTTATCTCATTTCAAATTGGTCATTTGGAATCACTAGGATGTAGTACTAGCTACATGGAAGACTGCAATTTGTCGTCAAGATTGAACTAATGTGTTCCAAGGAAGTAGTGAGGGTTTGGTTTGGGGTGTACCCTCACAGCGTGTGTGCCTGTTTTCCTGGAGAGAAATCTGTTTGGAGGAGTAAATAGTAAAAAAAAAAATTGGTCAGGAAAAAAATGTCAATTAAAACCGTCATGTTCTCTCTCATGTCCATGTTTCCAGGATCGAGGAGGTTCATCTCAGCACTTGACAGGAAAAACTGGTGTCGTTAATAAGCTCTGATGATATCCCTCAGACGGAAACCCACTTTCATGGGAAATCATTTAATGTCAATTATTTTTACATCAAATTTGGGGCGGCAGGTAGCCTAGTGGGCCAGTAACTGAAAGGTTACTAGATTGAATCCCTGAGCTGAAAAGGTTCTGCCCCTGAACAAGGTAGTTAACCCACTGTTCCTAGGCCGTCAATGTAAATAAGAATTTATTCTTAACTGGCTTGCCTAGTTAAATAAAGGTAACATTTTTTAAATGTACTCTACCTATGATGGCTTGACGAAAATTATATAGAGGAAGGTGTGTGTCAGGACCAATGGAATATGAACCAAAATTACCAGTGGTTACCAGAAAATGTTATTCTATAAACGTCAATGCAAGGATTGTATATGCAGTATGCATAAAGTGGTATTGTGCACATAACAACCCATATGTCTATCATGTCCTACATAAAGGCTGGGTAGACTGTACCCTAAATAAAAGTCAGCACTGACCTAGAATATAATATATGAATGTTGATGGTTTTATTGGGGATTGACTCTAGGCTAAACTGCTTTAAGAACATTCATTGTTGACATGTCATAGAGATATACTGCCACCTGTAGGTAAAACAAAGTAATACAGTTGTGTAGAAAACTTGAGGAAATGTGTACTGTATGTATGTAGACAGATGACTGTTCTGTATTAGTCAGCACCTCTCATGTATTTTGTTTTATCCACTTACTTTACACTTCATGGTTTTCCTTTCATGAGACTTTATCAAGCGTTTTAAATAATTTTTGCATCACTCCTAACTAGATTATAATCCCCTAAAATGACTGCAGTTTAATTACAAATTTAAACAATGCATCCTTAATGTTGCTGTTCAAAACAGCCCAAGGCAAGACAATGTCTCAAGAGAAAAATCCCTCCCATGTCTCTGATAAGATAACAGCCACTGTACTTACATGAACAGTCCTATTATATGTACAGTATTAATTCAGTCGGACTCTGGTTGGGATAAACTCTCTTTCTACAAAATAGGGAGGTGGTTTAATTGTCCAGGCTGGGTTTGGCTGCCTGCCGGATGGATGAAGTTTGCTCTCTCTCTGGCCCCGAGATCCAGGCAAGCTAGCTTGGGGACTGGAGCCACATATGGTCGGCATGGGAACTCAGAAACAGTGTAGACTAAGAGAGGAGTTTTGGGGGAATTATTGTAAAATCTGCAACGTGACCTAAATATTATTTTAACATGAAATGTATTTCATGGAGACAGGGTTAGACCATGTTTACCGGCTTCTGTTTCCTAAAAATGTGGTCCCCCTTTTTACGACAGATTCTTGGTTCTACATGTACTTCCTCAGATCCTGGCTTATGTGAATGGTCCATATCAGCTATCCAATGTTTCCCTAATAGGATACTGTATGTTCCTCTGTACAGTCCTGGCCAAAAGTTTTGAGAATGACACAAATAATTTGCAATTTGCATAAACTCCAGAATGTTATGAAGAGTGATCAGATGAATTGCAATTAATTGCAAAGTCCCTCTTTGCCATGCAAAGGAACTGAATCCCCAAAATGTATTTCCACTGCATTTCAGCCCTGCCACAAAAGGACCAGCTGACATCATGTCAGTGATTCTCTCGTTAACACAGGAGGGAGTGTTGACGAGGACAAGGCTGGAGATCACTCTGTCATGCTGATTGAGTTCGAATAACAGACTGGAAGCCTCAAAAGGAGGGTGGTGCTTGGAATCATTGTTCTTCCTCTGTCAACCATTGTTACCTGCAAGGAAACACATGCCGTCATCATTGCTTTGCACAAAAAGGGCTTCACAGGCAAGGATATTGCTGCCAGTAAGATTGCACCTAAATCAACCATTTATCGGATCATCAAGAACTTCAAAGAGAGCGGTTCAATTGTTGTGAAGAAGGCTTCAGGGGGCCCAAGAAAGTCCAGCAAGCACCAGGACCGTCTCCTATAGTTGATTCAGCTGCAGGATCGGGGCACCACCAGTACAGAGCTTGCTCAGGAATGGCAGCAGGCAGGTGTGAGTGAGTGCATCTGCATGCACAGTGAGGTGAAGACTTTTGGAGGATGGCCTGGTGTCAAGAAGGGCAGCAAAGAAGCCACTTCTCTCCAGGAAAAACATCAGGGACAGACGGATATTCTGCAAAAGGTACAGGGATTGGACTGCTGAGGACTGGGGTAAAGTCATTTTCTCTGATGAATCCCCTTTCCGATTGTTTGGGGCATCCGGAAAAAAAGCTTGTCCGGAGAAGACAAGGTGAGCGCTACCATCAATCCTGTGTCATGCCAACAGTAAAGCATCCTGAGACCACTCAAGTGTGGGGTTGCTTCTCAGCCAAGGGAGTGGGCTCACTCACAATTTTGCCTAAGAACACACCCATGAATAAAGAATGGTACCAACACATCCTCCGAGAGCAACTTCTCCCAACCATTCAGGAATAGTTCGGTGACGAACAATTCCTTTTCCAGCATGATGGAGCACCTTGCCATAAGGCAAAAGTGATAACTAAGTGGCTCGGGGAAGAAAACATCGATATTTTGGGTCCATGGCCAGGAAACTCCCCAGACCTTAATCCCATTGAGAACTTGTGGTCAATCCTCAAGAGGCGGGTGGACAAACAAAAACCCACACATTCTGACAAACTCCAAGCATTGATAATGCTTTAATGGGCTGCCATCAGTCAGGACGTGGCCCAGAAGTTAATTGACAGCATGCCAGGGCGGATTGCAGAGGTCTTGAAAAAGAAGGGTCAATACTGCAAATATTGACTCTTTGCATCAACTTCATGTAATTGTCAATAAAAGCCTTTGACACTTATGAAATGCTTGTATTTATACTTCAGTATTCCATCGTAACATCTGACAAAAATATCTAAAGACACTGAAGCAGAAAACTTTGTAGAAATTAATATTTGTGTCATTCTCAAAACCTTTGGGCACGACTGTAAATAGGATGCTGTATGTTCCTCTGTAAACAGGATACTATATGTTCCTCTGTAAATAGGATGCTGTATGTTCCTCTGTATATGTCAATAATCAACTGACTGGCTTTCTTGATGTCTATAGTATTCTCTCTGTTATGCAATCTGGTTTCAGCTCAGGTTATGGATGTGTCACTGCAACCTTATAGGTCCTCAATAATGTCACCATTGCCCTTGATTCTAAGCAATGTTGTGCTGCTATTTTCATTGTCTTGGCCAAAGCTTTTGATGCGGTAGACCATTCCATTCTTGTGGGCCGGATAAGGGGTCTTTTGCCTGGTTTGCTAACTACCTCTCTCAAAGGGTGCAGTGTATAAAGTCAGAAAATCTGCTGTCTCAGCCACTGCCTGTCACCAAGGGAGTACCCCAAGGCTCAATCCTAGGCCCCACGCTTTTCTCAATTTACATCAACAACATAGCTCAGGCAGTAGGAAGCTCTCTCATCCATTTACAGTATATGCAGATGATACAGTCTTATACTCAGCTGGCCCCTCCCCAGATTTTGTGTTAAATGCTCTACAACAAAGCTTTCTTAGTGTCCAACAAGCTTTCTCTACCCTTAACCTTGTTCTGAACACCTACAAAACAAAGGTCATGTGGTTTGGTAAGAAGAATGCCCTTCTCCCCACAGGTGTGATTACTACCTCTGAGGGTTTAGAGCTTGAGGTAGTCACCTCATACAACTACTTGGGAGTATGGCTAGACAGTACACTGTCCTTCTCTCAGCACATATCAAAGCTGCAGGCTAAAGTTAAATCTAGACTTGGTTTCCTCTATCGTAATCACCCCAGCTGCCAAACTAACCCTGATTCAGATGACCATCCTACCCATGCTAGATTACGAAGACATAATTTATAGATCAGCAGGTAAGGGTGCTCTCAAATGGCTAGATGTTCTTTATCATTTGGCCATCAGATTTGCCACCAATGCTCCTTATAGAACACGGCACTCTATACTCTTATATACTCTATACTCCTCTGTAAACTGGTCATCTCTGTATACTCATTGCAAGACCCACTGGTTGATGCTTATTTATAAAACCCTCTTAGGCCTCATTCCCCCCTATCTGATATATCTACTGCAGCCCTCATCATCCACATACAACACCGGTTCTGCCAGTCATATTCTGTTAAAGGTCCCCAAAGCACACACATCCCTGGGTCGCTCATCTTTTCAGTTCGCTGCAGCTAACGACTGGAACGAGCTGCAACAAACACACAAACTGGACAGTTTTATCTCAATCTCTTCATTCAAAGACTCAATCATGGACACATACTGACAGTTGTGGCTGCTTTGCGTGATGTATTGTTGTCTCTACCTTCTTGGCCTTTGTGCTGTTGTCTGTGGCCAATAATGTTTGTACCATGTTTGGTGCTGCTACCATGTTGTGTTGCTACCATGTTGTTGTCATGTTGTGTTGCTACCATGCTGTGTTGTCATGTGTTTCTGCCTTGCTATGTTGTTGTCTTAGGTCTCTCTTTATGTAGTGTTGTGTTGTCTCTCTTATTGTGATGTGTGTTTTGTCCTTATTTATTTTTTATCCCAGCCTCCGTCCCCGCAGGAGGTCTTTTGCCTTTTGGTAGGCCGTCATTGTAAATAAGAATTTGTTCCTAACTGACTTGCCTAGTTAAATAAAAATAATAGCAATTATATCATACATTACAGTTGAGGAACAATGGGAAAGTAATTCTGCTTTGAAAGTTGATAAACTTGTAACCCCACTTTGAGAAAATGGCCCTTGAATGTGTTGGTACACCTACCGGAGAGCTCTTCTTTGTCTACACCCATTCAGCATCGTTCACACCCTCTTACTAAACAAAGTAAAAAAAACAAATATATATATATATATACATATATATATAGGATGCTGCATTTTCCACTGTTCCTCTGTATATAGGATGCTGTATGTTCCTCTGTATATAGGATACTGTATGTTCCTCTGTATATAGGATACTGTATGTTCCTCTGTATATAGGATACTGTATGTTCCTCTGTATATAGGATGCTGTATGTTCCTCTGTATATAGGATACTGTATGTTCCTCTGTATATAGGATGCTGTACATTCCTCTGTAAATAGGTTACTGTATGTTCCTCTGTATATAGGACGCTGTATGTTCCTCTGTATATAGGATGCTGTATGTTCCTCTGTATATAGGATGCTGTATGTTCCTCTGTAAATAGGATACTGTATGTTCCTCTGTATATAGGATACTGTATGTTCCTCTGTATATAGGATACGGTATGTTCCTCTGTATATAGGATGCTGTATGTTCCTCTGTATATAGGATACTGTATGTTCCTTATGCAAACCCTCACGGATGATTAATTTCGTACCTACCGGTAGATGATTAATTTTGTACCTTCCAACTGTGTGTTTGGTCACGTGTTCCAGTATGTGTTCCAATACAGTATGCATACAGTATGCAAGGAAAAAAAACATGCATAAGTTAGAACATACTGCTGTATATACTGTCCATATATACGTAGATTCCATGCAATGTATGATTTTGGTTCAAACAAAAAGGAATAAAACGTGTCATGTTCTGGTTTACTGCAAGCAGAGAAGGAACTTCCATAATGTGAATCTTTTAGGTTAATTTGGGTATGGGATGGAGATTTTTAATGGTTCTTTGTGAGAAGGAGAGCTGTTTTTGGTCCCACTCAGTATTGCGGGACCCGGTTCTAGAGAAAATGCTGTGCGGTAATGAGTTAATTACTCTGTAATTAGGAAATGGTAGTACAGCGTAATGATGGGTTTGGAGTGATGGCCTCTCCCTTGGGTACAGGCTTGTAATGTTGAGTTGTGCTCATCCTCTCCATACCCTGATATCCTCCAGTCACGCCAGATGACGTTCTCTCTCTCTATCTACATCTCTGTTAGTTACCCCCTTCTTGGGCCTGGGAAGACTCCTTGGCTAGTACCAGGCTGGCTTCTCACCCTATCTCACCACACTGACTAAGCACATGCAAAAGATATTTAAGGACAACAAGATGGCCTAGAATGCCTTGCGTTTGAGTCAGGCCCTGTTAAATTGTGATCACAGCTGCCACCATTAGGAAGATTTATTTGGAATCATTGGGGGAAAGAACAACATCAATTCTGCCGTGATGGGCATGAGAAAGGGCAAGGGCATGCTGAACATACAGAGAGGTTACTTTTCCATCAGACGGAGGGAGGTTGTGGAGGACAGGGCTGTGTCTGCTCCACACAGGGACGACCCTCTCTCCATTAATCCAGCCCTATAAATCAGTCTGCAGCACCACACCATCACCATGCTGTCTGTCTCTCTCTCCCCACAGCCACCGCTCCAGGTCCCCCATTAATGACACGGCTCAAAGGAAATCTGGATAGTAAACCTTTTCTTCTCTCTTGTGACAGGTCCATGCTGGGGTGTTTATTTGGAAAATTGAATGTGTTTAAAAGTGAAGAGGGTGTTGCAGAAAATCTTTCATTTACGTTTAGCAGACACTCTTATCCAGAGCAACTAGGGTTAAGTGCTTTGAACATTGAACATTTTTTGTTTACCTAGATGGCTTGGGGATTTGAACCAGCGACCTTTCGGTTACTGGTCCAATGCTATTAACCGCCTTCCCAAGGCCTTATCTTCTACTCTGTAGTCTGTTACAGTATTTCGGGATGGGATTCCTGGAGCTCTGTCAGTTGGGTTAGAAAGAAGGGAGAGCAGACCAGCGGTTAACCTCAAGAGAGGTGGCCAGAACACCCCACATCTCTGGAGATAGACATAACACACAGGAAACAACAGTGCCAACACAGAGATGGGCAAGTAATATGAGCTGCCCAGAGTGAGATGGAGAGAAAGGAGAGGAAGAGGTGGGAGGAATGGAGGGATGGATGGAGGAGGAGGAGGAGGGGGGTGCAGGCAAGAGATGAAGCAGCGGGAAAGATGGAGCTCAGTGAGACAGAGAGGACATATGGTTGGAAAATCTGTTCCTCATGCCACTTTTGGCCAAAGTATTTCCAGCGAGCGATGGAGGAGGGAGGGGGTGTCAGTGAGAAAGGGAAGAAGACATGGTAGGTCTCATGTCATTGACGTGTGTTTAGGCTGGGGTACAGGGTGGACTTGGCCCCCGTCTGTTTGTTTGTTATTCTTAGAGCCACGTTGTCGTCATCCGCTCCACGTTTCTGGCGTTTTAAAATGTCACACTGTTGCAAACTGTAGACCGTCAGCATACTGACTGAGGCCACCGCCAAACAATGATCTCAATGAGAGAACTGGATAAAACAATATCATTTTGATGTACAGTACCAGTCAAAAGTTTGGACATCTACTCATTCAAGGGTTTTACATTGTAAAATAATAGTGAAGACATCAAAACTGTGAAATAACACATATGGAATCATGTAGTAACCAAAAAAGTGTTAAACAAATCAAAATATATTTTATATTTGAGGTTCTTCAAAGTTGCCACCCTTTGCTTGATGACAACTTTGCACACTCTTGGCATTCTCTCAACCAACTTCATGAGGAATGTTTTTCCAACAGTCTTGAAAGAGTTCCCACATATGCTGAGCACTTGTTGTTGCTTTTCCGTCGAACTGTGGCCCAACTCATCCCAAACCATCTCAATTGGGTTGAGGTCGGGTGATTGTGGAGGCCAGGTCATCTGATGCAGCACTCCATCATTCTCCTTCTTGGTCAAAATGAATGGCTATTTAATAGCCCTAACACAGCCTGGTGTGTTTTGGGTCATTGTCCTGTTGAAAAACAAATGATAGTCCCACTAAGCGGAAAACCAGATGGGATGGCGTATCGCCATGCTGATTAAGTGTGCCTTGAATTCTAAATAATTTACAGACAGTGTCACCAGTAAAGCACCCGCACACCATCACACCTCCTCCTCCATGCTTCACGGTGGGAACCACACATGCATAGATTATCCGTTCACCTAATCTGTCTCACAAAGACACAGCGGATGGAACCAAAAATCTCAAATTTGGACTCATCAGACCAAAGGACAGATTTCCACCGGTCTAATGTCCATTGATGTGTTTCTTGGCCCAAGCAAGTCTCTTCTTATTATTGGTGTCCTTTATCTAATCAAATCAAATTTTATTGGTCACATACACATGGTTAGTAGATGTTAATGCGAGTGTAGCGAAATGCTTGTGCTTCTAGTTCTGACCATGCAGTAATATCTAACAAGTAATCTAACAATTTCACAACTACCTTATACACACAAGTGTAAAGGAATGAATAAGATTATGTACATATAAATATATGGATAAGCGATGGCGGAATGGCATAGGCTAGATGCAGTAGATGGTGTATACATATGAGAATAGTAATGTATGGTATGTAAACATTATATAAAGTGGCATTGTTTAAAGTGACTGGTGATACATTTATTACATCCAATTTTTTATTATTAAAGTGGCTAGAGATTTGAGTCAGTATGTTGGCAGCAGCCATTTAATGTTAGTGATTGCTGTTTAACAGTCTGATGGCCTTAAGATAGAAGCTGTTTTTCAGTCTCTCGGTCCCAGCTTTGATGCACCTGTACTGACCTCGCCTTCTGGATGATAGCGGGGTGAACAGGCAGTGGCTCGGGTGGTTGTTGTCCTTGATAATTTTTTTCCTGTGACATTGGGTGGTGTAGGTGTCCTGGAGGGCAGGTAGTTTGCCCCCGGTGATGCGTTGTGCAGACCTCACTACCCTCTGGAGAGCCTTGCGGTTGTGGGCGGAGCAGTTGCCGTTCCAGGCGGTGATGCAACCCGACAGGACGCTCTCGATTGTACATCTGTAAAAGTTTGTGAGTGTTTTTGGTGACAAGCCACATTTCTTCAGCCTCCTGAGGTTGAAGAGGCGCTGTTGCGCCTACTTCACCATGCTGTCTGTGTGGGTGGACCATTTCAGTTTGTCTGTGATGTGTACGCAGAGGAACTTAAAACTTTCCACCTTCTCTACTACTGTCCCGTCGATGTGGATAGGGGGGCTGCTCCCTCTGCAGTTTTGCTGAAGTCCACAATCATCTCCTTTGTTTTGTTGATGTTGAGTGTGAGGCTATTTTCCTGACACCACACTCCGAGGGCCCTCACCTCCTCCCTGTAGGCCGTCTCGTTGTTGTTGGTAATCAAGCCTACCACTGTAGTGTCGTCTGCAAACTTGATGATTGAGTTGGAGGCGTGCTTGGCCACGCAGTCATGGGTGACCAGGGAGTACAGGACAGGGCTCACCACCTGGGGGCGGCCCGTCAGAAAGTCCAGGACCCAGTTACACAGGGCGGGGTCGAGACCCAGGGTCTCGAGCTTAATGACGAGTTTGGAGGGTACTATGGTGTTAAATGCTGAGCTGTAGTCGATGAACAGCATTCTTACATAGGTATTCCTCTTGTCCACATGGGTTAGGGCAGTGTGCAGTGTGATTGCGTTGTCTGTGGACCTATTGGGGCGGTAAGCAAATTGGAGTGGGTCTAGGGTGTCAGGTAGGATGGAGGTGATATGATCCTTGACTAGTCTCTCAAAGCACTTCATGATGACGGAAGCAGGGTGGGCGCCAGATGTGGTTTCTTTGCAGCAATTCAACCGTGAAGGCCTGATTCATGAAGTCTCCTCTGAAGATTTTATGTTGAGATGGGTCTGTTACTTGAACTCTTGTGAAGCATTTATTTGGGCTGCAATCTGAGGTGCAGTTAACTCTAATGAACTTATCATCTGTAGCAGAGGTAACTCTGGGTCTTCCTTTCCTGTGGCGGTCCTCATGAGAGCCAGTTTCAAAATAGCGCTTGATGGTTTTTGCGAAGACACTTAGAAGTTTCTTGAAATGTTCCGGATTAACTGACCTTCATGTAATGATGGACTGTCGTTTCTCTTTGCTTATTTGAGCCGTTCTTGCTATAATATGGACTTCGTCTTTTACCAAATAGGGCAATCTTCAGCATACCACCCCTACCTTCTCACAACACAACTGATTGGCTCAAACGCATTAAGAAGGAAATAAATTCCACAAATTAACTTTTCATAAGGCACACCTGTTAATTTCAATGCATTCCAGGTGACATGAAGCGAATTGAGAGAATGCCAAGAGTGTGCAAAGCTGTCATCAAGGCAAAGGGTGGCTACTTTGAGGAATCTCAAATATAAAATATATTTTGATTTGTTTAACTACTTGTTATTTCATAATTTTGATGTCTTCACTATTATTCTATAATGTAGTTTATAGTAAAAAAAAACCTTGAATGAGTAGGTGTGTCCAAACTTTTGACTGGTACTGTACATTTTTACATGAACTCTATGGGCGAATGCTCAAGGAAATGTTAAACGACTTAATTGACATTTTGACTTGATTGATATTCCAAGGCCAAACCAACGAGGGCAATTTGTGATTTTTTTATTGTATTCATTAAGGAAAAGTATCCTAAATGATAACCTGAACGACCAAATACGAGTATTTCTGTACGTTTTTGGTGAATGATACAATTTAGCTTCAAAGCAATCATCCAAGAACTCCCATGTGCTCTCCATGAATCCAAACCTCTAAATATAGTCCGAAAAGTTGTAAAACATTTTAAGTAGCAATCGAGAAACGTGTGTTTTTCTGGTTGTGTAATTGCATGATTCTACAAAGAAACAACATCACCACTCCTTTGCTTAACATATGCTTAGTACTGTTATTGTACCCCATTCATAAATTGTGGATGTGGTAAGTTTTACTATGGATCCAGAAAACATCTGGACAAAAATCTGTTGTGCATAGGTCCAAATAGGTTAATCCCTTGACACCGCAGAGCGTTCTTCTGTGCTGACGCCAGGCAAGCAAATCATTACAGACTGTAGATTCTTTGTTTCAGCATACACACAATGTCTTTGTTGTTTTGTTGATCCTGAAAAAGAAAGTGTAAATATGTCATTGCTAAACCAATGCTCATATCTATGAATCTTGGTCCACAGGTGATGCAATCTCTATTGCACTCTAAACTTCCCTTTCCCACCTGGACAAAAGGGACACCGATGCGAGAATGTTATTCATTGACCACAGCTTAGCGTTCAACACAAAAGCGCCCTCAAAGCTCATCACTAAGCTAAGGACCCTGGGACTAAACATCTCCCTCTGCAACTGGATCCTGGACTTCCTGACGGGCCGCCCCCAGGTGGTAAGGGTAGGTAACAACACATCCGCCACTCTGATCCTCAACACGGGGGCCCCTCAGGGGTGTGTGCTCAGTCCCTTCCTGTACTCCCTGTTCACTCATGACTGCACGGCTAGGCACAACTCCAACACCATCATTAAGCTTGCTGACAACACAACAGTGGTAGGCCTGATCACCGACAACGATGAGACAGCCTATAGGGAGGAGGTCAGAGACCTGACTGTGTAGTGCAAGGACAAAACACTCTCCCTCAACATGATCAAGACAAAGGAGATGATTGTGGACTACAGGAAAAGGAGGACTGAGTACGCCCCCATTCTCATCGACGTGGCTGTAGTGGAGCAGTTTGAAAGCTTCAAGTTCCTTGGCGTCCACATCACCAACAAACTAACATGGTCCAAGCACACCAAGACAGTCGTGAAGAGGGCACGACAAAACCTATTCCCCCTCAGGAGACTGAAAAGACTTGGCATGGGTCCTCAGATCCTCAAAAGGTTGTACAGCTGCACCTTCGAGAGCATCCTGACGGGTTGCGTCACTGCCTGGTATGGCAACTTCTCAACCTTCTCAACCGATCGCAAGGCACTACAGAGGGTAGTGCGTACGGCCCATCACCGGGGCCAAGCTTCCTGCCTTCCAGGACCTCTGTACTAGGTGATGTCAAAGGAAAGCCCTACAAATTGTCAAAGACTCCAGCCACCCTAGTCAGAGACTGTTCTCTCTGCTACCACACGGCAAGCGGTACCGGAGTGCCAAGTCTAGGTCCAAGAGACTTCTTAACAGCTTCTACCCCCAAGTCATAAGACTCCTGAACAGTTAATCAAATGGCTACCCAGACTATTTGCATTGCCCCCCCTCACTAATTACCTCGATCCCCTGCATATAGCCCCGCTATTGTAATTTACTGCTGCTCTTTAACTATTTGTTATTCTTATCTCTTTTTTGGGGGTATTTTCTTAAAACTGCATTGTTGGTTAAGGGCTTGTAAGTAAGCATTTCACTGTAAGGTCTACACCTGTTGTATTCGGGGCATGTGACAAATAAAATTAGATTGGATTTTATCCACGCACCGCTACTGAGTCCCGCTCATGACTTGTTTGACAAAAGCTTCCTTGACCTCAATGTCAACAAGACTAAAGAACACAACTCCCAGATCTCTTCACTCAGAACACTACAAGTAAAGCACTCCAGGTCTTCAATGACAACACCCCCCAGTGCACGCATTCTTCTGTCCTTTCAGAGATTACAGGTGCCACTCACAGAACCAATTTAAAAAAAATCCTTTATCCCCTCTGCAGAGACAATCCTCAGTAAGACTATGGTGAACTGACATGGAAATGCTCAATGTGTGTAATGTTGATGTTTGTATGTATTTTTTATCCTTTTAATGTATGTTTTATGTCTGTTTTAGTCCTTTCAATGCCAAGAGCGTCAAAAACGAATTATCCATTTTGTGCAAACCTAATGGACAATAAAGTTTTCTGATCTAGTTTATTAGGACTATACTTCCTACTGTTCAGTATATAGTCTTTAAGTTGCCATTGCAGATCCACCGGCCTTTCCTAAGGTATTCACACCTACATATATTCTGAGCTGTCTGCTTTCAAATACATTCAACAGGACGAGTTAAAAAGTGTGTTTTTACTCAAAAATGACTATTAAACAAAAAACATTTACTGGCAGTTCCACTCCTCTTTTCTCTCCACCCGGTTCTTTCCAGAGGAGATAATCAGTAGTAATCACATTTGATTTCTCTCCCCACATGGCTTCCAAACCCCACAGTGGATCATGAGAAGCAGGATGTGGTGAGGCCCCTGTAGATATGGCCACTGAGACACATTAGAATGTGGTCTCTCTCCCAGTGCTTCGTCTGATTGTGGCAAGAAGAAGTGGCACTGGCTTTGGGAACTCCATTAGTCTGAATCCTTTAACATGAAGGGCCTGGTAGCTCCCAGTAGACAGATAGAGAGGCACATGAGCACATTTCAAGTCTAACTACACCATTTGTTGTTCCATAATCATCTGTTCACATTACATAGGAGACAGGGTAGTGTGTGGGTGTTCTAAAGGAAAGGAAAGGAGAGCATTAGATCCTTAAAAAAGAAAGAAGAATAATTTTAGTATATACTAAATGTGAATAATGTATAATCCTGGCTGAATCGCAGTACTAATCTCTATGTTGGACTAACGACTGAATATTTGTTATAGATATTAAAGGGACACTCCACAAAAAAAAACACTCAACCCCTCCCAAAAAAAATTCTGCCATAATGGTCAGAGTTATGTCAGCTTACACCAGTCTCACCTAAAGCAGCAAATGTAAGACTTGAAACCAAACATTGGCAAAACAGAATCACATGATTTTTAACAGGTCTTTAAAAATCGTATGGCATGTGAAACAGTAGCACCTGGAGAAGAAAAAACGAAATGATGCACTTACAAATATTGTCAGCTAGGTGGAGATGTCTGACTATTGGAGTTGTCTCACTACAAAAAGGAGAATTGCCATTTAATTCTACTGAGATTGGAGCCTGAGCACAGTCAGCACACTCGCACAGTCAGCACACTCTCAGCCAGGCCATGGACGGCTCTTCACAGGGAGTCAGTAACAGCGCTGGGTTTTCTATCCAAGTTTCCACTATAGCCAGAAAGTTAAGGTGGCAAAAATCCCTGTTGGCCATTGGTTTTCTCTGCTCTTGAACTATTTACGTGGAACTCAAACATTTTTGCATAAATGTACAAATCTGCATTAATAATAATTGCAAATCAGATAATTGCATATGCTCTGATAATATTATTATTGCTATGATACTTTGAACTCTTCTCTATTTTGATGTGTTGTACAGTATGCCAACATTGTGGTGGTATGGAAGTAAGTATTGTTCAACCCAGAGACAAAAGAGGAAGCAAGTCATCCTGTTCCCTAATTGTTCTGTTTTAATGGAAGTCAATTAACTAAGCAGACTGCTATCGCATTGGTGTCTATAGAAGGTCACCCCCTTAAGCAGTAAACTATCTTCATTCATCCACCATGTTTGGTCAATCTCTCAACATGAACCCTGTGAACCTTGTGTGACAAGCTCTCGTCCTCCCAGCGCACACCAAGCTGTACACAAATAAAGAGATCTGCTGGACACAGGGAAAGACTGCTTATTTAAAAGGAAAAGCCTGCAGGTGCTACTAACAGGTTGCAAGAGTGTCAAATGCATGAGGTAATTTTATAGAAACCTATAACATTTATGAAATATCTCCCTTTGGCTTATATTCTAGAAACAGACCCACATGTCTGCCAAGTAGAGGGTGTCAAAGAAATATGTGGCAAACTGTTTTTCTCCTTGAACATTTTTAGTAGGCACAGTCAAAGCTGTGGATTTGTATAATATTACATTGAGACTGCCCCCATAAGGCAAAGAAACAAAGATATACACACGCATGTACTCATGAAGGCAGGCACATAGGCACACACACACACCCATCAAATGTTACCATTTCCTGGGACACCAGACAACACTTATCTTTCTAAACTACTCACAAACTCTAGGGTTAGCGTTTGAGTTAAGGGGGGTTGGGGTACGTTGTGCCAAAGGGTTAGCTGAACCACCCCTTGTTTCTCGGAAACCATACTCAAGATTATTCATGTGACCAAATATTTAGGAAGAGGTCATAATTTCATGGAGTCTGTGAAGGAGGAAGCCACATGGAAAAAGTGGTAAGCAGGTTAGGTCCAAAAAATTTATTTCACAAAGTAAAATGAATGTATTGTGTTATAGGTTTCATGATGCTTGTTTGTAAACCAAATTAGATAGTTTTAAGAATGTTTTATACATCAGTTGGGATCTCTATAAGCTACAATATGAGGTCCTAAATGTACATATGAATCCTTGTAGCTGTGAGGGCTAATACAATATAATCAAAATTGTTGCTTTGGGGTAAATTGTGCCATTTGGCCAGATGCAAAAGTTGAGCCAATGTAATCAATATACCCCATACAAACGATTACATTTTGTCAGTTTTATAGTATTTTGAAAAATGCCTTGCCTTCCTCTGTTGGGTTTGGTACTGTATCTCTAACTTGAACGGTTCAAGAGTTACTGTTGGTGAGTAATTTTTTGCTAATTTGTGCAAATGTCTATAGTTAGAACATCCAATGTTGTTGTTTTTCTACAAATAAATTGATTTTGAGAGTGGAACGTGAAGAAACTGGAGGAAATGAGTCCTTCCGCTTTCTTTATCAAATTCTTCTCTCGTGAGGATTTCGCAGAAAAGAACACATGGCACTTTAAAATCTGCAATGAATACATTTTAAACTTTCATTTAACAGACTCTTTGCTGTTACAGTAAATCCATTCAAATCAATGTAAGAACACAAGGTCATGCTAATTTAAAAGATGGCTAGTCATTATTAGCTTCTATGTATGGAATTATGGGACACAGGCTAGGTCATTATCAATTATCCATTTCTTTATAAAAAAATAATATGGTGCGACCAACTGAAAAGTGGAAAAAGTTAGTGAAGAACCGTATATATTATTTAGTTGATAGCTTTCAGAGTTCAATACAGGATGGTAACATTAGCTAGCTCGCTAACTTACCTAGTCCCGCTAGGCTAGCAAGGTAGCTAACTTTAGGTTACCTCTAATCGAGTATCTTTAGGTAGCTTTCTCAGCTTCCCAATGCCTGGGAAGAAAACACTTTGCTCAACTTGCCATTGGCTCAACCATTGGCTTAACTTGACTATTTTAGCCCACACAGCTACAAGGATGCACTTTCATGCTAGGTTTAGGACCTCATATTGAAATGTATAGAGACCCCAACTGATGAACCCAATCTTAAAATGATCTACTTTGGTTTAGATACGAGGATCATGAAACCTCGATAAATTGATAACACAATAAATTAATTTAAATTGTTAAAAATCTTTTTTTTGGACCTAACTTATCCATGCGGTTTCTTCCTTTACAGACTCCATGAAATTATGATCTCTTCCTGTATATTTGGTAAAATTATACATCTTGTGTATGGTTTCCTAGAAACAAGGGTTTCTCAAGAAAATTGTGTGCCTGTCACAAATTTAAACAAAGTAATATGTTTATTTTTCACGATATTCTGTGATAGTGTGTTGCGCGCACGTAGGAACGTACACACACACGCAGGCACATAGGCACACACACTTGTTATGTTGGCAGGTAGTCTAGTGGTTAGAGTGTTGGACTAGTAACCGAAAGGTTGCAAGATTGAATCCCCGAGCTGACGAGGTAAAAATCTGTCGGTCTGCCTCTGAACAAGGCAGTTAACCCACTGTTCCTAGGCCGTCATTGAAAATAAGAATTTGTTCTTAGCTGACTTGCCTAGTTAAATAAAGGTAAAATAAAAAAATACCCATCCAACCTGTACGCCGATATCGACGTAACATTGTAAATCCAAGACATTACAATCGGTATGTTACGTTTCATATAGTATGTATTCATTTGTGGCTGTCCATTATCCATTTTGCATGATATGTTACGAATTATAATTTATATGATACGTTACAAATTGTAATTAGTGCAATATGTAACGAATTGCAATTTGTATAATATGTTATGAATTTGCAAAACATATATGTTGCGAATTCTAATTTGTTGAAACTTAGCTAGGTGCCTAACATTAGCTAGGCTAGAGGTTAGGGTTAGGGTTAAGGTTAGGGTTAGGATTTATGTTAAAGGGTTAAGGTTAAGGTTAGGGGAAGGGTTTGCTAACATGCTAAGTAGTTTCAAAGTAGCAAAAAAGTAGTAAATAGTTGCAAAATTGCTAGTTAGCTAAAGTTGTTTGTGATGCGTTTCAAACATGCATATTTTGGGTTGCTAGACATTCACATTATACGCCCACCCATATGGTTAAGGTTAGGGTTAGGTTAAATGGTTAAGGTTAGGGTTAGGGGAAGGGTTAGCTAGCATGCTAAGTAGTTGCAAAGTAGCTAGAAAGTAGTAAGCAGTTGCAAAGTTACTAATTAGCTAAAATGCTTAAGTCCGTGATGATATTCGAACACCCAACTTTTGGGTTGCTAGAGGTTCACATTATACACATTTGTGCTTTTCTGTAAACTTCTGTCTTGTGTAACCATACCAAATGTAACATATCATACTCATTTTGAGTTTCTCGGATTTACGTTTTCTATGTTACGTCTAGTCTATGAGACCATTTGCCTGGTCACCAGAAAACACAGTATCTGTCTAAACTACTGGCACACTTTGTGATGGCTGTCCTGCCTTTGTCATCTACAAAGGGAAGGACTAATCCATATTTAAGGATTAGTCCTTCCCTTTGTAGATGACATTATTTATCAACTGTTTTCTGACATGATTTGCCTGTTTTATTTGCCTTTAATCGCTCTCCAATAGTGTCTTTTTGTGCTTTCTGATGTCAGTCCAGGCAGTTAATCTACATTCTTTGGACCATTTTGTCTAGTACTCTAGTGGTGACGCTCGTGTTTTCAGTCTATTCAGGAGATCATAGATCAACTTTTCACTGCAAATTTGAAAGTTTAGCAGTCTATCTGCCCCCAGAGAAGGAGGTAAGAAAGTGAAAGTATTACATCATTAGCATTCCTTTCCCTCAGCTGACCCTACAGTCCTAGTCACACTTCAGGAACTGGCTCCTGTTATCTAAGTATCGATGCAGAAAGAACGAAGCTCCAGCTGTAGCATTGGTGCCACTTACTGCAAGTGTCCTTAGAATTAGATACATGTAGTTATTGGCTTATCGCTAGGGTTAAGGTTGAGCCAGGGTGAAGCTTTGTGTTAGTATTAAGGTTAAGGTTACAAACCATAGGGTTACAAACCCTAACCCTATAGCCAATAGGGTTATGGAAAGAAATAGGGTTTAGCGGGGGTGTGGACATTTAGCTTGGCTTAGGGTTATAATTATGGTTAGGATTTGGGTTGAGCCTGGGGTGTGGACAAGAAGCTAGGGTTAGGGTACGTAATGCACATTGTGCAGCCCTGATAGGATAGGATATCATGGACATTTTCCAAATTTGGTGTGGTTGTGTGACTGACTTTGACTGTTCTGGAGTGACTGAACATGTGGTAAGTCTAATTATGGTTGGAGGTCCAAGGAGTAATTGTACTCAGGACATTTGAGAATATCCTCCTAATCCCAAAGCTGTCATGTACTTCATCACCCAATAATCATTCATCACAGGTGTCTGTCATCATCTGAGTGAAATGGAGGGGGGAATCAAGCTGTTCTAATTGCTCTAATGATCATCCACAAGATTTTCTTGTTTTTCTGCAAGTCAGCTAAGTCTGGATAATAGTCCAAAGAAATTATGTTTTATCTTGGCTTAAAACTTGAAGTCAAATTTCTCTTTTACATTTTACCAGATGGCATATTCAACAGAGGAGGAGAGAAAGACAAAAACATCTTACAAAACACATGTATTGTATAAAACAAATACTGAAATGATGAGAAATGGACCGTGAAGTAATGTCTCCTGAGCCAGTAGAAAGTGTAGCCAAGGGATCACACCTATGAGTCACAACACAAAATTGCCCCTCACCCATACCTCTTAAAAAAAAAATTAAATGTCTCTTTCTGCCCTTCCTTTGATCAAAACATACCAGTACGCTATGCCCTTTACTTTAGAGAGACTTGTAGGGTAAATTTAGTTTTTACATTCTGCACACACTGTTGAGATGTCCCTGTAGCGCTAACCCTGGGAGCCTAAGTGAGTGAATGGCCATATTTACTGACAGTTGATGACAACCTGTTCATTAAATCCCTTCCACAGAAGACTTTGCAGAAGAAAAGTTGGGCTAAAAAGTCTCTGAAGTTTTTTTGTCACCCTTTCCCCTTCATCCATTCCCAACCCATCTCACCTCACCTCAAGTATCTAATTGCTGTGGCCAGGGGCACAGTGAGCAAAGATGTTGTTTTGTGTTTCGCCAAGCCTTTAATTATCTCTCCTGAATGCAAAACTAAGCCTAATCTCAACTAATGAGAAGTCTAAAACTCTGCTAAATGGGAGTGAGGGCAGGAAGAAATAGTTCCTGTGGTGGGACTCAGAATACTCCAGTATACCTACTGTGATCATGTTACAGGCCCCATTGAAGAGTGCTCAGGGAAACGTTCACGCGGAGGGTCTTTAAGCATTAGGTTACACACACCTTCACAGTTTCTAGATATCACACACAATCTCCAACAACACAAACCACAACGATCATGTTAGTGCATCTGGGCTTTGATAGGATCAAAATGTGATGTGCAAATGTATAGCCAAAAGATGGAAAATAAATAAACACTCTAACAAACAAAAAGCACAGGTTAAAGTGAAGAATATGTGAGTACTGTAAACTATTTTGAATGCAGCAAAACTCTACCTAATACAAGACCAGTACAAGGCCCTGGCTTAGAGCAATCAACAAAATGTCTGGCACACAGATGCGTTAATTGAGATGTTTCAATGGACTCTTTATTATTTTAATTAAAATGTTGGTTTGCCACAATGGGTTTCCCTTGGTTTGGCTAAAGGACATGGTGCTAGACATCTTCCCCGTATGAAGTTGAGGATTTCCTCCAAAGTACTTTTTTTTCTAGCTCCATGGACTCTCTATGCCAAACATATCCTCCAAATCCACTGCCTGCTGGGAATCTGACAACCAATTATTCCCCAGTTCCCTTCCCACTAAAACATATGCTTTCCTTGTGCTCTGGTGCTGGACTCACCACAGTGCTCTATTCTAATCCCAACTGGCTTGGTCCTGTGACAACACATTCAGCACACCTTTCGGTATGTGGTCAGAAACCATCCTCTCTCAAGGCAGCTCTTTCCTGCTGTATATTATCAGTAACAGGCAGGCCTGCAGCACATAGCAGAGATGTATACACTTAGTGTAGTGTATCGCTGCACACACGCACATGCACACACACACACACACACACACACACACAAGTGTAGGCCTGTTGTCCATGTGGAAGTGACAGAGACAGAATCTGGGGAGGAAGAAGGGAGGGTGTGCGGGTGTCTGAGGTACTGATGCTCCAGACCAGTGCCTGGGACTGACTGTAGAACTTCTCCATGCTTCACTTCTCACTGATCCCTGCTTCTGGAAATATTGTTACTACTATTTGTGAATTTGGAGCTGTTTGTACTGTTTGGAACATTGGAACAGAATAATGGATCTCACCACTTTTTACTTCCTGACCACTACTTTGGTTTTGATACTGGAGCATGAAGGTAAATATTTTTCTCCTACTTTTATTTATTTTATTTAACCTTTATTTAACTAGGCAAGTCAGTTAAGAACAAATTCTTATTTACAATGATTATTGAGACCGTATGAGAAGCTTGCTCTTTTTGGTTTAACTGGCATAAAGTGTGCTTTTACTATCCTGTTGGGTATACTTGTTGCACCTGAGCTGTGGTTTAATAGCGATAACATGTATTAGCTGATTGCGAGCCCTCATGTTGGTCATGCCCGTGGGCAGATGCCTGAGTCAACTGTCAGCTTTAACTGTGTGCTTCTATATCTGTCTGTTTTGATATGTCCTTCAAAGGAGCAGTGTGTTAAATTGATTTATTGAATCTACTTGGGAACAAAAAAGCCTATTTTATATAATTTTTACTACAGTTGTTATGAAGAAGATGTCTGTATCCCCTGCTCAAGAGTCATAATATTTTGTATGAGATTAGAAAGAAAATGTTTGCATAAAAATGACCTCTGATATAATCTTTGCTGCTGATGCAATGTTGTGAACTGATCTAATTTTTGTGCTGATGTAACAAAGTAACAAAGTAACAAGTAACAAAACATGGTCCTGCGTGGTTTAGTTGGTAGAGCACAGTGCTTGCAATGCCATGGTTGTGATTTTAATTCACATGGGGGACCGGTATGAAAATGTATGTACTCACTACTGTAAGTCACTCTGGATCACAGCATCTGCTAAAATACTAAAGTGTAAAAATAGGAAAAAACTCCAATGGATGAAATGTACATATGCTTTAAACTACAGTATTAGCAAAGCAGCATCCCACTTTAGAATTGTATCATATATGTACATATAAAGGGGAGAAATGTGGAGATTCTGACCACCCAAAGGCCTTATCTATTCTTGAGGCCCATGTCCTGGACCATAAGAGTTAGATGCCAGCTAATGTAAACCATAGTGTTCTGATTTATTTTCCAACCTTGCACTTAAACTTCAAGGACACCTTAACACCACCAAATTCCAATGGGCAACTCCTTCAATTTCCCTATAGCATTTGCCCAGGTTGTTGTTTTATCAATTTACCTGCTAAGATAAGGTCAAGTAAATGAGTAAAATAGCTCACAGATAAGCCGTCAATCATAACTTCCACATCTCTCATTACATAAAATGTAACTTTAATCCAACATATCCTCAATAGGATTACATTCATCAACCAAACAACATTTGATTGTGTGACCTGCTAGTACTGGTCTGCAGGACATTCTAAATTAGTGTGTTTTTGATACATGAAGAATCCTAAACCACTCTGCCGTTGTGGTAGCCAGACATCTGATGCTTATTGCAAGGGGTTAAAAAATAGCCATCTTTTTTTGAATCTGAGGGAAAAGTTCAAAACATCTAGCTACGTTCTCCTTGATCGAAGAAGGACAAAACTGATCAATTTAGGTCAGGACACATACAAAAGTAAGAGGTAACTATCTAGAGATACGTACTCTCCATAAATATGCACTATTCTATAGATATCTCGAGATTGGTAATATCTCTAGATCAAAAGATACAATGCAACAGGTGTTCACAATGGGGCTGTTGCATTACATCATGCAGTGCTTTCAGGAATTTGGACTACTCATTCAACCTAATATAAAAAAATATATACTGTTCTTTTGGTCTGAACATTTCTACGTCATGTGTGCTGCACATTCCCTTAGGAACCACAGAACATAAGTCAGTTCTATAACAGAGACCCCAGGCAACACCCCACCTCAGTGTAGAGGGCTTTAGCTGCAGTAAACAGGGACTCAGCTCTGGTGGTGGGCTGAATTGAATAAAATGGCTTACAGATTTTTCATTACATCAAATTGTACTGTTTTGTTTAATCTAACATATCCTCAATATGATTACATGTATCAACCTAACAAAATGTTATTGTGACTTGTTATTGGTCTGCAGGACATTCTAAATGAGTGTGTTTTTGATACACTGCGTATTGGTCATCCATGAAGAATCCTAAACCACGTAGTTGTGGTAGCCAGACATCTGATGCTTATTACAAGGGGTTGATAAATAGCCATCATTTTTTTTTACATCTGAGGGAAAAGTTCAAAACATCGAGGATACGTACTCCTCGATCAAAGAAGGACAAAATGTATACATTTAGGTCAGGACACAAACAAATATAAGGGTCAGCTATGTAGAGATAAGTACTCTCTCTACCTCGATATCTCCAAATCAGAAGATACAATGCAACAAGTGTTCACACTGGGGTTGTTTTTACATCATGCAGTGCTTTCGAGGAATTTGGACTAGTCATTCAGCATAATATTACAAATATATGTACCGCTCTTTTGGTCTGAATATTTCTACGTCATGTGTTGCTGCTGCAAATTCCCTTAGAGCATACAGTAAATCAGTTCTATAATGGAGACCCCCAGGCAACACCTCACTGGTTTAGAGGGCTTTAGCTGGAGGAAACAAGGATTCAGCTCTGGTGGTGGGCTGAGATTTAACCGCACCCCAATGATCTGAACCAGGAAAAACATTCTCCATAACCGTCAATCCTAATTGTATGGAGAATGAGACCTTGTAGACTATTTATCAAGGTCAAGACTTTATGAAGGCAAAAAATAAATAAAATGATAACACAAATTAAACATGGATTATTATTGTGGAATATTATTATGAATTTATTAGATAGATACTATTAGATAAAAACTATTTCCTGTGTCATGGGTGTTGTTAAAGTACACTATGGTTTATTGTTTCTGATGCATGATAATAATAGTTGAACATTGGTTAGTTCAGCAATGTCTGGAATCCGTATAAACCATTATACAGAGCACAACTGTTGCTTGTGGTAACATAATGACAAAGAAAAACTTGTTTTTAGAAATGTATGCACAATTATTGAAAATGTAACACAGATATATATTTCTGTCAGCTTTTATTTCTTTCATCACATTCCCAGTGGGTCAGAAGTTTACATACACTCAATTAGTATTTGGTAGCATTGCCTTTAAATTGTTTAACTTGGGTAAAACATTTCGGGTAGCCTTCCACAAGATTCCCACAATAAGTTGGGTGAATTGTGGCCCATTCCTCCTGACAGAGCTGGTGTAACTGAGTCAGGTTTGTAGGCCTCCTTGCTCACACATGCTTTTTCAGTTCTGCCCACACATTTTCTATAGGATTGAGGTCAGGGCTTTGTGATGGCCACTCCAATACCTTGACTTTGTTGTCCTTAAGCCATTTTGCCACAACTTTGGAATTATGCTTGGGGTCATTGTTCATTTGGAGGACCCAAGCTTTAACTTCCTGACTGATGTCTTGAGATGTTGCTTCAATATATCCACATAATCCTTCCTCATGATGCCATCTATTTTGTGAAGTGCACCAGTCCTTCCTGCAGCAAAGCACCTCCACAACATGATGCTGCCACCCCCATGCTTCACGGTTGGGATGTGTTCTTCGGCTTGCAAGCCTCCCCCTATTTCCTTCAAACATAACAATGGTCAGTATGGCCAAACAGTTATATTTTTGTTTCATCAGACCAGAGGACATTTCTCCAAAAAGTATGATCTTTGTCCCCATGTGCAGTTGCAAACCGTAGTCTGGCTTTTTTATTGCGGTTTTGGAGCAGTGGCTTCTTCCTTGCTGAGCGGCCATTCAGGTTATGTTGATACAGGACTCGTTTTACTGTGGATATAGATACTTTTGTACCTGTTTCCTCCAGCATCTTCACAAGGTCCTTTGCTGTTGTTCTGGGATTGATTTGCACTTTTCGCATCAAGGTGCGTACATCTCTAAGAGACAGAACGCGTCTCCTTCCTGAGCGGTATGACGGTGTTTATACTTGCGTACTATTGTTTGTACAGATGAACGTGGTACCTTCAGGCATTTGGAAATTGCTGCCAAGGATGAACCAGACTTGTGGAGGTCTACAATTTTTTTTCTGAGGTCTTGGCTGATTTCTTTTGATTTTCCCATGTTGTCAAGCAAAGTTTGAAGGTAGGCCTTGAAATACATCCACAGGTACACTTCCAATTGATTCAAATGATGTCAATTAGCCTATCAGAAGCTTCTAAAGCCATGACATCATTTTCTAGAATTTTCCAAGTTGTTTAAAGGCACAGTCAACTTAGTGTATGTAAACTTCTGACCCACTGGAATTGTGATACAGTGAACTATAAGTTAAATAATCTGTGTGTAAACAATTGTTGGAAAATTACTTGTGTCATGCACAAAGTAGATGTCCTAACCGACTTGCCAAAACTATAGTTTGTTAACACAGAATTTGTGGAGTGGTTGAAAAACAAGTTTTAATGACTCGAACCTAAGTGTATATAAACTTCCAACTTCAACTGTATCAAATTTACATAAGTATTCACAACACTGAGTCAATACTTTGTAGAAGCATCTTTGACAGCGATTACAGCTGTGAATCTTTCTGTTTATGTCTCTAAGAGGTTTCCACACATGGATTGTGCAACATTTGCCCATTATTCTTTTAAAAATTCTTCAAGCTCTGTCAAATTGGTAGTTGATCATTTCCAGGTCTTTCCATTCTAGTATATTTAAGTCAAAAATGCAACTCGGACACTCTGAACATTTACTGTCTTCTTTGTAAGCAACTCCAGTGTAGATTTGGCCTTGTGTTTTAGGTTATTGTCCTGCTGAAAGGGGAATTCATCTCCCAATGTCTGGTGGAAAGCAGACTGAACCAGGTTTTCCTCTCTGATTTTGCCTGTGCTTAGCTCCATTCTGTTTATTTTTAATCCTGAAAATTCCCCAGTCCTTAACGATTACAAGAATACCCATAACATGATGCGGCCAAATATTTTCTGAAGGCACTGTTTATATACAGGATTACCGGGAATATAATCTGTGGTAGTTTATAATGTTAGATCCAGAACTAATCTGACGATGTTGCCTCAACATTCTGCCGGAGACCGTTTCTCACTTAATGGGTGTGGGTATGGATTAAATAGTAATCTCATGGATGTCTTTGGCAATCAATTCAGTGAACTCTCACTTCTCCAAACAGGTCACTAAGTAAAATGTCATCTCAGGAGGCACGCAAGGCTTGTAGTGTAACATTTCCATACTAAATGCCAATACAGTATAATCCATGGTCCAGGCATCTGTTTGGCACAGAGTCTGTAAGACCCCAACCTTTAATTTCCTTGCTATAAGTCTAAAGCAAGAAGTCCACTATTAAAACAGTTCTCTGATCAAGAGATGATTTACCTTTAGCTATTTGCATCAGTCAAAGCTAGTGATAAAAAGTCAAACCCCAACCCAATTATCAGAAGCTGCACTCGTGGCTTGTCCCAGCAGACGCCTGAATGCACTGCATGAACTTGCCACTGATTCATTGGAATGCTTTAAACCCAAATCCACATGGCATTTGGGATTCTCCACCACTTGAGCTTCATAGCACATTTATTAAACTATGGACCTTTACAGGGTGTAACAGTTTGATACAATTTACAAAAGAAAATAGAAAGTGTAAGAAATATATTAGGGTTAGATGTGGGAAACATAAGAATGTAGCTATGTGTAGACAGTGTCACTATCAGAAAATAAATCCCTGTCTATAGTGGACATACATTGGCAACCTAATCTAGACTTCATCTGGGCTATCAGACTGTAATAATATGTCTGACTGACATCAAATTAATAACCAGTGATGATCAGTGTCTTTCTGAGGGCTGGATAATAACCTGTCTGTTGCCAGGTTTAGCCCAGTGGCAGTAAGATGGCCTATAGACGGTGAGATGGCTGGAGGATGCTCAAGAAGTTAATTGTTTTACAGACTATTGGCCCTTATGAGAAGCACATAATAGGATTGATGTGTCACGATTATAACAGAATTAGCAGTGCCAATGAGCTACAGTACACACTGTACTTCAGAAACTAATACAAATGGAGTGACCGCAGTCTCACAATTCTGTACCCTATGTCCTTGTAAAAGTTTAATTAGCATTTGTTATCTTGATATAATGCTTTATTCATGGGATTTCCCTTTCTCCCAGCATACTCCATCCCTGGGCCTGGTCCAGAGGAGGGCCCCGTGAAGCTGCTTAACCACAGGCCCCATCGGCGGGAGAGGCGTTGTTCCTGTGAGAACCTGAAAGATAAAGAATGTGTATACTTCTGCCACATCGGCATCGTCTGGGTCAACACTCCTGGGTGAGTCCATCGAGACGCTCACACATGAACATCACACAGCACAACTGGAATTCACACCCTCATAAACACACCATAGCTAGAAAGATCTTGAAGACACATCTCTGTGTTGTGAAATCAGAGATTCATCTATACATAGTTTTGTTGGATTGAAAAGGTGGAAATGCATAACATTTTAATTATAAATTCTCATGCTGTATCATATTTTTGTATTGAGCCGTGGTGTGTTGTGACAGCGCAATGAGAAGCCACAGGTTTTAGTTTTTTTGTGATTCATTATCACATCAGGGTGTAAGGAGCTGGATGATTTGTAGTACTCTGTAAATCTCTAAAGTGTCAAGGATTTAATTTAAAATAAGTGACAGGTACTGTTTATCATCACCTCAGACTGTCTCTCAACTCTTTCCTGCTGAAGCTTCTTGAGTAACACAAATAAAGACATCTACTCACATTCTTCAAAAACAAGTTAACAAACAGATCACCGACCATTTAGAATCCCACCGTACCTTCTCCGCTATGCAATCTGGTTTCCGAGGTGGTCAGCCACGCTCATAACCGCCATCGATAAGAGACAATACTGTGCAGCTGTATTCATCGACCTGGCCAAGGCTTTCGACTCTGTCAATCACCACATTCTTATCGGCAGACTCAACAGCCTTGGTTTCTCAAATGACTGCCACGTCTGGTTCACCAACTACTTCTCAGACAGAGTTCAGTGTGTCAAATCGGAGGGCCTGTTGTCCGGACCTCTGGCAGTCTCTATGGGGGTGCCACAGGGTTCAATTCTCGGGTCGACTCTCTTCTCTGTATACATCATTGATGTCACTCTTGCTGCTGGTGATTCTCTGATCCACCTCTACGCAGACGACACCATTCTGTATACTTCTGGCCCTTCTTTGGACACTGTGTTAACTAACCTGGAGACGAACTTCAATGCCATACAACTCTCCTTCCGTGGCCTCCAACTGCTCTTAAATGCAAGTAAAACTAAATGCATGCTCTTCAACCGATCGCTGCCCGCACCTGCCTGCCCGTCCAGCATCACTACTCTGGACGGTTCTGACTTAGAATATGTGGACAACTACAAATACCTAGGTGTCTGGTTAGACTGTAAGCTGTCCTTCCAGACTCACATTAAGCATCTCCAATCCAAAATTAAATCTAGAATCGACTTCCTATTTCGCTAAAAAAGCATCCTTCACTCATGCTGCCAAACATACCCTCGTAAAACTGACTATCCTACCGATCCTTGACTTCGGCGATGTCATTTACAAAATAGCCGATAAAATAACATGAGCTGGCGCACACCCAGAACAAAGTTTGTGTGGAGGTGCTGACTAACGGCGAATAAACTATACACTATCAAAATAAAGAAAGTCGCACACTACATATATACTCTCCCAACAATTTAATGGGTATTCACCAACGTTTCGGCATCACTGTGCCTTCCTCAGGGATGTATGTAGTGTGCGACTTTCTTTATTTTGATAGTGTATAGTTTATTTAGAAAAATAGCCTTCAACACTCTACTCAGCAAATTGGATGCAGTCTATCCCAGTGCCATCCGTTTTGTCACCAAAGCCCCATATACTACCCACCACTGCGACCTGTATGCTCTCGTTGGCTGGCCCTCGCTTCATACTCGTCGCCAAACCCACTGGCTCCAGGGCATCTATAAGTCTTTGCTAGGTAAAGCCCCACCATATCTAAGCTCACTGGTCACCATAGCAGCACCCACCCGTAGCACGCGCTCCAGCAGGTATATTTCACTGGTCACCCCCAAAGCCAATTCCTCCTTTGGCCACCTTTCCTTCCAGTTCTCTGCTGCCAATGACTGGAACGAACTGCAAAAATCACTGAAGCTGGAGACTCATATCTCCCTCACTAACTTTAAGCACCAGCTGTCAGAGCAACTCACAGATCACTGCACCTGTACATAGCCCATTTGTAAATAGCCCATCCAACTACCTCATACTGTTATTTATTTATTTATTTTTGCTCCTTTGCACCCCAGAATCTCTACTTGGACATTCATCTTCTGCACATCTATCACTCCAGTGTTGAATTGCTATATTGTAATTACTTCGCCACTATGGCCTATTTATTGCCTTACCTCCCTTATCTTACCTCATTTGCACACACTGTATATAGACTTTTTCTATTGTGTTATTGACTGTATGTTTGTTTATTCCATGTTTGTGTTGCACTGCTTTGCTTTTTCTTGGCCAGGTCGCAGTTGTAAAAAAGAACTTGTTCTCAACTAGCATACCTGGATACATAAAGGTGAAATAAATAAAATAAATAAACTCTTCAACATTTAATACAGTCAACCTACAGTAAGATTGGTCTGAACATACTTCCTGACCCAAATATTCCACATCCAATTAGTTGGGGGAGTGGTTAGGGCATCTGTCCTCTTGTTAATTCTTTGTTTCCTGAAAAGAGCTTTCATATGTGTTCTGGAAGTACCAGGTTTCTATAAGTTTGCCACTATGCTGTACTCCCCCATGGTTAGCCAAAAACAGCTACTAAAAACTGAGGCCTATACATTTGATGTACTGTGCTATGTTTAAACATGGAATCACAGTAGTAGTATGCAATTATGTAATCCCTTGTTGTTGTCATTATCATATTATTGGTAATACCACACGTACTCCTACCAAACATTACTAAAACAAAGGGATGGATATCGGCAGTTAGGAACTGATATTACATTTCATATTAATGTTCACAAAAAAACATTCATTTCCAAAATTAGCATAGGGTTTTATGAGACTCATGTGTGGTTTCTATTAAATTCTGTTCTGTTCTATCTACTTCCAACGCCAACTCTAGCAACTAAGACAGGTCACAGTTCCAAAAAATTTGAGGGCATTTACTGGCAGCTATAGAGACAGGCATTCACCGTCCAAAAAACTACAACAGGGAGAAAGAGATGAGAAAAGAAAGGGTCACCTCTCAACAGCTGCCAAAAACACAGTATGGAATGCAGATGTGTTGGTGTTTAAAGAGCAGGCTGCTCCGACAGACACAGACAGACCGACCGGCAGACAGACAGACAAACAGACAGATAGATGGGTGCATGTGTGTGAGTGTGTATGTCAGCGTGCGTGTGAGTGCATGTGTGTGACGGTGTGTGGAGAACACAGGGAGGAGGTGACCCTGTTTGATGGGGATGCTTTGAGCCGTGCATGGCATCTGGAATCAGTTGACTGTGTGCATGGTCTTGTTAACATGTTCCAGGCATGAGATGGGCATCGAGCCATAATGGCGGGCAGGTAGACTTGCTCTGGTTGGCATCAGGATAAAGGTTAATTCCCAGAGCAATGCAAGAGCAGCTTCAGGAGATGTAAATGTGTTATTACAGACTGTCGTCCTCTCTGTGTCCTGTGAGGCAGGTTTAGTACATCATACCATCGAGACTCATTAGACACCAGTGTTTGCCCAGCTTTTCAGGGCCATGCAGTTGTATACAGTATATGGTATCTGCTTAATTGGTTCTGTAAAAGCATTTTGTGAGTGCCAATAGTGATAGGATATTGAGATATTATGAGCGCTTCAAGATTAAATTCCAGACATCCTGAGTTCCCTTTGCAGGTTAAGAAACACATCCAATCATTTCAAAGATATTGTTTATCCTTTCATGTACAAAATGTGCTCATCAATCCCTTAACTCTGTCTCTAGTCAGATAGTGCCATATGGAGTGGGCTCTTTCCCTGTTCGACTGAGGAGAGAGATAGGACGATGCTTCTGCGCGGAGATAAATGACGTTGAGTGTCTTCACTTCTGCTCTTCCTTGCATACACCCAAAGAGTAAGTGTTCTTGAATCACATTTCACGTGTGTTAATATCATTGCTATGCCATGTCAAATGTTGGGAGGAAAGGAATTTAAATGGTCATTTTTGTCCTAATTTCCATAGAAGTGAAAATGATTTGGTCAAGAGGAAGTTTGCGACAAAGTTTAAGAAGAGATATAAGGCTGGAATCTCGGATAAAAGGAACCAACCAACACTAATTCAAGAAACCTGAAAGGAGAGAATGGACACTAGTTTCATAACCCTAGTTCCATGTGTCATCCACTTTCATTGGTCTCTTTTACAATATGATGCAAAAGAACATTGTACAGTGGTGGCCTGTGTCTGAAATGTATTTATGAAATTTTGCCTTCTTTTTATCATAGTGAATAATTTTTGAATGATTTTATTGCTGTACATAAATATTTCTACAGATATCGTTATATTAATGCAGAAATGATCAGTATTAAGAGAGTAAATGTAAATGTCTTGTATCTCTGTCAAATGTATCTGTCATGTTAACATGTTTTGACCCCTTACATCCTTTGGACATGTTTTCTGTCACGAAGTTTGAATGTGAAAGATGTGCATGCCGTAGATGCAAAGCAACGCAGTTCACGGTTCTTCACAGTTATATGCCAAACCAGACAGGAAATAAGCTGTGTAATCTAGGACAGGTGGGTTATTGTATGATATATCCAAAAGTAAAACATTTACCGTTGAAGTCGGAAGTTTACATACATTTAGGTTGGTGTCATTAAAACTCGTTTTTCAACCACTCCACAAATTTCTTGTTACAAACTATAGTTTTGGTAAGTCGGTTAGGACATCTACTTTGTGCATGACACAAGTTTTTCCAACAATTGTTTACAGACAGATTATTTCACTTATAATTCCCTGTATCACAATTCCAGTGGGTCAGAAGTTTACATACACTAAGTTGACTGTGCCTTTAAACAGCTTGGAAAATTCCCGAAAATTATGTCATGGCTGTAGAAGCTTCTGATAGGCTAATTGACATTATTTGAGTCAATTGGAGGTGTACCGATGAATGTATTTCAATGCCTACCTTCAAACTCAGTGCCTCTTTGCTTGACAACATGGGAAAATCAAAAGAAATCAGCCAAGACCTCAGAATAAAAATTGTAGACCTCCACAAGTCTGGTTCATCTTTGGGAGCCATTTCCAAACGCCTGAAGGTACCACGTTCATCTGTACAAACAATAGTACGCAAGTATTAACACCATGGGACCTCGCAGCCGTCATACCGCTCAGGAAGGAGACGCGTTCCGTCTCCTAGAGATGAACGTACTTTGGTGCGAAAAGTGCAAATCAATCCCAGAACAACAGCAAAGGACCTTGTGAAGATGCTGGAGGAAACAGGTACAAAAGTATCTATATCCACAGTGAAACGAGTCCTATATCGACATAACATGAAAGGCTGCTCAGCACGGAAAAGCCACTGCTCCAAAACTGCCATAAAAAAGCCAGACTACAGTTTACAACTGCACAGGGGGACAAAGATCGTACTTTTAGGAGAAATGTCCTCTGGTCTGATGAAACAAAAATATAACTGTTTGGCCATACTGACCATCGTTATGTTTGGAGGAAAAAGGGGGAGGTTTGCAAGCTGAAGAACACCATCCAAACCGTGAAGCACGGGGGTGGCAGCATCATGTTGTGGGGGTGCTTTGCTGCAGGAAGGACTGGTGCACTTCACAAAATAGATGGCATCATGAGGAAGAATTATGTGGATATATTGAAGCAACATCTCAAGACATCAGTCAGGAAGTTAAAGCTTGGGTCTTCCAAATGAACAATGACCCCAAGCATAATTCCAAAGTTGTGGCAAAATGGCTTAAGGACAACAAAGTCAAGGTATTGGAGTGGCCATCACAAAGCCCTGACCTCAATCCTATAGAAAATGTGTGGGCAGAACTGAAAAAGCATGTGTGAGCAAGGAGGCCTACAAACCTGACTCAGTTACACCAGCTCTATCAGGAGGAATGGGCCAAAATTCACCCAACTTATTGTGGGAATCCTGTGGAAGGCTACCCGAAACGTTTGACCCAAGTTAAACAATTTAAAGGCAATGCTAACAAATACTAATTGAGTGTATGTAAACTTCTGACCCACTGGGAATGTGATGAAAGAAATAAAAGCTGAAATAAATAATTCTCTCTACTATTATTCTGACATTTCACATTCTTAAAATAAAGTGGTGATCCTAACTGACCTAAGGCAGCGCATTTTTACAAGGATTAAATGTCAGGAATTGTGAAAAACTGAGTTTAAATGTATTTGGCTGAGGTGTATGTAAACTTCCGACTTCAACTGTATATTGTTTCGTAGATGATTTTATAGCTAATACATGACAACATACCCTAGATCCTTGCGGTTTTATTACACAGTACCTTAGTTGTCACAGTGATCTTCCATCAACCCCTTGAGTTTAGATCTGCCTGTGAAATGTTCCCTCTAGGCACAGCCTAAGAAGTGTGTACAGCATGCATGCCTTAGAATGGAGGAACTCATTGGCTGAACGCCCTAGTCTGTCCAGCATTTATGGAGCAGAAGAAGAGTGGCTGTCATCCAATCATCACCCCTCTCCTTTCCTCTGCTCACTTTACGGTCAGGTCGAGCATTGCTTTGGGGATCAGGGATGGACCTTGTCCTCTCTGTGCTCCCTGCAGACCATTGCTCTGTCAGCCTAAAAAAGCCTGCAGGACCGCTGGATTGAACATGATTACACCCTCAGCCCTGTCTAGTCTTCTCCCACAACGCTGTGCTCACCGCTCACAGGAAAATAACTCTCTTCCGATGGATAATGGGCTATGGTGTCTCAATGCATGATTTGTGGCTTTCTGCTACTGCAATTTCCTCAACTTTGCTCGCATATTGTTTACAGTGTTGTTTGCAATGTTTTGTTTTAGATTACTGCGGTACATCCAACCGTCCCATGAGGATAATCAAGAAGGACAAATTCTACACACAACACAATTTCCACCTAATAGAAAGCAGAAGCCTCTCAATTTTCTCTGAACGCACCATGATAATAATTTTTCTTTTGAACAATTTCTTGGAAAAATAGCATGCATGAACAAAATTCACACATACTGTATCTTCAGCAAATCTAACAAATGGAGAGGTGGAAACAAATGTCTCCTGTAGACAGTTCCCATCGGGACATACGTTACAGAGGGGTCTTCAGGGTCAGATCTATAGTGTGCCCAGGGAGCTTAAGTGAAACTAGAATTCACATCTGCTTCTTATAAGACCAAAATTGGCCAAAGCTTTTCCAATACGAGATTTCTTGGATATTCCACCGTTATAAATGCATTAATTAATCATTTAAAATGCAACGATTTGAAGTTAATGTTACCTCAATAAAATACAATGCTTTATAAAATCACTTGCATATTATGCTGGCAGTGCCAGGGAGTTGTTTAGCAGGTGATGCCAGTTAAGGATCGGACCCTTTTTTTTCAATTTCCGCCTAAAATGACATGCCCAACTCTAACTGCCTGTTACTCAGGACCTGAAGCAAGGATATGTTTCAGGTCCTGAGACAGCAGGGGTTCAAACTGTAGAACCCAGTTCCGACATTTTAATATAAAAATAGATTTTATCAAACAAAACTATGCTACCTTTTATCTCTGGGACTTTCAGGATGACAAATCAGAGCAAGATTACTGAATGTAAGTACATTATTTACCTTCAGACGTGAATATATCAAACCAGATTCCGTGATAAAAGCATTTTGTTGTTGTGCACTCTCCTCAAACAATATCATAGTATTTATTTCACTGTAACAGCTACTGTAAATTGAACACTGCAGTTAGATTAACAAGAATGTGAGCTTTCTGCCCATATAAGACATGTCTATGTCCCGGAAATGTGGCTGTTACAATGTCAATCTAGTCACATTAGCGCACGTTAGCAACAACCGTCACGGTTTAGGGACACCGATCCCAAGAGGTTAAGTAGAGGTGCTTCAGAGACGAAGAGAAAGGCCTACTCAGCACTTTAAATGCAGGCATTAGATAAAAAAAAATACATTATAACGCAGTATTACAACCTTTGCGTTGTTTGCTCTATAACCTGTCAATTCATATGCCTTGAGTAAAGCCAGAGTGTCTATCTATTCGGATGACTCAACACTATACACGTCAGCTACTACAGCAACTGAAATGACTGCAACACTTAACAAAGAGCTGCAGTTAGTTTCGGAATGGGTAGCAAGGAATAAGGTAGTCCTAAATATTTCCAAAACTAAAAGCATTGTATTTGGGACATATCATTCACTAAACCCTAAACCTCCACTACGTCTTGTAATGAATAATGTGGAAATTTAGCAAGTTGAGGTGACTAAACTGCTTGGAGTATCCCTGGATAGTAAACTGTCATGGTCAAAACATATTGATACAACAGTAGCTAAGATGGGGATGAAGTCTTTACATAATAAAGCGCTGCTCTGTCTTCTTAACAACACTATCAACAAGGCAGGTCCTACAGGCCCTAGTTTTGTCGCACCTAGACTACTGTTCAGTAGTATGGTCATGTGCCACAAAGAGGGGCTTAGGAAAATTGCAGATGGCTCAGAACAGGGCAGCACGGCTGGCCCTTAAAAGTACATGGAGAGCTAACTGTAACGCCCAGTCCTGGGTTTTCAGGCTGGAGCGTTTTGGGTTCATTTTGGTTTAGGGTTTTCACAGTTCTATGGTGTCTAGTTCTATGTTGTTATGGCTCCCAATTAGAGGCAGCTGAGTCTCGTTGTCTCTAATTGGGAACCATTTATATGTTTGGGAATTGCACCTTAGTTTCGTGGGTTATTGTATGTTCATAGCTGTGTTTGTTTGTTCAGTTATGTTCATCGTTACGCTTCTCCGGCTCTTTGTTTTGTTCCTGGCCTTGTTCCCGTGATTTATTAAATCATGTATTCTGGCTACATCGCTAAGGCCTTGGTCTGTCCTCAGAAGTGAAACGTGACAGAATAACTCCACCAACAAAAGACCAAGCAGCTTAGAGACCCGGGAGCTTAGCTCTTGGGAAAAGGAGCAGCGCAGGTGCAGGACTGAGCGTGGGAGCTATGAGGACTTATATGGCGCCTGACTCCTGGAGAGAGAAAAGTTCATTGAACTCGCCTGGCACGGAAGCCCGTGAAGGCAGCCCCAAGAAACTTTTGGGGGCACACGAGGGGGTTGGCCGGTTCAGGAGGGACTCCTGAGCCAACTCTCGTGCTTTATGGAGAGAGCGAGGGGAGAGCGTCCGCAGCGAAGGGAGGCCGTATATGCAGTGTTGGGCGCACGGTTTCTATAGGGATTCAGAGGCCGGTGCGAGTGATTCCCGCCCACTCATCAGTCGGGGAAAATAAGGGTGCAGCCAGAAAGAGTGGTGCCATCGCTAAGACTAAGTCCCCGTACGCCTCCTGGGACCCGGATATCCTGCTCCAGTTCCCGTGTGCGGTGTCTCCGGCACGCATCCACAGCCCAGTGCGAGAGATTCCAGCCCACTCACCCGTGAGGCCAGGGTTAGTGAGCTAGCTGGAGGTATGTCGCTCTCCGTATCAGGTCCCAGGTCCGGGTGGAGGTTTCTACACGCCCAGTCCCGGGTTCCACGCCCAAGATCCCTGTTCCACGCTCCAAGATCCCTGTTCCACGTTCCAAGATCCCTGTTCCACGTTCCAAGATCCCTGTTCCACGCTCCAAGATTCCAGCCCGCGGTTCCAAGATCCCAGTCCGTGTAGTGGTTTCTCGCGACGCCCCTGTCCTGGCCCGCGCACCAAGCTCCCCGCAAGCGCCCGAGTCCAGCACGCCCTGCCCGCCCGCACTCCAGCCCCCGTGGCGCCCGAGAGTCCAGCACGCCCTGCTCCGCCCGCGACCCAGCTCGTGGCGCTCCGGAGTCCAGCACGCCCTGTTCCGCCCGCGCACCAAGCTCCCGTGGCGCTCAGAGAGCCCAGTTCGCCTGTTCCCGCTCCCCGCACCAGAGCGCGCGCCCCGAGCCCAGTTCGGCCTGTTCCCGCCTCGCACCAGAGTGCGCTGGCCCCGAGCCCAGTTCGCCTGTTCCCGCTCCACGCACCAGAGTTCCAGTGAGCATCACGAGTCCGCACTGCCAGTGCCCGCTTCCACGCACCAGAGTCCCAGTGAGCATCATGAGTCCGGTACTGCCAGTTCCTGCTCCACGCACTCAGAGTTCCAGTGAGCATCACGAGTCCAGCACGACCAGTTCCTGCTCCACGCACCAGAGTCCCAGTGAGCATCATGAGTCCGGTACTGCCAGTTCCTGCTCCACGCACCAGAGTTCCAGTGAGCATCACGAGTCCAGTACGACCAGTTCCTGCTCCACGCACCAGAGTCCCAGTGAGCATCACGAGTCCGTACTGCCAGTTCCTGCTCCACGACCAGAGTTCCAGTGAGCATCACAAGTCCAGTACGACCAGTTCCTGCTCCACGCACCAGAGTTCCAGTGAGCATCACAAGTCCAGTACTGCCAGTTCCTGCTCCACGCACCAGAGTCCCAGTGAGCATCACGAGTCCGGTAGGGCCAGCTTCTGCTCCACGCACCAGAGTTCCAAGAAAGGGTCCAGGGCCTCCGGTGCGTGACATCAGACCAGCACGGCCAGCACCGGAGCCCCCACCTGGGACAAAAGGAACCCACCCTAGATCCCCCCACAGATTTTTTGGGCGCTGGCCCGAGTCCGCGCTTTGGAATTGTAACGCCCAACCTGGGTTTTCAGGCTGGAGCGCTTTGGGTTCATTTTGGTTTAGGGGTTTTCTACAGTTCTATGGTGTCTAGTTCTATGTTGTTAATGGCTCCCACCAGAGGCAGCTGAGTCTCGTTGTCTAATTGGGAACCATTTATATGTTTGGGAATTGCACCTTAGTTTCGTGGGTTATTGTATGTTCATAGCTGTGTTTGTTTGTTCAGTTATGTCTATCGTTACGTTTCTCCGTTCTCTTGTTTTGTTCCGTCTTGTTCCCGTGGATTTATTAAATCATGTATTCTGGCTACATCGCTGCGTCTTGGTCTGTCCCCTCAGAAGTGAAACGTGACACTAACATTAATAATGGAATGCATGTCAGTCTCTCATGGCTCAAAGTGGAAGAGAGATTGACTTCATCATTACTTGTTTTTGTAAGAGGTGTTGACAAACTGAACATACCACGCTGTCTGTTTAAAATACATGCACACAGCTCGGACATCCATGCATACCCACAAGACATGCAATCAGGGGTCTCTTCACAGTCCGCAAGTCCAGAACAGACTATGGGAAGCGCACAGTACTACATAGAGCCATGACTACGTGGAACTCTCTTCCACGTCAAGTAACTGATGCAAGCAGTATAATCAGATTTAAAAAACTGGTAAAAATTACAACTTATGGAACAACGGGGACTGTGAAAAGACACACACAAATGTACAGACACACGCATATGCATACATTGTGATATTGTTGTATGGTGGTATTAAACATTTTGTATTGTAGATATGTAGTGGTGTAATAATGTTATATGATGTACTGTTTTATCTTTTGTTTTATATGTCATGTAAGTGCTTTAATAAGTGTGGGTAGCCATTTGATTAGCTGTTCAGGAGTCTTATGGCTTGGGGGTAGAAGCTGTTAAGAAGCTTTTTGGACCTAGACTTGGATCTCCGGTACTAATTGCCATGCGGTAGCAGAGAGAACAGTCTCTAGGGTGGCTGGAGTCTTTGACAATTTTTAGGGTGGCTGGAGTCTTTGACAAGTTTTAGGGCCTTCCTCTGACACCACCTGGTATAGAGGTCCTGGAAGGCAGGAAGCTTTGCCCCAGTGATGTACTGGGCCGTACGCACTACCCTCTGTAGTGCCTTGCGGTCGGAGGCCGAGCAGTTGCCATACCAGGCAGTGACGCAACCAGTCAGGATGCTCTCGATGGTGCAGCTGTATATCTTTTTGAGGATCTGAGGACCCATGCCAAATCTTTTCAGTCTCCTGAGGGGGAATAGGCTTTGTCGTGCCCTCTTCACGACTGTCTTGGTGTGTTTTGACTATAATAGTTTGTTGGTAATGTGGACACCAAGGAACTTGAAGCTTTCAAACTGTTCCACTACAGCCCCGTCGATGAGAATGGGGGCGTGCTCGGCCCTCCTTTTCCTGTAGTCCACAATCATCTCCTTTGTCTTGATCACGTTGAGGGAGAGGTTGTTATCCTGGTATCACACGGACAGGTCTCTGACCTCCTTATACAGTAAGGCCTGTATTCTATTCTACTGTATTTTAGTCAATGTCACTCCTACATTGCTTATCCTAATATTTATATATTTCTTAATTCCATTCTTTTACTTTTAGTTTTGTGTGTATTGTTGTGAATTGTTAGATACTACTGCACTGTTGGAGTGAGGAACACAAGCATTTCGCTACACCCGCAATAACATCTGCTAAAAATGTGCATGTGACCAATAAAGTTCACATGTTGCAGAAGGCAACATTCAACTTGCAAAAAACAAATGTTTATAAAAAAAAAGATTAAGTTCAAATGCCTCTCCTGTGAAGTAGTGATCCACATTATATGCCTACTTTCCTGAAACAAATTATATTTGCTGTTTGTTTTGGTTGTGTTTCTGATTATGTTGTGCCCAATAAAAATGAATGGTAAATAATGTATTGTGTCATTTTGGAGTCATTTTTATTGATAATAAGAAAATAAGATGTTTCTGAAAACTTTTACATTATTGTGGATGCTAACACGATTACGGATAATGAATAGTGAATAATGATGAAACAGATGCACGAAGATCATGCCCCCAAGACATGCTAACCTCTCACCATTACCAGGTTAGCATTTTTTTGGGGGTATGATATTTATGCCTCAGTAACTTTCTCACTCATCATTATTCACGATTCATTCAGAATTATCCATAATCATGGTACACTAGCATCCACAAGAGTCAAAAGCTTGATGTAGTCATTGTGTGCTAGGAATATGGGACCAAATACAACTTTCTGACTAAACTGAATACACTATAAGGTGCCGATTTCAACCCGAGTTGTACTCACTTTTCTCTCTATGTCTATTCTGACCTTGAACTTAAGCATGAGATACACCATATTTAATAAAGGGTTGGCTTAAGATAAATGTACTGAAAACCCTATTTGAATGAAAACTGCACAAGAAAATCTGGTGGCAATCAGGTGGAAGAGTTTTCAGCAGTTAAATTAAACGTATTCAGCATGTGCAATGGAACCACGCCTACAAAGCCTGTTACGTACCTTCATAAGGTAAGTCTGAATACCAACTGAGAGGTGCATAGGAAAAGCTTGCGTAAGAAATGCGTGCATTTCCTAAGTCAGAGTTGATCCCTAAGTGAATTTGTCCAAATACTATTGACACCTTCAACTTTGGGGACTAGATACATAAAGTGCATTCATTTCTAAACGGTAAATCAGATATGATTTAAATAAAAGGTGACATTCTGTACTGTTGCCTCATATAAAACATTTGATCTCAAATCCAAAATGCTGGAGTATAGAGCCAAATTAAAAGATTAACCCTCACTGTCCAAATAAATACAGCTTGGAGTGCATGTATAGAATGTTACAACCGGTACATACAATTGTAGTAACCTTGGTGAGTAGCACATGTGACCTGCAGATCAGTGTAACCAGTAACGTTGTCTGTCTAGCCAGACAGAGTTTCTAAATGGCTCAATTGTCTGGTTGTGTAATTACCCTTCCATTTCTCTGAAGAGTTCCTTTCTTCCATGATGTTTTTTGGCTGCTGATACTTTGTTGACTCTGACTGCACCTACCACATCAGTGCCATGTCTGGGGAAGAACAGACACCGTCATACTCCCACACAGCCGCTGGAAGTTGTCGGGGAATGAATTAATTCCAGATAATTGCTGTGAGTGAACCCTGTCTCCACATTGTGGAGGAGAGGAGCGGGTGGGAGAAGGGTAGGCAGGGCTGCTACAGGCCAATAAAAGTGTCTGTGCCAAGGAGCCCTGGCATCAAACAGGAGCAAAATGATGGTTGAGATGAATGGGGAAGGCTAAATGTTTCCACAGCTCTAGGTACCTATTTTAAAACCCGACAATGTTGACTGCCTTTTGTCATTGTTGTTTGTTCTCCGTGTGCCACCCTCCAGTCTCCGGTAGGCTACTGTAAAACAAGTTAGGACAACAGGCAGATAACTGGAGAGCTATAGGCCACCCATACTTATGTACATGTATGAAAGTTTAGTAGTGTATGTTACTAATATCTAATATCTATACCTTCATTTAGAATACACATATACAGTTGAAGTCGGAAGTTTACATACACCTTAGACAAATACATTCAAACTCAGTTTGTCACAATTCCTGACATTTAATCCTAGTAAAAATTCCCTGTCTTAGGTCAGTTAGGATCACCACTTTATTTTAAGAATGTGAAATGTCAGAATAACAGTAAAGATAATTATTTATTTCAGCTTTAATTTCTTGCATCACATTCCCAGTGGGTCAGAAGTTTACATACACTCAATTAGTATTTGTTAGCATTGCCTTTAAATTGTTTAACTTGGGTCAAATGTTTCGAGTAGCCTTCCACAAGATTCCCACAATAAGTTGGGTGAATTTTGGCCCATTCCTCCTGATAGAGCTGGTGTAACTGAGTCAGGTTTGTAGGCCTCCTTGCTCACACATGCTTTTTCAGTTCTGCCCACACATTTTCTATAGGATTGAGGTCAGGGCTTTGTGATGGCCACTCCAATACCTTGACATTGTTGTCCTTAAGCCATTTTGCCACAACTTTGGAATTATGCTTGGGGTCATTGTTCATTTGGAAGACCCATTTGCGAACAAGCTTTAACTTCCTGACTGATGTCTTGAGATGTTGCTTCAATATGTCCACATAATTTCCCTTCCTCAGGATGCCATCTATTTTGTGAAGTGCACCAGTCCTTCCTGCAGCAAAGCACCCCCACAACATGATGCTGCCACCCCCGTGCTTCACGGTTTGGATGGTGTTCTTCGGCTTGCAAACCTCCCCCTTTTTCCTCCAAACATAACGATGGTCAGTATGGCCAAACAGTTATATTTTTGTTTCATCAGACCAGAGGACATTTCTCCTAAAAGTACAATCTTTGTCCCCATGTGCAGTTGCAAACCGTAGTCTGGCTTTTTTATGGCAGTGTTGGAAAGGTGGCTTCTTCCTTGCTGAGTGTCCTTTCAGGTTATGTCGATATAGGACTCGTTTTACTGTGGATATAGATACTTTTGTACCTGTTTCCAGCATCTTCACAAGGTCCTTTGTTGTTGTTCTGGGATTGATTTGCACTTTTCACACCAAAGTGTGTTCATCTCTAGGAGACAGAACGCGTCTTTTTCCTGAGCGGTATGACGGCTGCGTGGTCCCATGGTGTTTATACTTGTGTACTATTGTTTGAACAGGCGTTTGGAAATGGCTCCCAAGGATGAACCAGACTTGTGGAGGTCTACAATTGTTTTTCTGAGGTATTGGCTGATTTCTTTAGATTTTTCCATGATGTCAAGCAAAGAGGCACTGAGTTTGAAGGTAGGCATTGAAATACATCCACAGGTACACCTCCAATTTACTCAAATTATGTCAATTAGCCTATCAGAAGCTTCTAAAGCCGTTACATAATTTTCTGGAATTATGCAAAGCTGTTTAAAGGCACAGTCAACTTAGCCTATGTAAACTTCTGACCCACTGGAATTGTGATACAGTGAAATATAAGTTAAATAATCTGTCTGTAAACAATTGTTGGAAAAATGACTTGTGTCATGCACAAAGTAGATGTCCTAACCGACTTGCCAAAACTGTAGTTTGTTAACGAGACATTTGTGGAGTGGTTGAAAAACAAGTTTTAATAACTCCAACCTAAGTGTATGTGTCACGACTTCAGCCGAAGTTGGTCTCTCTCCTTGTTCGGGCGGCTTTCCGGCGGGCGACGTCGCCGGTTTTCTAGCTGCCGCCGATCTACTTTTCATTTTCTCTTCATTATACACACCTGGTTTCAATCACTAATTACATGTTCATTATTTAAACCTCTGTTCCCCCAATGTCTTTGTGATTGATTGTTTGTTATGTGATACGGTCCTTTGGTTGAGGGCTCGCTATTTAGAGTTGTATTGTTTTTTTGAATATTTGAGTAAATACGTTTTTTTGGTCAATTCTACTGTCCTGCGCCTGACTCCTCTTCACCAGCTTCACACAGGACTTATTACAGTATGTAAACTTCCGACTTCAACTGTAAGTGAATTTGTCCAAATAATTTTGGTTCCCTAAAATGGGGGGATTGTTTACAAAAAGTGCTGTCATTTCTAAATGGTTCACCCGATATGGATGAAAATACCCTCCAATTAAAGCTGTCACACTGCACTTTGACGTCAGTCGTTGTATCATTTAAAATCCAAAGTGCTGGAGTACAGAGCCAAAACAACAAAAATGTATCACTGTCCAAATACCTTTGGACCTCACTGTATGCACCAAACCACATATTGGATCTTCTGAGTGAACCACATTGTAAAGACTTGTTGATTGTGCAGAGAAGAGCAGACAGTAAGAGTAAAGGGAGAAAGGATTGAATTAAAAAAGACAAAAATTACAAAATAAATTACATTTTCGTTGTTGTTGCATCAAATTAATCTGGTACCTATGTACAGTGGCTTGCGAAAGTATTCACCCCCCTTGGCATTTTCTTATTTTGTTGCCTTACAACCTGGAATTAAAATAGATTTTGGAGGGGGGTTGTATCATTTGATTTACACAACATGCCTACCACTTTGAAGATGAAAAATATTTTTTGATTGTAAAACAAACAAGAAATAAGACAAAAAACAGAAATTGAACGTGCATAACAATTCACCCCCACCCCCCCACCTTTTTGGAATATGTCTCTATAAGCTTGGCAAATCTTGCGAGTGGGATTTTTGCCCATTCTTCAAGGCAAAACTGCTCCAGCTCCTTCAAGTTGAATGGGTTTCTGTTGGTGTACAGCAATTTTTAAGTCATGCCACATATTCTCAATTGGATTGAAGTCTGGGCTTTGACTAGGTCCATTCCAAGATATTTAAATGTTTCCCCTTAAACCACTTGAGTGTTGCTTTAGGAGTATGCTTAGGGCCATTGTCCTGCTGGAAGGTGAACCTCCATCCCAGTCTCAAATCTCTGGAAGACTGAAACAGGTTTCCCTCAAGAATATCCCTGTATTTAGCACCATCCATCATTCCTTCAATTCTGACCAGTTTCCCAGTCCCTGCCGATGAAAAACATCCCCACACCATAATGCTGCCACCACCATGCTTCACTGTGGGGATGGTGTTCTCAGGGTGATGAGAGGTGTTGGGTTTGTGCCAGACATAGCGTTTACCTTGATTGCCAAAAAGCTAAATTTTAGTCTCATCTGAACAGAGTACCTTCTTCCATATGTTTGGGGAGTCTCCCACATGCCTTTTGGCGAACACCAAACGTGTTTGCTTATTTTTTTCTTTAAGCAATGTCTTTTTTCTGGCTTCTCTTCCGTAAAGCCCAGCTCTGTGGAGTGTTTAAAGTGGTCCTATGGACAGATACTCCAATCTCCGCTGTGGAGCTTTGCAGCTCCTTCGGGGTTATCTTTGGTCTATTTGTTGCCTCTGATTTAATGCCCTCCTTGCCTGGTCTGTGAGTTTTGGTGGGTGGCCCTCTCTTGGCAGGTTTGTTGTGGTGCCATATTCTTAAAAAAATTTAATAATGGATTTAATGGTGCTCTGTGAAGTTTCTGATATTTTTTTATTACCCATCCCTGATCTGTACTTCTCCAGAACCTTGTCCCTGACCTGTTTGGAGAGCACCTTGGTCTTCATGGTGCCACTTGCTTGGTGGTGCCCCTTGCTTAGTAGTGTTGCAGACTTTGGGGCCTTTCAGAACAGGTGTATATATACTGAGATCATGTGACACTTAGATTGCACACAGGTGGACTTTATTTAACCATTATGTGACTTCTGAAGGTAATTGGTTGCACCAGATCTTATTTAGGGGCTTCATAGCAAAGGGGGTGAATACATATGCACGCACCACTTTTTCATTTTATATTATTTTGAATTTTTTGAAACAAGTAATTTTTTCCTTTTAACTTCACCAATTTGGTCTATTTTGTGTATGTCCATTACATGAAATCCAAAGAAAAATTAATTTAAATCACAGGTTGTAATGCAACAAAATAGGAAAAACGCAAAGGGGGTGAATACTTTTTCAATGCACTGTATATAACAAATATTAGGGTTATCATCAAAACAATTAGCTAGAGTCACCTTTGTACATTTCAGTACTTTTAATTCCCTTTATTGGTGAAACACAATTCATCAATGGTGTTGAGACATACACAGACAGCTTCAAGAAAATATATTATTGACAAAAGTTGTGGAAAAACTAATAACAGGGTTTGGAGAATGTTTTCAAATAGACCCAGACCATCCATATTAAATCAGTGATACATCTTAAGTACAATATTGGTTTGGATCTAACCATCGTAATTTCCTAGCTCTCTGTCCTGGAAACATTATTTAATTAATAGGAAAATGTACAAATGAATCAGAAAAAATGATGTCTGGATTCCCTCTGCATTGATAGAACAATGTGCACCTCTAAATAATAGCCTATAACAAATAACATTACTTTATAAAGGTTGATAACTACTTTTTTGAATATTGGGAAATTTGTATTTAGGGATATCTTATTCAAATATGTAGAAAGATGATGCCAGCAGTCATTTTCCAATTCATTGTAAAGATGAGAACTCTATCTTACGATCTCAAACCACTGTAATCCCTTCCCACACAAGACGCCAAATCTGTTCAACACCACATTACCTCTTGAAATTTGGCCCCTGAGGGAATTTCTCATTGAATTTCTCAAATAATTTTCCTGATGCTGGAAAAGAACAGTTGAGAACACTGACTGCTTCCAAAACATAACTGGCCCTATTCGCCTGCCCAGGTCAAGAGCAATGCTTTGTTTTCCCACCAAGTTTCATCTTTCCAAAAACATTACATCTATCCAGGGGCATAGTCCTGATCAACTGGCATTGGGGATTCAAGAGGAACAACAAATGCAAAAAGCTCTATAGAAATAAATATAAAGACACTTTTAAACAACATTGTTCCATCGCTTCACAAACACAAACAACAATAGCTCACACAGCAACATTTAACACAATGCAATATATTCAGCTCCCCTATTGGTGGGACAATAAGACTACCATATTAAGTGAACTAAAGCAACACTGAAGAGCAGATTAACATTTGCCATTTTAAAATGTTGGCATGAACTTGGATGAACAAATAATGCCAGTGTTTGTCGTCCCTTTTCAATCATTACAGTATGTTGTGAGTTGCTGTATTGTGGAATAATTCAACGTGGAATGTTTATGAAACTAAGTTTAATGGCTGCGGGTTTAGTAACCTCTACAGCCATATATTTATTCTAAATACATGGCTCTGGTAACCTCTATCCATAGAAGAGTCAGACTAAATGACACAGATCACCCACGAAGGTTGTCCTAAATTGAAGTGACCAAAATGAAGTAGTAGTGAATGGACCAATGCCAGACATCCATTTCTGCATGTGTTATTCAGTAGTAGAGCATCTGAAGGTTTAAAAAATATATACATGACAAATATAACATAGTCTTGATGATGATGTTGGTAGGCTGACCAAGATAAAGTCATTTATGCAAAACCTCCTCATGCAAGGCACTGTAAAGGAACATAACATTGCTTTCCAGCAAATAAACACACACAGGATTCACAAATAGATGACTAAAATCAGAACTACACCTCAACCTGTTCCTTTTGAGTACACATTGACAACGCTACAGCTTTTAAAAACTCCCTCATGTTTGGCAGTCTTTGGGTTTGAAATATAGGCCAAAGCCTGAACATTTGGTCCAGATTTGAGGATTTTGCTTCCCTGTTGCTCATACTGGAGTTCTACAGATTGCAGAATGAGAACAGAACAGTTAAGATTGTTGATATTTCTGTACAGGAAAGGTGACCCTACTGAAAACCCAAGGCATGTGCAACACCAACTGAGAATCAATTATAGGGAGCGTATTAGATATACCATAAATATTTACACAACACATAGCCAGTTAAAGATTAATGTCACAGTATGTAAATCCCAAACTCCATTCTCCGCTTAGCCCTTCCCTTTTCTACAGAACAATGCATTTCCCCACTTCCCTTTTCAGTACATCTCACTGACTGGACCAGCTGATTAAGTCAAATATTGTACAGTAAAAACAATACAGCCCTGCTGCTCTGGAAGCTACAACCCTGGGGTGACACTGTGGACTGGGGGAGATCACCACTAGTTAGGGGCTAGCAGCAAAAGCAGAAGGAGGAAGAGAAGTGCTGGGTGGTCTAGAACTTGGTGTTGTGGCTGAAGCTGTCCGACATGATGATGTTCTTGTAGAAGTTGTCGGAGCGCACCGAGCAGTAACCTTTGACCTTGTCAATGACTTGGTGCACCGGGATGATGGAGGAAGAGGAGGCCTCTCCATCCGAGGAGACACTTTTAGGATTGGTCTGGTTGGAGTAACCTTTACCTGTCCAAAGGTGAGGAGAGATAATGTCAAAGTTTCAGAAACAACACATTGATCTTTGTGCTCTTTAACAATACTGCACAGTACAGTGTTTCATTCTTTTCTTTCCTTAAACTCACAATGACACAAAACGAATGGCTAAAGACAATTGAAAAATAAGCAAGTGAAAATCACTGAACACATACACAAAGTAGATCTTAGGCCTAGATTCAATCCGATCAAGCGTTGACCGGCGATAGCAGACACCCGATGAGCAGATGTTTTGGCTGTGTTGGAGGTGGAACTGTGTTGGAGCTGTCAAAACGGTGAACAGCTGCTCTTGCGATCATTGTCACGAAGCCACACCCGCCCACTCGCGGTAGAAGTTCAGGACAAGAAAGTGTATGCTATATAGAAATAATTTGTCTCAAATTGAAAAATCATTAAACTCATTTATAAGGATTTCTATCAGCCTAATCAAGGTGTAGATTAAGTTTCACATTTCAGTGTTTGAACTTGTAAACAAGGCTGCATGAGATTTCTCTTAAAGTGACTCTGTGCAGCCAATGGCAATGTCCTCTTTAGGTATAATGCCTAGAGCCTCTTGTGGATTTGACAGCTCTAACGCAGTTCCACCTCCGACACCATCAAAACTTCAGTTATGCGGATGTTGGCCAAAGCGGATTTGATTGAATTGGGCCCGAAATCTATATACAATGATTGTGTATACATGATTGTAGGTTGAATATGTGGCACTCATTTTAAACAATTCTAATGCATAGGCTTTGCAAAGGTGTTTTCCTGTTTCCATGTTTCTTTCGTTTATAGTTATTTATAGTTATTCTAGTTATTGTTTAAATGGAGTCCCAAAATTTTCTGAGCAATAATTCTCATGCATCTCTGCATTCTTGTGGAATTCATTCCTCTACATGCATGCACATTCAAACAATCTTGAAATTCAACCACACACAACGCACAACTACACATAACTGTGTATCTTTCCAACAAACTGTTTCATCTGTTTTTGTCTTATTCTTGTTTTGTTTGCCAAGTGATAATACATTTGGGTTGGTCTTTGACGTTTGATAATGTCAGGGCTAAAACATCCATTGCGGTTTTGAAAAGAATGACTTGAGTGGGTCACTTAAGCACAGAACACAGGCTTTGCAATGCAAAGTCTTTGGCATCTTTAGTGGCAGAACTGTTGGCTGCCTCCTCACACCACTGTCTGTGTCCTCTGTACACTCACCATGTATGGGAAAAAGCCTGGGTTACAAACATGACACGATATGTATGTCTATTTTCAGTTTGAGAGATAAACAGCTATAATCCCGATCACATATTAATCACTGGATATTCATGAAATGGCATCCTCACTTTGATCCACCAAACCAGTTATCAACTTGTCTCATACACTCATTAGTCCTCACATTGCACATGTGTTCTTGAAGAGGTAATGTAATCTCATCCTTAAAGTGTGCTCACTGAACCCATCCAATTACTCATTAAAGTGTTTCCACAATAAAACAAAGTTTATTCTGAGCTGCTAGGTCAAGTAAGGTATTGGAGGCCACCTCGTTCACGCACGATTCTCACCCCTTTCGTTTCTCACCCACTGCTTTATAGTCTCTGTCAGACTAGATTAGTCCATTAGCCGGGGGATGCCATTAATCGTTGGATCAGTCCAATATGACAGCATCACAGAGTAAATTGCAGATGATCTCACCACCGCACACATCTGGAAGCAATGCGATAGTGTACTGCACTGCACGCCTGACACGGATGCACAATGACTTTCTCTTGACAAATTATCTTTCACATTACCTGAGATCGCGTGAAATTAAGATAATTAGGTAATTAATCATCTTATTATCACAAGGTCTGTGTATACACATGTAATAAGGCACAAACAGCATGCTTGCATTGTGCATTTGGTTGTAAAGTATAGGTGAGGGTGATAGCACTATCTCCATTCAATGGGTCAGGGATGCACACACACACACACACACACACACACACACACACACACACACGTCTACAATTTTCCATGTGACAGTTGAATGCTGAAATGCAAGCTGTGTGTTTTACGGTGGTATCATTGCCGCTAGCAGAAAACAGAGGCATCCTAGGGGAGCAGAATTAGTGTGGTATGAGTGAGTGAGAGTGACATCCAGAACCACTGAGAAGAAGGCAAAGCAGCTCATCTGCCAAACTCTCTCATTGGTCAGATGATATTACTGCAACTGTATTTATATTTCTTCATGTCCATGTTTAAACCAAGTTAAACATGGACGTTATTAAGTTGTTATAGCATGTTATCTTTGATGCAAATCTGGAAATGTTTTTCAATGACTTTAGAGAGAACAATGGCAGAATAGAGGTCTTTGTCATACAGGGTCTTCATGTCACCATTTAATCTGGATTCAATCTAACTATCAAAGGAAGCATTTGGCATCGAAACTAAATGCACACATGCCAATTTTTGTGTTAATGTCAACACAATATTTCTGTTTTAAACGGTCAAATTTGTTATTGTTCTGTGAGACACACCAGTGTTAAGGAAAAGTGCAACCACCAGCTGTTAGGTTGAATCCAGGCCTTCATGTTCAAAAGGCGAAAGGCCAATAACACAACATCACATCACACTGTAAGGAAGCATGGAGTCAGGCTAGCTTTGATGCAGTTCAGTTTACCTCAGGAGGTTTTCCTTCGTGCTATTGGTGGGCTACATCTACACACCACAAACATAAATACATACAGGAGATCAGCCACCATGTAGCCCAGGAATAACTATTGTACACTAAAAGCAAGAAAATAAATGTTTCACACAGTCCTTGTAGACATATACAGTACCAGTCAAAAGTTTGGACACACCTACTCATTCAAGGGTTTTTAATTTGACTATTTTCTACATTGTAGAATAATAGTGAAAGATATCAAAACTATGAAATAACCAAAAAAGTGTTAAACTATTCAAAATATATTTTATATTTGAGATTCTTCAAAGTAGCCACCCTTTACCTTGATGACAGCTTTACACACTCTTGGCTCTTCACTATTATTCTACAATGAAAATAGCAAAAACAAAGAAATCCCTGGAATGAGTAGGTGTGTACAATCTTTTAACTGGTACTGTGTATTTTCTTGTGAATAAAAATGAAGGGGAGAAAAAGTAATGTAAAGTATCCTTCTTTTCATAACTACAAAAAGTAAACTTCTGTATGAACAAAATGTGGTTCAATGAAACAGACCAACTGAACGTAAACAAACAGCTGTGTGTGGCTCAATATTAGACCCTCCCGTAGTGTCTTACCTGCATTACTGTTGCGCTTTGCAAAGGGGTTTAGAGTTGCTTTGGCCTTGGAAGTCCAGTTTGCTGTACTGGAGCCAAAAGAGCTGGAAGACAGGGACTTCCCCACCGTGTCTGAGCTGACCTTTTTGGTGTTGTTGGTGGCCGTCTTGCTCCAGTCTGCCATGCAACAAGAAACATTTCACACATACTTATTCAGGCAAAATTAACAGTGAAGTGAACTTTGTTACTTCAGGGTTTTATGGAGTTTCTGTGTATCATATTTGATTGCGTATAAAGCTAAGACCTCTCAGGTTTTATACTTTAATAACCATGTTTCTTTGTTACTGTGAGTCAACAGGGCACTTTTACTGGACTCCTATGGAGATATGTACTAGCTTATATTCCAGTGACTTTCACTTCAATAGGAATTATATTAACATTAGACAAGATTCAATATAAAATGTCAACTGAAAATATTTTAAAGATTTTTATCTTCACCCCTCTCATCCTAAAACCTGTTATGATAGTAGTGTTCTGAATATCAGGCCAGATATTTTTCCTGAGAGGGAGAAGTCTCTTTGTTGTCTGTTTCTTGTCAGATCTTTACCTGAGTTGTCTGCCAGGCGGAATCTGCCACAACACAAGTATCTCCTCCACTGTTTCTGGACATTCTCTTTCAGTGCACAGTGGAATATGAAGATGAATAAACCTGTTAGCCAGAAAAGAACAATTGAGGAAAAGGCTGTTTAATAACAAGGAAGATGACAGAGAGGCCAAATAAAAGAGAGCAAGTTTGGTTCGTCTTTCAGTTGCCAGATGTTGTACCAATGAGACCTCTGGTGGAACAAATAGTATATGACATGCCAATGAGGAGATTACTTATTATTGTTAACCATAGTAGGCTGCTGAGGGGAGGACAGCTCATAATAATGTCTGGAACGGAGCTAATGGAATGGCATTATGAATTTGATACCGTTTCACCTATTCCGCTCCAGACATTACCACGAGCCCGTCCTCCCCAATTAAAGTGCCACCAACCTCCCTTTGGTCTTAACATATAATACATTAGAGACCTGCTTCATACAAGAGTTTAAAAATAAACAAAATATACCTTTGATCCAAAAATCTACATATTAGTAACCAATACTACTGTGTATTTTCCTTTTGGGTGCACAGCGCACCATAGAGGGACCCTGTACCTTGCAGTGAGTTGAAGATGGAGAAGAGGTACATGAAGACCAGGTTGACGGGTCCCCAGGCGAAGAAGGCGAAGCCCCAGGTCATGCCCAGGAGGAAGGTGAGACTGACGACGCTCCTCAGGTTCCTCAGCACCTCCTCACGCAGCGTGCGGTTGCTACGCTTCCCGTTACGGCCGCAGATCTGGATCATAACCACGATGAACATGGCCACGTTCAGGAGGAAGAGGACAGAGAAGTAGCCCACACACGTTACATAGAACACCACATGACTCCGGATCCAACAGCTGGGAGGAGAGGAGGAGGAAGAGGGGAGGAGGAAGGGGCCAAGAGAAGAGACATTAGTAAAATTGGTTGCCGTTGGTTAACTTACATGTTTCGGCTGGAAGGCTGGGCCAATATCACATATATTACATACATTATGCACTATAGTACATAGTCTTAGTCCTATGACTGCCATATGGGAAGACATAAACTTGGATTACTCAAGTCTAAGACTCCATCTACATACAGAATGTAATGTTTTCTATCCTATCTCTTGAACTTGATGCAGGACTTACAATTCAGAAGAGCCTTGTCCAGTCTCCCCCTTTCCATATTCCATTTTCCCATAGGAGTTTTTGTCAATAGCTACCACTGTAGCAACTATCACAGCAGGCAGACCTGGTAGTGAGAAAGCGGGGGAAATAATATATTTTTAACATATGTAGGGTTGCAAAGAGAGGGTATATTACTGGTAACTTTAAAAGTTCACCAGTAAACTACCAGAATTTTGTAATTTTTTATTGTATCACATGACATATTGCGGCCTTTTGGGGTACTTCAGATTATCACAGGTGCCTGTAATTATCTCTGGACATCTTGTTTAAAATAATTAAATACGATTATTTGAAAATAAAACAAATTGAATGACAAAGCTGTAAAACATTATTCTAAATATAAACCCTCAACTAAGTGAATACCATTGGTGTTTAATATGAGGGTTTCAACATGAAATATACATTTTATAATGTCAATATGTCGTTGTTGTACATATTTTGGCACCAAATTGGTGGCAGTTGTGAAAAAAGTAAATCGTTGGAATTCTGCCGTTGGGGTGGGCTTGGTGTGGGATGTGGCATTTGGTGGTGCGTGGGTGGCTTTTAACCATTTATTTTGATTTAATTATTGTTAAAAAGAGGTTTGGTCCAAATCGGATATTGGGTACTATAATTATTGAATATTAGATGAATCCTATAAATTGAAATGGCCAATCTGGGTTCAATTGTCTTTCAACAAAATAATGTTTCAGGAATTATAATCTTATCTGTTTCTAACTATAGAAACTGTTTCAGAACAATCTGAGATGGTGGGTGTTGAAATCCTCTTTCTTGTGCTTTTTGAGGTGGAATGACTCATTGTTGATTAGATGCTTTTTTTCATTAATTAAGCTATTTTCAAGTGCAGTCGTGGCTAAAAGTTTTGAGAATGACACAAATATTAAGTTTCACAAAGTTTGCTGCTTCAGTGTCTTTAGATATTTTTGTCAGATGTTACTATGGAAAAATGAAGTATAATTACAAGCATTTCATAAGTGTCAAAGGCTTTTATTGACAATTACATGAAGTTGATGCAAAGAGTCAATATTTGCAGTGTTGACCCTTCTTTTTCAAGACCTCTGCAATCCGCCCTGGCATGCTGTCAATTAACTTCTGGGCCACATCCTGACTGATGGCAGCCCATTCTTGCATAATCAATGCTTGGAGTTTGTCAGAATTTGTGGGTTTTTGTTTGTCCTTTTGCCTTATGGCAAGGTGCTCCATCATGCTGGAGAAGGCATTGTTTGTCACCAAACTGTTCATGGATGGTTGGGAGAAGTTGCTCTCGGAGGATGTGTTGGTACCATTCTTTATTCATGGCTGTGTTCTTAGGCAAAATCGTGAGTGAGCCCACTCCCTTGGCTGAGAAGCAACCCCACACATGAATTGTCTCAGGATGCTTTACTGTTGGCATGACACAGGACTGATGGTAGCGCTCACCTTGTCTTCTCCGGATGCCCCAAACAATCGGAAAGGGGATTCATCAGAACAAATGACTTTACCCCAGTCCTCAACAGTCCAATCCCTATACCTTTTGCAGAATATCAGTCTGTCCCTGATGTTTTTCCTGAAGAGAAGTGGCTTTTTTGCTGCCCTTCTTGACACCAGGCCATCCTCCAAACGTCTTTGCCTCACTGTGCATGCAGATGCACTCACAGCTGCCTGCTGCAATTCCAGAGCACGCTCTGTACTGGTGGTTCCCCGATCCCGCAGCTGAGTCAACTTTAGGAGACGGTCCTGGCGCTTGCTGGACTTTCTTGGGCACCCTGAAGCCTTCTTCACAACAATTGAACCGCTCTCCTTGAAGTTCTTGATGATCCGATAAATGGTTGATTTAGGTGCAATCTTACTGGCAGCAATATCCTTGCCTGTGAAGCCCTTTTTGTGCAAAGCAATGATGACGGCACGTGTTTCCTTGCAGGTAAACATGGTTGACAGAGGAAGAACAATGATTCCAAGCACCACCCTCCTTTTGAGGCTTCCAGTTTGTTATTCAAACTCAATCAGCATGACAGAGTGATCTCCAGCCTTGTCTCGTCAACAATCCCACCTGTGTTAACGAGAGAATCACTGACATGATGTCAGCTGTGGCAGGGCTGAAATGCAGTGGAAATGTTTCGGGGGGATTCAGTTCATTTGCATGGCAAAGAGGGACTTTGCAATTATTTGCAATTCATCTGATCACTCTTCATGACATTCTGGAGTTTATGCAAATTGACATCAAACAAACTGAGGCAGCAGACTTTGTGAAAATTTATATTTGTGTCATTCTCAAACACTTTGGCCACCACTGTACATATACACGACCAAAGTTACATAGATTACCTGTTAATTAAAAACATTTGAGACAGTTCTGGTAACTTTGGCAAATTTCCAGTAGTTTGCAACCCTAGGTACAAACTCAGTTTAAAATTCAGTGTATAGCGAGAATAATGCATCCCGTGTGTTTGCATTTTAATTGGAATTTGGTATATGACTGCATATTAATTAGTTCATCCAACTTTAGTGCCACTTACCCCAGCCGACGATGCAGAACTTGAGAATGTACCTCCGGATGTAGGTGTTGAAAACTTTGACCAGGGCGATGTACATGTGGATGGACTCAAGGCCCATCCAGGTGAAGGATGTGAGCAGGAAGAAGTGGAGGAAGACAGCCACAGCCACACACAGGCCCTCCATTTCGAAGGAGGCCAGCCAGCCATCCAATAGGAACACCATGTTGAGGAAGAGCAGTGACGTGCTCAGGTTCATCAGGATCTTGGACGGGTAGTCACGACGCAACTTCCTGTAGAGAGGACACTGAATAATACTGTCTGACTACTACAGTTCTGGTTGTCTTTCTTATAATATCATGGCCAATGACTAGGATCAATAGTCTACCTGACGTAGACAGGAAGAATTCATAAGACTAGTTATAGGAGTATTTCCTGGTCACATGTTGGAGTTGTCCAAAATGGCAATATACTCACTCAAAGGCAATATAAGTCAGAAGCGTTACAGCAGAGAAGATGGCCGATATGCCACATCCAATGTAGGTGATGAAGGTAAGAATCTTGGTGTTTTTCTCATCAATCTTTGCAGTGGATCCAGAGATATCCTTCACAGAGAATACAGAAAAATAAAAGTATTCACCAAACAAGCAAGTCAAGTTAGACTTGCAAGACATACTTCCAAGTGATACTGTAAGATTCATACTATACAAGGACAAACTGCTGGTTTAAATGAATCAGAGAGTCACAATTATAAGGGGAAAGAGTCTCCAACTGGTTTAATGTGAACACAAGTCTTACCATTAGGATGCCAAAGTGTGTGAGATGGTCACAGAGGCAGATAGTCTTGTTTCCATTGGACATGGGACTAACCCTGCAGCCTTTACTGTTCCAGCCACCTGAACCATCTTGTGGAGACAAAGATGAACTCTCTAGTATATTCTACAATTGTAAGGCTTTAACTTAAATTGAGATTGACAAACTCTGAGTGTACAAAACATTGTGCTCGTTCCATGACATAGACTGACCAGGTGAATCCAGGTGAAAGCTATGATCTCTTACTGATGTCACTTGTTGAATCCACTTCAATCAGTGTAGATGCAGGGCAGGACAGGTTAAAGAAGGATTTTTAAGCCTTGAGACAATTTAGGCATGGATTGTGTATGTGTGCCATTCAGAGGGTGAATGGGCAAGACAAAATATTTAATTGCCTTTCAATGAGGTATGGTAGTAGGTGCCAGGCGCACCGGTTTGTGTCAAGAACTGCAACACTGATGGGTTTTTCACGCTCAACAGTTTTCAGGTTGTATCAAGAATGGTCCACCACCCAAAGGACATCCAGCCAACTTGACACAACTGTGGGAAGCATTGGAGTCACCATGGGCCAGCATCCCTGTGGGACGCTTTCGACACCTTGTAGAGTCCATGCCCCGACATATTGAGGGTGCTCTGAGGGCAAAAGTGGGTGCAACTCAATATTAGGAAGGTGTTCTAAATGTTTTGTACACTTAGTATATATTTCAACAAGCAAAATATATGTTTTTTTCCGACTTACTTTTCATGGTAAAATCCCAGAACATGCAGGTTGGCTTTGGCTTTGGCTGAAAGACACAATCACTGTCTGATTACAGGTTGACGTTCCAGGCATTAATTTGTATTGTACTTTAACTGTTGAACTACCATCAGGCATCAACAATCATCAACTGAGTGGTTACAGACAAAATGTTTTTACCTTAGTGGAATGAGAAAATAAAAGAAGAAGAGAGGGAGGACAAAAAGTAGAAAACAGGGGGGACCGTAGGGAAGCAAAAAGAGGAGGAAGGAACAGACTATATGAAGTTTATTTCCAAAATGCTATTTTTTCACACTTGTGTTTTTTCATCCAAATGATTGCTTATGGGTACCTTTATGTGTGTGTAAAGTATTACTGTTCTCAGATGTATAATTCCTAGATTTTAGATTAATTATTTGAAATTCTAAACGTTATATATCCATTGTTTAGCTGGAATGGAATGTTCGTATCCTGTATATTTGACTGTGATATGTGGTTGTCTCACATAGCTATCTTAATATGAATGCACTTACTGTAAGTCACTCTGGATAAGAGCATCTGCTAAATGACTCAAATGTAAAATGTAAATGTTTTGCATACAGATCTCATATTACTGTATTGAAATTGTTTAAATATTGATGTCAAAAATGTATCATTTGCACAGTTCTTTATAAAAAATGTAGTTATTTGTTACATTTGACTGTGCAAAGCCTAGCAGTACTACTTATTTCTCTGAGAGTGAGGTGGATATACAGTGAGGGAAAAAAGTATTTGATCCCCTGCTGATTTTGTACGTTTGCCCACTGACAAAGAAATGATCAGTCTATAATTTGAATGGTAGGTTTATTTGAACAGTGAGAGACAGAATAACAACAAAATAAATAAAAAAAACGCAAGTGAAAAATGTTATAAATGGAATTGCATTTTAATGAGGGAAATAAGTATTTGACCCCCCCTCTCAATCAGAAAGATTTCTGGCTCCCAGATGTCTTTTATACAGGTAACGAGCTGAGATTAGGAGCACACTCTTAAAAGGAGTGCTCCTAATCTCAGTTTGTTACCTGTATAAAAGACACCTGTCCACAGAAGCAATCAATCAGATTCCAAACTCTCCACCATGGCCAAGACCAAAGAGCTCTTCAAGGATGTCAGGGACAAGATTGTAGACCTACACAAGGCTGGAATGGGCTACAAGACCATCGCTAAGCAGCTTGGTGAGAAGGTGACAACAGTTAGTGCGATTATTCGCAAACGGAAGAAACACAAAAGAACTGTCAATCTCCCTCGGCCTGGGGCTCCATGCAAGATCTCACCTCGTGGAGTTGCAATGATCATGAGAACGGTGAGGAATCAGCCCAGAACTACACCGATCTTGTCAATGATCTCATGGCAGCTGGGACCATAGTCACCAAGAAAACAATTGGTAACACACTACGCCGTGAAGGACTGAAATCCTGCAGCACCCACAAGGTCCCCCTGCTCAAGAAAGCACATTTACATGCCCGTCTGAAGTTTGCCAATGAACATCTGAATGATTCAGAGGACATCTGGGTGAACGTGTTGTGGTCAGATGAGACCAAAATGGAGCTCTTTGGCATCAACTCAACTCGCGGTGTTTGGAGGAGGAGGAATGCTGCCTATGACCCCAAGAACACCATGCCCACCGTCAAACATGGTGGAAACATTATGCTTTGGGGGTGTTTTTCTGCTAAGAGGACAGGACAACTTCACTGCATCAAAGGGACGATGGACGGGGCCATGTACCGTCAAATCTTGGGTGAGAACCTCCTTCCCTCAGCCAGGGCATTGAAAATGGGTTGTGGATGGGTATTCCAGCATGACAATGACCCAAAACACACAGCCAAGGCAACAAAGGAGTGGCTCAAGAAGAAGCACATTAAGGTCCTGGAGTAGCCTTGCCAGTCTTCAGACCTTAATCCCATTGAAAATCTGTGGAGGGAGCTGAAGGTTCGAGTTGCCAAATGTCAGCCTCGAAACCTTAATGACTTGGAGAAGATCTGCAAAGAGGAGTGGGACAAAATCCCTCCTGAGATGTGTGCAAACCTGGTGGCCAACTGCAAGAAACGTCTGACCTCTGTGATTGCCAACAAGTGTTTTGCCACCAAGTACTAAGTCATGTTTTGCAGAGGGGTCAAATACTTATTTCCCTCATTAAAATGCAAATCAATTTATAACAATTTTCACATGCGTTTTTTTCTGGATTTTTTTGTTGTCATTCTGTCTCTCACTGTTCAAATAAACCTACCATTAAAATTATAGACAGCTCATTTCTTTGTCAGTGGGCAAACGTACAAAATCAGCAGGGGATCAAATACTTTTTTCCCTCACTGTATAGCATTTTGCCCCCAAAAAATATTATTTGTCTCTCTGAAATGAAACCATCAAGTGATAGGTTTTAAACAAAGAAGTTAGAAATCTATCATTAAACAACCCCATGCCTTGATTAGCTAATATAAAAACACCAATGTTTTAAATCATTTCCTTAAACAATAAAAGCTAATTTACCAACATTTCTGAAAATGGATATATCATTTTGGAATGAAAGTCTTCATATAGAGGTGAGAGGAGGAGGGCGGGTAGACCACCTGGTAGTTGAGGTGTACTATCTCGATCTCCACGGGATCCTGCAGGTTACTGATGGAGTAGTTGCCCACACTGCTGGCCACAACATAGCTGTTAAGAGACAACCCGTCCTGTTCATCCTGAGAATGATCAAAGAAAAGTTTGATTTAGAAATACAAACACATAACACGCAAAACTACAGATTCACATACCAGGCATACGAATCACCATGCACTAGTAGGAAACAAGAAAATAAATCACAACACGCTAAGCAGACACACCACATGTGTTGAATTTCACCAAAAAGAGGTAGAAACCTGAAAATATCACTCAAATCTATAGATTCACATACCAGACACATGAATCACCATCCATAAAAAGGATGCGTGAGAAAAGAAAACATACTGTTATACGCTGAAAAGACACTAAATCAGGTACATTTCACCAAAAAGAGGTATAAACCTGGAATAGTCCTATCTTGCTGAAGAACATGAAGTTAATCCTGGAGATGGCAGCGGTCTCAGCGTCGGTTAGGTTTTTGAGCAAAGTAGCTGGCAGTGTGACCTGAGCCAGGGGATTCACCTGATTAGACTCAAAGTCAATCTGGTGGGAGAGAAGTTAGTTAGACCATTGATTTTGCCATTAACAATTCTATGTGAAAGAATTTGATTATCCAACGTAGACAGAGGTATGCTGATTATAATGATGATTATATAATGAGTCCCCTGCTGTACCATCTGGAGGTCACTTCCAAACCTCTGTGGTGGACAGGTGGCTTATGACTAAAGCGTGCCCTTTCTGCCGGCACAGCATTGAAACAGCATTGACACGTATGGCAGGGGGATAGGGTAAAACACATGAAACCGAGCGAGAGGGAAGGCTGTGGTGGACTGGACGTTAGTCAGCTGTATCATGTTTCCTTAACTCTACAATCCTTGCAGAAGGATGAATGACAGGACTCCCACTCCGTCCATGTGCGTCACAAGGTTGCGAGTGTGTTGTGGGTACAGAAAACACTCTTAATGACTTAAACAAATATACATCCTGCCATTTATGTTAAATGGACTCAACAGGCCTGATGGGTTGTGAGTCACCTTTAACTCACAACTAGATTTTCCACAGGAAGGCTTTCCTGGAAGCCCTGCCTGACTGGTAGGACTGGCTCACACACACAGTAGGAGTGAGGTATAACATACCATATTTACTCTCAAGGCACATTGACTGTGAATGAAACAATAACATCAGCTCTCGTCTTGGCAAGTATGGATGTTATGAACAGTCCCTGCATATATAGTAGTACTACACTGCCAGTACAGTACAGCGCAGCACACTTCTGTAAAACACTGACCCTAACTGTCCGTACCTGGAGGTCTGAGGTGTTAGGCTGTATGAAGGCACTGAAGGAGGTCCCGTTGAACTTGCCATGGTTCAGTGTTGAGATGCCCAGAGCCAGATTTTTAGAGGTGATGCTCACTGAAGGCCCATCAAACTCTAACTTCTGAACCAGCTCATCCACCGTCTTCAATGTCCTACAGGCAGATAGAGAGTTATCATACTAATGGACTGGATAGTGACTTTCACTAGGGTCTCACAGTGCTTTACTTTGGTACAAAGAGACCACGCAAAGTCAACATACAGTACATCTACCTGGGAGATATAGTCATAACTCATGTATGCTTACTCCAAGCATGCTGCACACAGTAAGAGGTGGGTTCTGAGGAGAGGAGAGACAGCGGCAGTGGGAGCAGACAGGGGGAAGATGAGGAGAAGGTATCTTACCTCTCTGAGGCTACAGCCAGGGCTGACACAGAGCTGATCATCACGTTGGAGATGATGTTCAATACGGTGGTGGCCAAATGGGTGTTGATCTTGGCCACGCTGACCAGCTCCTTCACTTTGCCCACCACGCTGGACACCTCTTCTGTGGAGAGCTCGTTTTTGATGATGTCAGCAAGCTGGACGGCAACTTCGGCAGCGTTCTCTGTTTGGGGAAAGTTAGGGAGAGAGATAAAGAACTGGACGAGGGCTGTCAATAGGTAATCATTATTAGTTGTCTGCCGACTGTCCACTCTCTGCCACGGTGAGGCTGTAAACACGTTTTATCTCTAACACTGCATCTCAGTGGGCATCTCTGTCCCTCTACCGTGTTGAGATCAAATATATCTCAAGTATTCATTCTTGCAGCTGTTTTGATTCTATCTGCTGTGGAATCATTAAAGTGATTTAAGATGTCGGTGGCCTACCTGCTGAAACATTGATGGAATCGATATCAGTGCAATTACTGAAGTCTGGGGCGCCCCAAAACGCTGTGTAATTCAGGGGGCTGATCACACTGGGGACAAATCAACACAAAATCAGATCTAGTATTTTTAGATTGATCCAAGATTAAATACCTCAAACAAGTTCATGCATACAATGTCAGCATATCAATAGTTTGACATAGTTTGATATAGTGAATGTGTCAGTCTCACCATGTTCTGGATGTGTTCTGGTCTTTGTTGGGGAAACAGGGGACATACTGAGTGACCGTTGGTCTGCTCTCTGGCCAGATATAATGGAGGGGAGTTTCCTCCGGGCAGTTCTCTGAATGAGAGAGAGAAAACCATGCAACTTAAAAATGTTCACACCGCACATCAGCAATATATTAATTAATTAGGAGGTGCTTTAGAGTCGATGTGCGACTGTGCACCGTAAATTAATGTTTTTTCCACAGTCACTTTCTGCAGTAAGAAGTAAGGCATTGAAGTGATTAAAGCGGGTCTGGGTGAGATAATGTCCTACCGACAGACTGCACGGCGACAGTTTCTAGCTCCAGTCCGTTGCCAATGATAGGGCCACTTCCCACCATCCTGGTGGAGATGGCTACTTCTCCCAGGGTCACATTAGTGGTGGTCTGATAGACCAGCAGGGCCTGGCAAGTGTATCTGGAGGGGGAAGAGGATGAGGGAGAGAAGGAGGGAGTAGGAAGAGGAGGAGGGATGGGGAAGAAGGAACAGGAGGAGGGAAGGAAGAGGAGGAGGGGTGGGGAAGAAGGAAGAAGAGGAGGAGGGGTGGGGAAGAGGAGGAGGAGGGTGGATGGGGAAGAAGGACGAGGAGGAGGAGGGGTGGGGAAGAGGATGAGGAGGGGGGAGAGGAGGAGGATGGGGAAGAAGGAACAGGAGGAGGGAAGGAAGGAAGAGGAGGAGGGGTGGGGAAGAGGAGGAGGAGGAGGGATGGGGAAGAAGCAAGAGGAGGAGGAGGGGTGGGGAAGAGGAGGAGGAGGAGGGTGGGGAAGAGGAAGAGGAGGAGGGATGGGGAAGAAGGAAGAGGAGGAGGAGGGGTGGGGAAGAGGATGAGGAGGTGGAGGGGGGGGGAAGAGGATGAGGAGGAGGAGGAGGGGTGGGGAAGAGGATGAGGAGGAGGAGGAGGGGTGGGGAAGAGGATGAGGAGGAGGAGGAGGGGGGGAAGAGGAAGAGGAGGAGGATGGGGAAGAAGCAAGAGGAGGAGGAGGGGTGGGGAAGAGGAGGAGGAGGAGGAGGAGGGGTGGGGAAGAAGGAAGAGAAGGAGGAGTAGCTTAACTTAACTTAACACACATGGAAAGGCAGGCCTAATGAATTACTATAATTGTTTTGTCATGTGACGTGGTCAGGAAAAACTCCTTACCTTACCTACAACAGTGTACCATAGTAAAAATTGGCCTTACTTTTTACTGGCACTCCTCTTAAGCTGGGAGTCACTGTTAGGCTGGATACTGGAAACAAGATGAACAAATTAGGGTGGACATCATTATTGACCTGTAATACAACTCTAAAGAATAATACTTCGAATGGACATTGAGGTGCTTTTTATGATGGTACAAATATCTAATTGCTAACCTGACATTATCGACGTAGACCACATGTATCCAGTTTTGGAATGTTTGATTGAGCTGTTAACGAATCAGTAAATCAGTTAATTCATTGAGTTCATCTGGTATTCTATTCATGCTTCGATCCAAGATGAATTGAACATGACAACAAGCCTTACCCATTGTGCAACAGTTTTCTCAACATCAGACTCTGTTACTTTGGCCTCCTTGTCATTGACAACAAAGGAGATCCTGTAGAAAAGACCCTCTGCAATTGAAAAGCAGAAAAAAACCAATCTATATTTGACACAGGTGATTTACAACACTTAATGGAACATTTGTCTGTGCTGCATAGCAGGAGTGCAGGGGTTGAGACATCATTTAGTCATTTAAAATCCAATTTCATATGACAAATTATGTTGAAAGGCTGCTACTCCACAGATAAAACATGTGGGGGGAGTGTTTCATCAGGAAACGGATCAATTAAAATACTCTGTTGTCATCCTAGATGACACTTATTAAAATGGAACTAATGGCCATAAAGCATTGCATGACTGATGTGTATTCAGGGGCCAAATGGGTGATTGTAAATGAGAGCATATCAGTGGAGGCTGAGGGGACGACGGCTCATAATAATGGCTGGAACATAGCAAATGGAATGGCATCAAACACATGGAAACCATGTGTTGATGTATTTGATAGGATTCCACTTATTCCGCTACAGACATTATCACGGGACCACCCTCCCCAATTAAGGTGCCACCAAACTCCTGTGGAGCATGTACTGTGTTTTACATCACTCTGTTTGATTGTGTTGGTGATCTGCTGCTATGCCTCACAGCCATCACAAGATGGCTCCCAAGCCTCTCCTGTTGTTAGTGCTGAACTAGCTACAGTACGATGCTGTTTCTACTCCATGCCAAGACTTCTTAAGAGACTCCAGTGATTTCCGATCAGGACGGATGGCCACATCAGAATGTTTTCCAAAATATATATGGTTTATCTTTGTTGATCAAGAGTGTTATTTTTCTTTGATTTGTTATAGTAGAGCAATACCAGATTACATTTAGATGAGCAGTTTGCTCTAAAATCAAATGATAACAGCATTGGAAGTCTCCCAAGAAACAGGAATGATTGAAAATGTAAAATCACAAGAGGAGAGCTGCGCCCCATCAGCCGAGCAGAGGCCACTATAGAGCTCAATGATTGGTAAACTACAGTACACACCTGTGTTAATGTTCTACGCCCCATCCAAAATCACAACACAACCTCAATCATCAACCTCCTCCAACAGGGCACCCCATTTTCACCCGATTAGATTTTACCCTATCAACATACCACCACTACAACAGTAGCATTCAAAGCAGAGATTAGGTGGTCGAGAGGCTCTCTCTCTTTTTGTTTCTACATCTACGTTGTTATTGCAAAACATACTGTTCCCGGTTGAAAGTCCACACAGACATGATAAATGAAAGCGAGCTTTACATTGGCATGAGGCAAAAGGGGTGCCTGCGGTGCCCGCTGAGGTCCGTGGGGTGGCGTGTGTGGTGGACACTGTGCCACTGCCTGCATTCACCACTCTATGTGGAGTGGTAAGAGACAAGTAAGGGCCCTTTGTGGCTACAAAAGACTGCTCATCCATGCCAATGACGGCTAGTGGATTGGGAGTTGTCTGTGTCTCAGTCTCTCGGTCTGTGTTGGTGTTCTGATTCACAGTCACATTGTTGCCAGGGCCCATCCTGCTTACTGACGTGCTTGCAGCAGTGGAGGGTGTGTGATCGATGAGGGCCGGTCCATGTTTACCACCCCGTGTGTCCTCACTGTGGTTGGCCCTCCAGGGGACTGATAAAGGGCCAGCCCCAGCAAGATAAGTGTTTAGGGCCATAGGAGGCTGGCTGTTGGAGGTAGAGGTGGACTGGATATTTGGGAAAACATTTGGCTGTTTGTTGGCAGTGGTGAGTTGTATGTTTGAGGCAGAAGGGGGGAGGATATTTCTGGTAACAGCGGTGGGCTGTATAATTGCAGCACTAATGGTGGGGTTACTGGAGGCAGCAGCAGTGAGCTGTGTGTCTGGGGCAGCGGGTGATACTGTGCTCTCTCTGCTCTCTCCAGGCCAGGCCAGTGTTCCGTCAGTTCCAGCAGGCTGAGTGGGCTTTGATTGGCTGCCAATGAGTGTGGAGGATTGTTGGAATGCAGCCGTTGATCGGGTGGGCAATGAGGCGCCAGCTCCCGAATCAGCCATGTTGCCCGCTCCAGCAGACAATGTCCCACTCAGAGGGGGGATATGGGTGGATAGGGGGGTGGGGGTAGAGGTGGGGAGAGGCCTCTCCGCTCTAATACGAGGAGGGTTTGTTGTCATCGTTCTGTGGAATAAGAGTGATTCAGAAGCGTCTGACATGAGCTGGTCTGCCCTGGAGGTCATGGTGGAGAGCGGATCAGACACTGGGGTGTGTGTGTCTGTGTGAATCACACTGCCAAGACCGCTGACCGGCCAGCCGAATTCATGCATATAAGCATGCCGCTGAGGTTCATGGGTAACAACACTGCCATATTCTGATGCTGTGCTGCTGATGAGTGGCGTTGGCAGAGCCAGAGGACGAGAGGGGGCTAGCAGGGAGGAGTAGAGGAGGAGGCTGGTCTGGGAGAGATATTCACATCCATCATCATTGATGTGTGAGGTCCCATGGTGCCCAAGCTGGGCTACAGATGGCTCGCTCTGCGTGCTGGGGCGGAAGAGCGAGATCAGCGATGGAGAGGAGGACGAGCCACTTATGGGTGACATGTGGACTTCTTCTCCTTCCTGTCGAGCCGAGTGTCTCTCCATCCCATCTGCACTTTCCCATTCAGTAACCGTGGTGGTATTAAGCTGCTCTGGCAAGTCTGTCTCAGACAGGAGGTCAGAGCTGAGAGAGACCAAGCTGAGCGTGGTGGGCAATGCATCCCTCCACTTCTGTCTGCTTGGGGAGATTGTTTTAGGAGGTGAGGACTGAGAGAAAGTCCATTCGTCCGTCACGGTGGCTGGGAGGAGGGCCTGGTGGTGTAGTTGCTCTGTGATAGGAGTGACAGATAGATGGGATGTAGGTGAACAACTTTTCAGGTTAGAACTGAGTGGATTAAAGCCCTCCTGCCCCTCTGAGCTGCCCAACACACTGTCTGACACACTGCTCAAATACGACGATGGCTCCAGAGCCAGAGGTGAATATAGCTTGATCCCCTCACTCTGGCTACCTGACTCAGAGGCAATACTCTCACTGGGAACCATACCTTCCACAGGATGAGAGTTAGTCAAGAAGGAACTTAATTGATTCCTCAAAGAGGGTAAAACCAGGTCACTGTGGTGTTTGTCAGAGGAAGAGAGGTGTGTATTCTCAAGGACGGGTGTCAGAGCTGTAGGGGCATCAGCAGGGACTGACAGAGACAGTGGAATGGGCCTTGTGCCCTCACGCATTAACACATGTCTTTGAACCTCCATGGAAGGGAGCGATGTCTCTGTCTCAGTGGCAGCTGGCCTGACGTGTCCTGAATGACTAACATCACTTTGTTCCATACTGTGAACGGAAGAGGGGGAGAACGCAGGATGGGGAGAGGTGGGGAGAGGTATGGTTGGAGTGGATGGGAGGGAGTTAGGGGTCGGTATCTCTGTGATCACAGCTGTCCATAGGCTATCTGGCATAGCAGACGTGGTAGGTATGGATATGGGACTGGGTGTGGGTGTGTAGTCTTTAGGTATAGAGACCTCCGCTGTGGGGTCATTGTCAGTGGTAATCCCGACCTTCTCAGAGAAACAGAGCTTGGCTACTGTTAATAATGAGGGAGACTGTGTGGCGATGTTGGAGAGGGACTGAGTGGTTCTCTCTGCTGTTTGCTCACTGAAGCCGCTGCCAGGCCGGGCCTGATCCGTTTGCACACCTGTCCTCTCCGGAGCCGTGCTGAAAGGAGGGATTTGAGCCCAGCTGCTGTGTGCTGCCACCACCACACCCTGCTCCCCGGTCCTAGCCTCTCTCCCAGCCTCTGCCAGCGCGCCTCCTGCCAACGCCTCCTGGGGCAAACTGGGCTCTGATTGATTGTGTAAATGTTCCCCTCCTCCCACGGCGGTAACAGCATCGCTGACAGTCACACGGCCTGGGCCCTCAGTACTGACTCTAGTCCCAGCGTGGGAAAGGTTCTGTGGGCCGGAGGCGGCAAGAGCCAGGCCTTCATCCAGGGAGTAGGACGAGTCATATTGGAAAAGGCTAAAGGGGTCATCCCCTAGGTCCAGATCGTAAATGAATGGCTCAGAGCCTGATGTGTACTCCTCCAGGGGCTCAGTCCAGTTCACAGCGCTGCTTTTGCTGTTCTCTCTGCTGGGACTCAATGGGATCCAGTGGGGGGGAGCCATGGGCTTATTCTTCTTACGGTTGCTGAGTGATGCTGACGCCACTGCTGGGAATGACTCCACGTCCTCCTCATCGCTACTGTTCCCAACATCCACCGGTCGCCATGGGAACAACCCCTGGGGACTGGTCACGGCCCTGGATACGGCATGTGTTTTCCTGACCACGGGCGCTGTTGTTGTTGTTGTCACCTTGGGCCTGAGGGACATATTTGTTGCTGGTACAAGATGAGGCTTGGTTAGATAGACGATGGGTCTGACTGGGAGGCGGGTAACAGAGGCCTCAGGTTTCTTCCTCACGGGCCAAATGAGTGGGGTGGAGATGTAGCCCAGGGAGGTTTTAGAGCTGCGGGGGCCAGGCAGGACGTGAGGCCTGGTGTGGGGGGTGGTGGTGGTGGAGGAGGTCACTGGACGGGGGGTGAGCCGGAGCACAGACCACAGATAAACCGCTCTCTCCTTCTCTGTGGCGCCTCAGTCCAGTCAATATAAAAACGGAGGGGTCAAAGCAGGTTACATATTTAAATACAGACTGATTTTAGAAACAGGGTCTTCTAGCTTATACTGTAGCTGAATAAACAAATACAAAATAGTAGCCTCTGGTCTTATTCCATAGGCATTAGGCAGACTGCATGGAAGAATACAGTATTTGGATCACCTATATTTACAGCAGTCAACTAGGCCTTCCTGATATTGTAAACATCATCTTGGCTGAGAATAGGATAGAGTGGGAGTGAGAGGCAAGCAGACAGGTGGAAGCAGGCTGAGAGAGAGAACAGGAAGCGGCAGAGTCTAATTACAAACAAGACAAGGACAAGCTTAGTGTGTGTGTGTGTGTGTGTGTGTGTGTGTGTGTGTGTGTGTGTGTGTGTGTGTGTGTGTGTGTGTGTGTGTGTGTGTGTGTGTGTGTGTGTGTGCGTGCGTGCAAGTGTGAGTGCGTGCGTGCGTGTGTGTGTGTGTGTGTGTCTTACCCAGCGTAATGATGTTAGTGGACATGACCGTAGGAGACATGTTAGTCGAGGATGGAGGGGCAGTAGTGGCTTCAGACACTAAGTCAGCAAAGAGAGCATCTCAAGATTTCCCATGTGTATGTTTTACCCAGCTGAGCAACATTTTTGCAATGTTAAAAAACATGATAGTGGAAGAAACCAACAATTATGTAAAAACTTCAACTACTGAAAAAGTGGAAGATAATATGTGTGATTAATCATGTTTCTTTTTTTGAAGATGTGTACGGTAACTACTCATAAGCCTTTCTGAAATACTTAAAGGGACATTTAAAAACTGGAAACACTTATCTTTCTCTATCTTTTTCATTACAAAACATAGAAATGCTCCATTTTCACACGTGTTGATGTTGGGGGGGTGCTGGAGATGATGAACATGAAGTGGAAAGTTGTGAACCTTTAAACACTTACTAAACCCTTGTAACGGGTAGCCTACCTTGGTTATTTTAGTAATTCTATAGTTGTATCATGAATGCAAAACTTTGAAAAATGGACGCTCCATGTCCTACACTTTGAGATCTGTTTGCCCAATGTGTTTGAAAGTTACAGCGACAAATGCAAATTGTACTGAACAAAGACCGCAGGTGTGTCTTACCCGGGGTAGTAGTGATGTTAGCTGGGGTGTTAGTAGTAGGGGATAATGGGGGAGTAGTCGTTACTGTTAGCAAGAGAAAAGGGACAGAACATTTTATTCAAAATGAAGAATGGACACATTTGAGAAAAAGTGAAGAAGTTAAAAAATATTGAATTCTCCCCGGTCATTCCTTAGTCAATAACAGGCAAAAGGGAAAAGTGGGGTGTCTTACCAGGCACTGTGTTGTTAGTGGTAGGAGAGTTAGTTGTAGCTGGGTTTGAAACAATGGTTGTAGCAGAAGCTGTCAGTGCTGGTAGAACATGGGGGTGCAAAATGGTTACCAAATAAAATGGAAGGCAATAACGGCAAAACACATGATACAGGGATACAATAGGTGGCTACTATAGGTGTTTTCAAAAATAGAAGCCTTGTCAAGAACCACTTAGACAGCATTCACTACTGAGTCCATTGTTTAAAGCGAGCTACATGAGCAAACATACCATACTCCAATTGAGAAGCCATGACAATTGCTTCCCAGCCTAATCCATCTGGAAAGTTCCAAGTTGGTCAAGGATGGAACCGCTTTCAAACCCATTCCCCACACATAAAGAAAAACGCCGCAAGCAGATTTTTCCATGAGTACAAAACAAGAGAAAAACAAATAGACATCTTACCATTGGTTGTGCTGTAGAATAGAGTTGTGTTAGTAGCGGATGCTGCAGATGGGATAATGGTTTGAGTAACTGGTGACAAGGACAGCACATGTGAACTAAATGGTTTGAAAGAGTGAAATGAACACACACAAACAATAAGCAATGCTCTAGAGTATGCATGGGGTTCATATGAGTCAACACGTTGCCATGCAATTTTCAATTATAAGATGCAAATGGAAAAAACAACAAAGAATATCACTGGCAAGATCTCTCATCTCTACCTTTTCTCCTGAGGGTAAATGACAATGCAGTGACTGCCAAATGTCATGTGTTTGCTAAATGTTCTGAGAGGGAAATCAGACTAAACTACGTAGACATATATGAAGGTATCCAATTGAAGCATTCAGTAAAATGATATTTTCACTATAACAATAATCAGATCAAATTGTCATAAACTGAGATCAGATCCATTGCTAGAGATACCTTACCAGTGGTTGTGCTGGGTAATGTCGGCACATTAGTTGTAGCTGCAGTAGTGGTCGTGGTAGTGGTTTGAACTGGTGACATTTACAGCACAAGTCAGCAAAAAGAAGGTATAATAACACAGTGGTTAAATAATGAGGGGAAATAATGTTGCGAACTAAAGATGGCACCTTACCAGTTGATGAGCTGGTAGTTAGAGGCATGCTAGTAGTGGTGGCAGATGAAGTGGTAGCAGAGAGAACTGGTGATAAGGATGGACAGCAGACATAGTATGAGATGAGATGAGTAAAGGAAGGTGAAGTATTGAGAGCTGAGGTTGAGATCATGGAGTTATGAACTGGCCATGAAGCATTCACATCTGATCAACTATCAGGACAGTTACACATTTGACTGTCAAATGAACCAGTGTACTCCATTTTGGATAGGGGCTTAGCTACAGTGAGTTAAATCAATGTTGTTCCTCATGTCAATAGTGGCTCCAAACTTCAAATGGAAACCCCAGGACCTTGTTTGTTTTACTTCAAGAAAGGGTCAGATAAGAGAGAGATGTGGGTCAACCGTCTTCTGCCGCAAAACTATTAGCTAGTACAGTATCAGAGGCACGGTGTTTACCTACTGTATGGCCTACAAACCACCAAACGGACAATCAACTCATCAAACACAGCTGTTTTTCATGTTTTCATCAAACATGTCTTATTACGAGGCTTCCCTCAGTATGGAATCCTACATGCTAAAACTGGTGGCTGCTTTTCATAAATCTTTATTTTATTTGGGCTAGGAAATTAACTATATTTTAGAAACTGTGTTGCAGATGTGCCACTGGCGGGGTTAATCAAATCCCAAAGATGTTTTATTAAATAATTTTCTTAGGTTAGGTAGAAGTTTAAGTGAATGCACCTCCATGCCGCCAACAGTGGAGTCGGTATTAGGTGGGTTTAATAGACTGAAATTGGCTGTGCGTAGAGGGAGCCATGAGAGCAATCACTGAGGCCATTTTTGGATAAGACTGAAATATCTCTAGTTTAATGGGCCACCTGTCAATATCCCCTCAATCAGTTAGAGTGGCCATTTTCCATATTGATTAAAACACCCATCAGCTGCACTCTGTACGGAGTAGATAGTATTGGTTTACCTTCACAATAACAAGACAGGCTGAAAATAACATGTGCTCATTACAAATAATGGGGATGAGGGACGGATGCTGCTTACCGTGGGTTGTTGAATTAGTAGCAATCATGTTAGTGGTGACAATGGATGAGCTGGTGGAAGTTAATGTTGCTGGTTGCAGGGATGGATAGAGAAAGGTCACATATGGATTAAATGGGTGTAAAGGGAGACGACACAAATGTAAGATGACTGATACAAGCGTAGCATGAGGAATATGAATACAAATATGCAGAGAAATCTTGTGGAGTTGTGTAATGCAGTAGATTTAAAAGCGATTAAAAGCTAGTAATAATATTCAGTGGATTCTACCCGATAGGATCACCAGATGAAGAGATGAAATCTATTTCTGTCAAATATACTCTGGGCCATCATAAGCCACAGTGCTGGTCTTCAAGAGGTGACCCTCTTCCTTCCCAGTCTCATTTATTTCCATCCAATCACCTTGTTGATTCTACAGCAAAGTCTGTCACAGGGGTCTTTCTCATAAGCAAAGCATGTAAGAGTCAACCTTCAAATAGTTGTCTAAATCCATCATCTCACAGCGCTTAATAGATTTTCTCCAAGTATGAGAACTGACTTTTGGGAAAGTGTCGCTTATCAGTCAACATGCATCTGTGGCTGATGTCTATGGAGAGCAGAGGCCATAAACCCTGCATCATCTCTGCAGCTGCGACCTCATCCAGAACAGGTGTCAAATTGGACAGGAACACTAATTTCCCCATTCCCTCCCTCCCCGCTACTCTCTCTCTCTCTCTCCCAACGGAATGGAAGGTCTACTTCTCATGGTTTTCAGTTGAATTTGGAAGCTTTATGGAAAATGACAAGGTTTGGAGGGTACCTTAACAAGGAGATCAGGGATTAGAGAGTATGTTTCCGGTGTACACACTACTGGGTGAATGGGTACAGAGATTGTGTTTCCAGTGTACGCACTACTGGGTGAATGAGATAGGGGGTTGATACACTAGAGGTGTCGTTTTTCACAAAGACTGCATAAAATTACGTCATAGTCTTGTTATGGAATTGATACCGTGGTCAAGACTGCAAAGTGACGTCAAGGACAAAGACTGATGTACCGTGTGCCTATTAACATGTTGGCATACTGTATGTCAATATGTCTAAGACAATATGATGAATAAAACAGAAAAAGGGAGATAACACACAAACACACATAAGAGGTGAGATGGGTAAAATGGTATGTCTGTTGGTTGTTAATCAATATGAAATCATATGTAATAAGAATGATAGTGTGTGATTGGGGGGTGCTTGATAATCATTGTAAGGTCTCTTGTAAATTATTGACATGTGTAACAGTCATTGGTTTCCTACCTGGGCAGCCCAGTCCAGGAGAGGCACAGCTGGTGGTCTGTGATGTATAGACGGGTACAGAGGTACCTTCAAAGTGGATTGGAAATAAACATGTTAAATCACCATTATCAACAGCATTTCCAATGGTGAGAGGTTAAAGAGAACACAAACAACTCTATGCAGTTTTATATTAATTTCAGTACAATCCCACACATGATAAATTCATGAAAAATAAAGATTTGGCACGACTTTGGCCCTGGGTATTAGATACCTCCATTGTAACAGGATTGACAGTATTCTCAGCAGCTGCTCAGCTCAGCTAGCTACATGCTCTCAGGCTAGTACGGGACCCAGAAATGTCAATAAATATTCAGTATGATCTGCCAAATAAATGTTGGAATTTCATAAGCCTGAATACTTGTCATCTTGTTGAAAAGGGCAGGGAGTTTGATCTTTTACCCACTGTTCTGAAGCTGTGCCCATTCCTACAGCCAACACCTACCTCCTCTGTCGTATAAAATATGCAGCACTTTGTGATACAGCGATGAATGCTGCTTTGTTTGCCCCCTCACATATTTGCTAATGCTGTTATATACGAAAGTGCTCAGAGCAGAACACTGCGAGACAGACCCACCTGGACTCGATGGACATGGCTAATAATTATGATAATCGCTGGCAATGAAAAGTAATGACTTGTCAGAGGAGAGAGAGGGCATCTTTAATATCAGTTAGCAGATGTGCGTTGTCATTATTGGGGCTGTCCTATGGTCCAGTGAACCATCGTTCTGGTGGACCGTGGATTCCAGTCTTCAATCTTCAACTATTACCTCATGCACTGCTGAGTTCTAATCATTGAAGTGAAACTTAAGAAACTAGCCTCTCTTGTCACTCCCAGGCCAGTACCCATAACTCCCACCCAAAAGGTATTGTGCCTGAGGATGTGGATGAATGGCTAGTGCTATTCCATATATCTGAACTAGTAGACCCACAAGACTAAACTACCCCATCGTGCCTGGGCCAGGACTGTGAGGAATGTGAAGACTCAGCGGGTAATGGATCTCTGACAGAGTGTGGCCATGCAGACAGTCACTCCCCCACTGACCTCACAGAGAGATGAAAGGAGACCCAAAGAGCTTCACTGGGCCAGTCCTCTTCACAAGCCTGATAATTAGCCCAGAGCTAGTTTACCCCAGGTAGACTACAGCTACAGATTTGCGTGCCACACTGCTGGCCAACCAGACTACCAACCAAACTAGCTAAACTAAAGTTTGGGCCCTCAGCCTCCTGCGAACATCATAGGCCTTAACTGACGTTCGAGGCGTACAGGGGGGTTGTTACATGCTAGTTCCTAAGAAGTCACCGTCTGGTCTTGTAAAAAGTAAATGTCCTTCCAGCATGAGAAGCCCTGGAAAGACGAGGCAGGCAGATACAGTACATTGATGTTATTCAAAGCAAGGATGGATGGACAATTAGCAAGAGTACCACTGCTGGTCGACTTACGTCATGCAGAAGAGCATTGTTATGTCACGACACAAAGTCTGCAAGCAAAAAAATAACTTATAACTTTACCTGGTTGGTCTTGAATGGAGGCTTTCTCTAATAATCGTCTATTTGCGTATAGATTTGGCATATTGACTGTAGATGAATCAAACTTATAATGTATAATTGACATGTTACGTCCAGAGGCTTGGTAAAAAGTGAATCCATAATATGACTAATGCAACTCTCTGTTTCCTGGAAACCTAAAGTCTACACTTTATAGTGGTTAGCACCGTATTTCACACGCATCCTCTTGCATGGTACTCAAGCAAGCAACTTTCACAAAGCAATCAGGTTGTTAGCAGCACACTCACCACTAGATGGAGCAGCCGTTGTTAAGTGTATGCAATGTGGGAAACAGACTGTAAAGAGAAGACTTGACATTAGTAGGTATCATAGCAATCAGACACAGGCAATTATTAAGCAGCAGCTCCATCAGCCAGTGACATGTAAACAAACTCATGTGGGCAAAGCAAAGCATTTATTGACTAATTAATAAGTTAATACATGTTTAATAATCTAATGGACCACAATGAAAGATGGAGGTGTTTATGTAAAGACAAGCAAGGACACAAGGACTAAACTCCACTCCTTGGTGAAGGAAGTTTTTGATTAACTCCACCAACTGCATGGAGCAGAGACCTGGCTTTTTGGAATTCAGCTCAGACTACATTGTTACTTCCAAAAAATGTAAATTAAGAAATTCTTACTATTTACCTATGTTTGTCCTCTGTAGTTGGGTCCCTTTCTTTGTTTGCTGAAATCCATACTTTTTCTATAAACGTTAATCAAGTACAACCACTGACTGTTTCTGTAGTGTTTGAGAGATAAGCAGCATGTTATTATCCACATCTAGTTAAAATAGTATGCAAGTGTTCAGTGCGTGATATTGGAAATACAGTGAGGGAAGAAAGTATTTGATCCCCTGCTGATTTTGTACGTTTGCCCACTGACTAAGAAATGATCAGTCTATAAATTTAATGGTAGGTTTATTTGAACAGTGAGATACAGAATAACAACAAAGAAATCCAGAAAAACATGTGAAAAATGTTATAAATTGATTTGCATTTTAATGAGGGAAATAAGTATTTGACCCCCTCTCAATCAGAAAGATTTCTGGCTCCCAGGTGTCTTTTATACAGGTACCGAGCTGAGATTATGAACATACTCTTAAAGGGAGTGCTCCTAATCTCAGTTTGTTACCTGTATAAAAGACACCTGTCCACAGAAGCAATCAATCAATCAGATTCCAAACTCTCCACCATGGCCAAGACCAAAGAGCTCTCCAAGGATGTCAGGGACAAGATTGTAGACCTACACAAGGCTGGAATGGGCTACAAGACCATCGCCAAGCAGCTTGGTGAGAAGGTGACAACAGTGGGTGCGATTATTTGCAAATGGAAGAAACACAAAAGAACTGTCAATCTCCCTCGGCCTGGGGCTCCATGCAAGATCTCACCTTGTGGAGTTGCAATGATCATGAGAACGGTGAGGAATCAGCCCAGAACTACACGGGAGGATCTTGTCAATGATCTCAAGGCAGCTGGGATCATAGTCACCAAGAAAACAATTGGTAACACACTATGCTGTGAAGGACTGAAATCCTGCAGCGCCCGCAAGGTCTCCCTGCTCAAGAAAGCACATATACATGCCCGTCTGAAGTTTGCCAATGAACATCTGAATGATTCAGAGGACAACTGGGTGAACGTGTTGTGGTCAGATGAGACCAAAATGGAGCTCTTTGGCATCAACTCAACTCGCCATGTTTGGAGGAGGAGGAATGCTGCCTATGACCCCAAGAACACCATCCCCACCGTCAAACATGGAGGTGGAAACATTATGCTTTGGGGGTGTTTTTCTGCTAAGAGGACAGGACAACTTCACCGCATCAAAGGGACGATGGACGGGGCCATGTACCGTCAAATCTTGGGTGAGAACCTCCTTCCCTCAGCCAGGGCATTGAAAATGGGTCGTGGATGGGTATTCCAGCATGACAATGACCCAAAACACACAGCCAAGGCAACAAATGAGTGGCTCAAGAAGAAGCACATTAAGTTCCTGGAGTGGCCTAGCCAGTCTCCAGACCTTAATCCCATTGAAAATCTGTGGAGGGAGCTGAAGGTTTGAGTTGCCAAACGTCAGACTTGAAACCTTAATGACTTGGAGAAGATCTGCAAAGAGGAGTGGGACAAAATCCCTCCTGAGATGTGTGCAAACCTGGTGGCCAACTACAAGAAACGTCTGACCTCTGTGATTGCCAACAAGGGTTTTGCCACCAAGTACTAAGTCATGTTTTGCAGAGGGGTCAAATACTTATTTCCCTCATTAAAATGCAAATCAATTTATAACATTTTTCACATGCATTTTTCTGGATTTTTTTGTTGTTATTCTGTCTCTCACTGTTCAAATAAACCTACCATTAAAATTATAGACTGATCATTTCTTTGTCAGTGGGCAAACGTACAAAATCAACAGGGCATCAAATACTTTTTTCCCTCACTGTATGTATCTGATTGGATGCGCATAGCTTAATTGTCAGGCCCTCATTGGTTGTTGGCCAGTGTATTCAAGTGTGCTACCTTTGAAAGGGTGCAGATGAACTCAGCTTGGAACAGGCTGTCGTATCCGCTGTCATGTTGGAAATAAACCATCTTCGTGAGGTTAATGCTTTATACTGTCGAGTTTCTCTTTGTAAGAACTAAAAAGAACCCGCTTCCTTTAACTTCTTAGGGAGCGGCTGCATAGGTGACGGTTTTGGAGAGTCTGGCGTGCCCAAAGTAAAATGCCTGCCACTCAGGCCCAGAAAATAGGATATGCATATAATTAGTACTATTGGATAGGAAACACTCTGACGTTTCTAAGAGTGTTAAAATAATGTATGTGAGTATAACAGAACTGATATAGCAGGCAAAAACCCGAGGGAAATCCATCCAGATTTGCAGTTCTTTTTGTAAATGACCATCTTCTCCATTGTGCCGATTGCATACAATGTTATGTAGGACTGAGACTGCAGTACCTATGGCGTCCACTAGATGTCAACAGTCTTTATACAAAGACTGGGAATTCTAGGAGTAACCAGAACGGATAGGAAGAGGAAGAAGTCAGGGGACCACTTTTGTAAACAAGGTTTGACGCGCGCGAGATTGTGAACGGGCACCACTTAATTTTTCTTTCCTATCGTTCATGTTATCGTCCGGTTGAAATATTACAGCAAATATACACAAAAGGATACCTAAGGATACATAAAAAAATATGTTTGATTTGTTTGTAGAAAGTGTATAGGTATAATTTGAACGTGTTCTCTTCACGGTTCAATGGGCGACTCAACGGTGGATTTTATGATCATAACGCGCCAACCAAACAGAGATTTATTGATATAATAAATGGCTTTTTCTAACAAAAGAACCATTGGATGTCTTTGTTGGACACTTGGGAAGCCCTCAGCAGAAGTTCTTCGAAAGGTAATGGATTTTATATTAGCGATTTTATGCGTTTTTTGAGACCCGCGTTGGTTATGGATTTATGCTAATGCATAAAATATGAGAGGGGCTATCCTCAAACAATCAAATGTTGTGCTTTCGCTGTAAAGCCTTTTTGAAATATGACAATGCTGTGATATTGCCAAGAATCAGAGCTTTTGATGACTATGCAACACTTGTATATTGATGAATGTTTAATAATTCAACTTTTGGATTTTGAATTTGGCGCCTCACATTTCACCGGTTAGTGTCGGCGCTAGCGCCGCACTGCTCCCTAAGTAATTAACCGGGGATGCAACAGTTTCCTTGTTGAGATTCAATTGGCACATGCGTTTTTGCGCTGAGTTGCCATCTTAGAGCAACAGCAATGAGCAAACAGTCAGTGGTTGTACTTGATTAACGTTTATTGAAAAAGTTTGGATTTCAGCAAACAAAGAAAGGCACACAACTACAGAGGACAAACATGAGTAAAAAGTGGGTATTTCATAATTTACAATTTTTGAAGTATCAACCTTGATGTGGTTGGAGCTGAATTCCACAAAGCCCGGTCTCTGCTCCCCTCCGTTGGTGGACTTCATCAGAAACGTCCTTCACCATGGAGTGGAGTTTAGTCCTCTACTATAGAGATTATACAATGGAATGGAATTGTAATGTTTGTGCTTCTCTTATAACACATTTCTGTGTTCTATTCATATGCTGTTTTATAAACCAATTTCTGTGTTCATGCAAGTGGCTGACTGTACAAATCCTCACTATCAGTAGCTGCAATTTGGCAGTACGCCCAGACCTTGTTTTGAGAACGAACGAAAGATATCTCAGTTTCAAGGTCTCGGCTTAGAGAGAAGAAGCCTCTTGAGGTGTTGGTCTGTCACATGTTATGAAACAGTATTGGTCGGTCACATGAATGAAACAAAACGGTTATGATTAATTAATTATGCTAAATCATGCAAATATAAGTAAACTGTGTATAGCCGTATATAAGACAACTGCTGGGTCTGCCCAGGCAGAGCTCCTGATTGACATGTGTACTATGGTGCGTTGACTTGGTTGGAACCTCTCCAGCGCGCTGACAATAAACAATGATTCATTAAGATTGACTTTGAGTGTCCCTGTGTAAGAATTTCCACGACAATACTCAAACAACAGTTAGAGATGGCACAATTACCATATAACTGTGTAACTGACGGTTATGAAAAAAGACTGTCATGAAAATAAATAACTTTAGTTATTTTTTTGTGAAATGAACAGCTGACTGAAGACAGGCGGCGGGGCATTAGTGCGGTTGAGTCCGTTTCTGCAGTAACATGGACTCTTAAAAACTTGAAATCAGAGAGGAAAAGGCGAGAAGATTTACTCTGCCCAAAATCTGTCTGTGTGAGATAATCCCTTTTTTTGTATGGAGGTCTATGACTTACTGAGGCTTATTTTATTGAATTTACATTTCATAATGTTTAGGCTGTTACAAATGTACTGATATACTGTAAGTGGATGCACGTGGCATTCTGGCAACTTTGAGAAAAATGACTTAGTTGTGCCTGTTGTTCACACACGTATCTGTTCTCTCATTGGCTAGAATGGTCCCACCTGATCTCGCCTGCCTTAAATCATTGAGAGCATGTGTTTCCATTTTTAGAGCGGTCATTCGGCTATCTTGTCAAAATAATATATCATCTTTGATGAAACTTTGTTGCTCCTTGCTGAAATGTAGAATATTCATTCAAATGATGTTAACTGATGTGGCTCATGCAATTGAATGTAGTTTTTGTAATGTCAGTTGAATCAACAAATCACAGCACAAATGGGTACATTTCCTGCTTTTACTTCCTGCTTTTACTTCCTGCTTTGCTCCTATGGGTACACTCGGGATGGCCACCAATCCACCCATTATGTCATCATTGACTAGAATGGGGACGACCAAATTATTAATTATACTTCTATGGCGGCACATGCAGTCAAGACCAAAGTAGAACCTATATTTATTTATTATTATTTTGCTATTCAAACGGTTATTACAGTGACCGTGGTCATTTGGCTGGCATATTACCGTCATCCAACATTCCATGACCGTCACAGCCCTAACAACAGTATATTGTTTACCCTACTCCTCTAAACAGTGTACAGTATAGTAGAACTAGACTATCGGTTTTAACATCTGGTATGTATGATTTTCAACTGGAGCAGCAGCAGAGATGTAAACTCAAAGAGTACCCAAGGGGAGTTAGTTGTTCCAGATCATCCACACCCATAAGCAGTTCCAAGACTAACACAGAGCGAGCTAATGTTCAGAGAGACAGGCATCTTTCTCTGTGCACCTCTGTGAAAAGGAGAGCTTAGCACTGGGAAGGGAACTCCTACCATTTGGTCTTAAAAGTCCTCTGAACAGTCCTCTCTTTCACAGGCTCTCAGGCCAAAGCTGTGGCAGAGCAGATAGTGTTTGAGGAATGGGGCTAGGTAAAACGTGTTGGAGAAATGCATATCTTTGTCCTGCTGCTTTCATCTCCTTAAGCAGTTTAGATAACCTTGGACTGTTTGAGTTACTAAGGATTTTGATGTCATTTTCGGGCACTCTCATAACTGGTATGCATCAACTGTTACTAATGAACCATGAAATTGTCCCAATAACAATATAAAGACTACTGCCAGTCAAACTCTTTTGAATAATAATTATTATTATTATCAGAAGTTCTGCTGACTGGAAATCAGTAATCATAAATACAATAGACCAGTGTGTTAAGAATAACTATATTGGGATACTTACTGCAGCTCAGTACGCTGTCCGTCTGTGCCAGTGAAGAGGGGATGTCCCAGAAGCTGTTGTCCCAGTCGATGATGTTGCCGACGGCGTCACAGGTGAGGGCGACCAGCTGTGTCATGCCCATGGCGTAATCCCACAGGCGGAAGTTATAGATGGTCCCATCGAAGCTGCTATGGGACCCCAGCCTGAAGAGCCCTCCAGCCCCCACCGAGTGCCCAATCGTGTTGGAGCAGGTCTTGGCCCTGTAGTTGCTGTTGTAGTAGAGGGTCACATTGCCTGTGGTGGAGGCCCATGTGAGACAGAATTGTTTCATGGTGGAAGTGAAGTCTGAGGCGTTGAGGATAGAGTCTATCAGACATGTCTTGTTACTCATGACCAGCGCCACTCCATCCTGGTTATTTCCGAAGCTGAGGGCTTCTTCACCGCTGCTGTCCTCTTGCCGGGTGTAAGAGAAGATAGTCTCCTTGCTCTTTTGGTTGTGCCAGGCTATCTCGAAGCACACAGTGTACTGCTGAAGGGGAGGTATGGTCACAGAGTTGGAGACTTGGACCACTTTGCCTGCACCGTTGGACACTGTGACCTTCTGGTTCCTTAGCACCACAGCAACTACAGCACAAGTAGAAAGAAGAGCATTAGAGAACAAAGTGTTGTTCAACTACAGGCCTAAGGACTCACAACCACCTGATTCAACCAATCAAGTCATCAACTAATCATTAAGCCTTTGATCAGTTGAATCAATGTTAGTGTTGGGCTGGAACAAAGACCAGCACTGTGGTTCTCCTGGATTGGAGTTGGGAACCACTGCATTAGATGACTGTCAGACGTTCAGTAGAACCAGGGGCTCTAAAAAACTGTACAGAAGATCTCGTCTGAAGCCTGATGCGACTAATAACATACAGTATGTCTGGGTAAACACACCACTTACCTGCCATTACTGCTATATAGTCATACCCTGATTGACTTCAAAATAAATGATCATTTAAGCATTCCTTTTGAATGCTGAAAGGATCATTTATTTTGAAGTCAATAGATAATTTGCATCATGCTGTGTGAATCCAGAGGCTACAGGTTGAATTATCCTCATGTGTCACTCTCCTGCTGTCTGTCATTATTCACTATTTGCATCTAACGAGACACCGTTTCCACATCATCGTTATTTGACTTCAGACAGTGTTCCACAGCCCAGAGGATGAACGGTGCCAGTTAGGCAGGGACCTCAGCTTCTAACATCTCAGGCCTACCTCTTATCACTAAGATTAAATGTCAACCAGCACTCCATTTCCACATTCCCACCAGTCAATGAGGCTTTTCAACAGGAAAAATAGTTTTCTGTTCCTTTTTAAATGTACATATGCTCATGCCATACTTTCTGACATTTCATTTAATGAAGCTCAGATTTGGTCGGCGGGTTTGTTGCTGTTGGCCATCCCATTGCCAGAGTGACAGCCAATTTGGAATGGAAAAACACAGCTCAGCTTTGAATGTGGTATCAGGATTTGACACAGCTGAGAGGCCCTTTTTGATAGGTCCTGCAGGGCTTTGTTTGTGTTGTTGATCTCCGATCTGCTTTGCGAGCCGTATGGAAAGACCAGGGCTTACTGTGACAACGTCATATGCTTCCAGAGCTCCAGGCAGGACATTGGGCTGCCAACAGGTTGAAAGCCAAGTTCAATAGGTTCGCTTGCCGGTTGGGATACCACCACAGAGCCCAAACCCAATAGGAACTTAGACCCCAACTGATGGGTGTGGGAGAATAAAGGTTCATGTGATGCGCTGTATAAATGACTCAATTGAACTCATCTAACTCAATCTAGCTCATCTAACGTCCATGCTTTAAATTGATACCCAATGCATGGCGACGACAAAGGAGCCAACTAGAACCAAGCATTGTGGAAACCTCCCAAAGCCGGTTTTCCTTAGCCTCCCTGGTGTTTCACAGCAAGATTGCTTGCATAATGCAAAGCATACCATGTTCCAACATGGATGGCGAAAGTTTTTTGTCCTGTGGTAAAATTTTGTGAAAATGTTATTGAATCATTTGAAGGCGTTGGAAAGCTACAGTACCATTCCCTGACACTTCATTCACACTTGGACTCATTGTGAATAAGAGGTTCTATTCATGCTGGGAGTGATTTTGATTGATTAGGCCCTGTGAAGGGATAATGTGGTGGAGGAGCTATGTGTGATTATGTTTACTGTACCTCTTTGATGTGGAGGGTTTATGGTGCCTAGATAAAGGCTGGGACAAGGATTCTATAAACAACATAGGCTAAACACTATAAAACACTTTTTTTTATTTTTTTCAATTTTATCGTAAATCATTCACTCACCCTGGCATTGGTTTCTCTGACTACTATATTGAGAATTCAAAACATTTTATTTCAAGTCGCCTGTGCTTATTAGGGTCCTTTCTATTAGAGAAAAGGGAACTGAATATTTTTGAAGGAGAAGCACAGCATTGTGTCAGAAATAAATAAAAAAACTCATTTTTAAAGTTAGCATAGTGTATGGAAGACATGTTTGTCCTGAGCCATGTTGCTGTCTGGTTAGTATAAGGGCGGAGATGTTTGATGCTTGCGTAATGTTTCTTTGGGGAATGACTTATAAACACCATGAAGCTTACAGTCATAGGACATGTCTAAACATTAACATCTAAATAAGCATGTTCAAAATAGAGAAGAACATATCATGTAAAAACATTCAAACTACAAACATAAGAAGAATCATAATAATCATAATAAACTTAACAATCAAGATAACCATAAAAATATACCTGTAAAAACAGAAGTAAACAGAAAAGAAAGCTTGCCTGCTTTAAAACATACCTTGCCTGAAACTGACACTGAATCCTTTCTTTTGGACGCTAAAGTCTGAGTTAAATGACACCTCCATCACATTGCCGGTGGAGTTTAGCGTCAGTCCGTTGGCTGTTAAGCCACAAAATTTCACATCTTGGTTGCCGGTGTTGACAATGACGCGGTCGTAGATGCACCCAAGGGCCTCCTCAAGCTCAAAGTCGAGGAAGGTTATTTGCACAATGAATCCAGCCGGAGCCTGCAGAGTCCACTTGCAGGCCTGACTACTGTCGTAATCTTGGGGGTAGCAGGGGGAGGTGAATGCACCCTGGGAGTCCGTGAGCACCACAACGCAGTTGGAGATACTACAGCTCAACACTGCTGAACCAAAACAGGGACATGTTGTCACTACTACACCCCAGCACCAGGGAGAACAGGAAGACACCAGGAGACACCAGGGGACACCAGGACAGGACAAGGGACAAGTAAGGCAGTGGAGGAGGAGTCAGGTCAGTAGTGCAATAGTGCAAGGCCAGGTAATAAGGTCAGAGGTCAGAGAGACTGTGTTAGTGGACTAGTGACAGAGTCAGACAACAGGGGCCATCTCAGGTATAGACTCACATGAGATTTCGGAGTAGCAAAGATTCAAGAGTAAGTCAGTGGAAAAAGCTACTCATACTACACATGCAGTTGAAAAATGTATGTTGAGATTATAAAATAGCAGAGCTATGATTTAAAGGTAACCTGAAGACTATGCGCAGAGAAAATGTTTAATAGGCTGGAAAGAAATCTTCACTCAGAAAACAATGACTTGTGTTTACCCAGGCCAGTCTAATATGTGAGCCAAAACCATAGCAAACATTGGAGTGGGGCAGAAACATTCAAGAGCAAAATCCCACTGTGGAGCAATTAAAGTTGGTCAAGTGGCGTTCTTGATCGGGAACCAACACAAAGTACAAGACCGCCTATTCTATTTAGCATAAACAAACATTAAATGTGAATAAAAATGAGAGCGGTCTGCAGACATCTAAACATAAGCTCAACTCAAACAAGTAGTACAGTCAGAAAACACATAAAGCCTGCATAATGACGGGATCTCTTTCAGAACTGTTAACAGTCATTTAACTCGGTTATGTAATACAGTCTTCTAGAACTGTAATAAGACAGAATTAAATTCCGCAATCTCAATATGGCCAGTAATAATTTTGTCTCTTCTCCATAAGCTTCTTGATCCAACTTTTGAACTTGATTGTGAGCAACAGTAAATCCTCTGTAACTGTAAGTCTTTCTCTATGAAATTTCAGTAAAATTTGGATTACACATCAAAAGTCAAACCCTGGACAAAACCCATACAATGGAAATCAGCAGTGGTTATGTTGGGTGTTCTCATTTGCTCGCCTAACTCTCTGATCCTGGTGGCTGATGGCTTACAGGCAGGAACAATGCTACCTTTGCGGTGTCATTTCTCTACAAACTGAATCAAATCAGGGATCAGGAAACCTGGATGGCAACAATCCAGAGAATTCTACCCTTGGAGAGGGTCGAGGGAATTCTCTATAACAGTAAGAGCAAAATATCCAATTACTGGAAACCACACGTTTTTGTTTATCGCCTGATTCCAGGCCAGAGTTGTCCTTGCTTCAGAAAATCGACTCATTAGAAGTGTTATGCACCCCACAATGGATGGCTGATGCTGGGTCAGATTACAGCCTGGTCCTCCTGTGGCACTGTTAAACCTGCCAGCATGTGCCCTCTTCTCAGCTGAGAGGGTCAAGAGAGCCCTAAAAACTAAATCCACTCACTCAGGCTGACCGAATTACAGCATAGAGTGGCTGTTCCTTTGTCTAAAAACCCTTCCTAATATGTGAAGCCTAGTTAAAGAAAAAAATATTACTGCCAACAACGTTCTCATACATATCACATGATAGATAATCATGGCAGACTAGCCAGACTAGCTTCAGAACCTTGTACCTTTAAAGGTCAACTGCATCCCACATCTACCTGTCATCTAAATATGAAGCTAACTGCAACCATTATCCACTTGTCTTTTTTTTTAATCCATTGAAAATAAACAAATGATACTAAGTAACAGCCACAGGTATATACAAAACACAGATTGATGCAATTATAGTGCTTCAAGTGAAAACTATTATACTCTTATGGATGTAAGGGATTACCAAACAGTAGCATACTGGCGCTGTGCACTGGTTTCATTAAGAGTGTTTGAGTGAAAGATGAAACGCAGAGCGAGCGAGAGCCCCCTCTCATTTGCCTCTATGATTCATCAGGGTCATAGCCCTGGGCATAGTCCAATAAATCTAAGATAAGTGACGTAATAAAGTGTCTGGGTATCTTCTTTTAACCAGTCAGAATTGCTAGTGATTTACCAGCTATGTCCAAACAGAGAGAAATACGAAGGATGACATTGGGTGTTGTGATATGATTTTACAATGACATAAACTGCTACAAAGGTACAGTGAGATGAACAAACACTGGTGAGGAAGTAACACCAATGCAAATGACGACCGTGATAGCCATCGATAGGAGACATGTAAAAAGGGAATTAAGGTTACAATGGTGCGCATTTGTGAGCTCAGGAGTTGTGGTTGGGTTTGCAAAATGGTTTCTAGATTGATCTAAGGAGAAACAACCAAGTTCTTAGCCTCATTGATGACAGGCCAGTATTTTTACGTACTTGCCAAAACAAAAGCGTGATCCGTGTTTGTAGGTAACTGTTTAGAGAACACGATTGTCATGATGACAAATATTAATTATTTATTCAAATTTTTAAATGCTATGAAATTCCATTATCTCTTTTGCAAACCAAACATAAACACATCTAAATGTAAATGTTGTTCTTAACTAAAGGAGATAAGTTCCACAGGTATTTAATCCAACAATTATTCATGATTTATCCTAGCAAATTTACTCTCAGAATGTAGGCATTTGGTATTTTCTCTGGTTCCAATTGCACAAAGCAATTGGCCTCAGTATCTAGCTACACTGTAGGTTACATTATGTGGGATCCCCACATTTCTGTGTAATAGGAGACTGGCCTCTGAGAATCATACAACTTTAATAAAACAAGCAGTATCAGTCTGAATAATTTCCACATGTCATGCCAGCACTTGAATAAGACTAAAATACGACTGAATTAGAAAAGTAAAAAGTGTGACAACATTAAAATACTGATTTTGGACAGTCTTGGAACAAGCACAACTGCAAAGAATAAAGGTAATTTGTTTTATTACCCTTCGCTCCTAAATGTACCACTTAGCACATTGGCAAGTCTGAATCTTTCCTGATTCTGTAACCAGTAGGGAGTTCTAACACAGTGGTCTGCCATAAAATTAATTACCTGGATCCACTCTGCTTTGAACATGTTTTTTTTCTCCCTTTTTCCATGTTATGAGAATAACATGAATTGTAAGGCTTTAACTGAGCTAATGCAAAACAGACACTCCATGTAATTAAATCATGCTATTGAAAATGTGAACACATGTTGGAGAGTGTGCCAGGATGTCCGACGAACCATCTCTGTTTTACTTCCGCAACATCAAAAAGAAGATACATTAAATAACAACAAGAGTGATGCCTCAGAATATGATGCAACATAGACAACAAGCATACCAACAGAACTGTGGTTGTGCTGCTGTGGTTATAATTAAGTGGAGTCAACTAGAATCCCTCCCAACAAAATGGTGGCATTTTCATAACATCTGGCAGGGTCCAGAGAAAAAATAACAGCATGAACGAACTCCCTTCACGCTCAGGAGTTGAATAAACAAGTAATGGGATCAACGTTTGACAACTGGACTGGGTCTGTGTGTGTGTGTGTGTGTGTGTGTGTGTGTGTGTGTGTGTGTGTGTGTGTGTGTGTGTGTGTGTGTGTGTGTGTGTGTGTGTGTGTGTGTGTGTGTGTGTGTGTGTGTGTGTGTGTGTGTGTGTGTGTGTGTGTGCGTGCGTGATGCTGTCAGCCCCTGGTGTGGTGTGTGTGTGGTGCGCAAGAGGAAAAACAACATGCCAAATTATTTTCAGTTTGTATGTCCCTCCTCAGGTCCCTCTGAGAAACACTAAGCCCTGACCGCTGCTGAGGGACTGACCAGGACACTCTGTACACATACGGCCCAGAGGACACACACACGCATGCAGACATACACATTTAGATCCACATCGAAGTATCTCTTTTTCAGTTAATGCAGTTTATGAAGCAAGTCAATGAACATAATTACTACAACTAATTGCTGCCAATGTGAGAGTCAACTACAGCTGGCTTCAGCAAATCATGTGCAGCAACTCCTGGAAAGTCATTTTATGTTAAATAAAAAGGCATCTTTGTTTTTCAATATTCAAAGCCCTTTCCATTATGACTGGCAATGTGTTCAATAATTGGGGTTTCAAAAAGTGATTGTGTACAGTACAAAATTGAAAAGAGCAACATTTGTATACATTTAACTTTCAAAGAGATGGGAACCTGCATTTCCATTATTAAAATTCTAATCTTAATGAGACATTAACATAAGAACACAAAACCCTTTGTTACTGTATAAACCTGAAGACGCTGACCTGTAATGAAATTCGTACGGTGTTGTTGCTGCAGCATGACTGAAATGTGAAGGGCGATGAAGCTCAGTGAAGAGAGTGCCTAAAAAACAGGGTTTGATCAGAAAGCTCCTTTGAGAGGAGGCACGGCAGGTTGCAGTGGGATGGTGCCAAGGGATGGAATGCCAGATACGCAGAGACGGGCAGAAAGGGGCTCAAACATTCACTGATACTCCCACCGCCTAAAAATAGACTCTTTCAGATGGAGGACCTCTGAGGAAAGTTTAATCCTCCAGATTACTCGGCTGCTTTCAAGCGGCCCCCTCCTGGTCACCTGGCAGCACACCTGGGATACCTGTATCTCAGCTGGTCTCTGTCCCACCCCTGTCTTTCATGAGAGGGCTAATTGAGTGGGGGAGTGAGGCCCATGCAGTTTAATCACATATGACCCCATCTTCTTAAAACACGGGAGTTGTGCTGCTGAAACATGGCGGAGCACGGAACAGCTCTGCCAATTTGTATTTGTTTTCAAAGGTCTGTTGAAACCATAGCTCATCACCAGGAACACACCCCGCATGTTATGACAATGTCAAAACTTTAACACAGCGTAGATCATATTTTGTGGAATGCCAATTGATGGGGGGAAACTTGACGTTCTGTTCATTTGTGGTTGTAAGAAGTCCTATCACAATTCAAATACAACAGAAATGGGAGTTCTCTGCCCTGTGGTGCCAGATACCCATGTGGATTTAATCATAAACTGTTGACATGTCTGAGTCAAAATTCCTCTCTTGATGTCCTACTTAATAAAGGAACTCTATTCACTCATTTTCATTGTATCTTCAATTTTATATATTTTTTTGTGAGTATATATCTTTCTCCCCTGTTTCTTGTGATAAGATGGTATATATTTAACAGTCAAAATGGGGCAGCATTTTATGACAATAATTGTTTGCGAGTTGAGATCACTCTGTTGATTCTCTCTCTGGCACCAAACACACCTAAAAAAATGCCCTGTTTCCCGGCACTGAATCTCCTATGATCTAAGCCTTATCTGAAAACCAGCCAGAACTATAAATGTCTCTGCTTCAGGTCTGCCTGCCAATACCAACCAACACAGCCAGCTATGACATGTAACAAATAGAAAAAAGACTATGCTTTCTAAAAAAAAACGACAGAACACACAGAACTGGATAAAATACAACAGTCAGACTTACAACATGCAGGGAAACAAAGTTTTATCTCCTAGGTGAGAGAAGTGGTGTGAGCTTTATAAAGCCTGAGCTGGACCAGAGTGGAGGCCTTTTTCTGGCTTCAACAGGGCTAGCTCGTGTGGTAAACACATTAGCCTAGACCTACACACATGCTGAGCCTAAAGACTCTTCGCAGAACGTCCAACGGCACCCTCGGGCAAAATTATATTTTGTCACGTGTTAGTTTTTTTGCTGTCAAACATCGCACGTGTCAAAATGAAAACGCACTAAAGCAAAGTCATAAAAAATTGTATTTGTCATTTGGGAAACATTCACCCTGTTTCAGAGTCTGTTAGGGTAATGAAACACATATTTAAATCCCCTTTCGGGATTACCTGGTGGTGGTAAATAAAAAGTGTCTTGTCATCGCTGTTTAAAGTGACACTATCCATTACTGCATAATGACTGCATTTATCCATCACTGGTACTGCCACAAGTATTTATCCAAGACTTAACTGTGCTTTCATGGAATCTACAGTACTCGTATATCAGTTATCACCAATGAACGGATGAATAAAGGTAACACCAATGTTTCTGCCCAGTGCATAGTTTGACTTGCTACGAATTTTTCAAATAGGCCTACTGATAGCTACTGATACCAAACTACTGTACTGTGGATAACAATTGCCTTTCGGTGTCCAATCATTCTGAAGGTGCATATGTAAAACAATGAGTGCCAGTGTTAACCGAAGCAACGAACATGAGAAAGCAGAGAAGCAACAAGCACAATCATTGAAACAGAAAAAAAGACATAGAATGAAAGGAGGGCAATGTTGAGAGAAAGCAATGGTATACAGTATAACAATCATAATGAAACAATCCTAAATCAATGATCATTTGTCTTTTTTATTTCAGGATGCATACTATTCAAAACATAAGAAAACACAAGCGACGCCAATAGTACAATCAATGGGTACCTTGTCTTTGCAGGGACATCAATAGCAGGGCAACTGGCAGGATGTTACGGAACTTCCATCGCCACCATGCTCCACGGATGTAAGACTCCCTGTCAATCACAAATCACAATTAGGACGGAGACATACTGGTTATTGTCTTATAGTCGTACACATGCAGTAACACAAATGACAGAAATACACACACTTACAGTATCTTTATTCATACTGATGGGTCTGCAATTTGAGTCCACTTTGAAAGGTTGAATTATGTATTTGTGGTATGGAAACATATTTTTCTGCACAAAGAGGGACCACAGCGAAGCAGATGCAGTTTTGTTATATAATGCTAAATAATTATCTCATGTCAGCTGTAATGACTTCCAGAGTTAGACAGCACCAGCGGTAAGTATCCGACAGACTGCATCAGTGTGGTGGTTCATTCAATGCTCCTTGTTTGAATTTAACATGAAACTTGTATTATAACGAAAGGAAAATACACCAATTACTGTCATTAGCCATGCCCATAATAACCAATGTGGCTGTTTTGATCACTGGGTACATACAGTATATACAACCCTCTCGCCTGTAGACTTTACATTCCAGGAATATCATTCAATTAATGGATAAAAGCCGTGTTTTTAATATTTAATAAATAAATAAAACAATTACATATGAAACGTCCACATTGTCTGAGAGGAGTTCACCATAGATATATAAAAATGCATACACAAGTCAGTCAGCATAAATTCACTGTAATCTTATCTAACATGTACGGAAGTGAATTCGATAAATCACTAACAAAACAATCAAACAGTACAAATCTAAACCAGGTTCACAGCAAGAATACAGAAAGAAAAATGCAATGTGATGGGAACAGAGATGAGACAAATATCAGGCAGAGTCAATCCATTCCTCTCAACACATTTATATTGCTGGGTTTCTGCTGTCCAGATACTATACATCGACGTGGGGTTATTACAGAGATACTACAAAATCAACCTCTTGTCATGTGAGGATGTTTCTCTTTGGTTTCTAGGTGTCATTTTTCTCTGAATTCACACGTGACCCATGACCCCATCTGAATCTGCTCCTCAATCCAGAGTAATTTTAACATTTCTGTATTACCTAATTTTCTAACATTCTCACAATCAACTCAAGGCCACACAAACAAACCAGTCAGTCAGGAAATTACAGTATACTCCAAACCCAAGTCATTTCACAGAGCTGGGTTAGCTACTATTAGTTACTCATATGGTTGAGCTGCTGTGGGCCCAAACTATAATGGACAGGATGGAACATCTGCCAAGAGGCCCTGTTCTCCTCCTCAATCTTGGACTTCCACTACACTGAGCGAAACTCTATCTGGACGGACTGCTTTTCCGCTTCACCAAACACTACCTTCATTAGCCCGTAGCCACGTCTGGTCTGGGATTAATTGATACCAATTACTCTAGGTGTTGCCTGAGCTCTGGGTGGTGCTGGAGAAAGATTAAAAATAACATTTCACAGCTTCTGTGAGTCGTTCTATGTTGTATTTTCTCAGTAGGCAGTAGGTATCACCATTAAATGATTCCTCAAGAGATGCAATCAATGTAGTCACGGGATAGTAATTTACTGACATCAATGTGATCCTGGTGACTCTGAGAAAAATACAAAACCCTCTCCCTCGCTTCCATGAAGACTTTAAATAACATCATTATATTCACAAAATTCACTAATCTTGACCCACTGTTGTTTTGTTCACTGTGTGCCCTCCCAAGTTCACTACGTCCTAACTCAAAGCCCTGCCGGGGAACTCACTTAGACAAGATGATGAATATCCCAATTCAACTTCCTCGCAAGCAGAAGGAGCACCGAGAGAAGTGATATGGAGTATATATAGACCAACCACACAAAGGCCATGATCCCTGGTCATATTTTATTCAGACAACAGTATTTTAACTCATCACGTTCATCATGGCTATCAGGAAACAAAGATCAAGAGAGGTGATCTCATCAAGAGAAGGAAGGAAAATCTTATCTTATAGTCATTCAGAAAACAATACTCAGTAGTGAAGAACTGGCGTGTTTACAACTCCACAACCTTATAACTCCTCGACCTTATCTCAAAGGACAGTCAATATTCTTTCTAAACAGACTCAGTATAAACAGTATAAATATGGCAAAGTAGACTATTCAAATTTAACACAAAAAAAAGCCACGTATATACTTTCTCATAATTCTAAAGTCATCCATTATTACTTTGACCATTCAAATAGTAACTAATATGGTTATTGGAAAGGATTGGATATGATTGTATGTTGTACAAAGGAAGGAAACCTCTAAAATAAAGTTGACATTTCTAACAATCCCTTTTTTAATTTAGTAGCCTAAACAGTCGAGTAGACAGTAGTCTTTCAAATGTAGAATAAAAAAATATGGAAGTGAATTACATTACTTCCATATTACATTTATACATAATTTATAGCATTAGGGCTGAGAGAACAAGACTCAATTAATTGCTTGCTTATTACATTAATTCATGCAATTCCTGACATTAGAGAAAAAGTGTTCTTTGTTGAAAGTTGTTTCTCTAAAAATATGTAAATATGAATGCAAAACAAGCAGAGAGAGGTCAGTGCTTTGGGTCCCATGGAGACCACATAAAGACTGATTCATCTGATGGCTAGGGTGGATTTACATTGTACGTACGTCCATCAAACCCATTGATACCAGGCCCTTAGATGAAGACGGTATTATCAATATCCAAACTAGTAGGAATACATGTTTAAAGTGTACTTATGGTAGAGAAGACTGGTTGGACAAGAGTCATGAACCATCTTCAGACACATTCATTATGATATCAAAAGGCCTGTCTTTCTCACCCATCACAGAGCTCTCCTTTGAGGATGCCTTATAATGGCATAGTGTCATCACTGAGCTGTGGGTCTCAGGATATGAGAGCCATCAGATTAAGACTTAGATTTTTAATTAAATCCTCCAGTTTATTGGAGTGACTGACATCAGCCACCTGGGGCAGGTATAGGCATTCATCTTCTTTTCAACAGATTCTCTATGACTTCATTTCACATCTCTTCATATTTTCTGTCCTGTCAGAGAAGTTCCACATTGAGGACCTGGTGGAAGGCTGGAAGCTGTGAGTTTAGTCTGTAATCGTTCAGTTTACATCACCTTTTGGAATACGTTCTAGGGTTGTGTAACACCAGTGAAGAACATTATAAGAACACTCTTTCAATAGCAATTTCTCAAATGCTGATTACACTTCAGAAGACAACACATGTCATTGTATAGTCTTTATGAAGATACAAAATCTGGTAGAAATTATATTGGAAATATCTAGCTACCCCACATCAATACAGCATCCAGAGAGATGATGGAATACATCAATACAGCATCCAGAGAGATGATGGAATACATCAATACAGCATCCAGAGAGATGATGAAATAATACGAATTTCACTCATTGTTCAGTAATGTCAGTAGTGTGTTCAATAGAGCTAGGCGGAAATCCATGTTAGTGAAAAGGCTGTTCTCTATAATGTAAGCTACTTTCACTACCTCTAAAGTAGCTGAGTTTACTTTGTGTCAAAATCATGCAGTTTGCACTTAGCATGGAATAATTTACCATGTCTTGAGTGCTACTGAACATGAATTTATGAAAACCCTATAGCAATACGGCCAGCGGAGTTACATTAGCAGTCAATTGGGTTAACTATACAGAACAAGTTGTTGACTGTGTTTTGAAAACGTTATGACCACTCTCAAAGGCAATAGGCTATTTAATACATTTAGTAAATAAGCACAAAGTGTAACAATTTAACATCCATTAAGTTATCATCTGGTCACACTCAGAACAATCTCTAAAACAATGAAAAAGTCAAGCATTGACAATAACGCCATGAGCAATACAAACATTTTTATAACTTACATTATCTTATTGGAGAGGGAGCTGGTATCCTTGAAGAATCATATTATCTCCTCTCCTGTCGTCCAACTGGAGTTTGCAGTTTTTGAAAACTTTTGGAAACTTCTTCAAATTCGTGACACGCCGACGTTTGAAAACTTAATTCAGGTAATCGCAATTCAGTGTATAAACGCTAAACACGCACTTATCCCAAAGTCGAAACTCAAATCGATTGATGAACCTTTCCCCGTAACGCAAGATGCTTGAAACAGCAATAAAGCTGTTTTACCGTTCAGGGCCGTGTCCTTGCACACAGCTAGAGGACGTTCTCTCTCCCTCTGGCGCCCCACCCTCAACTAAAGCCAGGCAGGCAAGTCCCAGGGGTTAAGAAAATTTGCTCAAAATGCTGCAAACCCATCCAGAATTCTAAAGCAGTTGCTTCTCCATCACACTGTGAAAATTGACAAATTGGACATTCACAGATTCCACATAATTAGGTCCCATGATAATTGTTTTATTCTGTGTCTGTGACGCTTACTGTTGCAGCATGGACTGACAGCAGGCCACGCCACAATGAAAGTAAACATTTTTTTAATGGGGTAATCTGCGATTGCTACATATATTTTTTTTACTTTTAAATTCATAATACACGTAGCAGTCAATATTGAGTTGCACCCCTTTTGCTCTCAGTCCGTCAGGGCATGGACTCTACAAGGTGTCGAAAGCGTTTCACAGGGACGCTGGCCCATGATGACTCCAATGCTTCCCACAGTTGTGTCAAGTTGGATGGTATCAAGAATAATGGTGGACCATTCTTGATACACACAGGAAACTGTTGAGGGTGAAAAACCCAGCAGCTTTGCCATTCTTGACAAACTCAAACCGGTGAACCTGGCACCTACTACCATACCCCGTTCAAAGGCACTTAAATATTTTATCTTGCCCATTTACCCTCAGAATGGTACACATACACAATCCATGTTTAAATTGTGAGAAGGCTTAAAAATCATTCTTTAACCTGTCTCCTCCCCTGCATCTACACGGATTGAAGTGGATTTAACTGGTGGCATCAGTAAGGGATCATAGCTTTCACCAGGATTCACCAGGTCAGTCTATGTCATGGAAATAGCATGTTCTTAATGTTTTGAAGAATATCTTATAAATGCTTAATGAGCTTAGTTCAACTGTCTAACCCCACCAGAACACCAAATAATAGCCTACTGTATAGCCTCAAAACATGATTAAAACTATAATTTGATATAATGGATGGTCAGTCCTTGCATTCATAGGTCTGTATATTAATTTAAGAGTGGTTACATTTCCCCAGTCTCATCCCTCAGCTGTTTACCGTGGTGGGGCGTCCACTTTGTTATTATTTGAACTGCAGATGTCCCCTTTAAAGCTGCAATATGTAACTTTTTGGGCAACAGACCAAAAAGTAGTGTTATAGATCTGCCATTCTCATTGAAAGCAAGTCTAAGAAGCATTCTATGTGCGCTATTTCTATGCTTCCCGTTCTTGTGTTTTTGCCTGTTTTACTTTACACCAGCTTCAAACAGCTGACAATACAATATTGTTGGTTATGGAAAATATATTTCACAGTGGTTTAGATGGTACAATGATTATCTACACTATACTTGCTTGTTTTGCCAATTAAACTGAAATTAACTATTAGAATTTTAGCAACCATGAAATGGCGGAGTGATTTCTGCATAGTGCATCTTTTATGGAATCTATTGTGAAATTGAACTGAGGGAGGACAGGACTGAAACAAGTTTATGCATAGTGGAATTTAGCATGTAGGCCATGAATGATCCAAGTAATTTGCTTTCAATGGCAGTTTAGAATGATCTTCTTTTGAGACTCTTAACAGGGTTGGATATCTGAATTCAGCCTGGTCTCATAGACTTGATGTACCATAGTAAACATACATCTGGGACACTCAAATTAGTATGATATGTTATGTTTGGTTACATAAAACAGGTTACTTAAGGCAAACATGAAAGGATGGGTGTCTAGCAATCCAAATTTGATTACTGACAACTTTCTAATTTGAGCTAATTAGCAACTTTTCAACTAGTTACTACTTTTTAGCTACTTTGCAACTACTTAGCATGTTAACTAACCCTTCCCGTAACCTTAACCTTAACTCTTTCAGCTAACCCTTGTCCTAACCCTAACCCCTAGCATAGCTAACGTTAGCCACAACAAATTAGAATTCGTATCATATTGTAATGTTTGCAAATTCGTAATATATCATGCGAATTGTTATTTGTAACATAGCGTACAAAATGGATGGACATCCACAAATTAATACCTACCATATGAAACATAATATATCATACTATATGGAGTGTCCTAGATTCACGTACAGAATAATACAAAATGCTCTGAGACCAGGTTGCTGAATTTGCATGCCTTATACACTTCTTCATCTTTTCGTTCTCCAAAGGCTTCACTTTTGTGTAGTTGAGGTTTAACCACAGCCAAAATACAAAAATATATGTCTTCTATTGTTGATAGAACTATTGACTTTATTGTAGCTCCGTAATTGGCTTGGTTGGGGTTCTATAAAGATAATTAGACATGACAGATCTTTAAATACAACTGTGGGAAGCACTTTATCCCATCTTCCAAAACATCCCAAAACAGAATAGAACATTGACAGTTTTATGGGGTGACAAAACAGCTATATACTAACTTTCAGATATGGTTCCCTGAATGACGGACAATAGCCTGGCAAAAGTGATTCCATTTCCAGTTGTGAGTGACCTAAACAGCTGGGGACACAGCTGTTTTATAATGGAGGGGAGGCTTTAAACTATTACAAAAGCCAAATAAATAGCTGTTCTCCTACCAGTACACAATGAATCATGAATCATAGCTGTTCTCCTACCAGTACATAATGAATCATGAATCATAGCTGCTCTCCTACCAGTACATAATGAATCATGAATCATAGCCGTTCTCCTACTAGTACATAATGAATCATGAATCATAGCTGTTCTCCTACTAGTACATAATGAATCATGAATCATAGATGTTCTCCAACCTGTACATAATGAATCATGAATCATAGCTGTTCTCCTACCAGTACATAATGAATCATAGCTGTTCTCCTACCAGTACATAATGAATCATGAATCATAGCTGATCTCCTACCAGTACATAATGAATCATGAATCATAGCTGTTCTTCTACCAGTACACAATGAATCAGGACAAAGGGATGATCAAACACAGCTGATGTTCCCACAGCACTGTCATGTGAGCTAAATAGGGCCAGCATTGATCTCATGTGAACAGTGTTTACATTGTGTGTAAGGGTGGTATACTAACCATAACAACCATATAAATTGAAATGTTGCTAAATAACTTGAGGAAAGCAACACATCTCTGCATCTTGTCCCTATCACCTCCAAAACTTACCATAGCGCAAGCCACTCATTGGCTGACTGGACATGGTGCGCAGATTTAAGGTGCAGTTGTTCACGGTCACAGAGAGAGAATTACCAATTTCAATTGACGTGTGACTTTTCTCCCCCATTAACTTTACAGCTAGAAAAAAAACGTGGAAGGAATCTACCTTATTTTCATTTGCATCAACACCATGCCCATCAACAAGGAAGGAAGGGACTCAGGCAAATACAGATGCTGGTGGTGATAGTTCAGCCAGTCGAGAGATAAAGGGCCAATGCCCTTTGTATAACTCTTAAGGCAACAGGCAGGCAATGAAGAAAAACAATGAGCATGATGACATCAAGAAACTAGGCATAGTAATCACATTGAACAGGTTGAGCAAACCTAAACATGACCCCAGACGACGTATTATTCATTACCTGAATAAGTAGAAGCCTAAGGACACTCAAAGGACTTGGTATTCATGGTACCTCTCCGGTCTCATTCATATATAAACGGAGGGTAACCTGATTGATTTAATAAACAAAATGTGCTGGAAGGTATCAGTGTGGAATTTTGGAAACGCAGGACTCAAAAATGTCAGTCAGGGATCATGCAGTTCATTAAATGTTTAATTTCCAGCATTTCATTTCAACGCCCCTTGTAATGCAGCACGGGACTCCCTGGTGATATTATGTTATTGTTCACTCCTTTCATCTAATTTATTTACACATTCAAGAATGTATTTAATATGATGAGCCTTCAGAGTGAACATTCCACAGTGAGGTCCACTCAATTATCTGCTCTTAGAGTTTCAGCACATTTTAATAAATCGCCAACGGCTGTACATTAGAGTTCAATTACTGTTATCAAACAAACACTAAAAAGGGAGAAGAGAAGGTCATCTTCAAAGCTTGGCTACATAAACACAGCAAATGAGTTAAATACATTTCAAGTGGAGACAGCAGTCGAGAGGGATGTTTTGTTCTGGATAAATCTATTTAAATAACCCATCAGCAGACTGTTGCTGTCTCTACGGTGTGGAGCACTGGCACGCTTTAATATGTCCTAGTTCAACATCACTATGGAAATGTATAAAATGATGAACAATGACCTAAATACTATAATTGATTTGTTTTAATAAATGGGCAAATGTGTCCTTCATAAGTACACATCAATAAATGAAATGAACAATTTAGAAATATTAGAAACACAAAACTCACTCAGAAACTTCTGCATATTTGAGGTTGGACTGATCTACTGCTGAGTCAAAGATAAGAGCATACAAAAGTACAAGTTTCGTGAAGGGAAGGGCTTTCAACTAAAGTGACATTACTGTACCCCTGGAATTACTTCTCTATGGGGCGGTTTCCTGGACACAGATCAAGCCTAGTCCTAGACTAAAAAGAATGCACAATGGCTAATCTCCATTAAAATAGCTTCTTAGTCTAGGGCTAGGCTAAATCTATGTCCAGGAAACCAACTGTATATGTCCCCTTCTTGTTGCTCCCTCACCCAAGAGGTTACCAAAACAAAGTAAACATGAACAAAAGGCCTCCTCTTGCTTGGACAGTTTTGTTTACTAAAGCAGACATTATCAGTATATACAAACAGGTCACCAACCATCATTCAATTTACATATTTTATTTCAATTGTGTTGATGCAGAAATGACAGTCCTTTCACTCGAGAAAATAAGACAAATAGATACTGTGTTGAAAACACTGTAAAGGGCAGATCAATGTCGCCTGGAAATAGGGGATTATATCTACTGTCTACTTGAAGCATTGGGATACTGACTGTATGTAAAATTCATGAGAAATGTGGTATTTTTTGAACTGCAAAACGAGTACGTTCCCAAAATGTGCATGCATACAAAGGGGATATGCGTGTTACACAAACGTGTTATCAAACTACAGGGAATAGGTTGTTTGTGTAAACTAATATAAGGAGTATATTAGCAGGGGATAAATGCACTGTTTTAACATACAGGCTCAGGAAGTCTTTAGTGAGCAACTCACTAGTTATGGACAGCCATGTTGGAAGCTCCACAGCATTAGTCTAATATGGAGACACAGATGTCATTGTTGTTTACAGTGATGTTGGGGCAGAATTGCTTTCGTCAGACGGATACAGCTGGGGTTGCTGTAGATTATAGGGTAACGGTCTCAGTTCTTCTGGGCCAGATCAGCGATATAGTGATACAGTGACGCCGGGGGACAATGGGTCTCATTCTTTGCCAGTGGTAAGCAACTTCAGGGCCTTCTGCAGATTCTGCACCGCCGTGCCCACGTCTTCGTACTGCAGGGCACTGCCGGCATACTTGCAGTACTTCTGAGCCCTGGTGTAGTCCTCTGGCGTGAGGCGCACGTCACCTACCGAGACAAAGAATAAGGAGTTCCTTTGAGATAAGTGTAATTATTGAAAATAAAAGTTACATTCTATAACGTGATCTCTTAATTAAGAGAGATTGTGTGTGAGTAACACACGCCACTCCTATTTCACTCCCTCACTGACCCGCCCTATTAGGTCATAAATTGTCTGAGCCAGACCAGCCTGAAACAGCTCTCTGATTTCTCCCTTAACTCAAAACGTATTTCACAAATCCAACCCCACTCTGCAATATCACCAGAATTTGAGACACTGGCCATGAGTCCCATGACCATTTTTACAATATAAGACACTATTTATAACTCTTAAAGAACCATGTCAGTCTAGACACATATTCTAAGCATTTTCAATTTCTTCAGAATTTAAAATGGTTTAGAGCACATTTGTGGTAAGATGAACATAAACATTGAATGGTGTGTATTCAAATGATAGGTTTCTTGTGTATATGTTAAGTAATGTTAATGCCTATTTATCGGTAATGACAATGACTAAGAACATGTGGTTTTGCAACTTGTTAAAAACTAGAGGGAGAAAAAACTGAGGTGAATAATAACATGATTCAGGATAATTGCTTACCTTTTCACTCCGCAACAGTGAGTGATATACTAAAATATGATGATCATGGACCAAATTTCCCCAATCTTGCTTTGTCTACCGGTGACTGTCCCATTTAAATAAACATTACGGGCAGAAAGTACTCATGTACTGGCCACATGGCAAGGGATGTATTTGTGGCTTGCCACAAGAAGCTCCTATTTACCACCAGCCATTTAAATGATAGGGTTAGGCTGAGGTTGGGTAGATTCTGAACACTTGTGTTAAATCAAGGCAGACGCTGATGGGCATTAAGGTAATTTTATAACCTTGGCCCTTCAGAATATACCACTACGAAAATGCTGTTCCATCTGAGGAAAGATTTGCACAGCTCTGAGGGTGGTTACTCTACTTAATATTTGGGGGCAGGTTAAATGGTCTGGTCAAAGACCATCACTGCACTCTCAACTGTTTTCAAAACATCGGCTAAAGCCTCCTCAAATAGAGAAACAGAATGTCAATATTCGAACGTTTATCTGTTTCTTCTTATTTTGCTTGGCTTTAAATGTCAGAAATTAAAGTGATACTCAGGAATTTGGCAATGAGGCCCTTTATTTACATCCCTAGAGTCAGATCAACTCGTGGATACCATTCTTATGTCTACGCGTCCAATATAAAAGGAAATTAGAGGTAGTTTTGTGAGCCAATGCTAACTAGCATTAGCACAACGGCTGGAAGTCTATGGGTATCTGCTAGCATGCCAGTCATTGCGCTAACGCTAGTTAGCAATTGAGCTAGTGCTAGGCCAAATCACAGGTGAACAGCATTTTGTAAATATTATACTGGACACTTTTATTCTATAAACTTCTAGCAGAGAATTTTTTTAATTTGCCTCAGTGTATTTGGTCATGTTATGTAAATAAGGTATGTAAGGCTGTAACGTAACAAAATGTTGAAAAAGTCAAGGGGTCTGAATACTTTCCCAATGCACTGTACGTCCTGTGTAACACTATCAAACTGTCTCCTGCTGAGTAAGCCATGTAATTATCACCTCTCATGCCAACCAAACGCTGTGTTTTCTGCTCTCTATTCATTAACATTTACTAAGGGTGCATTGTCATGACACTGCAATTGGTAATGTAGTCATTTTCTTTTCATCAGCCAGTGATTATTTGGGTTTTGTCTGTGGTCATATTTTTCCCACCAGTGCTGGAAACCAAGAGCCCAAAGTCTGTTTTCCATAAAGCATTTTATGAGGAGTCCTGCCGTGTGCCAGTCTTTCTCCACAACTCACGCCCCCCACCCTTCGTCTCCTCACAGCCAGGATGTGGTGGTTTTGGGGTGGGGTGAGGTGAGTTGAGCCCCAGGGTGCCTGGTGAAGGGAAGGGGGTACTATGTGATCCCTGTCCTGTTCTCACTCCTTACCTTCCTGTTCTGACTCCTTACCTTCCTGAGTGGCACTCCGCAGTGAGGGGTCGACCGCTGGAATGCTTCGGGGAACAGGCACTGGTTTAATGGCTTCTCCTGCTAACACAGGGGAAAAGGGCAGAGTTAGTCCAGTCCACTTCTCTAGTCCACCCAGAACCTCTAGAGTCCAGGAAAAACAACACAGGGCACTGTCAACTTCTGCTACGCCACAACCAAGAAATGTGTTGGCTATCGCTGGGATATGACTTGATGATGTATAAAGACAAGTGGTTTGAATGCACTTAGAACGCAGGCCTCAGTCCATTCACTCCAGCCAAACAGATGATTTACTGCGGATCAATTATAAAAACAAGGTCACATTTGATGTCATCTGGAACAATGTTCATTTTGCTCCTCACAGCCAATGTATAGACTCCTGAAACAGGTTCCAGCTACATGGTCCAAAAAAACAAGGAGAGTCCTGGGGGAAATCTGTGCAGCTATATTTCATGTGTTTGTATTGCAGGGTCTGCAGCGTGGCGTGCCGCCCCCCGATTCAATTAGCGCCAGAGCACCTCTGGGGTCACTGGGTGGAGACCAGTCATTTCCTCTGTGCCTGGGAGCCAGTGAGCTAATCACAGCGGACACAGGCAGGCCCTGGGCCTCCGGGGGAAAGCACCCTATCAGGGCTTCAGACTGGACCCTGCTCTCACTGACCCCTGCCTTCAACCCTGGAGCTGCTCTTTAAAAGGTAGAGTGAGAGAGTGATAGCAGGGAAAACAGGAAGACACGCAGGGTAAAGTCATCAAGGCCAAGACCAGGACCGACCTCTGCCGCCCACGGCCTGCCAAGACTGAGTGAATAAGATAACTATAATAAATCTCAACTGTCCATATAACATCCACAACCTATGTTGATGTCCTTTATCATCAACAGCAACCTTAATGAGTATGTGGCATATTAATAATAACCACTAGAGAATGAATAAACAAACATATCTCGCTGGTCTTTGTCTGGTGGGGCTGTTACAAATGACTGAGTGTTGGCTGCTTTGTGTGAGGCAACTGTCCCCTGGGTGATATGGGACACAACAAGTCAGCAGCAAAGAAAGCAGTCATTAGGGTTCATTACACAATCCTGTCTCTCCGCTCACAAAAGACCTGCCAAGGAAAAATGCCAAAATATACAAGACGGGTATAATGGCAAAGTGTATCCCATAGGCTTGAGCTGAGCTGTACTCAAGTTACGCCAGGGGGAACACCACTCTGTTATAGAAGTTTTCGAAAACTCGTCAGATGAAGAATTAGCCTAGTCAAACTAGGCAGACAAATAATTAGTCAAGTCTATGTAGTCTTCATCATAACAATTATGTCTCTCTGCTAGAGCTGAACATGTTTGTAATCACAAGGTAAGACTGCACCGATCCATCTAAAGATATGAACAGCTCATGGGTAGCATTCTAAAGGCTCTGATGAGTGTTGTGGATGACAGGGTGGTGTGTAGAGGTCCTATACTGTACCTGCAGGTGGAGGGAGCTCTGCAGGTGTGTTGGCTGGGCAGTGGGCTCCAGGGGGGGGATGTGGATATTGTTGTAGTTGGTGGGGGGGTAGGGGGGACCCCCCATGGACCCAGGCCCCTGGTTTGGATCCCCGAAGCCGGGTTGGGAATGGGGTGGAGACTGGGGCTGAGCAGACTGGGAAGAGGGTCCCCCTCCACCCTCAGCACCATACTCCTCATCTGGGGAGACGAGGAGGGGGGGAAAAAAGACAGGAGGAATTTAAGATATGTAGTTTGCAGTCCCTCAGGCCTCGGTCATGGAGCTCATATTGTTTGCACACAGATTTATACTAAACTTTTCACGTTGACAATGGACAACTAGCCTGCCCCCATATCACGTCAGTTATCATCTGATAAGGGTGAACTTACGCAAGACTGAATGTTAAGTACTGATATCAGGTATAAATCTATAAAAAAAATATATAAAAAAAATCTATTACGGCGGATGAAGTCAGAGGACAACATGCAGATATACTGCCCACTGAGTTACATCATTACCTTGATGACCCCCCTATCCACATGGACAGGACAGTAGTGGAGAAAGTGGAAAGTTTTAAGTTCCTCGGCATACACATCACGGACAAACTGAAATGGTCCACCCACACAGACAGAGTGGTGAAGAAGGCGCAACAGCGCCTCTTCAACCTCAGGAGGCTGAAGAAATTCGGCTTGTCACCAAAAACACTCAAACTTCTACAGATGCACAATCGAGAGCATCCTGTCGGGCTGTATCACCGCCTGGTACGGCAATTGCTCCGCCCACAACCGTAAGGCTCTCCAGAGGGTAGTGAGGACTGCACAACGCATCACCGGGGGTAAACTACCTGCCCTCCAGGACACCTACACCACCCGATGTCACAGGAAGGCCAAAAAGATCATCAAGGACAACAACCACCCGAGCCACTGCCGGTTCACCCCGCTATCATCCAGAAGGCGAGGTCAGTACGGGTGCATCAAAGCTGGGACCGAGAGACTGAAAAACAGCTTCTATCTCAAGGCCATCAGACTGTTAAACAGCCACCACTAACATTGAGTGGCTGCTGCCAACATACTGACTTAAATCTCTAACCACTTGAAATAATAGGATTGGATGTAACAAATGTATCACTAGCCACTTTTAACAATTTTGTATATGTTTACATATCCGACATTACTCATATCAAATGTATACACTGTACTCTAAACCATCTACTGAATCTTGCCTACGCCGGTCAGCCATCGCTCATCCATATACACTGCTCAAAAAAATAAAGGGAACACTAAAATAACACATCATAGATCTGAATGAATGAAATAATCTTATTAAATACTTTTTTCTTTACATAGTTGAATGTGCTGACAACAAAATCACACAAAAATTATCAATGGAAATCAAATGTATCAACCCATGGAGGTCTGGATTTGGAGTCACACTCAAAATTAAAGTGGAAAACCACACTACAGCCTGATCCAACTTTGATGTAATGTCCTTAAAACAAGTCAAAATGAGGCTCAGTAGTGTGTGTGGCCTCCACGTGCCTGAATGACCTCCCTACAACGCCTGGGCATGCTCCTGATGAGGTGGCGGATGGTCTCCTGAGGATCTCCTCCCAGACCTGGACTAAAGCATCCGCCAACTCCTGGACAGTCTGTGGTGCAACGTGGCGTTGGTGGATGGAGCGAGACATGATGTCCCAGATGTGCTCAATTGGATTCAGGTCTGGGGAACGGGCGGGCCAGTCCTTAGCATCAATGCCTTCCTCTTGCAGGAACTGCTGACACACTCCAGCCACATGAGGTCTAGCATTGTCTTGCATTAGGAGGAACCCAGGGCCAACCGCACCAGCATATGGTCTCACAAGGGGTCTGAGGATCTCATCTCGGTACCTAATGGCAGTCAGGCTACCTCTGGCGAGCACATGGAGGGCTGTGCGGCCCCCCAAAGAAATGCCACCCCACGACTGACCCACCGCCAAACCAGTCATGCTGGAGGATGTTGCAGGCAGCAGAACGTTCTCCACGGCGTCTCCAGACTCTGTCACGTCTGTCACGTGCTCAGTGTGAACCTGCTTTCATCTGTGAAGAGCACAGGGCGCCAGTGGCGAATTTGCCAATCTTGGTGTTCTCTGGCAAATGCCAAACGTCCTGCACGGTGTTGGGCTGTAAGCACAACCCCCACCTGTGGACGTTGGGCCCTCATACCACCCTCATGGAGTCTGTTTCTGACCGTTTGAGCAGACACATGCACATTTGTGGCCTGCTGGAGGTCATTTTGCAGGGCTCTGGCAGTGCTCCTCCTTGCACAAAGGCGGAGGTAGTGGTCCTGCTGCTGGGTTGTTGCCCTCCTACGGCCTCCTCAATGTCTCCTGATGTACTGGCCTGTCTCCTGGTAGCGCCTCCATGCTCTGGACACTACGCTGACAGACACAGCAAACCTTCTTGCCACAGCTCGCATTGATGTGCCATCCTGGATGAGCTGCACTACCTGAGCCACTTGTGTGGGTTGTAGACTCCGTCTCATGCTACCACTAGAGTGAAAGCACCGCCAGCATTCAAAAGTGACCAAAACATCAGCCAGGAAGCATAGGAACTGAGAAGTGGTCTGTGGTCACCACCTTCAGAACCACTCCTTTATTGGGGGTGTCTTGCTAATTGCCTATAATTTCCACCTGTTGTCTATTCCATTTGCACAACAGCATGTGAAATTTATTGTCAATCAGTGTTGCTTCCTAAGTGGACAGTTTGATTTCACAGAAGTGTGATTGACTTGGAGTTACATTGTGTTGTTTAAGTGTTCCCTTTATTTTTTTGAGCAGTGTATTTACATGTACATACTCGTATTCATTCCTTTACTCTTGTGTGTATAAGGTGGTTGTTGTGAATTTGTAGATTACTCGTTAGATACTACTGCATGGTCGGAACTAGAAGCACAAGCATTTCGCTACACTCGCATTAACATCTGCTAACCATGTGTATGTGACAAATAAAATTTGATTTGATTTGCTGTGGCAACAATATTAGAGGCTGACTCAAGATTGTAGGGTACAACAATAACTCAACCAAAAACGCCACAAACACTTTTTCAAAGCACAACAGAATGCTACACTTTATCTTGGTAAATCCCTTTCAAAAACATTTCCCACATTTTTTTTTTTTCAATCATGTGGATTTTACTTCTGAAGCTTCAATTCACAATATGCTTCAATCCTATCTGAAGTCCATGATTGGTTAATTTTTCACTGTGGAGACCCTGGCGTGGGTATGCTTCAAGATGAAACTACGAGCACCACCAGGTCCCAGACCAGCCATCTTCTCCTCACACCGTCTTGTGCAAACAGGAGGAATGAGTCACCAAGGAGGCCCTTTTTTCCTTCATGCAACCAGTGATGCAAAGGAACGTTACAGGAAACCTTACAGCCATGGAAGTGGATATGAGCTTCCAACACACAAGGACAGCTTCTTGGCATGGATTGGCTGAGATGAATTAGAGATGGCCACTTTGGGGCAATGTGCCGAGTGCCGACATACTGCTCAAACGGAACGATGTGAACACTAAGTTGTGGAGAAACATACCAGGCATTAAGCCTAAGTTTTCTTATGCAAAGATGAAACCTAAGATTAAAAGAGAAGAATTTGAGAAATGACAACATATAAAAGACTACACATATTTGACTTTAAAAGACTCTTCAGACAAAAACAAGACTTCAAAAAGTGTCAAGTGTTTTGTGTGTATTGAACTTCAATGGGCTTAACAGGAAAAGGTTATCTACTCAGTCTTTGAGCTGCGATATACACCATATGTTTCTAAAACACAGTGAGCCAAATCCCAGAAGAACAAGCTTAAATACTGTAATGCCGAGAGAGAAAAAGGAGGAAATTCCATTTCATGGGTATGGCGCCTGTTTTTAAGACTCATTAAAAGTAATACTACGCTTAAAAACATATTTTGGAGTGACCAGATTTAATTTAAAGAAAATATTAACCCCAAACATATTTTCAGAGATTAAAAATCATACATTGTATGTGCCTGCATGTGCTAGATTTGTAACCACTTTGGAAATAGATCCCTAACCTCCATAAAATGACATTATGAAAAACAGACCTTAACACATTCTCATAGATGTTTCTGTGTCAGTCTTAAAACCATTTCCTCTGCCAATATTTGTGTTTCGCTAGCATATTGTCCAGTTTCCCCCCAGACTCAAGGTGAAATAATATGGCTGGGGGAGGCTAACACAAATAAACTAGGTCTAGGCGTATGTGACTACGTCTGCATTCGTCGAAGTGCGAAAGGCCGTTAGTCTACAGGGAGACCCGGAGGATTGAGGGGCTAATTGGAGGGAGTAGACCACATGAGGATGGGGAGGCCTGGTCCCAGAACATCTCTCTGAGATACGGAGAACTATGGAGCTGTGTAACAGGAACCGGGTATTTTCCCTGCAGACACTCTCCCCTGACTCTCCCTGCTCTGCTCTGGTCACTCACAGCCCAGCTCTGCACAGCCTCAGCCTCACACACTGAGCAGCATTGTATCCTACTTACTTACAGAGGGGGATCTTGATTGCTCCGAGATAAATCCCCCCACCTCACTCCTCTCTTTGGATCAGATGAAACTCCCACGATTAGAGCCACGTGAGAGACAGACAGTAAAGATAAAGTCTCACATTATGTCTGAATCAGTGAAAGGAGCAGAGACAGGAGCTGCAGTTGAGCGTTTCGCCAATAGCCCACTTAATCTTGATTTGAGCCAATAACAGTTGGGAGTGATGGGCGTTTTAAATGGGTGTTGACAGCGACTCTAGCACAAGGGCTTGGTTCAGTCTGACCCAATAAATGGCCAGCAGGGTGAAAAAATGCACAGGGATAATGAGTGACAGAGACTGTGAAGAAGGGATCGTAAACAGATGGAAAGATTTTATCGAATGCAAGTCTCAAGGCTCGGAATTCTGCCTTGTGCATAGGACAGACAATGCCAAAGATTGAAAGGATACGCATTAAATTCAGTCCTGCAGTCACAGACCAGTGATACACTGCATAGAAACTTTCCTCCTCATAATGACACGCCGAAACGATATATATTTTAAACCAATAATAAGATTCAAAACAAAGTAGCCGCAAGGCAATTTTTGTGCTGATTCTTATCAGAGTTGAGCTGATTACAGTCTTCTCAAACATGGCAGATGGATAATGTAATTGATTGGCGACTGCAGAGGTTCTGAATGTTCTGAAAGAGTCCCTAATCCTAACGAGACTGAAAAAGACACTTCAGCACATTACTGATGCCCTTGAGAAAACGTTGACAGTATTTGTAGCTTGTGAAGTTGAATTGAGAGTTAAACTCTACTTTCCATGCTTTGCCCTCAACACATTGGTTATTTGAGATGTGACCTTATTTTTTCATGAAATGTTAAGGAATCAAATACGTCTGTACTAGTTTCCATCGTTTGGTGGCATGGCTACAAAACAAGCGGGCCTTCTCTGACTGGACTTGTGGGCAACATGGCAAGCAGCTTGCACTTGTTTGTTCTGCCTCTGGCTCGCTCTTCCATCGGGACAGGGTTCCGCACCACGGTTGAGGCTTGGGGAAAATATGCTAATCAACAAAGTTGCTTCCTATTGGCTCTCCGTCATTTCAACAGTGTTTTCCTCCATTCCGTTCCCCTTGCTAATCATCTCTTCCTCCTTGGAAGTGGAAAGTCAAGCAAATATGTATCTGAGACAATGCAGTCACTGTGGGCCCTAAACAAAGCAAGATTTATTCCCACACGTAGGTTTCAATAACCTACTAAACAGGTCAAATATAAGACAGTAAAACCAATAACATGTCAAAATGGCTATGAATCTAAAATAAGCTAATAGAAAAATCTGAAAATCTATCCCATATCAAAATACAGTAAAACCAATCAAGAGTAAAAAGCCGAAAATCCCAAGAATGAACACCCAAAGTACAGTCTCTGCTCATCATTGTAACACATCCCATTTTATTTTCCATTTACACTCTGTTTTCATGTAATGATGAGCAATGGGTCACCCTCTTCCTGAGTTGTTTGACAGACATGTGGAAACAGTGAGATGCAGTGATAAGATCCGGATGTGTGTGGACTGAGTTAGACTCAATACAAGGGAGAGGAGAGAGTATGATATCAGCTTTCTCTTGCCAATGTTACACCTCAGTGGGAATAACTATGCATGATGTCACCACTAACAGAGGGAGGCCTGCATTCAAGACAGGCGGGAGGGAGGTGAGGGACATTACTCTCCCCACACAAAGAGATGAACTACACCAGAAAGCAGTCTACGTCTAAAACTAGCCTTCAGACAGTCATACTGTCACTTCTATTCATTTGTGTGGCTAAAACAAAAGAGACGAAATAAGGGACAGACCAGCCACATGTTGATGTAGAGACCCTGTCCCCATAGTTTCAGTCTGGGTTGGGTCGCAGTAGAGTGGAGGGCTCCAGAGATGACTTCATCGCTGACACGTGGTGCTCAGGTCAAACGTACTGTATCACGCCCAGCAGATGTTCAGAGAGGAGCACAGTGATATAACCGCGCCATGGTCTGCTTCATATCATACTCTAACAGGTGGTTAGGAGGGTCCCCCAGCCCTGTCCACCACAGGCAACTGCTCAACTGGGGGCATCCGTACCGCCTGGCCAACCACTCAGTTCTAAGTCTGAGATGTAGTTAGTCTTGGTCTCTAAAGGGTGTTAAAATGTACACTGACAGACAGACATGGGCCCTCACACACAAACCAACATAAGTCTGATGTATGTAACACTATAATACACACTCATTTTAAGACTGTTCTCAACCAGTGGATGTCAGCTGCAACCTTCAATCCAAAGGTTTAGTGACATATACTTCTTACACCACAGCCACAGGGTAAAACGATCTACCCTGGGCCCTTCCTGACCCTCTAAGGATAAGGGGTTGAAAACAAAAATGAATTAAACAAATATCAGCTCTCTCTCACACACACACACACACAAAGCCACTGCAAGCCTCCGCTGCTGCACTCTCAGACTTGATAAGGCACACAATGACGGCCAACCTTTACTTAATGAAGCAGCACGTCACCCAGACGGAGGAGAGCGGGTCTAAAGGCTCCTGAAGGAAAGGCCAGGAGAAGAGGTATTTTCTTAACGGGTCATAGTTTGTTTGGGTGGCTGTGCTGATAGAATATCAGTCCTTACCATATGTTTCCTCTTCATAGCCAGCAGGGCCAGCCTGTGGGGTTTCACCACTCTTCAGACAGTTGTGGATGTAAGTGGCCTTCCATCTCGCATACTTCCTGTGCTGGATGTTCTGAAAAAGGGTAAGGAGAGAGGGAGGTGGTGGTGAATAACACAGAAATAATCAAGATAAGAGAAGTGAATTAACAGCAATTAGACAAACAATGGAGACTGGAGGAAAGGGCTTACGATACGATATGTTTGGATTTTCTTGTGGCTTACGGTGGAGGGATGGGGACAAGGTGAAGAAATTGCTGTGGTTTCTAACACACAGGTCACGAAATTCATTAGAAGTTCTATGGACCTCATTTAAAAGTTCCCTCCTTGGTAATCTTATCTGTGGATTAATTAACTGGAAATTCATTGGAGGAGCTAGTGAAAAACTTCACTAAACTACAGATTCACTTTAGTCAACAAGTAAATCCAGGTAGTTTCTGATTTAGCACAATTAATTAAAGTCGATGACTATCAGTCACATGCACAGATGTAATTGCCCGGTACAATGAAAACTAAAAGTCAAGTAATTTATAAAGCAACTAACACTATCATAATTCTAATCTAATCTACCCCTGGAGATAACAATATACTAGACCTGAGGGAAGGATTAGGACTGATGATAGCTACGATTTAACAGGCTCACATACAATCTGAAGAAGCTCACTAAATCACCATCCACTAAAAGTTTTGTCCTTCCCCTCTCTGGTGCTGAAATGTCCTTTTTTTGTAAGAAATCCAATCTCCCACAATGCATTTTGACGTGCTTTGTATAAAAACGTATCTCCAGTAATCAGCGAGTGGGGGACTCTGAGGCGCCATTGTCTGGGTTAGTGTTACAGAGAAAAAGCTCCGTGTTAAGGCAGCCTGTCCAATGAGCTTTCTAAAGCGGGAAAATGCCTGGCCCTTAGGGGGGAGAGAGCAGCCATTCAATGAAACATTGTCTGTCATCTGCCACAGTACATCTGCAGCCATGGAGACCCATGGATATCCTTTAAAAGGGCCTCTGCTGCAGAGATATAGTCTGTCTAGTTGTCTACTGTCCTGGACTGGGCTGGAGAGTCTACACGTTACGGTCTTCACTATTTTCCCCCTCTTATTCTTTCCATGTCTTGGATTTTTTATGGATTTGAGAGCAGCTGTGGACTGATGGAAGGATGGAAATGTCGATAGCCAGTTCATAATACTTCAGACACATTCACACAGTGTAAATGTATTAATGTGCTGAAATAAAAAGTAAGATGTATTTACAATATAATCTAGTCTATAGGCTCTATAGGGTAGGATAAGGGTATTTCATATTGATGACTTACCTCCTCTGATAACTCGCCGAAAACTGACAGGACATCTAACAAAAGGCTAGATGTGTAGAAGGACTTAATCATATTCCTGCAAAGAAAGACAAATATATAAAAAGAAAAATGTTAAAATTCATCCCACTGTTGGATTCTTAATTAAGGCATACTGAAGCCATTTAAACTCAAGTGTTTAAAACCTGCCAGCCAATTGTGACAAATGTTTACAACAAGAAATGCTGCTTCACAGAACATGGATAATTCAATAACTCTCAAATAAACTCAGCAAAGAAACATCCCCTTTTCAGGACCCTGTCTTTCAAAGATAATTTGTAAAAATCCAAATAACTTCATAGATCTTCATTGTAAATGGTTAAAACGCTGTTCCCCATGCTTGTTCAATGAACCATAAACAATTAATGAACATGCACCTGTGGAACGGTCGTTAAGACACTAACAGCTTACAGACGGTAGGCAATTAAGGTCACAGTTATGAAAACTTAGGACACTAAAGAGGCGTTTCTACCGACTCTGAAAAACACCAAAAGAAAGATGCCCAGGGTCCCTGCTCATCTGCGTGAACGTGCCTTAGGCATGCTGCAAGGAGGCATGAGTACTGCAGATGTGGCCAGGGCAACAAATTGCAATGTCCGTACTGTGATACACCTAAGACAGGGAGACAGGACGGACAGCTGATCGTCCTTGCAGTGGCAGACCACGTGTAACAACAACACCTGCACAGGATCGGTACATCCGAACATCACACCTGCGGGACAGATACAGGATGGCAACAACAACTTTTTTGCTGAGTTTCTGTGGGTTTGTCTCTTATGTGGTTGCATGATAATTGGATTCAAGGATCCAAACAGGTCCAGAATGACTAAACTAACCGTCTTGCGATTCAAATAGCAAACTATTTGCCCTGATACAACATTAGTCATGACACTAAGAGAGAGGACTGTGGGTCTGGAGTCAGAGTTCAGAGAGGTCACCACTTGTGGGCATTCAGTGTAGATCACACGAGCGGAACCAGGGAGGGTAAACATGTCATAAAATACCACAGCTGGTTCCAGGAAGCATAAACACAGGGACGTAAAAGACACAGAAACATGCTTTCTGGGGGCTTCCAGTCCAGAGGTGTGTCATGTCAATATAAGCCTTGTAGTGGAGCCGTACAGAGCAGTGCAGAGCGGAAAGTAGACCAATGTATTGAAAGGCTGAAGGAAGTTTCTTATTTCAGGGTTAGTTCCCATAAACATTCAACTCTGCACCTCCACACATGACATAAAATAACATTTATGGCGTGTTTATATAGGTCCAGTTTCTTGTAAATCAATACTTTTTGTGCCGGAGTGGAATATTAATATAGCCTAATTTTTGTAATTCCAACTTGTATTTTCAAAGTTTTTCCAAATGTGGTTCTACATAGAACTGCTGGCACCAGCTTCACTACAGACAGAAATTATGACAATCTATCCATCCATTTACCCATCCATCTCCATATACTGTGTATTTGGAAAGTATTCAGACCCCTTGACTTTTTCCACATTACAGCCTTATTCTAAAATGTATTCATTTGGTTTCCCCCCTCAATCTACGCACAATAGCCCATTATGACAAAGCAAAAACATTTTATATAACAACAAAAAAACAGAAATATCAAGTTTACTTAAGTATTCAGACCCTTTACTCAGTACTTTGTTGAAGCACCTATGGCAGTGATTACACCCTTTAGTCTTCTTGGGTATGACGCTACAAGCTTGGCACACCTGTATTTGGGGAGTTTATCCCAATCATCTCTGCAGATCCTCTCAAGCTCTTTCAGGTTGGATGGGGAGCGTCTCTGCACAGCTATTTTAAGGTTTCTCCAGAGATGTTCGATCAGGTTCAAGTCCAGGCTCTGGATGGGCCACTTAAGGACATTCAAAGACTTATCCCGAAGCCACTCCTGCCTGGTCTTTCCTGTGCTTAGGGTCATTGTCTTGTTGGAAGGTGAACCTTTACCTCAGTCTAAGGTCCTGAGCGCTCTGGAGTAGGTTTTCATCAAGTATCTCTCTGTACTTTGTTCCATTCATCTTTCCCTCGATCCTGACTAGTCTCCCAGTCCCTACCGCTGAAAAACATCCCCACAACATGATGCTGCCACCACCATGCTTCACCGTAGAGATTGTGCCAGGTTTCCTCCAGAAGTGACACTTGTCATTCAGGCCAAAGAGTTCAATTCTGGTTTCATCAGACCAGAGAATATTGTTTCTCATGAACTTAGAGTCCTTTGAGTGCCTTCCGTCTGGCCATTGTACCATAAAGACTGTTGGAAAGGCATTCCAGGTGACTACCTCATGAAGCTGGTTCATAGAACGCCAAGAGTGTGCAAAGCTGTCAAGGCAAAGGGTGGCTACTTTGAAGAATCTTTTGATTTGTTTAACACTTTTTTGGTTACTACATTATTCCATGTGTTATTTCATAGTTTTGATGTCTTCTATTATTCTACAATGTAGAAAATAGTAAAAAACAACAAAAAACAAATGAGTAGGTGTGTCCAACCTTTTGACTGGTACTGTGTGTGTGTGAGATATATATAGAAATAAAACTATTGGCCTCAAGTGCATTCAATTATTAGACACTGGTTTAATTTAATGTCTTCAATTTCCTATAAAAACAAATTGTGACCCTGAAACCATACTGCGTCCTTTCTTCAATATACGCAGTATAGAGCAGCCACTCACCCCCTCTCTGTCTGTGGCCATGATTAATCCAGACTGACCACACTTCATCCATTCCTATTTAAATGGTCTGCTTCTCTAAAAACCAGTCCTGCACAGCGCCATGGAAACCATCCTGATGTCTGGGACGATCACAGTAAATGGCTTCACACCGGCTCACCTAAACCTGAGGTTAATTAAGATTGGATTCAGTGAGAGGACGATTCAAGGCCATACCGCAACTTCTGCAGACCTAACTGAAGGTTGTGCAATGTTTTTGTGGGTTTGTTATTCATCTCACTGTGGTGTTGTGGAAACAAGATGGTGAGACGAAAAGAAAAACAAAATGCATCTTGAAGAACAATTCATGGCTGCTAGTAAGACTACTAGCTAGCCTGTTGACAAATGGAGACGCAGGCCTTTTGCAGATTGTTCAACTCTGCCCACTTCTCAGCTGTACACATCTGATGTACGTCGTTGGCATTTGGTGTCATGACGCAGAGGGTGGGTCGTGGGGAAGGGGAGGTAAATGTGAAAACAGAAAGGGCTGAAACACCATGGAGGTTCATTTACAGCACATTCCAGCCTACATTCTCAACACAAGTATGCGCTTTCATGGCTTTTATCTGGCTGGTCAGCACATTGGACAGGAACTGTGCCTGCCTCAGGCTATTTACATGCATTATGTCAAAGGCTCTGGACAGAGATCCTCACAAGAACTCAGTGATGGACTTCCACCCTCCAGCTATGAGATATTTTATCTCAACCCACTTTCATGCACTGTATCTTTTTTCAATATGAGGAAAACATCTTTCACTGGAACAGATGGATTTGAAAACACACTTATTTTTTTACAACTGACCTGAGCTTAATTCTGAAAGACATGTCAACACTGGTAACCTTGTCCCCAGGCTCAATTGACACCGTACTGTATACAGAGCCTGTGCTTCAAAGTGGAACTTGAAAAGGGGTGTAGTACAGAGCTACAGTTGTATTAGATGTGACTATGAAAATTTTTGAAAATCGCCTAGCAAAATAAATGTATTACATTAACCATATTGTTTATAAATTGATTCGGAGTTCAGGCATATAAAGTTTAAATGTAAAAAATATTTCTAAGATGCGTACTTTGAGATTTTCCAAACTCACTTATTTGTTTAAATCACTTGCTCCACACGCTTTGAAGACCACAACGTACAGTAGGGGGGAGGTTCTAAGGGTTATGCTAGATGGTAATGGACTGCGAGATCAGCCAATCAGAACCAGCAGTTGTCTCATCCACTCCTGCCATAAGCTTTCATTCAAGTTCCATTCTGAGGCGTTGTGAAACCAGACGGTTCGACAGAGAAAGAGCCAGCTGGTGGATGAGATTAACACTGGTACTGACAAGATTTGAAACCTTTGAAATTCAAAGCCCATAACTGGACAGAAAAATAATAGGATTAAAGTTCAATGCTTGTTAAATTATTTCCCTTTTATTCTCAATGGATTTCCTAAAATATGTGACCATGCTGTTATTCCTGCAATTACCACCATTTAAGACTAGACTAAGTTATGTACACACTTAATGGCAATCAACAGAAGAAAAAATAAAATAATAATTATGCATTTAGGGAAGTTTGTTTCATCAAAAGTTAACTTGTTGAGAACAGGATATGAATCATCAGAACCGTCAATTTTTCATGCAACTCAAGTGATGAGTGAGTTTAATGAGGCTTTAATAAAAACATGCTTGTTGCTTAGAAACAAAATGAGCGGATTAGTGAAAACTTGTCAGCTTAAAATATGGCCGCAACATTTTTAAAATCAAAATTGCTACCTTGCACAGGATGAATGGGGGAGATAGATATATGCAAAACGGATTGTCTTTAATTAGACCTGCTAAACTAACATTCTAACAACTTCTCTCCAGTGTTCAGGACTGTGGCTGGCACTGTATCTGAGGCCTGGAGTCACCACATAGGAGACAACATCCTGTACGCCAGGGTTCTCCAAACCTTTTCTAGCACGAGAGCTACTTATAAAATTGGCACATTATTTTCTTCCTCTCTTGACTGCAACTCTTACCATGTATAATTGACAGGAAAAAAACCTGGGTAAGATCTGTGTTTTGTCCCCCACAATTCTGTTTTATATTTTCCGAAATTGTGTTCTCAGTTACATTTTTGCTGGTTTTAGATTATTAAAAAAATTCATTGAAAATAAAATTGTTCATAGATAAAAAAAAAAAACTAAATAGGATGTTCTGAGTCCATGTCAACGCTTAAATTACATCTGAAGACAATTATTTTTTAGGTCTGGAAGAAAACTAATACATTTAGATTTTTTTGTGTAATTCCCCTTTAATTGCTCATCTGGCCCTTTATTGCACATCTAGCGAGTGAAGAATGTGTGTCTAATGTGCCGGTCTAGTGATGGTTCTGTACTGCTGCTCATTTCATGGCAAGGTTTGTAAATAACAAATATACTTCTGCCAGGTAAGCCTACTTTGCAATTAACATTTATTTGAGAAGGTTTTGAGGAGGTTTTGAGGAAAGTATTTCTGTCAACCCACAAGACGGTTATCACATCAACTGGCTACACATGGAGTGAGACACATGGAGTGAGACAAATGCATGCACCACACAGACAAGACGGGCAATATTGCTGGACATTAATTGGCACGTTTTGTGTTAGGTTTTGCTTTTTAAGCCAGTAGTGGCTAACTAGGGGTGGAATAATGTCAATGTTGCGTTGATTAGAATGGTAGCTTGCGGTGTCTGATACTTCTGAGATTTGTTTATGACAGTTTGCAGTGGAGCACATGCACATTGCATGTATCTACAGAATTGTTTGGCGAGCTACTCATACGTGGGCTGCGAGCTACTGGCAGCTCGCGATCAACCTGTTGGAAACTCCTGCTGTACGCATTAGTGTTGAGAGTGGTTCCTGAAGTAATGGGAGTGCTGCTGTGTAAAACAGGGCTGTTATCTCTCACAGGCAGTGGAGCTGCTCCAGTTCAGACCCAGACTGCATAAATGGAGACCCTGGCTGGCCTGGCACCCACAGTTCATGGAAGACTCAGCTTTACTGTCCAGCCCTGCTGCTGTTGTCAGTGCCCACAACACATTCATAATGCCAGCCAGACCTGTAACACTACACCTGAATGGCCAATTGGAATCATCTGGCCCCTGTGGCAATATATTCACACAGACATGGCTTTGTTGCTAATTTTAGATTCTGGACTGGACTCCATGTGCAAAAGCAACAGTGTGATTATTTTGTGTCGGGGTTCAGTGAAAGGAAATGGTAATCATGAGGGCTTACGTATTGGAACCAGAAAAAGATGAGGGAAAAAAACGACATTGGAACCATTCAACTACCATGCTGAAATTCAAGAAGCAGGGAGCGGCCTGCAGCTACACTACAGCAGGCTGTCTCCACAAGCTACGCAGGTAGTAAGAGCGAGTGAAGACATAGCCTTACTTGTGGAATATTCCTGACCGATCCTCGTTGTCAGCATAGAGGAACATTTTTAAGGCATAGTTTTCGATGTGTGCATTGCCGACAACTTCATGGGTGATTGAATCATTGTCAGTCAGCTCCTTCTTCATCTGAAAAACACAACAGCATCAAATCACACAATTATGTCCTGCAGGCAGGCACATCCAAACTGAAAAACCACAGGCTCTAAGCGGCAAACATTTTTCAAAGGTCAAATCAATCAATACAGAGTAGATTGGAAACATTTAAAGTATTCAAAACTTTTGTTATGGCAAGTCTACATACAGTGAGGGAAAAAAGTATTTGATCCCCTGCTGATTTTGTATGTTTGCCCACTAACAAAGAAATTATCAGTCTATAATTTGAATGGTAGGTTTATTTGAACAGTGAGAGACAGAATAACAAAATCCAGAAAAACATGTGAAAAATGTTGTAAATTGATTTGCATTTTAATGAGGGAAATAAGTATTTGACCCCCTCTCAATCAGAAAGATTTCTGGCTCCCAGGTGTCTTTTATACAGGTAACGAGCTGAGATTAGGAGCACACTCTTAAAGGGAGTGCTCCTAATCTCAGTGTGTTACCTGTATAAAAGACACCTGTCCACAGAAGCAATCAATCAGATTCCAAACTCTCCACCATGGCCAAGACCAAAGAGCTCTTCAAGGATGTCAGGGACAAGATTGTAGACCTACACAAGGCTGGAATGGGCTACAAGACCATCACAAAGCAGCTTGGTGAGAAGGTGACAACAGTTGGTGTGATTATTCGCAAATGGAAGAAACAAAAAAGAACTGTCAATCTCCCTCGGCCTGGGGCTCCATGCAAGATCTTACCTCGTGGAGTTGCAATGATCATGAGAACGGTGAGGAATCAGCCCAGAACTACACGGGAGGATCTTGTCAATGATCTCAAGGCAGCTGGGACCATAGTCAACAAGAAAACAATTGGTAACACACTACGCCGTGAAGGACTGAAATCCTGCAGCGCCCGCAAGGTCCCCCTGCTCAAGAAAGCACATATACATGCCCGTCTGAAGTTTGCCAATGAACATCTGAATGATTCAGAGGACAACTGGATGGAAGTGTTGTGGTCAGATGAGACCATAATGGAGCTGTTTGGCATCAACTAAACTCACCGTGTTTGGAGGAGGAGGAATGCTGCCTATGACCCCAAGAACACCATCCCCACCGTCAAACATGGAGGTGGAAACATTATGCTTTGGGGGTGTTTTTCTGCTAAGGGGACAGGACAACTTCCCCGCATCAAAGGGACGATGGACGGAGCCATGTACAGTCAAATCTTGGGTGAGAACCTCCTTCCCTCAGCCAGGGCATTGAAAATGGGTCGTGGATGGTTATTCCAGCATGACAATGACCCAAAACACACGGCCAAGGCAACAAAGGAGTGGCTCAAGAAGAAGCACATTAAGGTCCTGGAGTGGCCTAGCCAGTCTACAGACCTTAATCCCATAGAAAATCTGTGGAGGGAGCTGAAGGTTCGAGTTGCCAAACGTCAGCCTCGAAACCTTAATGACTTGGAGAAGATCTGCAAAGAGGAGTGGGACAAAATCCCTCCTGAGATGTGTGCAAACCTGGTGGCCAACTACAAGAAATGTCTGACCTCTGTGATTGCCAACAAGGGTTTTGCCACCAAGTACTAAGTCACGTTTTGCAGAGGGGTCAAATACTTATTTCCCTCATTAAAATGCAAATCAATTTATAAAATTTTTCACGTGTGTTTTTCTGGATTTTTTTGTTGTTATTCTGTCTCTCACTGTTCAAATAAACCTACCATTAAAATTATAGACTGATCATTTCTTTGTCAGTGGGCAAACGTACAAAATCAGCAGGGGATCAAATACTTTTTTCCCCTCACTAAGTTCAGGAGTAAAAATGGACTTAAGTCACATAATAAATTGCATGTTTAACATGATTTTTGAATGACAACCTAATCTCTGTACCCCAGATATACAATTATTTGTAAGGACCCTCAGTCGAGCAGTGAATTTCAATCGCAGATTCAACCACAAAGACTCTTTGAGCATGGTGATGTTATTAATTACACTTTGGATGGTGCATCAACACACCCAGTCACTATGAGGCCAATAGTTTAATGGTTGTGATAGGAGAAAACGGATCAACAACATTGTAGTTACTCCACAATACTAACCTAATTGATAGAGTGAAAAGAAGGAAGCCTGTAAAGAATACAAATATTACAAAACATGCACCCTGTTTGCAACAAGGCACTAAAGTAATACTGCAAAAAATGTGTCAAAGCAATTACGTTTTTGGCCTGAATACAAAGTGCTGTTAGGGGCAAATCCAATACAAGGTATTACTGAGGACCACTATATATTTTCAAGCATAGTGGTGGCTGCATCATGTTATGGGTGCGTTTGTCATCGTTAAGGACTGGGTAGTGTTACAGGATAAAAAAAGAAACAGAATGGAGCTAAGCACAGGCAAAATCCTAGAGGAAAACCTGGTTCAGTCTGCTTTCCATCAGACACTGGGAGATGAATTCACCTTTTAGCAGGACAATAACCTAAAACACAAGGCCAAATCTACACTGGTGTCGCTTACCAAGACAACATTTAATGTTTTTTACTTAACTCTACTTGAAAATGTATGGCAAGACCTGAATATGGTTGTCTAGCAATGATCAACATCCAATTTATTAGAGCTTGAATGATTTTGAAAATAATTTTAAAAAGGGCCAATGTTGCACAATCCAGGTGTGGAAAGCTCTTAGAGACTTACCCAAAAAGACTCAGATGTAATCACTGCCAAAGATGCTTTTACAACGTATTGACTCAGAGTTGTGAATACTTATGTAAATGAGATATTTCATTCTCAAATGTGCAAACATTTCTAAAAACATGTTTTCACTTTGTTATTATGGGGTGTTGTGTGTAGATGGGTGAGAAAAAAACCAATCCATTTTGAGTTCAGGCTGTAACAACAAAATGTGGAGTAAATCAAGGGGTATGAATACTTTCTGAAGGCACTGTAAATCTTTCAACTGACACAAAGTGCTCCTCCTAGATTCCTGGATGCTGAACAGCACACACAGACGCAGTGCATACATAAAGGGAGCCTGTGTACTGTTCTGTGCATGGACCGTGTGACAAATCTGCGATGGCTGTGTTTTTTCTGAGAAGCGAGGCTTTCCATGTGTGACTCATTGATTCCTGGGATGCAGCAGAGAGCACACTTTAATTCCACTCCAGAACACTCTTATAATTAATAGAGTATAGCATGGTGGGGTGGAGGGTCTCTGGAGACGCAACAGATAATAACATGGACAATAACCAAGGGATGGTTTTACCACACACATTTCAACAACGCTGGACAATAAACCCTATACAGAAGACCACTAGTAAACCCCTGACCAAAAGGACATTGGATTTCACCGGAAACATCAAAGCCAGTGGCCAAGAACTGGCACTTAACTTTATTACACCGCTCTTACATGGCAATGAGTCATCTATGACAATACCAGTGACTTTAAAACTTAAGTCATTCTTCTCTACCCTAATTGTGATTGGGTAGTTTTGTCAAGTTGATTTTGTCTTCATCCGTATATGTTCAACCTGTTTGCCCCTGACAAAGTAAATGATTGCTGTGTCTTAATGCTATTGTGTCTTAATGGTTTGTAGTGGCCAGTGCCCAAAAATGCATCCGCAAAGCTCACTTACTGAGGCAGAGGCAGCCGCTCTCTGAGATGTTACAGTCTGCTAGAGAGCGTCAGGTTTCCTTGTAAAATCAGTAAAGCAAATAATACTGGTTACATTTCAACAGGTGGACTCTGCTCTTCTGAATGGACGTACTGTTCACGTTTTAATGAAATCTCAACCTATCCTTAAGGCAACACACAGCACAGTAAATCACTTGTCCTAAAGTGTAGCGGAGGACTTTAAAAACAACTTGGAAGGAAGCATGCCGACTTTATAGAAAGAAGAGTCAAGGATCAAACTCCTAATTGAATCAAAGGATTCAGTTTGGATCACACCAGTCCTCTGGGTTCTCTAGAAATCCATGTGGTACTAGAACAGCTTTGAAAAACACAATTTCCAATAGTTCAGTACGATATTTCCATGAAAGGCCGCTTATTCTTTGATGGTTTTGCTGTCATTGCATAACAGAATGAGTGACATGTCTTTCTTGTAGCCCTTTTCAAGTGTCTTAAAGCAGCCCTAACAGACCAGAGCTAGACCTATTGACACTCCTGTAGAGGGACTGTAGGAGAACAAAAACAAAACAGCCAGTGTATTGAAGTGACTTGGCATGCAATGTTGAAGACGCCCAATGCTGCGATCAGGAAAACAACAACAGCCGTTTCCATGAAACAGATGCCCATGAGTGTATAGTCTAACTACTGGCAATATCTTCCACCAGACCTTTCTTGCCTAATCCACTGCTCCAAGAAAACTAATTAAACAATGCAGAGAACGAGCCAAGATTGCTACTACCCCAGCCCAAACAGCAATCAGCAGCCTAAATGATGGCACTCAGCCAGCCATACTGGTCAATATGCTGAGGGCTGGGCTACGGGCACGATTAAGCTTTTCAAGGACTTAATTTTCAATGCCTTTATCTTAATTATCCCTTCTCTGCACAAAATAACAATAATTGGTTGTTTGTTTACCTAGTAAAGTGTGGCTTTAGTGGAAATTAAACTGTCATTTGGTGAAATGGGAAAGTTCTACATGGTGTGGTGTAAGATTTCTGTTTCTTCAGTTTCATACCCTGCATCCACTTCTGGAATGGAATGAAAGTCTTCCTTACTCATTTTCCCATGATGAGGGAGGAAAAATAAAACAATGGTTCCACATTCACTTCCAGAAATATCAAGACAAGTTTTACAATCTGTACCGAGTCCATATTAACCTAATCTGCGATAGTGGGTTAAAAGTTAAACGTGTATTTCATATAAGGTTTCTTCCCCCAATTTTTTAAAAGCCCTTTAGACCGGATGTATCCACTGGGGCTGGCTGAGCCATCCCATTGCTGTGACATTTAATGAATCTTACTACAGCAACAGTAAAACCTGGCTCGGGGGACAAGAAAATCCCAGGGCTTTCTTAATTGGTTCCAAAATGTCTATAAAAATCCCTGGGCACAGGAGCAAACAGCATCCCGAGGTCGCTTCCTGCTCCCCATTTTAGAGGAACACCATAAACCCTGTCTTTTGAACTCTGATGTGAATACAGTGCTCTCAAAACGTTGGTGTCACCACATTTCTCAAAGGAAACCATTTTAAAAGATAGAATAGAACTTCAGAAAATGGCAATATTTTCATAATTACGTAAATAGATGATATAACAGTTCATTTTTACATGAGAATGTATTGGTTATTATTGGAGCTTCCTTTCCAAGACCTCTAACAAACATTCCTCACTGAAGGATGTACGTATCAAAGAGTGTGAATGTTTGACAGAGAATAGATGAAGAGAACATTAAATCGTCATATGCCAAATCAGTTTTCATGCGACTCGACCACATATGATGCATTACAACGTTTTTAGAAAATATATCGTGATCTGGTCTTACATTAAAAGCAGAGCTTGAAACTTCAAGTAGATATTACGCATTTTTCATTACGTTTCACAAATCCACTCAAAGGATTTCTGAAGTACATTTCTGAAGGAATTCATTATTCAAAACATACAGTGCATTCGGAAAGTATTCAGACCCCCTTGACATTTTCCACGTTTTGTTACGTTACAGCCTTATTCTAAAATTGATTAAATGTTTCCCCCTTATCAATCTACACACAATACCCCATAATGACAAAGCAAAAACAGGTTTTTAGAATTTTTTCCAAATGTGATATTTCCGTTTTTTTTTTATACATTTACATAAGTATTCAGACCCTTTACTCAGTACTTTGTTGAAGCACCTCTGGCAGCGATTACTGCCTCGAATCTTCTTGGGTAGAACACTACAAGCTTGGCACACCTGTATTTGGGGAGTTTCTCCCATTCTTCTCAGCAGATCCTGTCAAACTCTGTCAGGTTGGATGTGGAGCATCGCGGCAAAGTTATTTTCAGGCCTCTCCAAAGAAGTTTGATCGGGTTTAAGTCCCAGCCGGGCCACTCAAGGACATTGAGATTTGTCCCGAAGCCTCTCCTATTTTGGCTTGGCTGTGTGCCTTGGGTCGTTGTCCTGTTGGAAGGTGAACCTTCGCCCCAGTCTGAGGTCCTGAGTGCTTTGGAGCAGGTTTTCATCAAGGATCCCTCTGTACTTTGCTTCGTTCATCTTTCCCTCGATCCTGAATAGTCTCCCAGTCCCTGCCACTGAAAAACATCCCCACAGCATGATACTGCCACCACTATGCTTCACCGTAGTGATAGTGCCAGGTTTCCTCCAAACGTGACGCTTGGCATTCAGGCCAAAAATTCAATCTCGGTTTCCTCAGGCCAGAGAACCTTGGCTTTAGGTGCCCTTTGGCAAACTCCAAGTGGGCTGCAATGTGCCTTTTACTGAGGAGTGGCTTCCGTCTGGCCACTCTACCATAAAGGCCTGATTGGTGGAGTGCTGCAGAGATGGATGTCCTTCTGGAAGGTTCTCCCATCTTCACAGAGGAACTCTCAAGCTCTGTCAGAGTGACCATCGAGTTCTTGGTCATCTCCCTGACAAAGGCCCTTCCCCCCGATTGCTCAGTTTTGCCGGGCGGCCAGCTCTAGGAAGTCTTTGTGGTTTGTTCTGGGGACCGTCAATGCTGCAGAAATTTCTTGGTACCCTTCCCCAGATCTGTGCCTCGACACAATCCTGTCTCGGAGCTCTACGGACAATTCCTTCGACCTCATGGCTTGATTTTTGTTCTGACATGCACTGTCAGAACAAAGACCTTATATAGACAGGTGTGTGCCTTTCCAAATCATGTCCAATCAATAAAATTTACCACAGGTGGACTCCAATCAAGTTGTAGAAACATCTCAAAGATGATCAATTGAAACAGGACGCATCTGAGCTCAATTTTGAGTCTCATAACAAAGGGCCTGAATACTTATGTAAATAAGGTATCTGTTGTTGTTTCTTTTATATATACACATTTGCAAAAATGTCTAAAAACCTGTTTTAGCCTTGTCATTATGGGGTATTGTGTGTAGATTGATGAGGAAAAAAATCTGTTGTAAATTCCATATCTTACCTAAGCTTTGACTAAATGCGTGAGCCGACTTTCTCAAAAATACAAAATTGTCCTTGGATAACTTTAAAAAGTTTACCTAATAAAATTTTGAGCTACATTATTTATTTAGAGAGATGTGAATACCTGATAGAAAAGTTAAATCATAACTGCTAGACATTTGGCATCTGAAATAAAACATTTGGCATTCACCTTTTGAGAACATTGACAATGTGAATCAAGGACGTCATCCTCAAATTGGATTATACAGCAACGACTGTACATTACAGATGTTTAGTTGAATCAAAGAGTATCTCACTCCTATAATTGAAAATGATGAGGTGCAGACATTTCAATCATGTCTGCAGAACTCAACCATGGGAGGCTGCCAATCTGCCGTTAATGGCCTTTTTGTGAGGCAGTGCCATAATCCACCTCTGAAGGGAAATTGAATCTGCTAGAAGGCCTGTCCCTGTCTAGCTTTGAGAGAAAAAAAGTAAAATGCCAATACTCCTAAAGAGCTCTTAGCAGCCAGGATGTGTTTGAAGAAATTCATTACTAGAGTTCCCTAACAGACATAAGTGGTGTGATAAGTTTTACTTAGTGGATATTGGTACAGAGTTGAGGAACTAGATAGCATTATCCATCTAGCCTACCTCATATTCTAGTGTTTAGTGCATTATGATATCAGACTGAAAATCTATTAAATCAACAAATAATAATGTGAATACAATAGGACAATAGTAGATAGACTTGTTATATTTTGAGAAAACCTGTTTAAACATTGCAAAGTGTAGGCTAGCTGATATCTTACCGTTTCTAACTGGTCCATCAGTTTCACAAGAAACTTCCGACATTCTGGGGTTTTGCTGTCCAGTTTCATACCCGTCTGCATGGCATAAAGCCGACCTGACAGAGAAGGAAACAGGTATCACTATTTAAATCTCAGAGCAATGCGTCAGTGGTGATGCTTCATGTTTTCACTGAAAAATGTTTCTACAATATCCAAATGTCAATACCCTCTGGTTCCCAGATCTGATCATCTGTCAAGTATTTCATTTGAGATGTGTGGTTATCGTAGATGTTTTAAGTTTAAAACACCAAGTTGATATGGTAAGATCAAAAGTGGACTGGCTACATTGTTCTGTATGTTAGGTGGAGGAAATCAAAAATTAGTTTTTGCATTCAGGATAAGGTCTTTCAAATTAAAGTACCCTAAAATCACCAAAAGTATCTGAGAACCTCTAGAAATAGGCCTTAATAGTTTCTTAAAGCTTGAGCCTTACTTGATTGTTTTCACATTCCTCTGTTAGTTATGACACTCACTTTGGGTGAAATTATTCATCCTCTCAACAGTGCAAGTCTGTGAAAGAGGCTGTGTAAATATTAGCATTATTGCGGTTGTCTCCTTAGCATTGTACCACTGAGCACATAACAGCCTGGATACACAGTATTGGCTCTCATGTTTTTAAAAACACACTGTCCGTCCACCCTCTCCTCTATGTTGCCAGATCCTTGCATGCTTCAATTGTATGGATCCAGGCTCTGGACCATTAGCGCCCTTCTCTCAGTTTTCAGAGATTTAAAACATGCGCACACCCAGACATCTGTTGAAGGATAGTCCCATGAGCCTTAACGTCTTCGCTGTGTGCAACTTTTGGACGCACACTGAATGTTTGAGACGTCACTGCCAAGTCCAACAACTCTGGGCTTACAGCTGTTTCGAGTGCTGCAGTTTCCAACCAACAAAGAACTGTCTAAGTTCAGGTCCTATTTTTTTGACTTGGTGGGAGACGCGTGTGGGGGGGCTCGGATGGTTGAAGGGCAGTTCTCTGGGAACTATGGGGGTATCTTGGAGGGTTGGTGGCCTGGCGGTTGGGAGCTTGGGCCGGTGGCCGATAGGTCGCTGGTTCGGGTCCCCATTTTCTACCTTGATCGACGTTAATGCTACTTCACTACAATATCATTATCAGTCCCATTACAGCATGTTGCCTAACATCATCATTCGTACCAAGGCTGGGCTTATCATAAACCCCAATTAAATTGCAATTAAATCTACTGCAGATTGAGGTCCTGAATTTACAAAAAGAGCTACTGCAAATTCAGAAACAACCTAATTGACAGTTCTATTCACACGTGATACATGAATGAAGATGTGGGAAGTGACACCTATGACTACAGATGTTGGATCTTAATTTGATCAACCTGTTGCAGAAATTGGTAAAATGAAGATCCTATATATGTAGGCTGTAGAACAATAATACAAAACAACGCTTGGAAGAAGCCAGTGAGAAAATGAGTATAACCGGGAAAGGGTAGGAGAAAAAGCAGAATGCTGACTGCCTTGAATGTGTAGTCTAGAGCCTGAGGTGTGAGGCTCTGAGTCCCTGAAGGACTTCAGTCAGAGCCTTAATAATGTGCTGTCTTCAACCGGGACAGAACAACAATCGCTCCAGCTGTAGTTCAAGTCATTAGCTAGACAGGCATGTGGACTCTGCTTTCCCAGAACCCATGTAGGTGTCCTCCTCTCTAATGAAGATAACACCTTTCACCACCCACACATTGGCAATTTAAATGCACGCAGGTTGATGGATGCTGCTGTCCCTAAGGAAATTAAAAAGGTGAGCCACTAGAACAGCTTGTTGCCTATAGCCTGGAACATGGGTCTGCCATTCTTCAAAGAATGACCATGCAATTTGCTAAGCAGGGGATCATAGAATAGGCTACACCAAACCATGAGCAAGTACAACATGTCAGCTAAATGACAATGTAAAGTACTGTATTTTATTGAGCTCTTCAGTAAGACCAATGATGCACTTGTCATTCTGACCTATAAGTTGACAACTACCTGGCTAACTGTCTTTGACTCAAATGCAACAGGCTTCTATAGACCTGCCTGTGAGCTGAAGAGGACAGAAAGTAAGCAAGCCAACATCAGCTTCCATTACAGCAGCACATCATAGGCCTTTTAGTCAAATTAAATAATCAGATTAAAATCAGCAAGTCACATTTCCAGTCATTACATTGTAAAACATGGTGATTCCCAGCAGAAAATAAAAAAGCAAATATGCCCAGTTGGGAGTGCTCTAAGTAAGGCAGAAATACAGTGGGTCATTTAAATAAAGGCACCTGTCTTTGATACAAGGCTGCTCTCAGTATGAAGCCTATGAGTGGGCAAAATGTAATGTTTTACTGTAAATGCCAATGTTTACAGACCTAGGAATTTGGTAATCATTCTTGTCCAGATCAACAGTGATAGGTATGAGGCAGTAACATATAGCTTACAGTAGATTTGGAAAGTATTCAGAGCTCTTCACTTTTTAACATTTTGTTACATTACAGCCTTGTTCTAAAATGTATTAAATACATTTTTTTCCTCAATCTACCCACAATACCCAAAAAGGACAAAGCAAAAACTGTTTTTTATTAAAAATAAAAACAGAAAGACCTTATTTATTTACAAGTATTCAGACCCTTTTTTTACAAGACTCGAAATTGAGTTCAGGTGCACGGTGTTTCCAATGATCATCCTTGAGATTTTTCTACAACTTGGAGTCCACCTGTCGTTTGGAAACACCAAGACTCTTCCTCGAGCTGGCCGACTGGCCAAACTGAGCAATCAAGGGAGAAGGGCCTTGGTCAGGGAGGTGACCATGAACCCGATGGTCACTCTGACAGAGCTCTTCTGTGGAGATGGGAGAACCTTCCAGAAGGACAACCATCTCTGCAGCACTCCACCAATCATGGTAGAGTGGCCAGACGGAAGCCACTCCTCAGTAAAAAGGCACATGACAGCCCACTAGGAGTTTGCCAAAAGGAACCTAAAGGACTCTGACCATGACCACAAAATCCCTCCTGAGATGCGTGCAAACCTGGTGGCCAACTACAAGAAATGTCTGACCTCTGTGATTGCCAACAAGGGTTTTGCCACCAAGTACTAAGTCATGTTTTGCAGAGGGGTCAAATACTTATTTCCCTCATTAAAATGCAAATCAATTTATAAAAATGTTCACATGCGTTATTCTGATTTTTTTTGTTGTTATTCTGTCTCTCACTGTTTAAATAAACCTACCATTCAAATTATAGACTGATCATTTCTTTGTCAGTGGGCAAACGTACAAAATCAGCAGGGGATCAAATACTTTTTTCCCTCACTGTATATATTTCTTTGTTTCTCAAGTTTCTGACAGCAGTACTCCACCTGGAATGCCATCATAGTGTATGGCCGGTTGAATGCTGCTGCATAAAAAAAATGAACAAGGAAAAGCCTGGGGCTGGAACCAAAATGCCAGACTGGGCCTGGTAAATGGTTATCTCCATCTCTCCAACGATAACACTGACTCAATTCAAATAACAATTGAACATAAAACCCCGGAAGGACACGGGTTAAGGTCACCAATTTATGAGACAGAAGCAGAACATAATAATACAGTCACTACTTTAGGGTTACTGAAGGCATTCAAATTGATTCTATTCAGTTCAGTTTAGATAGACAATATTTAATATGCTCACCATAATTACATGTATTGTTATTGGGCTTCACCCTTTATCATATATCAAAACAAAATGTCAAAAAAGAGGAGAATATTAATAATTGAGAATACTGCTCAAAAAGTTTAGCAAAAAAAAAAAAATCACTGTCTTTAATTACAGACAATGGCAAGCTGAGAATGAAAATGTCTCGCAAAACTATGCCTGTCGATATTTCCTAAACAGTTAACCACAACCAACGCCATGGGGATCAATTTGCTCATATGATGTTGGTCACAGAACATCACAGTGGGCACATCACAATTTCATCCTTTGTCAAGCCATTACGCTCATACAGCTTAACATCCAATTTTCCTCCCGTGAAACAATGCAACACTGAGACCATTCACGATACAAGGCAATGAAAATAAAAAACATAATTCAACTGTACTTCAGGGGAAAAATATAACTTTTTGTGTGAGTGTGTTGAGTAAGGGAACAGCATGGATGGCCAATACTGGTTACAGTATTCTCTCACAAGTTTTTGGAAATCACCTCTCGCCCAGACTGAGATGTAGGAGAATGACAAACTATAGTGTCCAATGATGTTGACTTAAAAAGTGACAAAAATAGACAGTCAGCAGCAGTCATTCGTCCTCTTGCCTACTTTGATTATGCATAAATATTAAATGTAGCTTAAAGGATAACTCTTTTCATTAGTCCATTGTTGGTATAGTCACAAAATGTTTTGCTTGTCAGCAATCAAGTTGTCAAGATATTTAACTGTCAAAATACAGAAATCATCCCTGTATGATGCACTATGTAGCCAATTTTCCCGGGATCAGTGTCCTCTACTGTAGACACTTGTCTTCGAAGAGAATGTTCAAGAATACTTCACAATCTTCCGAGCAGTCATTTAATATTCTTCCCCTACAACTGTTCTTTCACAGAAACAGGAGGGTGGTAGTTGAAACACCACTACGTAGGCCTACACTAAGACATCCTTGTCAATATATCTTGAAGCAACAAAACTGCCTATAACATTCGGTCAATCATCTTTCGGGTTTCAGAAATGTTCGAATGTAACTAACATCCTTGTTACATGGTTATAAATGGGAAGAATACATGCTTGTCCTGGCATGCATCCCCTACGCAAGCTTGACATGAGACATAAAAAATAAATGTAAAACTGTGTGAGCCGAGACCTCAGTTTGGACGTGACCAAGTATTTTCACTGACATCTGCAGTGAGAACAGAATTGTGTATTCTGGAATGCTAGCCTGCGTACTCGCTCTCCTCACTACAAGGATGTTATTATGTAGCTGCATTTCAATCCGAAGGCTAGATGAACTCCAGGAAGCGGGAGGGAAAACAATGTAAAGAGAGCCTTTTCCATAAATTAATATTGTAGCACAGTGCCATGGTGCAGGGGCCTAGTCACAGGTGCCACAGTCAAGAAAAGGGGCACTTGGGTTAAATAATGGTGGTTAAAGGGGGAATGGAAACACTAGGATTTAGAACGCCAGCTAACTAACTGTAAATGTCAATATTAGCCCCTTTTTCTGTGTGTGTGTGTGTGTGTGTGTGGGGTAGGTCAGTTTTAATATTGCAGATACATTGATGGAAACTACAATCTAATTGTCTGCATCACTTCCAATCCCCCATATACTTTTTCAAATAAAAAAAATCTAATAAATAAATAAATATATATATATATATATATATATATGAGGGAAAAAAGTATTTGATCCCCTGCTGATTTTGTACGTTTGCCCACTGACAAAGAAATGATCAGTCTATAATTTTAATGGTAGGTTTATTTGAACAGTGAGAGACAGAATAACAAAAAAATCCAGAAAAAACGCATGTGAAAAATGTTATAAATGGAATTGCATTTTAAATTAGGGAAATAAGTATTTGACCCCTCTGCAAAACATGACTTAGTACTTGGTGGCAAAACCCTTGTTGGCAATCACAGATGTCAGACGTTTCTTGCAGTTGGCCACCAGGTTAGCACACATCTCAGGAGGGATTTTGTCCCACTCCTCTTTGCAGATCTTCTCCAAGTCATTAAGGTTTCGAGGCTGACGTTTGGCAACTCAAACCTTCAGCTCCCTCCACAGATTTTCTATGGGATTAAGGTCTGGAGACTGGCTAGGCCACTCCACGACCTTAATGTGCTTCTTCTTGAGCCACTCCTTTGTTGCCTTGGCCATGTGTTTTGGGTCATTGTCATGCTGGAATACCCATCCACGACCCATTTTCAATGCCCTGGCTGAGGGAAGGAGGTTCTCACCCAAGATTTGACGGTACATGGCCCAGTCCATTTTACATGGCCCAGTCCAAAGCATAATGTTTCCACCTCCATGTTTGACGGTGTTCTTGGGGTCATAGGCAACATTCCTCCTCCTCCAAACACGGCGAGTTTAGTTGATGCCAAACAGCTCCATTTCGGTCTCATCTGACCACAACACTTCCATCCAGTTGTCCTCTGAATCATTCAGATGTTCATTGGCAAACTTCAGACGGGCATGTATATGTGCTTTCTTGAGCAGGGGGACCTTGCGGGCGCTGCAGGATTTCAGTCCTTCACGGCGTAGTGTGTTACCAATTGTTTTCTTGGTGACTATGGTCCCAGCTGCCTTGATCATTGACAAGATTCTCCCGTGTAGTTCTGGGCTGATTCCTCACCGTTCTCATGATCATTGCAACTCCACGAGGTAAGATCTTGCATGGAGCCCCAGGCCGAGGGAGCTTGACAGTTATTTTGTGTTTCTTCCATTTGCGAATAATCGCACCAACTGTTGTCACCTTCTCACCAAACTACTTGGCGATGGTCTTGTAGCCCATTCCAGCCTTGTGTAGGTCTACAATCTTGTCCCTGACATCATTGGAGAGCTCTTTGGTCTTGGCCATGGTGGAGAGTTTGGAATCTGATTGATTGCTTCTGTGGACAGGTGTCTTTTATATAGGTAACAAACTGAGATTAGGAGCACTCCCTTTAAGAGTGTGCTCCTAATATCAGCTCGTTACCTGTATAAAAGACACGCGGGAGCCAGAAATCTTTCTGATTGAGAGGGGGTCAAATACTTATTTCCCTCATTAAAATGCAAATCAAATTTATAACATTTTTCACATGCGTGTTTCTGGATTTTTTGGTTGTTATTCTGTCTCTCACTGTTCAAATAAACCTACCATTAAAATTATAGACTGATCATTTCTTTGTCAGTGGGCAAACGTACAAAATCAGCAGGGGATCAAATACTTTTTTCCCCTCACTGTATGTATATATAATATATATTTTTTTTATATGTAGATATATTTCCTTTATTACCCTGCAACCCTAACACACATCCCTCAATTGGAGCAAACTAGTGAATAACAACTGATAGGCCTGTTCTTCCAGCTTATACATACTATATACATTTTATTGACACAGTCTATTTTACAATAGTTCAAATTTGTTTGTTTTTACTCCTGTTCTTACTCTACCCTCAACTTCTGATTGCCATCCGGTTTGATTTCCATTTGCCATATTTTTAGTTATTAGTAGTTATTACTCCCAACCTTCAGCTCCATTCCACCCATCCCATCTCTTAACACCATCCATACTGTATTTCTATTTGCCATATATTTTTTAACAGTGCTGTTTCACAAAAGTTCTGAAGCTTTCTATTGTCATTGTTTCTTTTTGATAAAAGTATTATATTATTGACGGATTGACTAATACTTTTCAGATCGCCCATTAGTGTTATCTGCAGGGTTAGCTCCAGGTAAATATTGCAATTCTTCAGGCATTCCTGGACCTGTGACCAAAAACAAGCTACATCTAATGATTCTGACTCTTCGCAGCAAAATCTGCAGAGCTGGGAAGGTTGTATCCCCCCATATAAATAACATTTTATTGATTGCAAGAATTTTGTATAATAATTTTGAATCCGGCGTCGTTTTGCGTATCTGTTCATAAACCATGTGCCATGGAATCGGTATGTCAAAAATCTCTTCCCATCCATATGGCACGGCTGTCAATTGTTCGGTCCTTAAATTTAACTGGTATACGTTTTTTATTTACCATAATTGTCTTTAACCAATTATGGTTTTTAACGCAGGGTCGGCTTTTGCTTGACTCCGAAGTCAGCGATGTTGATGATGGTCGGTCGGTAACCCCTACACAGCATACCCCTAGAAATTGAAAAGGGAGGGGGCAAGCAGAGCACCTCAACGTAGGCCTATGACTCCTTTCCATTCGTAAACTTCCCGGTTGCCACATCCAAAGTTCCCTTCGTGATGAAGTCTTCCTCCGCGAAGTGCTGGCTGCTTTTGATTGAATTTAACCATCTTATTAAAACATTAACCCTAGTGAATAACAACAAGCATAACATCTTCCTGAATCATAATAATACGATTTTTTTCAGGAGTGAGTACAATTGCACTAAAATTGTTTTTTTAATTATTTTTTTATTACCGCATTGATAATCTTTGTATGTTTTAGTATTTTCACGTTAATACCTGCATTCTGTTTTGTATGATGTAACAATGTAAATTGTTGATTTGTATTTTGAATTAATAAAAAAAAGAAAAAAAGAAAGTGTTATACAGAAATGAATATAAAATCTTTATTAAAAGATTATCTATAATACTATGCATGAAAAAAAAAAAAAAGATCCTGCTAGCCCGAGCTGACACGTCCTTACTGAGTGATTTTTTTGGAGCCAATTCCTACAGCCTGTTGCTATACAGTTAATGTTTTAATTACTACTAGTTGTTGCCATCTTCGTTGTCCGCACCTGAGCTCTCGAAAACGTAATACCAGAGACAATTTGCTGATTAGTCGTTACTATGGCAATTTAAAATGGTGCTGACCATAGCTCAAATCAACCTTGTCGACGATCAAAATACTAAATATAGAGATGTTTTTCTGCTACATGCACATGTTTAGTATTAGTGGATTGATTACACCTGTTTGCTTAGATTTACTTCCTAAAGTGTTTCCATTCCCCTTTATTTATAGGGAAACAAATCTTTGCTTCTTTAAAATCATGAATTTGCCTTGTTATAGAATCTATGGAACAGCTCATATAGGCTACTATTTATAGCCAATTCAGCCTAGATAATGAACATTACACAATAGGGGACTCAAGGCTATAGGAGGATATGTGGAATTGATCAATGTAATGTAACGGCTTGACGATAAAGCTGAAAAACACGCCTCCCTAGATCTTTCATCATTGACAACAGGAATGATTGTTACACCACTCTTTTGTAAAGCCTGCCATCACTGTAATCCACTAAACTAATACATCAGCCATAGGCTCCTATAGCCTTGAGTCCCCTAACCATTTTCATGTGCTGAATGCTTGACCAAAGAGAAAGCTCATTTGCTATTCAGGTGGTTTCATCCATCAACATTTCAGGCTAATAACTGTGAGAGAAATAATACTAATGTCACACTACTTCAAAAGGTGACTACTCAATTGGATCCTATTCATTTGTTTCAAATAAAGGTAGCTATTTTCTTCGTGAGTTTGATTTATATTGGACCTTTGAAGCTAAATAGCTTAGTCTGGCTGACACCTAACTCGAATCCTCCTGATTTCAGAGTCTGGAAAGGCTCCTTGATGTTGTCTGCATGATGTGATGATAATGAAGGGGGCTGTGCTTTTTACTGGTTGGTTCTCCTCTGTGTCTTTCTCATTCAAATACCCACATGGACATGCCGCCTCCCGCTTAGGAGTATTTCTGTCTGCAATAATGCCCCTTGTGGGGAAAACAAATTCTGACTGGATGGGCCTGGCACCCCAGTGGGTGGGCCTATGCCATCCCAGGACGACCCCCGCACAGTCATGTGAAATCCATAGATTAGGGCCTAATGAATTTATTTCATTTGACTGATTTCCTTCCCACTGTAACTCAGTAAAATCTTTGAAATTGTTGCAATTACATTTTTGTTCAGTATAGATTCATAACAATGAAGGATTGCTCAACCATAGGATTTCCAAACAAAAAGGAAAAATCAGTTTGAGAGAAGAAGTCCGTGATTATGGCTCTCAGCTCTACAACCTCCCAAAGACAATTGTTGAGTCATTCAGAGACATGTTGGTGCTGACCTCCAGTGGCATGCTGAATTAATGGTCCACTCTGACGCACATTGGCCGTGCAACAAGGAACTCTGACGCTGAAAGACATTCAACCATCTCTGCTTCAGTCCAAACAAGCCTCAATAAAATCAGACAAAATTGGAAAAGTCAAGAAAAACTAAGTTACCACTACTACACTTTGTCTAAACCCCATCAACTGACAACCCCCCCTGCCATAACATATATTCATAATAGTACACACAAAAAAATAAAACAGACATCATCCAAAGGACACCAATTACTTTACTAATTCCTTTCAATTCTACCAACACACCCGCCATTCCAATTTGAATAAAGGACCCAGGCGGGCAGTGGAACGGCGCAGCTGGAAAAACATGTTTCCAAGCATATTTGGCTAATCCACCTCACAGCATGTTCTGCACATCCCATTCAACCAAAGGCAGCCATTGTCAGTCAACTGTATCTCTGTAATGAGCCATGTTAAAGCTTGTACTGGCAGACAGCAGCCCCTCTCAATGGGAGCCTATCTGACTCCAGCTGCCAGGCAGGGACCAAGGCCACAGTTTATTTTGTATTTTTATTTTACCTTTATTTAACCAGGTAAGCTAGTTGAGAACAAGTTCTCATTTACAACTGCGACCTGGCCATGATGAAGCAAAGCAGTGCGACACAAACAACAACACAGCAAAGTAATTACAATTCAGCAGATCAACACTGGAGTGATAGTTGAGCAGATGATGATGTGCAAGTAGAAATACTGGTGCGCAAAAGAGCAGAAAAGTAAATAAAAACAATATGGGGATGAGGTAGGTAGATTGGGTGGGCAATTTACAGATGGACTATGTACAGCTGCAGCGATTGGTTAGCTGCTCAGATAGCTGATGATTAAAGTTAGTAAGGGGAATTAAATCTCCAGCTTCTGCAATTTTTGCAACTCGTTCCAGTCATTGGCAGCAGAGAACTGGAAGGAAAGGCGGCCAAAGGAGGTGTTGGCTTTGGGGATGACCAGTGAGATATACCTGCTGGAGCGCGTGCTACGGGTGGGTGTTGTTATCGTGACCAGTGAGCCTAGCAAAGACTTATAGATGGCCTGGAGCCAGTGGGTCTGGCGACGAATATGTAGCGAGGGCCAGCCGACTAGAGCATACAGGTCGCAGTGGTGGGTGGTATAAGGGGCTTTGGTTACAAAACGGACGGCACTGTGATAGACTGCATCCAGTTTGCCGAGAAGAGTATTGGAAGCCATTTTGTAAATGACATCACCGAAGTCAAGGATCGGTAGGATAGTCAGTTTTACGAGGGTATGTTTGGCGGCGTGAGTGAAGGAGGCTTTGTTGCGAAATAGGAAGCCGATTCTAGATTTTATTTTAGATTGGAGATGTTTAATATGAGTCTGGAAGGAGAGTTTACAGTCTAGCCAGACACCTAGGTATTTGTAGTTGTCCTCATATTCTAAGTCAGTGATGTTAGTCGGGCGGGTGGGTACGGGCAGCGAACGGTTGAAAAGCATGCATTTGGTTTTACTCGTGTTTAAGAGCAGTTGGAGGCCACGGAAGGAGTGTTATGGCATTAAAGCTCGTTTGGAGGTTAGTTAACAGTGTCCAAAGAAGGGCCAGATGTATACAGAATGGTGTCGTCTGCATAGAGGTGGATCAGGGAATCACCCGCAGCAAGAGCAACATCGTTGATATATACAGAGAAAAGAGTCTGCCCGAGAATTGAACCCTGTGGTACCCCCATAGAGACTGCCAGAGGTGCCAAACTCTTCGGTTGTGCAGTCATTTGAGAAACCAAGGCTGTTGAGTCTGCCGATAAGAATACGGTGATTGACAGAGTCGAAAGCCTTGGCCAGGTCGATGAAGACGGCTGCACAGTACTGTCTTTTATCGATGGAGGTTCCGATATCGTTTAGTACCATGAGCGTGGCTGAGGTGCACCCATGACCAGCTCGGAAACCAGATTGCACAGCGGAGAAGGTACGGTGGGATTCGAAATGTTCAGTGATCTGTTTATTAACTTGGCTTTCGAAGACTTTAGAAAGGCAGGGCAGGATGGATATAGGTCTATAACAGTTTGGGTCTAGAGTGTCACGCACTTTGAAGAGGGGGATGACCTTTCCAATCTTTCCAGCTTTCCAATCTTTAGGGATCTCGGATTATACGAAAGAGAGGTTGAACAGAATGGTAATAGGGGTTGCAACAATGGCAGCGGATAATTTTAGAAAGAGAGGTTCCAGATTGTCTAGCCGAGCTGATGTGTACGGGTCCAGGTTTTGCAGCTCTTTCAGAACATCTGCTATCTGGATTTGGGTGAAGAAGAAGCTGGGGAGGCTTGGGCAAGTAGCTGCGGGGGGTGCGGAGCTGTTGGCCGGGGTTGGGGTAGCCAGGAGGAAAGCATGGCCAGCCGTAGAGAAATGCTTATTGAAATTATCGATTATCGTGGATTTATCGGTGGTGACAGTGTTACCTAGCATCAGTGCAGTGGGCAGCTGGGAGGAGGTGCTCTTATTCTCCATGGACTTAGTGTCCCAAAACATTTTGGAGTTAGAGCTACAGGATGCAAATTTCTGTTTGAAAAAGTCTTTCCTTTCCTGACTGACTGTGTGTAATGGTTCCTGACTTCCCTGAAAAGATTCATATCTCGGGGACTATTCGATGCTATTGCAGTTCTCCAACAGTCCGTTTTACACATGGTTCACTATATGTAACCTGGTAGAAACAACCAACGTGGATTTTTTAGGGTCGATGCCGATACCGATTTTTGGGAGTCAAGGACGGCGAGGGCCGATATTCAAAATCATTACATTTCAATATTGATTACATTTCTCAGACACAGCCATGTATGCATTAATTTATCAATTTATAAAATCAAACAATACATTTTACTTCGTTGTTACCAAACTACATAACGGTATTATTTTGTAATGGAACATTTCTTGATAAACTGGGTAAATTAAGAGGGCATAGGCCTACTCACAACACAGGTGAATGCATATTAAATAGGAGTGTGCATTGAGTTATTGAGCTTGTTTTGGAGTCTATGGTGCTGCAATGACAATCTGTTTTCCTTCCATTTGGGACTTATATTAGTCTACTGATCAACAACATTTGCATCGAAGCACCACTCCAGCATGTCACGCCTGTATGGAAAGACATCATATAGGCACTGCTGTTGGTTTGAGAATATAAAATAACACCTATTCAATGCAAATGGGTACAACGTAGATAGTTAAGCTATCTGTCAAGAAATGGATGGGTTGTAACTTGATCCTACTGCTACGATTGGATAGAGCAAGGCTGTAACTCCGCTCCCTTTCACATCTCTCTCAAATCTCTCATATCACTGTTACACTGCTACTATGAAAACTAGCTCAATGGCGATGACATTTGCTACCAAGCCATAAAATGTGCATAACATCTAACAAGGAGAGCAAGGCTAGTAACAAAGATGAATATGACTCAAATCTGCCCATAATTTGAGATGTGAGAACGCACACACACACTTGCGTGCTGATCTACAGCTTCATTGGTCCATAAACATGCAGGAAGATTCTTAGGTAGCTAAACCTATTGCCAATCTTTATTTAGGCAATTTAAATACACTTCCTTCTTTCCCTATTGCAACAATCTAATCAACTGTCAATTAGGGCTGTCGCTGACTAAAGAAAATCTTGGTCGACCGAAAGTCATCTGTTCTTTTGACCAATCAATTGGGCTGAATTTTCAAATGTGTATTTTCCATATAGACACCACATTTGTTTCAATAAAATCAAACTATATGCATTGAGCTTGTCTGATGCTTTAATCTTACAGTTTGATGAAATAAGACAAATGACACTAGGAGCCAGAGACCTATACTGAACAAAAATATAAAACGCAACATGTAAAGTGTTGGACCCATGTTTCATGAGCTGAAATAAAAGATCCCAGAAATGTTCCATTTGCACAAAACCTTTTCTCTAAAATTGTGCGCACTCATTAGTTTTACATCCCTGTTAGTGAGCATTTCTCCTTCGCTAAGACAATCCATCCACCTGACAGATTTGGCATATCAAGAATCTGATTAAACAGCATGATCATTTCACAGGTGCACCTGGAGACAATAAAAGGCCACTCTAAAATGTGCAGTTGTCACACAACACAATGCCACAGATGTCTCAAGTTGAGGGGGTGTGCAATTGGCATGATGACTGCAGGAATGTTCACCAGAGCTGTTGCCAGAGAATAATATCTCTACCATAAGCTGCCTCCAACATCATTTTAGAGAATTGGGCAGTATGTCCAACCGGCCTCACAACCGCAGACCACGTGTAACCATGCAAGCCCAAGACTTCCACATCCGGTTTCTTCACCTGCGAGATCGAATGGCTTGTCTCAGACGGACAGCTGATAAAACTGGGTTTGCACAACCAAAGAATTTCTGCACAAACTGTCAGAAACAGTCTCAGGGAAGCTCATCTGTGTGCTCGTCATCCTCACTAGGGTCTTGACCTGACTGCAGTTCGGCGTTATCAGACTTCAGTGGGAAAATGTTGACTTTCGATGGTCACTGGAATGCTGGAGAAGTGTGCTCTTCACGGATTAATCCCGGTTTCAACTGTACGGGCAGATGGCGTGTATGGCGTTGTGTGTCAACATTGTGAACAGAGTGCCCCATGGTGGCGGTGGGGTTATGGTATGGGCAGGCATAAGCTACGGACAACGAACACAATTACATTTTATCGATGGCAATTTGAATCGTTGTGCCATTAATCCGCCGCCAACACCACGTTTCAACATGATAATGCACGGCCCCATGTCGCAAGGATCTGTACACAATTCCTGGAAGCTGAAAATATCCCAGTTCTTCCATGGCCTACATACTCAGAAGACATGTCACCCATTGATCATGTTTGGGATGCTCTGGATTGATGTGCACAACAGTGTGTTGTAGTTACCGCCAATATCCAGCAACTTCGCACAACATTCCAATCAACAGCCTGATCAACTCTATGCGAAGATGTCGCACTGCATGAGGCAAATGGTGGTCACACCAGATACCGACTGCTTTTCTGATCCACGCCCCTACCTTTTTTTTAAGGTATCAGTGACCAACAGATGCATATCTGTATTACCAGTCATGTGAAATCCATAGATTAGGGCCTTAATGAATTTATTACAATTGACCGATTTACTTATATGAACTGTAACTCAGTAAATCTTTGAACCTGTTGGATGATGCATTTATATTTTTGTTCATTGTACATGAAGAGGTGTTATTTTGCAGTAAGCTTGAGAGGACATGCACGGGACAGGATATTCAACAAACTTGATGAAAACAATCGTTAATTGCCACTACCGCTGCCAGCTACCGGTCATCTGAGCTACAAGACTCACTCCTGGACCTATCCAGTGGCAGGATAGTGCTCAGCTTTTGTCTCACTGGATGAATTCTGTCTGTCAATCGCAGGAGAATACCCAGGATTATCTGAAATCGCATTGGATATACTTATTATTTTCGCGTCGACCCATCTCTGTGAAACTACTTTCTCCGCACTTACATACATTTTAAAAAATGATCACGACTCACGAGTGGAAGATGAACTATATTTATCCGGGTGAAGCATAAAGCCCAGCATACAAATGCTGACTTCCCAGCATCAGGATCAGCCATTTCATTAATTCTAGTGAGTATATATGGATTAAGAATAGGTTTATGAATAGAGAGATTCTGGTAATTACCCATGCATAGTGCCTTCAGAAAGAATTCACACCCCTTGACTTTTTCCAGATTTTGTTCCGCTGGGGCGAAAGGTTGCCTGGTGGTTAGAGCGTTGGGCCAGTAATCGAAAGGTTGCTAGATCAAATCCCCGAGCTGACAAGGTAAAAATTTGTCGTTCTGTCCCTAGGCCGTCAAATCTGTCGTTCTGCCCCTAGGCCGTCTTCGTAAATAAGAATTTGTTCTTAACGGATTTGCCTAGTTAAATAAAGGTTAAATAAAATAAACAGCCTAAATTTAAAATTGATAAAAGATATTTATTTGTCACTAGAGATTAATTCACCTTTCAGCAGGACAACAACCTAAAACACATGGACAAATCTACATTGGAGTTGCTCACCAAGAAGACAGGGAATGTTCTACATGACAAAGTAGGGCAAGACATTAAAATGGTCTAGCAATGATCAACAACCAATTTGACAGAGCTTGAAGAATTTATTTAGGAATAAATGGGCAAATGTTGCACAATCCAGGAGAGAAAAGCTCTTAGAGACTTACCCAGAAAGACTCACAGCTGTAAATCACTGCCAAAGATGCGTCCACAAAGTATTGACTCCGTGGTGTGAATACTTACGTAAATTAGATTTCTGTATTTAACTTTCATTCAATTTGCAAAAACTTCTAAAAACATGTTGTTTTCACTTTGTCATTATGGGATAGTGTGTAGATGGGTGAGATTTCTTATTTTATTCTATTTTGAATTCAGGCTGTAACAACAACAAAATGTGGAATTAGTCAAGGGGTATGAATATTTTCTGAAGGCACTGTAAATGGCAAAATAAAAGTGTGAAGTGAATGCAAACAAATATTTCTGTGTATAAATCAATGTAAAGTTATAGGGCATTCAAAAATAGATATTATAATTTAAAAATGAATGTGTGAGAATGTGTGTCGGGGGGGAAGGCGCATACTGGGACCGAAATGTACAGTGGGGCAAAAAAGTATTTAGTCAGCCACCAATTGTGCAAGTTCTCTCACTTAAAAAGATGAGAGAGGCCTGCAATTTTCATCATAGGTACACTTCAACTATGACAGACAAAATGAGGAAAGAAAATCCAGAAAACCACATTGTAGGATTTTTAATGAATTTATTTGCAAATTATGGTGGAAAATAAGTATTTGATCACATACAAACAAGCAAGATTTCTGGCTCTCACAGACCTGTAACTTCTTCTTTAAGAGGCTCCTCTGTCCTCCACTCGTTACCTGTATTAATGGCACCTGTTTGAACTTGTTATCAGTATAAAAGACACCTGTCCACAACCTCAAACAGTCACACTCCAAACTCCACTATGGCCAAGACCAAAGAGCTGTCAAAGGACACCAGAAACAAAATTGTAGACCTGCACCAGGTTGGGAAGACTGAATCTGCAATAGGTAAGCAGCTTGGTTTGAAGAAATCAACTGTGGGAGCAATTATTAGGAAATGGAAGACATACAAGACCACTGATAATCTTCCTCGATCTGGGGCTCCACGCAAGATCTCACCCCGTGGGGTCAAAATGATCACAAGAACGGTGAGCAAAAATCCCAGAACCACATGGGGGACCTAGTGAATGACCTGCAGAGAGCTGGGACCAAAGTAACAAAGCCTACCATCAGTAACACACTACGCCGCCAGGGACTCAAATCCTGCAGTGCCAGACGTGTCCCCCTGCTTAAGCCAGTACATGTTCAGGCCCGTCTGAAGTTTGCTAGAGAGCATTTGGATGATCCAGATGAGGATTGGGAGAATGTCATATGGTCAGATGAAACCAAAAGAGAACTTTTTGGTAAAAACTCAACTCGTCGTGTTTGGAGGACAAAGAATGCTGAGTTGCATCCAAAGAACACCATACCTACTGTGAAGCATGGGGGTGGAAACATCATGCTTTGGGGCTGTTTTTCTGCAAAGGGACCAGGACGACTGATCCGTGTAAAGGAAAGAATGAATGGGGCCATGTATCGTGAGATTTTGAGTGAAAACCTCCTTCCATCAGCAAGGGCATTGAAGATGAAACGTGGCTGGGTCTTTCAGTATGACAATGATCCCAAACACACCGCCCGGGCAACGAAGGAGTGGCTTCAGAAGAAGCATTTCAAGGTCCTGGAGTGGCCTAGCCAGTCTCCAGATCTCAACCCCATAGAAAATCTTTGGAGGGAGTTGAAAGTCCGTGTTGCCCAGCGACAGCCCCAAAACATCACTGCTCTAGAGGAGATCTGCATGGAGGAATGGGCCAAAATACCAGCAACAGTGTGTGAAAACCTTGTGAAAACTTACAGAAAACGTTTGACCTCTGTCATTGCCAACAAAGGGTATATAACAAAGTATTGAGATAAACTTTGTTATTGACCAAATACTTATTTTCCACCATAATTTGCAAATAAATAAATTAAAAATCCTACAATGTGATTTTCTGGATTTCTTTTTCTCATTTCGTCTGTCATAGTTGAAGTGTACCTATGATGAAAATTACAGGCCTCATCTTTTTAAGTTGGAGAACTTGCACAATTGGTGGCTGACTAAATACTTTTTTGCCCCACTGTATAATGGGGACCTGAGCCGAAAAGTTTGGGAACCCTTGCAGTAGAGTACAGTACACTAAGAGTACAGTAGAGTACAGTATAATTTACTGTATTGAACGCTACTATACTATGCTCGGCTGGCTGTTCTGTGCTTGTTAAGCACGTCAGATTCTGCCAATTAAGGTGATTGTCAGTCCGAGAGAGAGAGAGGCCAGAAGCCCATCAACCGGCCTTTTGTTCGATTCTTTGTGTTAGTTTTAAAAAACCTGTTTAGTTGGGTATGTCTTCTTGTAGTTTGGTTTTTGTACATATGAATAGTCCCCATCTGAACAATAATAATGCACTTGGACAGGCCGACCCAGAGGTCAAGACGGAGCTGGCCCTGGACTTAAGGTAAGGTAGCTGTCTCCTGGGTAGATGTGCATCCAACACAGTCGTCAAATGTTGATTTCTCATAAAAGCATACACATTCTTTCAGGTTACAGACTACGTAACTAGGCCTAGGGGTCCTAGACAAAGCGAGTGCAGCAATATCCGTAGGCTAGTTATTAGTTTTGTAACAATACCCAAACATGCAAAAGAGGATATTACATTTTTCAATGTTTGTGTAGCTATTCAGGACACATTCCCATGAAGAACATTTTATTCATAACTATGCATTTCTGTATAGTACAAATCAGGGACCCATGATGTCATTCTGTTACCGTCATTCGGTTAGTGTTCAATAATCAAAAGAGGTCAAATTTAAGGTGTCATTATAGCTAACTCCCCATTCCTTCTGCAGACATCTTTGAATCTAGATTCGGAGTAAATACTTAACAGTTTTTGGTCAAATTAAATTTTGGGATATTTTACCATCATTCTGTTACCAAACTCTACATCTGCACTGTCCATTGAGTAAATATGTTTTTTTTGCACAATTTTTATGGGACATTTTAAAAATTAGTCCTTAAAATGTGTCCTTGTGCACAGAGTTGTATGGTTTGTTTAATTTTGTAATCAATGGCTATTGTTTGGCATCATTTAAAGTGACACATTTTAAGTCTCAGCATCATTCTGTTACTGTGGAATTGTCGACACACACACACTGAACATAAACATAAACGCAACCTGTAAAGTGTTGGTCCCATATTTCATGAGCTGAAATAAAAGTGAATAAATAAAAAATAGCATGCATTTGGCATGCTGACTGTAGGATTGTCTACCAGAGCTGTTGCCAGAGATTGGAATGTATGTTTCTCTACCATAAACTGCCTCCAACATCGTTTTAGAGAATTTGGCAGGTGCATCCAACTGGCCTCACAACCGCACCAGCCCAGGACCCCCACATTGTTTGAAATTGTTGCATTTATATTTCTGTTCAGTAATATATATATATATATATATATATATATATACACACACACACACACACACATTTTTGTCGTTTTTCTTTTATCCTTTTATCCACAGATTATTATTGTATTATGAAAAGCACTTTACAAATGTAATACGTTATTATAGCGATATCTAGGTTACTAAACTTTGCATGGTTTTGTTCTTAGAGCCAAACGCAACTTCCCCAGCCAGTCAGATGAACTGGTGGATACAATTTTTATGTCTCTGCGTGCAGTTTGAAAGAAGTTAGTATGTTAACGCTAGTTAGGGGTAGTTTTGCAAACCAATGCAAACTTCTGTTATGAGATGTTGCCACGCCAATAGATGGCGCTGCTGTTATGTGTATCTTACTGTAATACTCTATTGTAGGAGTGAGCCAAGTCAGGCATTCCGTACTATGCACTGAATGGAGCTGTATGCATGCTACCCAAAGATGCTGAAGTAAAGACATTCTTATCAACATTACATTGCTATTGTATTGAATAATCAGCATACAAAACAACTTCCTTTATACTGGACACCGAGACTAAAATGGCATGGAAGTTAATCTAACGGGCATCAATGACACAAACCCGAAGTATCCCTTTAAAACTTAGGTGGCTGTCGGTCACAATATTTTGAAGGCAAAACGTCATTTGTGTAAATAAACTACCCGCAATCCATCAGAAAGCATTTTAGGTTGCAGGAGGCGCTAAGTCAAGTCATTTGAGGACCCTTTGCTATGTTTATTCTTCAAGACTTGGAGAAAAGGGATTGTCACAAAATGTAGCAAACGTTAGGCACATATTTTCCTTACGCTGTCTGGCAAACCAGATAACCAGCCAGGATCTTACCATATAAACTGCTTTTTCGCAAAGGTGGCAAACCATGTTAGCTAGCTAACGTTAGCTACTAATGTTATTTTGGGCACTGTTTAAAGCCAACCTTTCTAAACCAGTTGGCTAACAACTAACGTTAACTAGTAATAAATGCTATGCACCTCGACTACTTTTGTGAAAGCAAAAAGCCGACTGAAGTCAGCAAAGGTGTAGGAAGTACTCGTACTTAGCTACCCTCTAGTAAGACTGGCAGCAAGAAAACTTGCCAAAGTTGTAGCTGGCAAGATGATTCGTTAGCAGCTACCATTAACTACATGGTGTTATGATTCCATAGCTAACGTTAGCTAGCAAACCTGTCTACGCATCTCATAACATTCCGGATTTACAGGTTCGCAATAGTTACCTAACGTTAGCTATTTGACTTGACGATGCATAGTTATGCCGATACGTTTACAGATGAACAGCAACAGACAAGAATGGCAACCTAACGTTAGCCAAGTTGGCTAGTACAAACTCACAGTAATAAGCGACGACAGGATCCCTCTTCTCATGTTCCTGTGCAGTTCTTAGATAGTGCTGAATGGCTTTTAGCTGTGGTGGGAGAGCCATCTCTATAATGTCAATAACACTAACTATGACAGACTAATCAACAATCGAAATGTGGATCGCTAGTTAGCTCTAAAAAAGTGTTCCTACTCGCGCAGAATTCTTCTGCTCCTTGTTCAATACGTGTAGCGCCATCTGCAGGACCGGAGGACTATCAAAGCAAAAGGCAAAACAGCATCATATTGATTACTGTGTACTGCAATGCATTCCACTGTGATCTCAAGAGCTGTGTAGCCAACAATATTATAATATGAATGTAATAACAATCAATGAGAATTATGGCATACCTGTGCAGTAAACTATCATCAAGGAACTGCATGCAGCTTGTAAGCTATATGGTTTGGGGAGTTTTTCGACACCACAATGATCTGTGATTACACTGCATATTGACCTTTCCCCCCAAGAGATAGCATGGGGCTATCGTGAACACAGGGTATGTATAGAAAACAACTGAAACTGGGCATGCAGCAGTCCTGTTATTGTAGGATTGCTTTGTCAATACAAAAGTTTGTCAGTACAAAAAAGCTGCAGCATAGCACCACCCGTAATAAACATTTCTTTTATCATCTAACTGAAACCTTTGAGACATAAGAAAGTGTTTGATCCTGAGCTAAAAAGCAACACAGACAGATTTTTTAGAAACAACATACTGTATTGTCCTAAGATATGAGTTGGTCATAAAATGTGCCCCTTTTATTAAACAAAGCTGAGAAGTTCTATGCATTTTATAAAGAACACTCAGTCAAAACAGACAATAGATGTAATGAAATTAATTTCAGTTACCCTAAGAAATGTAAACATTGCAACCAAACATTAGTAAAAATAAAAAACCTACAGAACAGATGTGTCCTTTTGGGCTATTTCACAATGCAGGATTAATTACTTTGTGAGCTAAATATTCATAGTTTCTCTCAAGCTTGATTTCTGATTAATAAAGGTAACTGGATTTGAGCTTATTTCAAGTTCAACATCTCTTTGAACCATACAATCCGCAGAATTTCAGACTGTGTATATCGGAATTAGCTTGATAACTAATTGATCCCACTTCCCCAAAATACTCCTCAGATTTACTGACAACCAAATTAATGTCATTGCTTCTTTTAACAGTTACCTCAGCTTTTTGTACAAAATGAGAGGCAAACTTTAAAACTATCCATCTGTCACAAATACCAGAAAGCAGTATGCCATATTGTACCTGAGATGATACATTTAGCTGAAAATAATAACAAAAGTTGGATGGATGCCTGATAATAACTTACAGATACAAAACAAAAGAGGTAATCATTTTCAGTACAGCAACAGCACAGGGTTAAATCAAAAGCATAATACTACAAGCTATGAAAAGGGTCTTAAAATAGTCAAATATATGGGTTAACCATTCACACTGTGACCAGCAGACTTATCAGCAATTACACTTAAATCTACAGTGATGTGCAGAATCTGCATGATAAATCTGGTAGCATGGAAACCCATCTTCTTTAACTGTTATTGATACCAATCCTATATATAGTATTTCAAAACCTTAATTTCATAATCATCAAAAGAGATGTGCAAAAATCTTTCAAATTTAAACTAATTTGAGAACCTTTATATAGTCCGGTACTTCAATTCATACAAATGTACAATTAATAATTTATTATGACCTGAAAATAATAAAGGCCAAATATTGAAATCAAATCTAAGATTCATTAGGTGAAATTTTTGCCTGCTTTTTTTTATCTGAATACATAGTCTAATACCTTAAAATGACAAATTTTCAGCTTGTGTCGTAGGGTATCAGGATGTTACCATTGATGACATGACATTGGCCATATGTTGTACTGGACAATTAGATTACATTACTGTGGTATGTAGGTTTGTCTATAGGCCCCTAAGAAGACTACAATGCTATAATACTTTTCACTGGGTACAAATACTGAATTATGGATGTGGAAAATATTAGAATTACTGGTAACAAGTTTCTTTCTTACGTGGGCCAATGATTGAAAGCTGCACACGTCACAACAATATCATTAGTCTATTGACAAAATAAGGTTTAAATCTGTGTGACTTGACTTAAACAATGGGATTATGGAAAGAAGTGTCTTTGAGTGTCAACTCCCAACAAAAAAAAACTAGAGGTATGTAGTTTTCGGCATTGGTGTCCATGCGAGACCTGGATAGACACACAGAAATTTGAAATATGACCAATTACTCTGTAGAAAATAACACACAGGTCATTGATTGGTCAAATAACCCAATCTCCTGCAGAGTATCTCAAATATCTCAGCAACACACAGCAGCACCGTGATCCCAGTGAAAGTGTACATTGCACTTAAAAATATGGTCTTTTCAAAGTGTTCTGGCACCATGCATTTTGTGACGTTGAACGTCTTTTCTAGGGCACTGGCATCACACATGTAGAGTGGGTGAACCTGGAAACCAAAGAGATGGCTCTGTAACCAAAAAGCGATGACTTCCAGAATAATTCTTAGTAGGACAGAGATGATGTAGAAGACGGTGTATATAGGTCTCTGAAGGATTTCCTCCTGGTCAATGTTTTTACAGGCAGCATAGAGATGAAATACAGCTCCAGGGACTAAAACAGTTACCAACTGCAATGCCCAGAATACCTGCAAGCAGAATAACATTCTGGCTAGTGGAAAAACAACCTATTCACAAGTCCACATTGAATAACAGCACATCTTTGAGTCCCTCTGTTAATGACGTTGTTATTCACATTGACTTAAACTGGAACTTAATGACTGGAATGAATACTGTTGGGTTTAAATCACATTATACAACATCAATTTTATATTATTGTAATAGATGACGTGGAAAAAAATCACTAAAATCCTTTGTAGAATATTATAACGATGGTAGAGTGAAAATTCACAACTGTTTGTGGATTCTGACATATTACCAATGGTTTCTGTCTATCTTGTATTCTAATATCAGATAAGTTAATGCAGGAAGCTGTCTTACCTGAGGTGTTATCGGCCTAAATTGGTTGTAACAGTAGAGGTTTAACTCCCTCCTGTCTGGATCACAGCTGAAATGGAGAGCTTCATTGCCATAGACTGCAAAGCCCAGGACACCCAGAAAGAACATCCGAACAGAGCCAAAGAACAGTGTGTGGAACTGGCCTATCACTGTCGGAGGCCTGAGCTAAAACACAAACACACAGAAGAAGGCTTTAAAACAGCATTTGTTTGTAAAATTAAAAAAAGAATGTGTGAAAACTGATTGAGGAGGCAGAAGTTTGATTATCATTTCATGAATTACACAAACATTTGTGAACAGATTACACATTGGAATACACCACCCTCATCAAAAAATAGCAGATGGACCAAACATCAGATCTAAATTAAACAATTTAAAACATGCTTATAAATCAGTAATGCATGGAGTGTTTAGGTAATAGGTTATCTATCTGTCAGGTTTCAAACACAATCCTATTCAGAAAGTAGGATATTTACTATGCTATATGTAACACTTTGTCATCTATCAACAAATACAAGTCTATCCACTCTATTGTACAGGTAGATAATATGGATGAATAATTCAGAGAGAACTCACTGGGCTCAAAGTGACCACGACCATCGTCCAATATTCTATATATTCTTGGTATCACCATACTTACACATCCTTCGTAAAAGTTCTTAATGTAGTTTAAAGACATGACTTGGCTGCTATTCTCCCAGTTCAATTATTGTAACCTGGGGCCCTCATTGTCAATCTGCTGGCATCAGGCAAAGCCAACTATCATTCTGAAGCTCCTAATGACCTTTGCCGCTGAAAGCCCTTGTCAATGCATATTTGTCTTTTATCCGCGGTGACTTCATCAATTTACTCACTCAGTAGAAAAAAGACAACAGAAAGGAAAAACAAAGGCACGGGGCATGTGGTCGGCCCATAATCCCCATTGAACAAAGTCAGCGAAAAAAATACTTGTAAAACACAATAGGGAGAGAAAACAAAATAGTAAAATACAATAGCGGCACTTGAGAGCGTGTTATTTTGAGCTTCCAACTGATCAATATGAGCTAAATTGTGTTTGAAAGTTAGTTGTATAACTCCATCTAAAGAATTTGCATGTCAATTTCCACCTCCATTAGTTTTTAATTTCACGGATGACATTTGAAATGACAATTGTAGAGAAGTGATTTAGGAACTACTAAACAACTTCTGACAAAAGAGCATTTAGAAAATACATATTTCAGCTAAACTTTTATAATTTTATAATCTGAGTAAATTAACTCGGAGGATTTTCACTGTGACAAATTTGAACTGATTTGAGGCACACGAACAAGTGATTTATATAACTACGCAGTCAAAAGGAACTTCTCACTGTTGGAACATCGCGATACACACCCTGCACGATAAGTAGCCTACATCTGGAAGATTATTCACCAAATTGTCGCACCTTCAAAAAGCTAGAGCAAACACACAGCAGGAAAAAACGACAAAATAAACAAAGCGGGTAATAAAATGAAGTCCACACACCAACCGTAATCCAGGCGGAGTGCTGTTCATTCCCCCTCTCAATCAGAGCTTGGGTCCTAAACTCATGCCACTCTTGCACTCCCAGGGAGAGACCTGCTGGAAGAGTACCATGATGGATGCGTTTATTTTACTGAACGCGTACTTGTCAGAGCACAAACAACAAACCAAAGCATCAGTGAGATCAGGCATTTGGAACTGTCAATAGAGAGAGAGCATAATGGACAGAGGTAATATTACCTAACGAAAGATAACACCGTCCCGCAAACATCCAGAGAGAGCACGTGGTCCACACGACGCAATCACTCAACTGTTCCTGTCCTCATCAGTCAGCGTAAAAAGCCACATCCTACCTGAGGGACATACATGACTGCTCTACCACGGACGTGTATCATATGTGACCCGTTTCAGGAAACTAGGGGGTAACTTCGATATGTTTGTGTGTGTTGCCTACGGACAAAGCATAGGCCTATAACTCAATAAATAGAATAGCCTACACCTGCATTAACTATGAGTGGTCTGAATTTGAATCTGTTTTACGCACAAACTGATAGAGAACAACCGTAGACCACATTGATATGGACATTCTCAAAAGGCACATTGACATTTAATGCAGGTGTTTCTGTGATAGGCCTACAGTTGAAGGGTTTCCAGTCGTTGCCAGGTTAATAAATAAACGTTCAAATGCAACTCACAGCAGTAACCATTTCCATTTGCACTGCAGACTGCAGAACTCTGGATAGTTAGACAGAGACGGATAAGTTTAGCATAAAATGGCTTCATTCACATTAATCAGTGATGGCAAAGCACTGTGAATATTACATAATTGCAAATTAGATTTTCTGATTGTAAATTGGAAAGTCGCGATTTGCCCCAAGTGCACTGTAGCCTATGCTCCATATTTGTTTCCTAATGTGATGCATGTGCCAGTAGATGTCACTAAACAAGCACACATGATCTGGGGAAAGCATCACAACAAATAAAACGGTCAAGCACATTGCCTATTAGGAAAAACTAAATTTCCGTCTTGGGGGTGTGGTCATTCATGTGGAAGTTTCGGATATTTGTTCCACATGAGACACCATAGCAACTAAACTAGAATCACTTCCTTAAAATAGTCCGAATGAATAACTCAAAAAATCTGTAATTAGTTTTGACATTTTTAGTGGTGCAATTTTACATATAGCTAAGGCAGCGTTTCTTGGTCCTCGTTTTGGTTTTTTCCTTAACACTACACAGCTAATTCAAATAATCAAATATTGATGATGAGTCAATTGTTTTAATCGGTTGTGAAGTGCTAGGGCAAAACCCCCAAAGGGCACCCCTTGTAGTCCCCAGGACCGAGTTTGGGAACACTGAGCTAAGGTGTTTGGTGCCATATTTCTTAAGTAAAAAAAATGCATTAGGTGTTGTCTTATGTAAACAAAGTCTTATCCGCTACGCTGCTGGGCAGGTCTGTCTGACTGTCTCGAGTTCACACTGCACGAGATTTTAGCCTGGGGCTAAGCGCCTTTTCACACAAGTGGGCTAGCACCAACCTTAGCTCACGGCTAGCTGGCCCTGCTCTGGAGCAGGGTTAGCACAGACTTTTCCGGGCAAGCCCCAGAAACCGTGCCAAAGAACAACACATAGAATCACAAAAGCTACACTCACCTAATTTGCATATGCTTGTGATGCGTTCTGCATGCTATTTTAATAAGTAAATGTATAGACCCCTTTCTGTGTTTGCAAACATTGTCGGTGCTGGTGGCAGAACACAGTTCTTATAGAATGCCAGCAAAAAAGCTTCCATTTACTTGTTGCTTTTAAGTGAGTGCATTTCATACTACTTGTGGATTATAATATGATTTTAAGGCTTCATATGAACGTCCTGCTTAATATAATGTTGCGTCATCATCGCAAATCAACTGCATTATATTTAAAAAACACTTCAACCTCAACCAGTAAAATGGCTATTTTGCTACAGCCTGTCAATGAGTGTTAGCATTCTAGCTAACAACTGCTGCGTTAAAAAGTTATTTTGCTAATATTAATACCAAATATAATCTTAGCGACTGTTCAAGCAATAATAAAAACATAATTGTAAGAATATGAGAACCCCAAGTAATAAAAACGTAAATCTAGGCTATATTGAATGGGTGCAGATGGTGATGGCTTTCTTACTGCAGCCAAGGTTTGCGGCATCTGTGCATGATGTCAGTGTGTCGTGTACTGGAAAGGGATCTATACTATTTCATCCTTCCATTTGAGGACAAAAACCTCTGACAAAAAAAATTACAAATACTTTCATCCGTGCAAAACATTGGTTGCTATGGGAAAATAACGGTTGCTATGCAGGCTGGCTAAGGGTGCGTTCGTAAATTCACTCTGTAGTGCCAGCGTGCGCTCTGGGCGTTGGTGAATTCAGAGCTTGTCAGATTGTCCGTTAAAGAGTTTTGACCTCACAATGGCAGTCAAGCACCCAAGCTAACTTTGTCTAGCTTGCTAGCTACCTCCAGACACAATGAGAGAACACCTCACTCTGACCATTTTACTAGCCCTAGCAGAGTTGGTTAGGCTATTTTCATGCTATCCAGAGCATTAGTGACTGTAACTGTGCTGCTGGCAACAATTGAATTACGTTTCTTTGCCGCCGTTTACTGACACCAGCCTTATTCAACCGGTGTTGAGCGTTCTTAAATCCTCAGTTATTCTGCGCTCTGGCACACTCAGAGCAGAGTGCTCTATAATCAGGGGGTAGATAACCAGAGTGAATTTACGAACGCACCCGTTAGTTAGCCAACTGAAGCCAGAAACTCCACAGCTGGAAGGGCAGCAAACGTTCAATTTTCATCTGTTTTCATAGTTTTTCTATTGACATTTAATTGGATATAGCTATCCATTATAATAATATTGTTGCATGATATCGCCTGGATCAGAAAAGTTAATGTTTCGTCCGTGCACAGCATTCTCTGTATAGGGGCTAGATGGCATTTCAAAAGTTAAACTTTGTTTCCGAGGCAGACACCAAGGTTTATACAAACCATCACTGTTGGAAATAAAATGCTAACCTAGAAGCAAGAGGAAATAATGTGTTAATAAATGTGTTATTGTTTTAAATTGGTCGTGTGTCAGAGATAGAATGTTGCCTGCATGTGTTTGTCCATTAGCAGGGCTTTGGAATACAAGTGTGCATTCTTAGCCCAGGGCTAAAGCTTAGCCCGGGGGTAAACAAATGCCTGTGTGAACACAGGATGAGCTAGGCCAGGGACAGTCTTAGCTTGAGGCTAAAATATCGCTGCGCTAAGAACAATGCCGCGTGAAAAGGCCTTCTGTGTGTTCTGTGGTAGGATTGGATAGACCGCAATCACCTCAACTGTAGCCACTGTGAGCATTGTCGAAATCAAAACCCAACCCTAAAGTAGGCCTAAGTCATGACAAAACTCTGTTTTGGACGAGACTGACTTTACGACCAAAATTATCCTATTTACACTTTGTAGTCAATTTTGACACTATAATAAATGTTTCTGACTAATATCGATGCCACATAGACCATTTTTATATCCGATAAGATGTGTATTACTTTTTCAGTTGCGCTTTGATAGATGTGACTAACTCTCTTATTAACTAATTAATTGCCTATTTATATTGTTCCTAACATCAGTCATGTCCAGAGGTATTAACATTCACCAGACATAACTTCATTGGCTTTCTTTTAAGTCCTGTATGGGAAAACGTTCGTTTATGTTCTGACTTAGGCTACTTCACTCCCCAAAATCAAATCATGATGATTTGGATTTGACTTCACTCCCCCTTCGAATTACCTCTGTGAGTCTCTCCCCCCCTAACTTTACCACCCTCACTGCTTTCCGTATTTATGGCACTTATACAACCCTTCACTTTCCCCAAAGACACCTTACAGCGCTTACAGACACGGCGGGCTGATAATGATACACCTGCACAAGAGATCAACATCCTGCTCACTTTGAACAATGAGTGGGTTCAGTTTCGAAAAATTACTTATTGGATTTTCCTTAGTAGACCCAAAGAAAAACTCATCCTAATTCACACATCTTTCAAAGCACAGCTTTCTCATCCTAAACGTGATAATTGTATTTGGTGCTAATACAGTAGCCTAGCATAGCCTGTAGTTTATTCCGTTTATATTCGATAAACGTGCCACAATGAAATGGTATATGAGTAGCATTGACAATGCTACACATCACACGCAAAACTGGTGTGACTTCTTTTTCCGTCATCGTTGCTGTAGGCTACGCTATGCGTGTTGAAAAAGTGACTCCTTTTGCGCTTCAGTCATTGTGGCGTGAGACGCGCAACACTGACATTTCAGCACTTTCTTGGAGGGACAGCTACCGCGCCTCAGACCTGCGTTGGAAAACCGTCAACATCTTTAGTGCCATTTTATCAAGGTGATTATTGTACAAATCCCAGAGAAGCAATGGATAATATTTTAGATAACTTGTCTTTTACTGGACATTCTGTCTATTATAACTTTACCGACGATTGGATACCTGCTGAAAGGGAAACTATTGATTTTATTATAAGATGTGTCATACCGACTGTGTATATTCTGATCATAACGATTGGGTTGTTGGGGAACATTACCTTGGTTAAGATTTTTATCACCAACAGTGCAATGAGGAGCGTCCCCAACATATTTATTTCGAGTTTGGCAGCTGGGGATCTTTTGCTTTTGGTCACTTGTGTTCCAGTGGATGCGTTCAGATACTTCTTTGAGGAGTGGATCTTCGGTGTTGTGGCTTGCAAACTAATACCGGTCATTCAACTCACTTCAGTTGGAGTCTCGGTGTTCACACTCACTGCACTAAGCGCGGACAGGTAAGATGAAGAGTAGGATAATGTGAAATATCCTTAATGCCAGTAGTGATATGTATACTGTCCTAACTTACGTCACTGTAAATGTTATGGCAATTGCATGCTAACGTGACAGAACAATTAACATACAGTGCCTTCGGAATGTATTCAGACCCACTTTTCCACATTTTGTTACGTTACAGCCTTATTCTAAAATAGATCAAATATTTTTTCCCCGCAGCAATCTACACACAGTACCTCATAATGACAAATCGAAAACAGTTTAGATATATTTGCAAATGTATACAAAAAAATAAATAATTAAAACCTTATTTACATGGGTATTCTGACCTTTTGCTATTAGACTTGAAACTGAGATCAGGTGCATCCTTGATATGTTTCTACAACTTGATTGGAGTCCTCCTGTGGTAAGTTCAATTGATTGAACATGATTTGGAAAGGCACACACCTGTCTATCCAAGCTACCACAGTTGATAGTGCATGTCAGAGCAAAAACCAAGCCATGAGGTCGAAGAAATTGTCAGTAGAGCTCCGAGACAGGATTGTGTCGAAGCACGTCTGCAGCAATTAAGGTCCCCAAGAACACAGTGGCCCCCATCATTCTTAAATGGAAGAAGTTTGGAACTACCAAGACTCTTCCTAGAGCTGGCCGCTCGGTCAAACTGAGCGATCGTGGGAGAAGGGCCTTGGTCAGGGAGGTGACCAAGAACCCGATGGTCACTCTGACAGAGCTCCAGATTTCCTCTGTGGAGATGGGAAACCCTCCAGAAAGACAACCATCTCTGCAGCACTCCACCAGACGGAAGCCACTCCTCAGTAAAAGGCACATTGCAGCCCACTTGCAGTTTGCCAAAAGGCACCTAAATACTCTCAGACCATGAGAAACAATATTCTCTGGTCTGACAAAACCAAGATTGAACTCTTTGGCCTGAATGCCAAGCGTCATATCTGGAGGAAACCTGGCACCATCCCTATGGTGAAGCATGGTTGTGGCAGCATCATGCTGTGGGGATGTTTTTCAGCGGCAGGGACTGGGAGACTAGTTAGGATCGAGGGAAAGATGAACTGAGCAAAGTACAGAGAGATCCTTGATGAAAACCTTCTCCAGAGCGCTCAGGACCTCAGACTGGGGCAAAGGTTCACCTTCCAACAGGACAACGACCCTAAGCACACAGCCAAGACAACGCAGGAGTGGCTCCAGGACAAGTCTCAATGTACTTGAGTGGCCCAGCCAGAGCCCGGACTTGAACCCTATCGAACAGCTCTGGAGAGACCTGAAAATAGCTGTGCAGCAACGCTCCCCATCCAACCTGACAGAGCTTGAGAGAATCTGCAGAGAAGAATGGGAGAAACTCCCCAAATACAGGTGTGCCAAGCTTGTACCATCATACCCAAGAAGACTCAATGCTGTAAACACTGCCAAAGGTGCTTCAACAAAGTACTGAGTAAAGGGTCTGAATACTTATGTAAATGTGATGTTTCAATTTTTTATTTAATAAATTAACAAACATTTCTAAACCTGTTTTTGCTTTGTCATTATGGGCTATTGGGTGTAGACTGATGAAGAAAAATATATTTTAGAATAAGGCTGTAACGTAACAAAATGTGGAAAAAGTCAAGGGGTCTGAATACTTTCCAAAGGCACCATATGTAATTATTAATGATTAATCAGTTGTTATAACTGATTATTTTTTATTGACAACAGTGTGTGATCCCTAAACTATATCCCCAAGTGTTATCATAATTGAATGCTGGGCAATTGTCTCTGACAAATCTGGTAATTTTTTGATTGACAGACCTAGTGTATCCCCAGAATTATTTAAAAGGGATCAAATAGTGTACACCTGCTGGTTGTACGAACTTCAATAAGCCCAATTTGTGTTATATTGTTTTATTCAGGTGAGACACATGGTTAAATGGCCATTTATCTTCCCTGGAAGGAACAGCATGAATGTGGAGATTGGCATAGATTGATACATGAGACATTCAGGAGGCATCATAGTCAGAAGTATCTGCACAGAGCATCATTTACTGTCTGCGTGTGGATGGTTAAAAGGGCAAGCATGCCCACATCTTTCTTTGGGACCTTAATTTGACCCAGCCCCCACTTTCCTTTCCTCTCTTCCACATACCCTCACCAAGACCACCGGTGTTTGGAGACGTTGACCTTCTCAAGTGACCATTCTATACCCCCACAAATAGCTTGTCTTCTGGTATTAAGAGCTCCTTCCTTGGCTAAAAGTTCACTGATGTCATGAAAATTCCTGGGCTGCCAAATATTGATTTAGTACATTTTTTATTATTATGATTATCAAATTAAAGTCCATGTGATTCTCTGATAAAAATAATACCCCATTGTGCAGGCCATGATAGGAAGATGGTGCAGGGCTTTGTAATTAGCCTTTCTATGTCACTGACCGTAATCCAGAGCTATATCAGTTGGAGGAAATGTTTGGCTGTGTCACTCTTGACCGGAAATGACCATGACTGTTGGCCATCTCTGTCACTATGAGCTATTAGGTCAGCCATATGGCGAGATTACAGTCTACAGCTGTTCTCTCTATGGTCTGCCTTGTCCATTTGAGCATGTAATGTGAGCAATGAAAATGCACCATTTATATGCTTACCCTATGTGATGGCTTTAAAGAATGTAATCTTGTTAGCACTCCTTTGGGCGCTTGCTCTCAAGCATGAAAACACAAAGAAGTGGGATTACAGCGGTTTGTTACAATAAATGCATAATCCCAGCCTTGTTTTCTCTGGTGAGATATCAAAGACTGTCAGTTTTTCTGCGCTTGTCTGTTCTTGCCTGAGGCAGCGTGGTCTTTGACTATGGGGGATTTCTACAGGGGCAGAGGGCAGCTGAGGCTGGTGTAACAGCACAGTCAAGGGCTTACAATGGAGATTCTCCTCCAAACCAGACATTTTCTCAGCAGAATTATCATTTCGAAAACTGTCAGAAGGTGAAAAATCTTCCATCATTGAAGCATAAAAAATCCTCAATGCCCAGTGAAGCACACTTCCTCTGTTGCACCCTCATATCACCTCCAACAATCTATAAAGCTACTATTCTGTGCCAATGGACTGAGAGATGCAATGTCTTTGTCAAAGCCTCTTAATTTTGCAAAGAGGAAGAAAGTTAATTAGATTGATTAAATATAATCTCAATAGCAAGTCGCTCTGGATGTGAGCGTCTGCTAAATGATTAAAATGTCAATGTAAATTATATTTCAATTTACACAAGGAAATTAGAGCAGTAAGGACAGCTGGACATTTAATTGCATGAAAAAGACTGATTTTAATGTAATTTCATGATTAATTTGGAAATGTCAATAACGGATCAAGATGAAGGAGCACTAACATTTTTATATGGTTTTGTTGTGTTTCCAGGTACAAAGCCATAGTGAATCCTATGGACATCCAGACATCCAGTGCTGTGTTCTGGACATGTCTGAAAGCCGTGTCCATCTGGGTGATCTCCGTCCTGCTGGCGGTGCCCGAGGCCATCTTCTCCCAGGTAGTACACATCCAGGACAAGAATGTGACCTTCACCGCCTGCGTGCCCTATCCCCTTTCCAACGACATGCATCCCAAGATCCACTCCATCCTCATATTCCTGGTGTACTTCCTGATTCCCCTGGGGATCATCTCTGTATACTACTTCCACATCGCCAGGACTCTGGTCAAGAGTGCTCACGACATGCCTGGGGAGATCAGTGAGCACACAAAGAGACAGGTAGGTATCAACAACAGCAACATGTTGCTGCCTGTATCTCAAACATGTCACAAGTGAGGTTTGGCTGTTGCAGTTGTGGTTATTTGGAATGCTGGACGGCATATTAAGAACATCAGGTAACTTACTGGATGTCTTTGGCTGCTAGAGTGCATGTTAAGTTAGAGTGCACGTTAAGTTAGAGTGCACGCTTGAAGTCAAAGAAACTGAACTGCATCACACGTTTTCTCACTATATTTGACATAACTCCGGAACCCTTGTTACAGGTTTTCATGGAAGGAGGCTCTAGGTTTTAATGCAGATATTTCTATATGTAGCCTAATACACCAAGTAAATATTTAAAGTTTGTAAAGGGCAAGTACAGGACATTGTCAAGATTTATCACTGATTGTTGCATGGATGCTTGATCTTTACTGTCTACAGGGGTAATAAATGATAGGTCAGGGGAAGAGTGAGGGTGAGGTAAATTATAAATGTAAGCAATGATCTGGTTGGCTACATTTAATTGAGAGTCCATTGACCAAAGCATAGTAAATCAGATGCTTCTTTGCCGTTAAGAACGTCTAATGAATCATCAAAGAAATGGTCTTGAATCCAGATCAGGGCCCACCCAGAGCATGAGTAAACAGATGCAGTCCAAAACCAAAACCCAAACCCTGCTTCCAATCACTGACATCCTGACTCCGACCTAGACCTGAACCCAAGTCATAATATATTCAAGTAGCCTCAGGAGCTTGTTGACACTGACCAATGTGAGGTTGTCATCAAGAATGAGCAATACATAGTAAACACTAGTGATGAGTGGTGCTGGAAGGCCTCCACGTGTTGTCTTATTTACAGTCAGTAGGTCCTCCAGTTGAGGGAGCCCTAACCATCCACTCATTTATAATGTTAGACAACAAGAGGGCTGAGTCCCAGCTATCTTTTAGAGTAGATACAGATTTATACTAGATTCACTGGGTGCGACACATAAAAATACAAGAAGCCTGGAGGATGACCGAATCATTGCACTTAAGCTTCCACTGTCTCTGCCTCACAGTAATCCCAACTAATCAATGTTGTTTCTGTTTTTTTGTATTTGAAATCAAATTAAATGAGTTAATAATCTGGGTGTACCTTTGGATTAGAAGGACAACACAGACTATTGACGTGGTGCATTGTGGTTGTGTTCTATTAGACATGTCCTATGGGGATTGGGCTGTAGAGGCTCAAGTCTCATTAAGAGGAAAACTCTGATAGCATCAGTCCCTATTGAAAAGCAGAAATGTATTTAACATTAATTATATGACAAGCTGCATAAGCCTGATGAAAGACATGCTAGAGAGAGAGAGAGAGAGAGAGAGAGAGAGAGAGAGAGAGAGAGAGAGAGAGAGAGAGAGAGAGAGAGAGAGAGAGAGAGAATAAGCAGACTAAACATGATTCTGGTAGGTGTTCAAGACATTACAAATAATTTGTTGAATCACTATCACATCTAACAGGCATGACTTTATGAATAGTTATAGTAACAGTGGTCTTAACTGCTGTACAGTCAATTTTCAGTAAAGGCCTTAGAAATAGGGCTTCTAGATATCATCTAATCTTTTTTTATTTTGATTCACTCTGGAATAGAGAGTGAATCAAATGGTATTTTTTAATTTAAGATTATTATTTTTTTTTTACATAATTTACAATTTAATATGAACAATAATGCTGTCCAGCCAGACACTGCTAGTGAATATGATTTCAGACGTGATATGTATGAATGAAAATATACAGTCCAACCATCTCCCTATGCCAGGGGCTGTGTTATGCTGTTATGATAACCAACAATCGGTCTGAGAGGACACGACATCTTCGTCTTCTTCACTGTTATTCAAATATTTTCTACTGATCAAACGATACAGCTGTTTTAGTAACCGCATCAACTACATTCTATTTCAATGAAGCCCTTTATCTACTTCCTAGTCAGATTAACTTGTGGATACCATTTCTACAGTATGTCTCTGCGTACAGTAAGTTAGAGGTAGTTTTGTGAGCCAATGCTAACTAGCGTTAGCACAATGACTGGATGTCTATGGTCACAGCTTGATAGCTGTGACCGTAGATGGCCAGTCATTATGCTAACGCTTGTTATCAGTTGCGCTAACGCTAGTTTTGCAACCTCCTTCAAACTGCACTCAGAGACATGAAAATGGTAAACCAGTTCATCTGACTCTGGGGAACCAGATAAAGCTCTTCATTGCCAAAATCCCGAAGTATCCCTTTAAAAACAATTGAAATGTTGACCACTTTCTCATCAACTTAGACAAAAACGTAGAGCGTATGAAATATTAGTTTTACTCTTCTGCTGTTCAAAGCTTTACTTCATGTAACATGACCATCTCATTTATAATTAATACCCCACACTTCTTGCAGAGACCAGCGAATACAACAATGAATAACTAACTGTGACGTGATAATAACAATGCAGAAAATGTTCAGTTTCCCTATGAAAGATTGTTGATACTGTGCCAAATCAAACAAAATTACTCAATTTGATATACCTATCAACGGTTAGCTTTACTGTCTAACCAGATATAACAGCTTGCTATTGACTTACCTTTTAATACACTTACCTTTTAATACACTTCAATACAAGATACTGTCATGAACAAAATAAAGTCAAATAATCATGCAGTTTAATCAAACAAAATTACTCAATTTGATATCCCTATCAACAGTTAGCTTTACTGTCTAACCTGATATAACAGCTTGCTATTGACTTACCTTTTAATACACTTACCTTTTAATACACTTCAATACAAGATACTGTCATGAACAAAATAAAGTCAAATAATCATGCAGTTTTCTTCTGTTGAAAAACCTAAAAGGATCTTGGGAAGAGTGCCAGGATCACTTGACTTGACAGCTGGCTGCCAATGAACGGCGAGCTAAATCATGACATTTACCCAGGCTATTAAACCTACACAGGGTTGATTTTCAGAGCGCCATCTCCTGCTCATTTCACTAATAGGTTCAAATAGGTAGACTTGAAACTATTTTCAAACAATCTTAGCAGTACTCAGAAGCAATAGTCCTGCCATCAGTACTATTTGCCAGCCACTCTACTGTGGAATTAAGTATTGATTGGACTGGACCTTTTAGTTTCACATTTCCGCTTACGATGAAAGGTTATCACAGTAAAGATATCTTTGACACTCCCTTATGCCGGGGTACAATACACGAATTCGCCACGTTTTTTCCATCCACGAAATAGTTCACGATCGGAGTAAAATTCTATGAACTTGGACTAGGATCATTACGTCGCGACACACGTAGTTTGAGCGGGTGAAGGACTCACCGATGACGCCTGTTTCGTTTTCCAGACCCCTGTCGGATGTCCGAAATATTTTGGTCGTGCATCTTGTAGTATGAGCAGTGCTACGACCCTATTGGGCAAGGACTACTGCCAATAGCCAATGAGCACTCAGCATGTGATACAAAAGCAATGATCGCAAAGAGAGAAAGACCAACAACCAACACGCACGGTGCGGACTAAGGTGATGAATGTCAGTTTGGTGGAGCTGTGGAGAGATCGCAGCTGCCTTTTCAGTATTACCTACCTCTGTGTCCTACCATGGCACAAACAACAAATATATTGAATATCGTGTATCTAGCATGCTAACTATAGGCTATAACTTTAATAAAACATGGTATATTACTTCCAATTCCCTCTGTAGAAAGTCCATGCTTTCCATATCTGCCCAAACATTTGCGAGTCCACATTCTGCGCCTTCCGTCTCTTTTGATGTTTCTGCATATAATGATGTGCACATTATTATAAAGGGAGATTTGCGCTGCTGCTGCTGGCACATGCAGAGAACAAATAGGCCTACACCTCTGCAGTGTAGGTAGCCTACAGTACAGCCTCAAGAAAAACGCAGAATGTTAAAACAAAACTGAAGCACATGCTGTAGTACAATCTGGCCGGGTTGATATCAAGATTTTAATTTGGTAACATTGCAGTGTGACATGTAATAATTGTAAAATACTAAATCCCATACACAGTGTGGGAAGGCCTTAGAGAGCTGACTGAAGGGCAATGTAAGGGAGTACTGGTGGCTCTTGCTTGTGTGTTTTTGATCATACTTGTTTGGTGTCTCTGGTACATACTGTATTGAAATTGAAGGACAATAGCCATACTACTTGTAGCCTGTGCATAATACAGAAGAGAGTGATTTGGACAAATTGTATTTTGTAGGCCTTCTGTATTCTGTATTCCTTCTGGAGGGAGGCCTTCTGTATTTTGTACTCTGTAATCCTTCTGGAAGATTGACAGGGTTTTATGTTGAATATCATCATGTATTTTCAAACACTACATATTTCTTTTCTTTCTTTTTCCAAGATGGAGACGAGAAAACGTCTGGCCAAAATTGTTCTGGTTTTCGTGGGCCTCTTCGCTCTCTGCTGGTTCCCCAACCATGTCTTGTACATGTACCGCTCCTTCAACTACCGTCAGATTGACTCCTCCCTGACCCACCTCATCATCACCCTGCTAGCCCGGGTGCTAAGTTTCTCCAGCTCCTGTGTCAACCCGTTTGCCCTCTACCTGCTGAGCGAAAGCTTCCGCAGGCATTTCAACAGCTCCCTGCACTGCAAGAGGAAACCCCGCCACGAACGCAACACCAGCTACCTGCAGAGCACCTCAGCCATAAGAATGACCTCCATCAAGAAGACCACCCCTACTGTCATCAACGGACATGGCAACAGGCAGGAGGTCACTCTGTAGGTTTATGATGTCACTTGATGACGTGTAAGTGGTGGGAGTGGCACCAAAAAAAGATACGTGCAAAGCTTTACAAGGTGGACTATTATGAAAAGGTCATGCATGTGTGCTAAACAGAAAATGCTTTGTTTGAAGCTGCCTTCCCCACAATGCCACATATCAGTGATGATGAGATGATCACCCATGAACTGAACGCATACGGACGTGTTGTCAACAAATCTGTCTTGAGAGATTCCGGTATCCACAATGTTCAATTTTTCATGTTTTGTTGTGTCAATCGGATACATGTTTCACTTTACACAGTTTGCATAGATATATACTGTCTGCAAAGCATGCTGTCCAAACTCCAAACCCAAAGAACAGGTAGTTGCTCCCACGACAGGAAATCTATGTCCCTGTGTATCAGTGATCAGTGTGCTGCTTAGCTTCCTCTACTGTCCAACTACCCCATACATATCGAACCAGTGATCCAGGTTTCCAAATGTTAATGGAAACCTGTACACCACTATTGCAGGACAGTAAGATGATAAATGCCATATTAAATTGTTTATTAGATCACTTTGATAATGCCATTTCCTGTGCTATGTTTGAATGTTTATCTTCAGATGCTCAATGTGGCACAAATGTTTGCTGTTTTGTTGAGTAAAACGTGTCCCAGTATGTTGAACTGCAAATGCTGCAATATGATTGCTGTGAATTTTTTTAAAAGAAACAAATAATAATAATAGTATATACAAATATATATATATATATATATATACAGTTGAAGTCGGAAGTTTACATACACCTTAGCCAAATACATTTAAACTCAGTTTTTCCTTCCTGAGCGGTATGACGGCTGCTTGGTCCCATGGTGTTGATACTTGCGTACTATTGTTTGTACAGATGAACGTGGTACCTTCAGGCCGTTGGAAATTGCTCCCAAGGATGAACCAGACTTGTGGAGGTCCACCATTTTTTTTCTGAGGTATTGGCTGATTTATTTAGATTTTCCCATGATGTCAAGCAAAAAGGCACAGAGATTGAAGGTAGGCCTTGAAATACATCCACAGGTACACCTCCAATTGACTCAAATGATGTAATTTAGCCTATCAGAAGCTTCTAAAGCCATGACATTATTTTCTCAAATTTTCTCAAGCTGTTTAAAGGCACAGTCAACTTAGTGTATGTAAACTTCTGACCCACTGGAATTGTGATACAGTGTAGTAAATGTGAAATAATCTGTCTGTAAACAAGTGTTGGAAAAATTACTTGTGTCATGCACAAAGTCCTAACCGACTTTCCAAAACTATAGTTTGTTAACAAGAATTTTGTGGAGTGGTTGAAAAACAAGTTTTAATGACTCCAATCAAGTGTATGTAAACTTCAGACTTCAACTGTATATATATATATATATACACACAGTGCTTTTGGAAAGTATTCAGACCCCTTTACCTTTTCCACATTTTGTTACATTACAGCCTTATTCTAAAATGGATTAGATAAATAAAAATCCTCAGCAATCAACACGCAATACCCCATAATGACGAAGGGAAAATAGGTTTTTAAAATGTTTGCAAATGTATATATATATATATATATATATATATATATATATATATATATATATAGCTGAAATACCTTATTTACATAAGTATTCAGAACCTTTGCTATGAGACTTGAAAGTGAGCTCAGGTGCATCCTGTTTCCATTGATCATCCTTGCGATGTTTCTATAACTTGATTGGAGTCCATCTGTTGTAAATTCAATTGATTGGACATTATTTGGAAAGGCACACACCTGTATTTATTAGGTCACACAGTTGACAATGCATGCCAGAGCAAAAAGCAAGCCATGAGGTTGAAGGAATTGTCCGTAGAGCTCCGAGACAGAATTGTGTCGCGGCACAGATCTGGGGAAGAGTACCAAAACATTTCTGCAGCATTGAATGTCCCCAAGAACACAGTGGCCTCCATAATTCTTAAATGGAAGAAGTTTGAAATCTCCAAGACCTTTCATAGAGCTGGCCGTACAGCCAAACAGAGCAATCGGGGGAGAAGGGCTTTGGTCAGGGAGGTGACCAAGAACCCGATGATCACTCTGACAGAGCTCCAGAGTTCCTCTGTGGAGACGGGAGAACCTTCCAGAAGGACAACCATCTCTGCAGCATTCCACCAATCAGGCCTTTATGGTAGAGTGGCCAAACGGAAGCCACTCCTCGGCGTTTGCCAAAAGGCACCTAAAGACTCTCAGACCATGAGAAACAAGATTCTCTGGTCTGATGAAACCAAGATGGGCCACTCAAAACCATGTCGTTGAGTGGCCCAGCCAGAGCCCGGACTTGAACCCAATCGAACATCTCTGGAGAGACCTGAAAATAGCTGTGCAGCGACGCTCCCCATCCAACCTGACAGAGCTTGTGAGGATCTGCAGAGAATAATGGGAGAAACTCCCCAAATACAGGTGTAAACAGTTTGAATACTTATGTAAATGTGATATTTCCGTTTAAAAAAAATATGATTTTCAAAAATTTCTAAAAACCTGTTTTGCTTTGTCATTATGGGGTATTGTGTGTAGATTGATGAGGGGAAAAACTTTTTCATATATTTTAGAAATAGTCTGTAACGTAACAACATGTGGAAAAAGCCAAAGGGTCTGAATACTTTTGAAGGCACTGTATATGTTGTGTGGTTATTTTTGCAAACTTTGATAATTCCATGCACAGCATAGCTTCATTGAACATGTAAATGAATAAGCTCTAAGAAAGTGTGCTTTCTGAACATAATTATTTGAATTCTATCAATTACAGTCAATGACATTTAATTACAGTTATCAAGAGATCATGATTATTGAATTAAACCCACTCACATTAACCTCCTCAATCCAATTCTATCTCTTCCTCTTAATCCTCCCAATCAGGAAAACTGTTTTAATTTACATAATTTCAGTAGGATAATGGTTAAATCAATCTGTTTATTAGTGATATGTCCTAATACACTGATCTCAAGTGATTAGTCAACAGGTGCCTCACTGGAAAAGGTCTGTATCCACTGAGCAAACTCAATGGCTGAATCTTCAACTATTTTCTATGGTCTGTCCATTTTCCACCATCATGGAAATTGATTTGTATTATTCTACCAGAGTTCTCTCTTCTTTAATCTTTTGTGATGACTTGAAACATGGTATGTACAATGTAAAATACATTTGTGTTTGAAATTCTTCATCATATAATGGACCTACCTCACTGCCACCAATGCAATGTGATACTACGCCCACCTCCTAATTACTGTGGATTTGCAATGCTTGGGGAATTGAAATGGGATCCTCCAAGGCTCCTGCTGTGTGTCTGGGTGATAAATATCCATAGCATGTAATATAATCACAACAATATTAAAAGAATGCCATGTTGACTGTGCCAGGTAAAATTCTGTGAATAATTGTAATGTCATGATACGTATGCTTTTCAGACCTGGGTTCTGTGTATGTGATTGTGTTATTTAAATACTTATTTTCTGTGTAATGAAGTATTTTCAAATAATGTGGCCCGAATCAACTACTTCTATTAAAATGTTCTATTAATAATAATTTATTTATGTATTTTCAAATAATATTTTCAAATGCCTGGGTTAAATACATGGGTGTGTATTTGAGTATTTTCAAATACATTCCAATTTTCAGCTACTTGTCTTTTCAAATAAAAAATATCGAAATACTTACTTCCAAATGTCTTTGAAAGTAAATTAAATACCATAAACATTATTTAAACCCAGGTCTGATGCTTTTTTCTTAATATTGATATTTAACATACAAATATATTTACTTTGCATGTGTTGCTATTACATTACTGCACATAATATAAATGTGATCCCATTAATAAATTCTACCCACAAGATGTTTGTCTGCATGTATATTTGCCTCTTAACGTATTCCAACATTCATTAGTTTATTTATTCAGGACCATGCCAGTGATAAGGTGAGCAACCTGTCTTTATTCATTTCAGAGAGCACATGCAGTCAGACTTGACACAGTAGAGATAATGGATCTGTTGTAAATCATTATTTGTTGTTGTTGAAAAGCTGGATTTATCTCAAGGCCTGATTTGGTTTGAAAAACCCAGTGGTTTGTCTTTTCATTTCCTCCTGATTATCGAATTCCGAATAGCTTGGCTCACAGCGCAAACACGGTGGGCTTATAGCCATAGGAGGTGAGTATTCAATGAAAATGGACTCATAGTATAAAGGAGGTTTACTGATGAACTGCGTTAATTGTGCTGTAAATTGTTTATCCATCAGCAATTTGTACAACACAGGTTCTACCTGCACGACAAGGATATTTAAATAGTATAAATCTGTGGCATAAAGTGAGAAACATAACTGACAGTTTCCTTAGCTTTTACTCTATTACATGGTTTATGAACCACCACACTATTGTGCATCTATCACATGAAATATGACTGTGCTGGAAATACACTGGATGTTACTTAATTGTTCACAGGAGAAATATGTACAATATTCAGTATACTGTAGAATCATTGTTGTGTGACAATTAGGTGTTTGATGTAACACATCGATGTAATGACGCAAGATGTGCATCATTTTTGTCTCAAGTGTTCTTACTCTCAACATTTGATAAAACAGACAATATTGAGCATTAATTTGCCACAGGCAGCAGAAAAGACAAGGGTGCATCAAGCAGCAACATAGACATGTCCTCGATGGCAGCCTCATTAAGGCATCTGCATGTGTTCTGTCCAATCTCATCAACTGTAAGCATTTTCAACGATATTGGATAGTAGTGACGCCAGCCACTTAGAGCCAGCCACCTTCCAGGTCATCTTTGTATGATGAACAGTGGTTACCTACTAATACCTTTTGCCTGGAGAGAAGCTGGAAGGCACAGGAGGCTGCGGAGTGGAGAACGGCTCAGAATAATGGTTGGATCATCGCAAATGGAATGGCATCGAACACCTGCAAACCATATGTTTGATGTATTTAATACCATTCCACTTACTCCGCTCCAGTCATTACCACAAGCCTATTTCCCCCCAATTAAGCTACCACCAACTTTCTGTGCTGGAGAGTATCTGGAGAGTAGCTGTGCTTGTGGTACTGTTAACATGGTTGATTTATCATTACTCGGCCTCTATTGATTCATGGTCCCCACTTCATGGCTTTTAAAGTAGCTAATGAGATGTGTCACTGCCTATGTCCAATGCAAAGACACCAGCACAGTCACTCTCATTACCTTTCTCTTTTCATGTCCATTCAGAAATTAAGTATTGGTCCACCTGCTCGATTGCCTCTTGTAGTGCAAATATGTCTCACACCACATCTATGTGCACTCAGACTTCAGATGGGCACCTGTGTAAACGTGTAATTGGATGATGGATCAGAAAAACTTTCAGCATATATGTCTAAAATGGGTCTGAAATGGATTGACTTCTCTGGAAGAACCAAAGTCTGATTTGGTATGCCGCTACTGGTGAACATCAACTTTGCTATCAGCTTCATGGTCAGACAGCATGGTCTGGAATTACTCCTGACCCTAGTCATGACACATGAAAAACATTAGAAAAAAGGTCAATCAAACTCGAAATCAGTAAACCAGGCAACCATGATAACAGTATACCTTTCGCCAACTTACCTGATAGTTAAGAAAGTTAGAACAGGTACAATTCAAGAAAGGGCTCTACATGGAACCCAAAAGGGTTTTACAAGGAACCAATAAGGGTTCTTCAAAAGGATTCCCCTATGGGGACAGCCAAATAACCTTTTTAAGTTCTAGATAGCACCTTTTTTTCTAAGAATGTATTGTGGCATATCATTCACGTTTGCATGATAGCTGATCGGAATTATCTAAAGCTTGACTGTTGAATTGTCATTGAGGACCGTATGAAGAATTTAACACATTAATATGAATTAAATAATGATTGAAATGATGCATTACTTCATTTGGTGTATCTACAGAGGAATGCTGTTCTCAAAAGACCCAGCTTTTTGAAGTACATGGTCCTATCTTTAAATTCTAGACATATGTCCCATTTAAAATGGTAATTGCCATTTGAAGGAAATTGCATTTGATTCCTGACAAAATACTGACACTTCTTCCACTTGACATATGACAGTCTGTACAAGGCTTTCTTCAAGGTGAAAAGTGCTGAGATTTAACAATGTTAAGGTTTCTTATCCGCTGCGCTCTGGGTGCTCTGGAGCATCTACACATTCTAATGAGGAAGTGGCATGAACACAGAGGGTGCATTTGGATTGTTTCTGAGATGTTACTAGATGAGTTTCTCAACTCCACGATATGTACATCACATCTCAATGGAGTTGAGTTGCGAGGAGTGCGGGCGGACTGTACCTCTGACTGCATCAACTGTAAGTTGAAACTTGTAAAAATGTCAGTTCTTCAACCCTTACCGTGCACCTATGTTTGTACTGTGTTTCTATTGCGCTAAGATGGCAACTCAGCTCTAATGTGCATTTGCCAATTGAATCGCAGATTACATAGGTCTACAGTACGTCTCCAACAGTGGAGGCTGGTGGAAGGAGATATAGAAGGACGGGCTCAATAATGGCTGGACTGGAACACACAACATGTTTGACTCCATTCCTTTTATGCCATTCCAGCCATTACAATGAGCCTGTCCTCCTATGGCTCCTCCCACCAGCCTCCACTGGTCTCCAAATATTCATTGTCCAATAAAATCTCACAATCTAAAGATGGTGTTGACCAATCAAAATTGCAGGTGTAAATAACAAAGTACTTGGCACAAAATGTTATTGATTTGGCGCATTTTCTGCTGAGAGCAATGGTCGTGAGAGATACTTGGAGATAACGAGAGAGAGAGGAAGATATGATGAGTATTTGGAAAAGTCTTTACACAGGACAAACATAAGTAGGTCTAAGAATATATATATTTTTACAAGTATCAACTGACAGCGACTCGATGTAGTCAGAGTTACAGTGCGCCCACATTTGATGTACAGTATATATCTATCATGTTCAGCTAAGATGTAACTAAACTGAAATATAAAGCACGAATAAAGTCACATCGTAAGTATTTATCAATCCATATTTATTGAACAAAAGTCAGAATTTTGTGGCATCTACCCGTCAAAATCTTCTCAAATTACTATTAGAAATTACTATACAGCCATATCCTATAAAAAACCATTAAACTATACAGATAATGTAAACCAAGTGGTCCATGGGATTACTCTACATGATTATACAACACAAAATACAAGTCTTAATTTGCTTACCTTATATCTTGCCCTCTGATTAGTACAAATATAAAATATACTGAACAAAAATAAAAAATGTTTCATGAGATGAAATAAAAGATCCCAGTAATGTTACATACGCATAACGATTATTTCTCTCAAGTTGTGCACAAATGTTCTTACATCCCTGTTAAGTGAGCCTCTCTCTTTTGCCAATATAATCCATTCACCTGACAGGTGTGGCAAGAAGCTGATTAAACAGCATGATCATTACACAAGTGCACCTTGTGCTGGGGACAATAAAGGGCCACTCTAAAATGTGCAGTTTTATCACACAACACAATGCCACAGACATCTCAAGTTGAGGGAGCGTGCAATTTTGCATGCTGACTGCACAAATGTCCACCAGAGCTGATGCCAGAGAATTGAATGCTCATTTATCTATCGCCTCCAACGTCATTTTAGAGAATTTGGCAGTAAGTCCAACCGGCCTCACAATCTGAGACCACATGTAACCATGCCAGCCCAGAACCTCCACATCCGGCTTCTTCACCTGCAGGATCATCTGAGACCAGCCACCAGGACAGCTGATGATACTGATGAGTATTTCTGTCTGTAATAATGCCCTTTTGTGGGGAAAAACAAATTCTGTGTGAAGGACCCAAGGGAACATTCTCTGGGGAACCGCCAGTGGGCTGGCCTGGCCTGGCTCCCAAATGGGAGGGCCTATGCCCTCCCATGCCCACCCATGGCTGCACCCCTGCCCAGTCATGTAAAATCCATAGATTTTTGCCTAATTAATTGATTTCATTAGACTGATATCTTATATGAACTGTAACTCAGTAATTGTTGCGTTTATATTTTTGTTCAGTATAATTATTGTAAAAACCATCCCATTTGTTGGTATCTCATCTATAAATTCCAGGTTGACCTTTCGAGGACAATTGGATTCAATTCTGAAAGGATGTTTGCAAAAAGAAACATGACACCTTTCGGTTTTCTCAATGACATTAAATTCAGCATTGAAAAAAGGAACATGGTTTAGGGTTCTATCCAGTCAGTATCGCTGAAGCACTAAAAAGGTAATTTCCGATTGAGCGACCATACGCAGCATTTACCATGAATGCAGTCTCCGCTAACACGCGAACATTTCCTTTTAAATTTCAATCACGCTGTAATGCTTTTAGCCTAGCGTAACTTAAAGGTCACTAGTTTGAATTCCTGAGATGAAAGTAATTAGATTACACTGACTGCCTATCTATGTGGGATAAGCCCCTTCGGGAGTGGCTCCCAGTCATCTCTAATAAGAGTGCTATTAAGTGTTAACTGACTGACAAGACAGGAACAGGTTGGTTAGAAGCATATAGAGGGAGTTAGGACGCACACCTCATCTCCTCACACTACCACCTGTGGTGGACATTCTAGAACAGCACCTCTGGCAAGACTCTGGTCCTGTGATGACAACCTTTCTGAGTTTATAAGTAATCGAAGAAGTAACTTAGTTTTTTGTATCTTTAATAGGATTACAATATTTTTCATGGTAACGTAACGGATTACAGTTAGTTTTTGGGAAATAAGATTACATGTAATCAGTTACTTCCCAACCCTGATAATCCTTTATATCAACCAGTGATCAAACCATGGGAGAGCATCAATGAATGAGGACAGGAGGGTCCTCTGAGGAAGGCTTCAACAGGCTCTCAGATGGATGGCATGCCGAGTCGTCACCCTGTCACCGCCCAGCAAACTTCCCGAGGACATTCCCATTCGTTCCCTTAAGGGTTTCGGTGCAATGTTATCCTACTGACGTTCTGAGAACGTTCCAAGAACATCGCGTGGACGTTATGTGGGACCTTTATTTAGTTCCCTGTACAGTCCCAGGATGTCGCTGAGGACCATGTCAGAACTTTTATTTGACTAATCCTTAGGACATTGTGTGATGGACCCAAGGGAACATTATCTGGGTAACCATATTACAGTTCCCAGTTTGTGTCGGGATGTTTTTAGAACGTTCATCAATTGCTGTGCTAATCAATGTTCATTACCTGTGTCAAATGAATATGTAGCTTAAGGTTGTGTGTATTTTGATTTATTTTTGCAATAAAGACGGCGAAGCGACAATAATACACATTTACAATAGGCCTATGTATCTAGCAATACATACATCCTAATGAGATGTACATCTCATTAGGCTGTGTGAATTTTTTGATATAGGCCTATTGTAAATGTGTATTATTGTCCCTTCGCCATCATACACACACAAACATACACATACAGGTGGTTTTGGCTCCATTGATCTTGGTAAGGCAGGGTTTACACATACAAACACACACCACCAGTCCACGTGAAGGGTCAACACGGTACCGGCAGTGTTCCTGATACACAAAACTCAAACAAAGTAAATACGTTGTCATCAGTGGAAAGTCCTTCACTCTGGGTCTTTAGGGTTCACTCTGTATTGAAATTTCAGTTCCTTTATTCCGGTAAACCTCCATCTCCACCGTATGCGCAGTCTCTCCAATAGCCGCAGTCTCTCCAATAGCCGTCGCCTCCTCTTTCACCTGCCGGGGTCAAATGAAAGACAAAGAACCCCTGAACCCCTGAAACCGCTACCACACACTATATATACAAAAGTATGTGGACACCCCTTCAAATTAGTGATTTGGCCACACCCGTTGCTGACAGGTATAAAATCGAGCACACAGTAGAATGGCCTTACTGAAGAACTTTTAACGTGGCACCGTCATAGGATGCCACCTTTCCAACAAGTCAGTTCATGTTGTTATTGTGAAGTGGAAACCACTAGGAGCAACAGCCTCAAAGTCCACAAAGCCAAGCGTCGGCTGGAGTGGTGTAAAGCTCGCCTCCATTGGACTGTGGAGCAGTGGAAACGCATTCTCTGGATTGATGAATCACGCTTTATCATCTGGCAGTCTGACGTACTAATCTGAGAATGCTACCTTCCTGAATTCATAGTGCCAACTGTACAGTTTGGTGGAAGAGGAATAATGGTCTGGGGCTATTTTTCATGGTATGGGCTAGGCCCCTTTGTTCCAGTGAAGGGAAATCTTAACGCTTCAGCATAAAATTACATTCTAGACAATTTTGTGCTTCCACCTTTGTGGCAACAGTTTGGGGAAGGCCCTTTCCTGTTTTAAGCATGACAATGCCCCCTTGCACAAAGCGAGGTCCATACAGAAATGGTTTGTCGAGGCTTCCGGTGACGCAACTTAGGAAATGTCTGCCTAGTTTTTCGTACTGCACATCGGTTGGGTATTTCCCCCCTAAATTCAAGTATTAATTCTGAGCATTATAATAACTTACGCAAAATGGAAAAGTGGAAAATAGGAAAAGGTCGCGGAGCTACAACAACAGCCCGTAACAAGACAGCAGAAGATATAATCGTAGATGAAACCGAGATGGCTAATGCTAGCGCAAATAAGCTAGCAGCAGCAAAATAACCCTCATTTCGTGAGGTGATAAAGGAAGAATTGCGTGAGGCGCTCACAGGCTTACGAGAGGAACTTCGAGAAGATGTAAGAAAATAACTAAATGAGTTCAAGAAGGATATTAACCAGAAACTCGAGGAAAACAAAGAAGAACTTCACAGAATATCTACAAGAATGGGAGACGCAGAACAGCGCACTGGGGAAACGGACACATGGAACTCCGCAGTCAAGGAAATACTTGAACAGTCACTGATAAGCCAACACGCAGGCAAAAGTGACAGAACTCAAAGGTTTCTCACGTCGAGTGAGAAACATTAGACTTCATAATGTAGCAGAGGGCGCAGAAAAAAACTCTATGCCCAAATTTGTGGAGGGTCTATTCAAAGAAATACTTGAAGACGACACTGACCTGGGAATCGAGAGACCACACCGAGCTCTGGCCTCAAAACCCCCAGCGGCGCCCCACCAAGATCCATAGTAGTACAGTTCCTAAAATTCTCAGTCAAAGAGAAAGTCTTACATGCAACCTGTAAAAAGCCTGTTAACTTCCAAGGCCAACGAGTGTTCTTTGATCATGACTACGCGGGAGAGATACTGAAAAGAAGGAAAGAATTGCACCCCCCATTAAGAAAGCACTTAAAGAGAAAGGTATACGCTTCCAAACACCATTCCCGGCAAATATTTGGGTATTTCTGGAAAATGGCCCGGTGACATACGAGCATGCAGATGAGGCGGCTAAAGGGCTGAAGTTGAGTGGCATCCCAGTGGAGTATACCGCCAGGAGGAGGCGACATCACCGGCGGAAAGACTCGAGCAGGCTCTCCCATGGATCGTTGTCGACAAGCAGAGTCATGGAGAAAGAGGGAAAGCACCTCAGCGAGAGGACGTTCACGTCCGAGAGAGACTCAGGCATTTCCAACGGGAAGATGGAAGACACTGAATCGGTTTTAACAGAATTAAGTTACCGCGAGCTGTTAAGGTTGTTACGGTTGACATTGCAATAGGTAAAATATCTCCCCTATTTTCCCCCAATGCTGAACAAGGATGAGTAGCCAGAAGTATGTGTTCTATATGAACACACCAAGTACCGTCACGTTAATAACATATATATTAGCTAAGTATTAATGACACATTGACAACGGGGTGACAGAAGGGCATATCAAGGGGAGAATTCATGATATGCACGCATGACCGATATAATTTACACTCGTAATTAACCGATGTGTATAAGCGCCGAAATAGGCACCCCTATTATTTTCGGTTCCAACAGGTCTTGTTCGTGACTACCTCACGCATTTTCATATCTGAGCGAGGGGCCCCTCTTGCGGACAGGCTCATGCCCTCAAACCCCAGAGACAAGAGGCAGTCCTCTGACATGGGAGTCCAAATACCAAAGTATTTTCCCACTTTGATTTACTTTATTATCGTTCTTGATTTTTCGTTCATTTTTCGGCTCATGATAAGCAGGCAGATATGGTGCACAGGTTTGTTTATTCATATCGATGCATCATTGGGAATTTTAGGTCATAAGTCTCAATGTAAACGGACTGGGGAGTGCCATCAAGAGAAGTAAGGTAATAGCAAAGATGAAACGGGAGAGAGTTGGCATACTATTCTGGCAGGAAACTCACTTATCCACACCTGAACACGAGAAACTCAAGAAAATTGGATATAGGAATACTTATTTTTCTTCTTACAAAATGGGTAGAAGGGGTGTTGCAATCTTGATCCCAAATTCAGTTAATTTTGAGTTTATGTCAGAAATAAAAGACAAGGAGGGAAGATCTATACTTAATGTATACGCGCCCCCAGGGAGTGACATGGTCTTCTACGGGAAGGTGTTTGATTTAATTGCCACAGAAACCTCTGGCACTCTTGTCTGTGGAGGGGATTTTAACACGATCTTAAACTCAAAATTGGACAGCACAATTCAAAATAGGAAAATTTGTCTAGTTGCGTAAAAGATCAATAGGATACTGCAGGATCTAGGACTGCTTGATGTACGGCGTGACATCCACATTACAGATAAGGAATATACTTTTTACTCAGCACGCCACACTGAATACTCCAGGTTAGACTACTTTTTCATGTACAATGCAGATAGACACAGGCTTAAGGATTGTAGGACCGGGCATAGCGACTTATCAGATCATAATGGAGTTTACCTTACTCTACACCTTAATAGCAAACCAAGAAATACTCTATGGAGGCTTAATACAAGCATGCTGAATGATCCAATAAATGATCAATAAAGACAGCATTGAACGTTAATCTGGAGAATAACGATAACGGGGAAGTATCTCCTGCTACATTGTGGGATGCAGCTAAGGCGGGTATTAGAGGAAAGATTATAGCCACATCATCTCTCAAGAAAAAGATTAAAGCACAGAAACTGCTGAAATTACAGGAAACATTAAGAAACTTAGAATGATCTCATAGTCAAAACAAAGACCCTCTTATATTATGAGAGATTCAAAAGGTAAAACAGGAAATTGACCAGATTTATAGAGAAGAAGTAGAGAAAAAGCTCAGGTCCCTGAAACAACGCTATTATGAAGCAGGCTCAAAGGCAACCAAATTACTAGCATGGAGACTCAGGAAACAACAAGCACAGAATACCATTTTCAAAATAAAAGACCCCAAAACAAAGAAGATCACATGCAAATTAGAAGAAATACAGAATGCATTTGAATAATATTACACAAATCTGTACAAGCAACCAGAGAAGGCAGATGCACAGACAATAGAGCATTTTTTGAACTCACTTGATCTCCCCTCAATTAGGACAGAGCAAAATGATAGAGTTACTTTAGAAATAACCACAGAAGAAATATCTCAACTAAAAGTAAACAAGTCTCCAGGCACTGATGGTTTCCCTTCAGAATGGTTAAAGACTTTCAGAGAACAACTAACACCTCTACTTCAGGCCTGTTTTAACTGGACTCTGCGGGGTCTCCCACCATCATGGAGAGAGGCCATCATATCTGTAATCCAATAGGATAAGAAGGAATACAGTTCATATAGACCTATCGCAATTCTTAACACGGATTATAAACTATATGCATCAATAATATCCAAAAGAATGGAGAACATAATCCCATAATTGATTGACGGAGATCAAACTGGTTTCATACAAAATAGGCAGACACAGGACAATATAGGGAGAACACTACATGTCATGAACCACATTACTCAGAATAAGACAAGTGCAATACTAATCAGTCTAGATGCAGAAAAAGCATTTGATTCAGTGGGATGGGATTACCTATTCCAAGTTATGGAAATATATGGTTTCACCAAAGAAGTGATACAGTGCATCAAATCACTGTATTCATATCCGACTGCTAGAATAAAGACTAATGGACATTTGTAACGAATGATAAAATTAGAGCGAGGGGCAGGACAAGGCTGTAATCTTTCACCCACGCTCTTCTCCCTGTACCTCGAACCATTAGCACAGGCAATAAGACAGGACCCAACTTTAGAGGGAACAACAATAAGAGGCAGTGAACATAAGATATGCATGTATGCTGATGACGTTCTGTTATTCCTTAAAGACCCAGGCTCAAGTGTACCTAGATTGATGGATGTTTTACAAGCATTTGGAACATATTCAGGGTATGTGCTTAACATACACAAGACCCAAGCCCTAGTATATAATTATAACCCACAGGAAGAGCTGAAGAGTAGGTATAACTTCCACTGGACCTCTTCATCCATGAAATATCTTGGAGTATATCTACCAAAAGATACACCCAAAAACTTGATTGCATGAATTACGATCACATCAACAAGAAACTATATGATGACCTGGACAGGTGGAATTCACTTCCCTTAGATCTTAGTAGTAGAATTGAAACAATCAAAATGAACATCCTGCCGAGGTTACTGTATTTGTTCCAATCACTGCCCATAGAAATCCCACCTAAACAATTTAGGGAAATGGGATAAACAGATATCAAGGTTTAGAAATCCCACCTAAACAGTTTAGGGAAATGGGACGAACGGATATCAAGGTTTATCTGGAACAGTAAGACCAAGAATTAGATATACAACATTACAATTACCAACAAACAGTGGGGGGATGGCCTTACCAAACCTAGAAGATTATTTTGTGTCAGCCAAATTGAGACCACTGGTGAAATTCAGAATACGAATCCAAATGGAAAGACATTGAGACTACTTTGACAGAGATACCCATACAGTCCGTTTTGGGAAATAAGGACATGGTAATAGAAATATACAATAGACAAAATAAGTGGATTAATTTCTCTCTAAAGACATGGTTTAGGGTAGTTATGCAAAATCATTTAGACAGAAGAGGTCAAACTGCTGAGTTGGCCCGCATACGACCCCAGCTTCATCCCTGCAATTCAGGATAGCAGATTTAAACAATGGACGCCAGAAAGGCATCACATCATTCAGTACAATTATAAGGAATGGGGACCTAGATAACTTCCAGGGCCTAAGTAAAAAACATGGCTTGGATAAACAAGATTTTTACAGATACATACAAGTTCAACACTATTTCTTAAGGGATTTAAAAGTGATTGACCCTCGAGCATCTCAAAAATGTATCCAAGTATTCACTAACGCATACAATTTGGGGAGTAACAAAAAAACAATTTCAAATCTCTACTTGGTTATTCAATTCTCAAAGAAACGTTCTACAAACTATACTAAAAATAAATGGGAGGAGGAACTTAACATTGAAAAACCTGATGAAACATGGTTGAACATATTAAAGACTCAACAAAGCTCCACCAACTCAAGGTCATGGAGAGAATTCTGTTGGAAGAATGTTATACGTTTCTTCATAACACCTAAACTGAAATCAAAACAGACTGGCTTCCTACACCCTTGTTGGAGAGAATGCGGTCTATTGAGGGTGGATCACTCTCATATCTTTTGGACCTGCCCCTCAATCAAAACTTACTGGGGGGAAATAAGATCTAACATTGGAAAAATTATGGGATTTGACATAGAAAAAACATTAATTTCTTTGTAGTTGGGTGAAATACCTTATAACTTACACAACAGAGATGTCCTACTGATAGCCAGTAAAAAGGCTATCACTAGGAAATGGCTACAAAAAGACCCTCCCACCGTGACATAATGGATAAACGTTGTTAAAGAAATGCACCACATGGAGCGTATGACCTTTGCTTTAAGAACTCAAGAGGAGAGAGGTCAGGAATACTGGGAAAAATGGGTTTCGTAACTGTAACTGAACTGAAACTGTAACTGTAACTGAAAAAAAATAAAATAATGGTTTGTAAAGATTAGTGTGGAAGAACTTAACTGGCCTGCAAAAGAGCCCTGACCTCAAACACATTGAACATCTTTGGGATGAACTGGAATGCTGACTGCGAGCCAGGCCTAATCTCCCAACATCAGTGCCCGACCTCACTTACGCTCTTGTGGCTGAATGGAAGCAAGTCCCCGCAGCAATGTTCCAGCATCTAGTGGAAAGCTTCCAAGAAGAGTGGAGGCTGTTAAAGCAGCAAAGGGGGGACCAACTCCATATTAATGCCCATGATTATGGAATGAGATGTTCAACGAGCAGGTGTCCACATACTTCTGGTCATATAGTGTGTATATATACAGTACCAGTCAAAAGTTTGGACACACCTACTTTTCAAGGGTTTTTCTTTATTCTTACTATTTTCTACATTGTAGAATAATAGTGAAGACATCAAAACTATGAAATAACACATATGGAATCATGTAGTATTCAAGTGTTAAACCAGTCAAAATACATTTTATATTTAAGATTCTTCAAAGTAGCCACCCTTTGTCTTGATGACAGCTTTGCACACTCTTGGCATTCTCTCAACCAGCTTCATGAGGTAGTCACCTGGAATGCATTTCAATTAACAGGTGTGCCTTGTTAAATGTTAATTTGTGTAATTTCTTTCCTTCTTAATGTGTTTGAGCCAATCAGTTGTGTTGTGACAAGGTAGGGGTAGTATACAGAAGATAGCCCTATTTGGTAAAATACCAAATTCATACTATGGCAAGAAATAATAATAAGCGAAGAGAAACGACAGTCCATCATTACTTTAAGACATGAAGGTCAGTCAATCCAGAACATTTCAAGAACTTTGAAAGTTTCTTCAAGTGCAGTCGCGATAAACATCAAGCGCTATGATGAAATTGGCTCTCCTGAGGACCACCACAGGAAAGGAAGACCCAGAGTTATCTCTGCTGCAGAGGACAAGTTCATTAGAGTTACCAGTCTCAGAAATTGCAGCCCAAATAAATGCTTCACAGAGTTCAAGTAACAGACACATCTCAACATCAACTGTTCAGAGGAGACTGTGTGAATCAGGCCTTCATGGTCAAATTGCTGCAAAGAAACCACTACTAAAGGACACCAATAATAAGAAGAGACTTGCTTGTGACAAGAAACACGAGCAATGGACATCAGACCGGTGGAAATCTGTCCTTTGGTCTGATGAGTCCAAATTTGAGATTTTTGGTTCCAACAGCAGTGTCTTTGTGAGACGCCGAGTAGGTGAACAGATGATCTCCGCATGTGTAGTTCCTAGTATGAAGCACAGAGGAGGAGGTGTGATGGTGCTTTGCTGGTGACATCTGTGATTTATTTAGAATTCAACGCACACTTATCCAGCAGGCTACCACAGCATACTGCAGCGATTCACCATCCCATCTGGTTTGCGCTTAGTTGGACTATCATTTGTTTTTCAAGAGGACAATGACCCAACACACCTCCAGGCTGTGTAAGGGCTATTTGACCAAAAAGGAAAGTGCTGGAGTGCTGCGTCAGATGACCTGGCCTCCACAATCACCCGACCTCAACCCAATTGAGATGAGTTGGACCGCAGAGTGAAGGAAAAGCAGCCAACAAGTGCTCAGCATATGTGGGAACTCCTTCAAGACTGTTGGGAAAGCATTGCAGGTGAAGCTGGTTGAGAGAATGCCAAGAGTGTGCACAGCTGTCATCAAGGCAAACAGTGGCTACTTTGAAGAATCTCAAATATAAAATATATTTTGATTTGTTTAACACTTATTTGATTGTTACATGATTCCATATGTGCTAATTAATAGTTGTGATGTATTCACTATTATTCTACAATGTAGAAAATAGTACAAATAAAGAAAAACCCTTGAATGAGTATGTGTGTCCAAACCTTTGACTGGTACTGTATATTATTTTAATAGCAGGGCACTGTAAAGTCCATTATTCCTCTGACGAGGCTGTTTGAGAAGGTTTGAATTATAAGGGACCTGCATACACATTGTTTGAAGTACAATATACCAACTTAGCTACAGTAGTAGGTCGAAACTGTGTGCTGGAAAACTTTGGTAGCGCATGGGTGGAGTAGGAAATGCGGTACTCATGTCAATTTCCTTTCTTTTTCAGCTTCAGACCAATCCCTACTTTTCAGTTAAAACTTTTGGTTTTTAATTTCCTTGGTTTTTACACCTGAAGTTGATTGTACAACATTTTACAAAATTTCCACATGCAAACGGTGTATTTCGAAAATGTAATTTGAGCTTCAAATGTCTCGCACCTATCTTAAGGCTAAGTTCACCGTTAGAACCTTTATAAGCGTATTGTTAAATCTCAGAGCTGTTTCCCAAAACAATCGTTACTAAAGTTGCACTTGAAAACAGTTGTTATTTACAGTCTGCCTCAGACCACTCGTAGAACAGCTAACTGGGTCGTTAGATGCTTTTTTGTCTTTCTGCGTCACTTGATACACGAAAGATTTCCGCTAACCATAGAATCAAGATGGTTATCTGTCTCTCTGTGACCTCCGATAACTTCAGAATGAAGTTGACAACAATACAAAGTTGCCCATGTCTTGCTACTGTACATATTTTCACCTTTCATTCAGAACCTAAAATGAACCTAACTTCATTGTCTGGATAAAATATGTATTTTAAATGTAATTTTGCTTAATGGGTTCAGATTTTTGGGAACACTGAAAAGTAACTTGACACTGTTGATCAGTCAGCGCAAATTTGGATTAAAATGTCATGAAGAAAATTGCATTGACAGAGGAGGGAGTGTACTGAATTAAGGAATCATAAGGTCCAGGATTTGTTTGGGATGCTCAAACAGCGACATATCTCGTGTTGATCTAGCTAATTAGCTAGCTAGCTAGCATGTGTACAATCTCAGCAATGCACAGCCGATGCGTTACTTGCATGTGTATTGGCCGGGTAACTGTTTTTTAGCAAGACAATTCATTTTTAATCAGCTACAGTTTGTGTTGTGAGAGGCTGGTCTTTGCTGAGGAAATGTAGGCTAACTAACAGCTGTTTGTGCTGAAACCAGCTAGCCAGTTTGACAGTAGACAGCCAGTTTGACCCCGTTCACAAAAATGGATTGCTCCTACAGACAGTGAGTCACATGGCCTTGGCTTGCAATATAAAGCAGGCAGAAAGGCATTGAGGCATTCAGTTACAGCTCAATTGAACATTAGAATAGGCAAAACGAGTGACCTTGAGCGTGGTACGATCGTCAGTGCCAGGTTCGCCGGATCCAGTATCTCAGTAATGGCCGCCCTCCTGGGCTTTTCACACACGACAGTGTCTAGGGTTTACCAAGAATGGTGTTACAAACAAAAACATCCAGTCAGCAGCAGTCCTGTGGGTGAAAACAGCTCGTTGGTGAAAGAGGTTGATGGAGAACGGCAAAAGATATCGTGCAAGCTAACAGGCGGGCCACAAACAGACAAATAACGGCACAGTACAACAGTGGTGTGCAGAACGACATCTCGGAACTCACAAGTCGTCAATCCTTGTCGCGGATGGGCCAGTCCGATGAATCCCAGTTCATGTGGATAGTTGTTGGCTATCTACATGTTTAATAGCAGCCAAGGACGTTCACTATCTTTTTTGTTTGTGCTCTGTCATGGCGTCACTACAGACCCAGGTTCAATCCCGGCCTGCGTCGCAGCCGGTCGCGACCGGGAGAGGGATGAGGCGGTGCGTAATTGGCCCAGCGTTGTCCAGGTTAGGGGAGAGTTTAGCCAGCTGGGATGTCCTTGTCCCTTCACCCTCTAGCGACTCTTTGTGGAGGGCCAGCTGCATGAGCGCTGACTTCGGTCGCCAGCTGTACGGTTGTAAAAAATAAAACACATTGGTGTCATATTGGCTTAGATATGATGGTAGGGAGATTTTAATTTAACAGTGAATTTAACATTGCGCTTCAACCAATGCCATACTATATTGGGGGCTGTACTTTGAAGTACAAAGTGTAGGAATAGGCCTTCAGGGGAAATCATTCATTGATACAGACAAGATGGAGTAGCAGGAATATTGGAATGCTGTGAACCAGATGTTGTGAGTTCAAATCCCAGGTGAGGACATGGTAAATAATAATTACTGTATGAATAAACATACAGAATGCAATCATGTATGTCAAAGTGTCACAAATATGTAAGTTGAAAACACTGTATGTAAAAAGCACTGTGTGTTCCTGGCATTGCCAAAAGACAATTAACTGGATCAGTGGTTCACCAATCAGGGCCTTGATGGGCTTGGCAACAGTAACAAGGGGTGATGTGTAATAGAACTAGGGTGCCGTTGCCCTGGGTAAAACATTTACATTTTTCGACCAACAGGTGACATCCACAGGACAAACCGGGAACTAGACAAAACCTCCAGGGGACCATGACACAATGTACCAAAACACGCCTTAAAAATGTCCCCAGGACCAACCGGGAACTAGACAAAACCTCCAGGGACTTTGACAACGTTCTGACAACTTCAGGCGACCATTTTCGTAACATCCCAGGGACGTCCCACGACTCATTATTGTTTGCAGGGGCAGCGCCTATAGGGGATGTATTTCCAGCTGTGTACAGTGAATGCGGTTGTATTCAACAGCACCTAAATTACATATTGTGTGAACTTAATTATTATGGAGAGAGAAGACAGCCATTATCATCATTGAATAGAGATTACAGACTTGTGACAGTTCCGCTAATTCTTAGTGGATAAGTAGGGGATACGTCAGAGTCAGTCACACTTACATAAAAAGCTTTATAATCCAAAGCAAAGATTGAGTAGCTCATTGTTATAAAGAATTTACTTTGTGTTACATTGCATAACCATGCCTATTCTATTTTGTCCAGAGAAACAGTTTTTAGTGTATGAGATTTCACTTGTCTTTCCTCCTTCTTTGCCTATACAGAACATAAGTAACCTGTGACATGGCAGTATTTATTATTCAAGTCATGCTTATTAAAGTCATATTCAATTAATATAAAATAACTGAAGGATGGTGAACAAAAGTTCAATATTAGCGGCCCCAGTGGAACAAAATGGCCATTACTGTTGCCCTATTAACATTGCAGAGAACAGTACTCCAATGTTTCAAAGAGACAGAGAGAATAAACTTAACTTGATTTAAACTTTCAAGTTAATTCTGCTGAATTTTTCTTAATTTATGAATGAAATCCATTATTTGTGAATGTTATTTTCGATGGCAGATCTGTGAAACACAATATTATCTAATGAAAAAATTATGTTGAAGGGTAACACTGTCGTCTATTAAATCTAATTTCCTCTGACAATGGTAACTGTAGTTGGAAACATTCATCTCTTCATTGATATTAATTTGATTAAATTATAACTTTTCTTGTTTTGTAGGACACCAGCATAAAAAAAGCATGGCCAAAGAAGGGCTGAATTGAACAGAGCATAGAATCAGAAAAAGGGGACAATGAACCTTGTTGTGTAACTCTCCGTAGGAGCTCATCTCATCGGAATAAGAAAATATAGACAAAACATGAAGTGCCAAGTTGATGTCAAAGTTGTCACAGTGAATGTATTTACCTAGCAGAGACATTACTTGTGAAAGTACCGAGCTGAGGCGCCTGCAATTATTTATGCTTTAGTAGGTCCTCCTACCCTGAGGCAGAGAGTTGGTTAAAGAAGCAAGAAGTGTGTCTGTATATATGTGTGAGCATGGAGACACACACAGCACATGTCAACGAGCGCCCACACAAACACAAACACACACACACATACACACACACACACGGTTGAAGTCAGCATCAACATTATTGGGAAAAACTTGTTTTTCTTGACAAATGTAGTGTTTTTTAATGTCATGCCTGTTACTTTGTGATCCAATAAGTACTATGCTTTGGTCCTGTTAGGTATCAGACTGTGAACTGATTGTTGTTGATAGCATTAGCCTGTGGCTAACCAGTCTCAAAATGTCACTTAGAGAAATCTGAGACATTACGACATCACTGCCTTGTCCCTGCAGTGACATGGCAGTGATGTGGAAAGACCCAACACTCTAACGAGGCTTTACCACTTTGAGTGACATCTTTTCACATCCTCACTAACTTTACTATCTTTATCTTATCTCTACAAGTGCCCTTCTGATCAGACATGTATTTAAAGTGACAAAGGCCAAAAAAAACTATTAAATCAATTATCTGATTCATTACCGGTACACTGTGATGCCTGGTCACAGAGAATGAGGGAGGGAGCAAATCAAATCAAATCAAATGTTATTTGTCACATACACATGGTTAGCAGATCTTAATGCAAGTGTAGCGAAATGCTTGTGCTTCTAATTCCGACGATGCAGTAGTATCTAACAAGTAATCTAACAATTTCACAACAACTACAACAACTGGACTAGTAACCCGAAATTCCCCGAGCTGACAAGGTACAAATCTGTCATTCTGCCCCTGAACAGGCAGTTAACCCACCGTTCCTAGGCCGTCAAAGAAAATAAACATTTGTTCTTAACTGATTTGCCTAGTAAAGTAAAGGTAAAATAAAAAATAAAATATACACACAAGTGTAAAGGAATGAATAAGAGTAATGTACATATAAATATATGGATGAGCGATGGTCGAACGGCATAGGCAAGATGCAGTAGATGGTATAGAGTACAGTATATACGTATGAGATGAGTAATGTAGGATATGTAAACATTATATAAAGTGGCATTGTTTAAAGTAGCTAGTGATACATTTATTACATCCAATTTTTAATTATTAAAGTGGCTAGAGATTTGAGTCGATGGCCGAACGGCATAGGCAAAATGCAGTAGATGGTATAGAGTACAGTATATACATATGAGATGAGTAATGTAGGATATGTAAACATTATATAAAGTGGCATTGTTTAAAGTGGCTAGTGATACATTTATTACATCCAATTTTTTTATTATTAAAGTGGCTAGAGATTTGAGTCAGTATGTTGGCATCAGCCACTCAATTTTAGGGATGGCTGTTTAACAGTCTGATGGCCTTGAGATAGAAGCTGTTTCTCAGTCTCTCGGTCCCAGCTTTGATGCACCTGTACTGACCTCGCCTTCTGGATGATAGCGGGGTGAACAGGCAGTGGCTCGGGTGGTTGTTGTCCTTGATGATCTTTTTGGCCTTCCTGTGACATCGGGTGGTGTAGGTGTCCTGGAGGGCAGGTAGTTTACGCCCGGTGATGCGTTGTGCGGACCTCACTACCCTCTGGAGAGCCTTACGGTTGTGGGCTGAGCAGTTGAGGTACCAGGCGGTGATACATCCCAACAGGATGCTCTCGATTGTGCATCTGTAAAGGTTTGTGAGTGTTTTTGGTGACAAGCCAAATTTCTTCAGCCTCCTGAGGTTGAAGAGGCGCTGTTGCGCCTTCTTCACCACGCTGTCTGTGTGGGTGGACCATTTCAGTTTGTCCGTGATGTGTACGCAGAGGAACTTAAAACTTTCCACCTTCTCCACTACTGTCCCGTCAATGTGGATAGGGGGTTGCTCCTTCTGCTGTTTCCTGAAGTCCATGATCATCTCCTTTGTTTTGTTGACATTGAGTGAGAGGTTATTTTCCTGACACCACACTCCGAGGGCCCTCACCTCCTCCCTGTAGGCCGTCTCGTCGTTGTTGGTAATCAAGCCTACCACTGTAGTGTCATCTGCAAACTTGATGATTGAGTTGGAGGCATGCTTGGCATACGCAGTCATGGGTGAACAGGGAGAACAGAAGAGGGCTGAGAACGCACCCTTGTGGGGCCCCAGTGTTGAGGATCAGCGGGGTGGAGATGTTGTTTCCTACCCTCACCACCTGGGGGCGTCCCATCAGGAAGTCCAGGACCCAGTTGCACAGGGCGGGGTCGAGACCTAGGGTCTCGAGCTTAATGACGAGTTTGGAGTGTACTATGGTGTTAAATGCTGAGCTGTAGTCGATGAACAGCATTCTTACATAGGTATTCCTCTTGTCCACATGGGTTAGGGCAGTGTTTTGTTTGTTTGTGGACCTATTGGGACGGTAAGCAAATTGGAGTGGGTCCAGGGTGTCTGGCAGGATGGAGGTGATATGATCCTTGACTAGTCTCTCAAAGCACTTCATGATGACAGAAGTGAGTGCTACGGGGCGTTAGTCATTTAGCTCAGTTACCTTAGCTTTCTTGGGAACAGGAACAATGGTGGCCCTCTTGAAGCATGTGGGAACAGCAGACTGGGATAAGGATCTTAAACAAACCAGCCAGCTGGTCTGCGCATGCTCTGAGGACGGGTCCAGGGATGCCATCTGGGCCGGCAGCCTTGCGAGGGTTAACACTTTAAATGTTTTACTCACGTTGGCTGCGGTGAAGGAGAGCCCGCAGGTTTTGGTAGCGGGCCGTGTCCAAAAGAGAGAAGAGAGAGATGGGGCAGAGACAGAAGCTAGGGTTAAGAGAGTTAGGGAGATGCTAGGAAGTTTAGTCAGAATGTAAGTAACAAAATCAATGCTGGAAGGATCACTAAAAAGGAATATGTTGGTTGATAGCTAGGAAAATATGAAGGCTACACTCTTAGAAAAGGGTTCCAAAAGGGTTCTGGAGATGTCCCCATAGGAGAACCCGTTTCGGTTCCAGTTAGAACTCTTTAGGGTTCCATGTAGAACCCTCTGTGGAACGGGTTTTACACGGAACCAAAAGGGTTTCTTCAAAGGGTTCTCCTATGGGGACAACCAAATAACCCTTTTCGGTTCTAAATAGCACCTTTTTTTCTAAGTGTAGAAATAACATTTGTTTAATTTGACAAGAAAAACTACCAGATGAGCCAAACAGCCAAACCGGCTGTGATTGGGAGTCCCATAGGGCAGCGCACAATTGACCCAGCGTCATCCAGGTTTGGCCGGTGTAGGTCGTCATTGTAAACTTACTTGTCTAGTTAAAGAAAATAAAAAAAGAGATTTCAACCAGTTTTTATAATGTTTATACAGTAAGGGTTAATTTAAATTTAAAAAAATAATAATTGCATAACACTGTTACTGTATGGGTTTGGATGAACGTCCTACACTTTGTCCAACAAAAGAGACGAGAGCACATCATGTTCTCTTATACTTCAGTGGTATAGCTAAAGATATCAGCAGCTCCTTCAGTCAAGACAGCTGTGGGAAATAAGTGACTCATTGTTATGCATCAGAGTGTATAGTAACAGACTGAGGGGCCTTGGTTATGGAAGATGGCTCATCATCATCTCCTCACACCAGCATCAAGCCGAAGTCATAAGTGCTCAGAACAGTCCCTGTCCAAGTACTGTAACTCAAATGGTGTCCACCTCTGCATCACAACAGGTTTGGATTAGCGTCCGTTGCTAGGGCCTTTGATAGTAAAACATTGATAGTGTTCGTTGCTATGCTGGTTGCTCTGTTCTGATTGTTATGATTGAGAGAGGCGCGTGCCGTCAAAGACAGAGGAAAATGGGATGAATTCAATTGAAATGGTTGCGAGCGCAGGTTGGTTTATATAGCTAGCTGGGATGAAAGGAACGTCCATTTGACTGTAAAGTTCTCCACAATTCTACACATTAGCTCATTGCACCATTGAAATAGCAACAGACGATAAGAGCTAATCGAATCCCATTGTCACGCAGAGGGGGACACTGTTGGGCAGTATTTGGCATAACAGGCCACAGTATAGGGTTTGTGTGATGTGAGGTGTGTGGCAACTAGAGGTTTGTGGTCCAGGATTTAAAGGCTTGCGAACTTGTTTTCAAGCCTGTGTATTGATCCCTGTCTGGGTGACACAACCTGCTGTGTGCACCAGACCCTGGCAATCCTCTTATCAAGAGTAAGCCCTTCGCTTTGTTCACTGGCACCCGGGGAGGGATGCCTCCAGAGTCTACATTATGTCAGACTCCAAATGGAGTGAGGCTTTATCTTTCAACTTTTCAGCTCACGGTCCCAGACAACTGTGATCTTTGACTTCAAAATAATTCTTCTGTCCATTGTCCTGGGATAACCATACAACTTTTTGAGTTTGATTACTCACTCAATCACTCTTCATTCCACTAGCGCCTCATTCTCTTTTATGGAATACCATTAACACTATGTTATGATAGCCTGCTATATAATCTGAATTGCAGTTTATAGTCATTAAAAAAGTACACTAGAACGGGGTTCCCATGAAATTCTGCATCCTTTAGAGGTGTAATTTTCCTTAGTCTTGTGATAACAATCTCAGCCAGCGCATTTTCATTTGCAAGTGCACACAAACCATTTTCATATTAGGTTTAAGCAGTAACCACAACGATTAAATGCTCTATTCAGGGTCTACAGCTCACAAAGTCATGACTCACTGTGACTTTCCTCATCTTCCATTCAGAAGCGTAACTAATCACAGAACCTTGTGTCCCAGTCAGGGGCGTTGCAGAGGGACTGATGCCCTGGCAGTGAGGTGGGCGCTGTATTTGATTACCTATTTAACCGTATCACATCATGAGATTATGCTAGCATCTTAATAAAGGCTATAAATATTCCATGACCAAGACAGGGAGTTGGGGACGTCATTGAGAGGCAGGATGATGTTGGAGTTCATATCGTTTCTATGTATTCTACTATGCTCCTATGTATTCAAAATCAAATCATCAAATTTTATTTGTCACATACACATGGTTAGCAGATGTTAATGCGAGTGTAGCGAAATGCTTGTGCTTCTAGTTCCGACCATGCAGTAGTATCTAACAAGTAATCTAACAAATTCACAACAACTACCTTATACACACAAGAGTAAAGGAATGAATACGAGTATGTACATATAAATATATGGATGAGCGATGGCTGACCGGCATAGGCAAGATGCAGTAGATGGTATGGAGTACAGTATTCTGCTATGCTCCTATGTATTCTGATTTAAGTTCCATTACAATAATTTTATTTTACAAATGCCTAGTCCCCCTACATCACAGACCCATAATATCGTTATAGTATAGCCTCTGTGTACACTGTATGGCTTTGCTACATCCAAAGGGGCATTGAATGGGATAGGGGGTAGTTTATTCACAAACTGTCTGTAACAGCTTCCTGTTGCTTAATTAGTATAAAAGAGAATGTTGAAGCAGTGGCTTATAAGGCCATCATAGCTGTTATTGTATTGGTCAAATATCAATTTCAATGGTTTGAAATAGAATAATTCTGAGATTTTATCCATCTTTGTGATTTTTCTTTACTAAAAGGAAGCGCTGCATGCAGTGTTTACTGCCTTGAGAGACATGTGTACCGTGTGTGGCTATCTCGTTTAACCAGAAAGCCTCAGTTCAGTGAGAAAACAGGCCCCTTTCTTTGTTAACGTTTATTGATTAGCAATGGAAGGAAAGGCTGGGAGTCCTTAATTGGAGTACACCGTATTTTGAATGGCAAAGGTAATGGAATTGATTGATGGCTATTGATTTTGGTTCCTGACGACTCCACGTTTGTGTAATTGTCAAGATCTGTTCTGGTCTGTCAATGTTTAGACATCCCAGAAAAAATGGGACGTCCTAAGGACCTTAGGCGACGCTCCAATTAGGTCTCTTTAAGGATTTCGACGAGACGTTATCCTACTGACGTTTTGAGAAAGTTCTAGGAACATTAAAACGTGATGTTAACCTCAGGACCATAAATCAAATCAAATCAAATTGTATTAGTCACATGCGCTGAATACAACAAGTGTAGACCTTACAGTGAAATGCTTACGAGCCCCTAACCAACAATGCAGTTAAAAAATTGATGGATAAGAATAAGAAATAAAAGTAACTATGCATAGATGATAACAACAGAGAGTAGCAGCGGTGTAAAAGGAGGGGGCAATGCAAATAGTAGCCATTTGATTAGGTGTTCAGGAGTCTTATGGCTTGGGGGTAGAAGCTGTTTAGAAGCCTCTTGGACCTAGACTTGGTGCTCCGGTACCGCTTGCCGTGCAGTAGCAGAGAGAACAGTCTATACCTAGGGTGCCTGGAGTCTGACCATTTTTAGGGTCTTCCTCTGACACCGACTGGTATAGAGGTCCTGGATGGCAGGAAGCTTGGCCCCAGTAATGTACTGGGCCATTCACACTACTCTCTGTAGTGCCTTGCGGTCGGAGGCCAAGCAACTGCCATACCAGGCAGTGATGCAACCAGTCAGGATGCTCTCGATGGTGCAGCTGTAGAACCTTTTGAGGATCTGAGGACCCATGCCAAATCTTTTCAGTCTCCTGAGGGGGAATAGGTTTTGTCGTGCCCTCTTCACGACTGTCTTGGTGTGCTTGGACCATGTTAGTTTGTTGGTGATGTGGACACCAGCAAACTTAATGATGGTGTTGGAGTCGTGCCTAGTCGTGTAGTCATGAATGAACAGGGAGTACAGGAGGGGACTGAGCATGCACCCCCTGAGGGGCCCCTGTGTTGAGGATCAGCGTTGCGGATGTGTTGTTACCTACCCTTACCACCTGGGGGTGGCCCGCCAGGAAGTCCAGGATCCAGTTGCAGAGGGAGGTGTTTAGTCCCAGGGTCCTTAACTTATTGATGAGCTTTGAGGGCACTATGGTGTTGAACGCTGAGCTGTAGTCAATGAATAGCATTCTCACATAGGTGTTCATTTTGTCCAGGTGGGAAAGGGCAGTGTGGAGTGCAATAGAGATTGCATCATCTGTGGATCTGTTGGGGTGGTATGCAAATTGGAGTGGATCTAGGGTTTCTGGGATAATGGTGAATGGTGTTGATATGAGCTATGACCAGCCTTTCGATGCACTTCATGGCTACAGACGTGAGTGCTACGGGTCGGTAGTCGTTTAGGCAGGTTACCTTAGTGTTCTTGGGCACAGGCACTATGGTGGTCTGCTTAAAACATGTTGGTATTACAGACTCGGACAGGGGAGAGGTTGAAAATGTCAGTGAAAACACTTGCCAGTTGGTCAGCGCATGCTCGCAGTACACGTGCTGGTAATCCGTCTGGCCCTGCGGCCTTGAAAATGTTGACCTGTTTAAATACTTACTCGCATCAACTGCGGAGAGTGTGATCACCCACTCTTCCAGAACAGCTTGTGCTCTCATCCATGTTTCAGTGTTTATTGCCTTAACACGAGCATAGAAGTAGTTTAGCTCGTCTGGTAGGCTCGTGTCACTGGGCAGCTCTCGGCTGTGCTTCCCATTGTAGTCTGTAGTGTTTTGCAAGCCCTGGCACATCCGACGAGTGTCAGAGCCGGTTTAGTACAATTCGATCTCAGTCCTGTATTGACGCTTTGCCTGTTTGATGGTATGTCGGAGGGCATAGTGGGATTCCTTATAAGCTTCCGGGTTAGAGTCCTGCTCCTTGAAAGCGGCAGCTATAGCCTTTAGCTCAGTGCGGATGTTGCCTGTAATCCATGGCTTCTGGTTGGGTATGTACGTACGGTCACTGTGGGGACGACGTCATCGATGCACTTATTGATGACTGATGTGGTGACTGATGTGGTGTACTCCTCAATGCCATCGGAGGAATCTCAGAACATATTCTAGTCTGTGCTAGCAAAACAGTCTCATAGCTTAGCATTTGTTTCATCTGACCACTTTTTCATTGATCTAGTCACTGGTACTTCCAGCTTGAATTTTTGCTTGTAAGCAGGAATCAGGAGGATAGAATTATGGTCAGATTTGCAAAACGGAGGCCGAGAGAGAGCTTTGTATGCGTCTCTGTATGTGGAGTAAAGGTGTTCCAGAGGTTTTTTTCCACTGGTTGCACATTTAATATGCTGATAGAAATTTTGTAAAACAGATTTAAGTTTCCCTGCATTAAAGTCCCCGGCTATTAGGAGCGCCGGCTCTAGGTGAGCGTTTTCTTGTTTGCTTATGGTGGAATACAGCTCATTCAATGCTGTCTTAGTGCCAGCCTCTGACTGTTGTCAGCTACGAAAAATACAGTTGAAAACTCTCTAGGTAGATAGTGTGGTCTACAGTTTATCATGAGATACTCTACCTCAGGCTAGCAATAGCTGGAGATATATATCGTGCACAAGCTTATATATCGTGCACAAGCTGTTATTTACAAAAATACATAGTCCTTCCAACCCTTGTCTTACCAGACGCCGCTGTTCTATCCTGCTGGTGCAGCGTATAACCAGACAGCTGTATGTTGATAGTGTCGTTGTTCAGCCACGTCTCCATGAAGCATAAGATATTACAGTTTTGAATGTCCCGTTGGTAGTTTAATCTTCCGTGTAGGTCATCCATTTTATTGTCCAAAGATTGCACATTTGCTAGCAGAATGGAAGGAAGTGGGGGTTTATTCGATCACCTACGAATTCTCAGAAGGCAGCCCACCCTCCGGCACCTTTTTCTCCGCCTCCTCTTCACGCAAATCATGGGGATCTGGGCATGTTCCTGAGAAAGCAGAATATCGTTTGTGTCGACTCGTTAAAAGAAAAAAAATATTCTGCCAGTACGTGGTGAGTAATCGCAGTCCTGATGTCCAGAAGTTATTTTTGGTCATAAGAGACGGTCGCGGCAACATTATGTAGAAAAGAAAATAAGTAAAAAAAGGTCCTCGTTTGTTTGCAGTATAATGTTATAACATTATATGGTCATGTCATGAGGTAGCGCCACCTGAGCGATGTCCTGAAAAAAATGATTGTTGAATAAAAAGGAATGAGACAATAATTCCATGTCGAGTTAAATGTAAAAATGTATATATACAGTACCAGTCAAAAGTTTGGACACACCTACTCATTCCAGGGCTTTTCTTTATTTTTACTATTTTCTACATTTTAGAATAATAATGAAGACATCAAAACTATGAAATAACACATATGGAATCATGTAGTAACCAAAAAACGGTTAACCTCTACGGGATGTGTGTCCCTAAACCGGGATGGTTGTTGCTAACGTGCGCTAATGTGACTAGAATTACAGTGTATACAACAGCCAACTTTCTGGAACATAAACATGTCTTATATGGGGAGAAAGCTTAAATTATTGTTAATCTAACTGCAGTGTCCAATTAACAGCAGCTATTACAGTGAAGAAATACCATGCGAGAAGAGTTTGAGAAGAGTGCACAACAACAACAAAAATGTTGTCATGGCAACTGGTTTGATACATTCACCTCTGAAGGGAAATAATGTACTTACATTCAGTAATCTTGCTCTGATTTGTCATCCTGACGGTCCCAGAGATAAAACGTAAAATGTTCAACTGTAGGAACTGGGGTCTACAGTTTCACCCCACTGCTGTCTCTGACGCCACACCAACCCTGCCAGGCCATGTGGATGTGTGAAAGTTAGTGTATAAGCTAATGGTCCATCATGTATGACATTCCTGGGAGTGTGCAAACTGTGTAAACATTTGTGTATGTTCTCTATAGTTCGGCACATTTGGGCAAACTTCTGGCAGACTTGATACAAAATATTGTGCAGTAACGTAATTCTTCACTGGATGAGTCTAAAACTTTGCACACACTCTGCTGTCATCTGGTGGCCAAAATCTAAATTCCACCTAGACTCCTATCTGAAAGTATGGCCTTTCTCTTGCATTTCAAAGATGATGGAAAAAGGAAAAAAGAAAAAAAAAGAAAACGCATGTTTTTTTGTTCTGTATTCTCTTTTACCAAATCTAATGTGTTATACTCTCCTACATTAATTTCACATTTCCTTTCAAATGGTATCAAGATTACGCATATCCTTGCTTCAGGTCCTGAGCTTCAGGCAGTTAGATGTAGAAAATAGTAAAAATAAAGAAAAACCCTTGAATGATTAGGTGAGTCCAAGTTTTTGACTGGTACTGTATATTTCGAGGTTGGACATTAGCACGTTCGGCTCACATGATTGGTGTTACCTCGTTAGTCTGTATGTGTTACAGCTGTGCTAGCACAAGTGATATTTAAGAGTGGCTGGCCCAGTGCTCCAGTTGGCTTGAGAAATGTGGAGGGTTAACACCTTTACTTGGCTCTTCCGATTTGATTTCTTAAAAAAACAATCCTTTATCTGATCTTCTCTGTGTTCGTTTTGCTCCACTTTTTAGTTTGCTTCCGGTCCAATTTTTGTCTTAGTTTTAATTTTGTTTGCCCCTTGGGTAGATTGAGTGGGTGTTAATAGTCACTGTCTTTTAAGTCTCAGTTGTTGTTGCTAGTCACCCCCATGAGTGTCTTTCAGAACCCCTCCTAGCACCCCACAATTTGTTTTAGTCATTGTCAGTGATTGTAGGTTAGTTCCCCCTACTGTTTGAGCGACATTTTTGTTTTTCTTGCTGGGGAACATAACATTCCAAGAAAAAAAAAGCTAGCGTTAATGGCGTTAAAAGCGTTAATGGGCTTGGCTACAGTAACAAGGGGTGATGTGTAATGAAATGAGGGTGTGCATGACCAGGGTATACTTTTTTTAACCATCAGGTGACTTCTGGGAACTATACAAAAACCTCCAGGGGACCAGGACAGAACGATCTAAGAGCATCCAATAAATGTCCTTGGAAGTCCACAGAACAAACCCGGTTCTAGACAAAAACATCCAGGGTTGGCCATGACAACATAAGAACATCCTACATGTCCTTGGAGATGTCCCCGAAACTAGAAAAAAACCTACACAGGACCATGAGACAACGCACTGACGACTTTAGGTGACCATTTTGTGATGTTCAGAGGACGTCCTAATGACACATTTGTGTTTGCAGGAATGCCTGTGTTCATGCAGATAGCATGGGTCAGGTCTAACTGATTACACCATCATTAACATCTACAAGCAACCATCTTTCATAATCTTCCTCCTGTTCAGCCAGATAAACACTTCTATTAACCATGGTCCCACAATACCACCACTGACGCCAAAGCTGATTTGGGCGCAGCTCAAGCAGGACAAGATATTGTAACCTTGCGTCAGTCCAACATCTAGATACTGTAACCTTGCCAGCCCAACATCTAAGAAATGACCCTAAGTGGGATGAAACTATTGAGACAGCTGGTGTTTGGGATGCAACATATCTTTATTTTCTAGGTTAATGGACCCATATGTTTTAGTTATTTTGATGGAATCGATTCTGAAAGTAAGCCTCTGTAAATTCCAGAATATACACAACCAGTCAAAAGATTGGACACTCATTAAAGGTTTTTTCTTTATTTTTTATATTTTCTACATTGTAGAATAATAGTGAAGACATCAAAACTATGAAATAACATATGGAATCATGTAGTAACCAAATTCTTCAAAGATTCTTCAAAGTAGCCCCCCTTTGCCTTGATGACAGCCTTGCACACTCTTGGCATTCTCTTAACCTGCTTCACCTGCAATGCTTTTCCAACAGTCTTGAAGGACTTTAAGACATGAAGGTCAGTCAATCCGGAAAATGTCATAAACCTTCAAAGTTTCTTAAAGTGCAGTCGCAAAAACCATCAAGCGCTATGAGGAAACTGGCTCTCATGAGGACAGCCACAGGAAAGAAAAACCCAGTGTTACCTCTGCTGCAGAGGATAAGTTCATTATAGTTATCAGCCTCATAAAATGCAGCCGAAATAAATGCTTCACAGAGTTCAGGTAACAGACACATCTCAACATCAACTGTTCAGAGGAGACTGCATGAATCAGGCTTTCATGATCGAATTGCTGCAAAGAAACCATTACTAAAGGACACCAATAAGAAGAAGAGACTTGCTTGGGCCAAGAAACACGAGCAATGGACATTAGACTGGTGGAAATCTGTCCATGGGTCTGATTAGTCAAAATTTGAGATTTTGGGTTCCAACCACCATGTCTTTGTGAGACGCAGAGTAGGTGAACGGATGATCTCTGCATGTGTCGTTCCCACCGTGAAGAAAGGAGGAGGTGTGTGGGAGCTTTTCTGGTGACACTGTCTGTAATTTATTTACAATTCTGTGTAAGGGCTAATTGACCAAGAAGGAGAGTGATGGAGTGCTGCGTCAGATGATCTGGCCTCCACAATCAGATGAAGGAAAAGCAGCCAACAAGTGCTCAGCATATGTGGGAACTCCTTCAAGTATGTTGGAAAAGCATTCCTGGTGAAGCTGGTTGAGAGAATGCCAAGAGTGTGCAAAGCTGTCCTCAATGCAAAGGGTGGCTACTTTGAAGAATCTCAAATATAAGATATATTTTGTTTAACACTTTTTTGGTTACTACATGATTCCATGTGTGTTATTTCATAGTTTTGATGTCTTCTATTATTCTACAATGTAGAAAATAGTAAAAAAGAAAATAACAACTTTTCAATGAGCAGGTCTCCAAACTTTTGACTGGTACTGTATATTACTGCTATTTTATGAGAAGAAAAAGCTTTCTGGGCATTTTGCCCTTTGCTAGATTTTAGGGCTGAGCGATTAGTGCTTTTTGAGGTCGGTTCGGTTTGGTTTGACTATTAAACAATAATCTCAGTTTAAAAAAAATATATATATGCTATAACACAGAATAAAACAATTAATAAAAGTCCCATGATGGTAGATTGCCCATTACTGCTTATCGCTTGTTAACCATCATTTAATCGCATTACTTTATTATTGATTTCCAAGTCATCTCATCTCTATAGAGCTGCTGCCTATATCACTAGGCGAATCAACCTCTTTGTCTGATAAGAAAACATTGCAAACTCATTAAGTGAAAAATACATGTTTTATATTTCACAATATATTTTTCAAGGGCATCCAAGTCTTTTGTATTAGTCAGGATAAAGAATATGCCAATGTGTTTGTATGAGTCATTTAATGATGCCAGGACATTAATGCAAACTTTACCTTTAAGTTTTGGTCTCACTTTGATGAATGCTTTAATTGCATTCACAAACAGGAATTGACAAAGGGGTGTTTAAAGAATGTTAGGGATCTCCGACCATCTCCAAAGAGAGCTGCGTTCCGCAATGTGGTGTCATCACCAATCATCCATTCTGCAGGGACTGTGTGTGATGAATTCCATGTGATGGCGACAAAAATATTTGACGTTTATCAGAGGGCTTTGGGGAAACTGGATACTTTTTGCACATACACATTTTCACACAAAACAGTACCATCAAAGGCCATAGAGGTTTGAAAGTTGCCAATTGATAGGGGAGATGAGTATTGGCTGAATTATCAACCTTACTGTATAAACGGCTACATGCACGGCTGCATATTTTCTAATTTATTGTTCAGTTCTTTAAAGCTTTTGTTTTCATAATAACAGCACTTCCATATCTACATAATGTTGAAATTATAGGTCACTGTAGCCTACAGTTTGTCAAATATTATGACATTTTTCCTTGAAGGTGTAAATTTTTATTTCAGCTTTAATTGTTTACATTAGGGTGCACCTTGTTTCATTATAGATTCACTTTGTGTGAGGCATAAATTAGCTCATAATGTTGGCTCTGTGTGTTTGCTCAGTTTTGTCAACACAAGACATGCCAAATCAAATCAAATCAAAGTTAATTTGTCACGTGCGCCGAATACAACAGGTGTAGACCTTACAGTGAAATGCTTACTTACAGGCTCTAACCAATAGTGCAAAAAAGGTATTAGGTGAACAATAGGTAAGTAAAGAAATAAAACAACAGTAAAAAGACAGGCTATATACAGTAGCGAGGCTATATACAGTAGCGAGGCTATAAAAGTAGCGCGGCTACATACAGACACCGGTTAGTCAGGCTGATTGAGGCAGTATGTACATGTAGCTATGGTTAAAGTGACTATGCATATATGATGAACAGAGAGCGGCAGTAGCGTAGAAGAGGGGTTGGCGGGTGGTGGGTGCCGGGACGCAATGCAGATAGATAGCCCGGTTAGCCAATGTGCGGGAGCACTGGTTGGTTGGCCCAATTGAGGTAGTATGTACATGAATGTATAGTTAAAGTGACTGTGCAGATATGATAAACAGATCACTTTGCATTGATAGGCTTTCAGTTAAAGTTACAGCTTGAGCGAATTTATAAGTACCATAAGTGCCAATAAGAGATGTCAGGGTTCAGGAACGGTAAGAGTAGCAACTCTCAGCATGATTTCTTGTGTTCTGCATACTGAGACTCAATATTCAGGTACCCACTGTTTCAACAATGGCCTGCAGATGTATCCCAACTGCATCTTTTCTTTTCTGACATTGTTTTGAACTTTCTGGAAGTCCATAGCATGAATAAAACATTCTGTATCACGACTGAAAAAAAAATTCTGTCAAAGGAGAGCACAATTCTGTGTCGCTATTCTGTATAAGTATACGCTGAGTATACAAAAAAATAGGAACACCTGCTCTTTAGATGACAGAATGCCCAGGTGAATCGAGGTGCATGCTATGATCCCTTATTGATGTCACTTGTTAAATCCACTTCAATCAGTGTAGATGAAGATGAGGAGACAGGTTAAAGAATGATTTTTTGGACACCTTGAAACAATTGAGACATGGATTGTGTATGTGTGCCATTCAGAGGGTGAATGGGCAAGACAAAATATGTCTTTGAACGGGATACGGTAGTCGGTTTGAGTGTGTAAACAGTTTCCTGTGTGTATCATGAATGGTCCACCACCCAAAGGACATCTAGGCAACTTTACACAACTGTGAGAAGCATTAGAGTCAACGTGTGCCAGCATCCCTGTGGAAAGCAACTCAATATTAGGAAAGTGTTCCTGAAGTTTTGTACACTCAGTTAGTGTGTCTGCTTCATATGCACAACTTTTTGATTATTCAGTTCATCAGGTATAGTGACGGCTGCCAATTATTCTGACCTCTCAAATGAAACATGGGATGTTTTTGACAGGTATATCACATAGTCTACAGAAGGTAATGAAGCCCCTTGTGAGTGTCTCGGTCCCAGTCTGCTAATGGAAAGACTTATTGTCTTAATGATTCAAAGACAGGGTTCTATCTGATCCCATCCCAGCTCTACAATAATCATGATCTGAAGCATTGTAACGAGTTGTAATGCAAGGTGACAGGCTTTGTAACACTGCCTTTCCAAAGCCTCATCTGCACCATAGCAGTGGGAAGTGGCATCCTTGAAGTGTGAATAAAAAATACTATCACAAGCCTGACCAAGACACTTTATCTGTCAATCTCTGGTCTGTTTGGCCTTGGTGGTATTTGAAATGAGATTGAGCTGTGGGAGGGAGTTATTCTCTCTCACACCTGAGCTCTGACTTAGACATACCTACAGTAGACACCTCAAATGGCATTATACCATATTCAGTACTCTACTTTGTCCAGATGTTTTAGGCAACTTGTCAATACAGCTGTACAGTTGGTTATTCAAAGCTACAGTCTTTATTTTAACCTCTGAACTATAGGCCAATCATCCCAGGCTGTAGTAAATCCTAATGGCCCCATTTATTTAGCTGTTTAAAGCAAATATTGACTTGTGCGCTAAATTCCTCAATCAAACTGAGGGAGATAGTGTTTCCTCAGTGCTCTGTAGTAGTAGACACTTTTGAAAGTTGTGTTATTGGGATGAAAACAGGGTACAGCCACAAGGCCCGGCTCTAGCCTTTTGGGGGCCCTGAGCGAGATTTGGTTTGGGGACTCCACCCCCTCCCACCAAGAAGGCAATTTTTTTTTTATTGGCCCTCTTAACGGCGGATGTACGTTTTAAAGTACATTTCCTGCAATTCTACACATTTTGCCATGGGGGAGTAGAGCAGTGGAGGACAGCTCATAATGTCTGGAATGGCACAGCATCAAACACATAGAAACCATGTGTTTGATGTATTTGTTACCATTGTGCTCCAGCCAGTGCCACCAACCTCCTGTGGCTCAGAGAAAATGTAGTTTTAAATCAACTTTTCTGCAGTTCTACACATTCTGCCATGGGGTGGAGATAAAATTTGTCAACTTTACAATTTTTTTTATGTAAGTCTACTTATTTTGCCATGGGGTAGAGACACGTTTTCACTTGTAAAGTAAGTTTTCTACAGTACTGCACATTTTGACATGACTTATACCATGTTAATGGTTTCTGAGAGAGTGAAAAAATCTATGGGGATCCCCTAGAGGTCAGGGGCCCTGGGCACGTGCCCGGTCGGTATTCGGTCATGATAACTGGCTAGACCAATTTACCAATCTAAAAATTGTTAGCTTGGAGGCTTTTGGGAGGAGCTATAGGAGAAAGGGCCCATTGTAATGGCTGGAATGAAATAAATGCAACAGAGTCAAATATGTAGTTTCCATATGCTTAATGTGTTTGGTACCATTCCATTCTAGCCACTACAATGAGCCCATCCTCCTATAGCTCCTCCCACCAGTCTCCACTGGCTGACATGGCTAACTGAGTGACTGTCAGTGATTGACAAAACAAGAGAAACTGCTGATGCACAACCAAATTTCAAACGTACACCTTGTGTATTCTACTATTATATCTCAACAGTAAATTGAGACCCTGACTGAATTCCTAATTTATTTCATATTATAAAATAAAAAAAATTGGGGTCAGGGGCCCCCTATCCTGAGATGCTGCCTTTGGTTTGTATAGAGATTTTAATACGGTTGAGTTGAGGATCTATGTGCCTTCCCACTGGGCACAGATGTCAATTCAACGTCTATTCCACGTTGGTTCAACATAATTTAATTGAAAACACGTCGAACAAACAACGTTGATTTAACCAGTGTGTGTCCAGAGGTATTTGTCACTTAACTATGGCATGCACTTATTTATTTAGGCAGCAGACTTATTTATTTAGGCAGCAGATTCATCCATCCAAAACCTGCTGTACCATAACAATAGCTTTTCTGGCATGGTATAAAATGTGGATAAATTCAAAGTGTTATTTTATTGTAGAACCACACTCCAGACCAAATGTTCACAAATATCTTACAAATCAAATTGGTGACATACTGTAAATTGCTTTGTTGATTTGTTTTAAAGATTCTTCCACAGAAAATCAAGCTTTGTCTTCAGAATAGGCCACCAGGCATATTACTGCAGATAGCAGTATGAAAAGTGAAGTCTACCTTGCATTCACTTATTTTATTGAAATCATATGCGCTCCTGGGCAAGACCATATGTCCCACCACACTCAATATTGAAATGGGTCCTGGTTGCCATAAAACTAGCTGACTAGTTTTAGCTGACTCATTCATGCACATTTAAATGGCAGAGAGAAGTAAAGGTGCTGAGGGTGCTGCAGCACCCCTAGGGCTTACAAAAGGTAGTGCACTGGGCCTTTAATAGTCCTGTATTAGCCGTCAGTAGTGTGCACAAATTATTATTTTTGAAGCAGCAACACCAGACAGATGCAAGACATGCAGATGCCAAAGCCAGAGGGTGTCTTGCATTGCAGAATTAATAGAATGTATTTCTCAGAATATACCTCTACACACCATATAAACTGAAACATGATGCTTTGAAGTGGTTTCTATGATGCCATGAAAAACAGGCAAATCCTTCACAAAGTTCTTAGACACTCTATTACAAATGGTCAGGGTCAGATGTGTAAGCAGCCTTCAAACAACAATACAGTTTCCTCTTGAGACAACGGACAAAAGACACTTTAGAAACACTTAATAACCTTACCCCGACCGTTCACAAAATCACTCTTCTTCTGAAGGACCCACAGAACTCAAGGTGCCTTTATAGACGTCACCAGAATAGACATTAGCTTTGGCAGATAAGCTGTATTTTGGTTCCAATACCACCTCTATAATTGCTCCCAAAAGATGATTCTCGATAATATGCCCTCTGAGTCAGTCACTTATTTCAAATTCTTAGTCAGTGGATTCTTCAGAACTCAGGGACATTCTATTCTTTATTAGCATCAACAACACTGTGTGAGAGAAGCTGGTAATATCCCCTGCTGGTGTCTTAGACTTATACCTAACTTCTCCAGATCCTTATTTAATCGCCTCTCAAATCCAGCAGACATCACACTGTGACAATGTTGTTGATCACTGGAAAAACAAACTCCCAGTCGTGTGTATCCCTGAAAATAATCATAATCTGTAAACATTAGTTTTGAAAACTTAAACATGGTGGCTGAGGATACCTCCACTGCACAGCAACAGCAGTTATAACCAAGCTGAAGCTCTCAATTGACATCAGGGTTGAATAACCATTTAAGGTTGAATTGACTAATTATTGCCAGTCTCGAATATTGTTAGTTGTTTTTAGCGTCTATGGTTAAAGCTTCAGAAATGAAAGAATACGCCTTATGGCAGCGCTTGCAATGAATCAGAAACTCGTTCAGTTGGTGTTCTCTAATGAAAAGCTTTTCCATTACTGAGAAATGCAGTAGTCCTCTACAGATTTCTCATCAACAAGGAAATTCCAATTGAAAGTCATAGCCATAGCACCAACCCTTTGGGGGCACACTAGTCGAATCAACGTTGTTTCCACGTAATAAAAAAAATAAAAGAAATTGACATCTGTGGGAAAAGGCGTAATCTATATTCAAGTCTTAACTTTTGGACAACTGCCCCTCTCATTATTTAGTAGCTGTGTATATATAGGCCCTCCATTAGGATCCCATTATTTGTATGTCCTTCCGCGCTAGTATTGGTAGCTGTCATTAAGTAATGAGCTGGACACAATAAAATACAATTTCATGCACAAACTATAAATTCATTGGAAAGAGAGAATATTCCTGCCAATGCTCAATGGGGCATTACCTTACCTCTAACGAGCAATCCTTGCACAAGCAATTAAAGGTGTGTTCCACCAGATCGCTGTTCGACATGCAGCCTGATTTGCAGTACCAGTCAAAAGTTTGGACACCTAATCATTCAAGGGTTTTTATTTATTTTTACTATTTTCTACATTGTAGAATAATAGTGAAGACATCAAAACTATGAAATAACACATGGAATCATGTAGTATCCAAAAAAGTGTAAAACAAATCAAAATGTATTATATTTGAGATTCTCTCAACCAGCTTCATGAGGTAGTCACATGGAATGCATTTCAATTAACAGGTGTGCCTTGTTAAAAGTTAATTTGAGCCAATCAGTTGTGTTGTGAGAAGGTAGGGGTGGTATACAGAAGATAAGGGCGGCAGGATAGCCTTAGAGCGTTGGACTAGTAACCGAAAGGTTGCAAGTTCAAATCCCCGAGCTGACAAGGTACAAATCTGTCGTTCTGCCCCGCACAGGCAGTTAACCCACTGTTCCTAGGCCGTCATTGAAAATAAGAATTTGTTCTTAACTGACTTGCCTAGTAAAAAATAAAGAAAATCCCTTGAATGAGTAGGTGTCCAAACTTTTGCCTGGTACTGTATCTGTCCATTGTAGGAACACAGTCCAGAGGACTTAGGGAGATAGATACATCTCGTATGTGGTTAGACTCAATGTTCTGACATTGAAAGTCACCGGTGGTGAAAATAAGCTGAGAACTACGTTTTAATGGCTTGAACACGCAGCAAGTATCTGGAGAAAGGAAGAGAAACACACGTTGTGCCATCTGTATTACACTGAACTAAATGCAACATTCAAATATTTTACTGAGTTACAGTTCATATATGGAAATCAGTCAATTGAAATAAATTCATTAGGCCCTAATCTCTGGATTTCACAGGACTGGAAATACAGATATGTATCTGTTGGTCAGAAATACAAAAAATATATATATGTGTTCGTTGTCTGTAGTTTATGCCTGCCCATACCATAACCCCACCGCTACCATGGGGCACTCTGTTCACAACGTTATCAGCAAACCGCTAGCCCACACAATGCTATACACGTGGTCTGCGGTTGTGAGGTTGGTTGGACATACTACTAAATTCTCTAAAACTACGTTGGAGGTGGTTTATGGTAGACAATAACATTAAATTCTCTGGCAACAGCTCTGGTGGACATTCCTGCCGTCACCATGCCAATTGCACACGCCCTCTAAACTTGAGACTTCTGTGGCATTGTGACAAAACTGCAAATTAGAGTGTCCTTTTACTGTCCCCAGCACAAGGTGCACCTGTGTAATACATGCTGTTTACTCAGCTTCTTGATATGCCACACCTATCAGGCGGATGTATTATCCTGACGAAGGAGAAATGCTCACTTAAAGGGATGTAAACAAATTTGTGCACCACATTTGTGATAAGATTTTTATGCGTATTAAACATTTCTGGGATCTTTTTTTTCAGCTCATGAAACATGGGACCAACACTTTACATGTTGCGTTTATATTTTTGTTCAGTGTAGATTCTTCTGAAGAATGAGGACATTTTCAAAGAGCCTTACCAGGTCAAAAACGACTGCCAGGTAAAAGGAATTAAATACATTTGAATTTAGACTACAATTCCTTAAAATGCCATAGAAGGAAATTGAGCATATCATTAGATTATCAAGTGTATGGTACCACTAATTAAAAATAAGTGATGCGTAGAAGGTAAACATAGGCTTTGACAGTAAATACGATTTGGGGCAGATTCAAATTAAACATCGAACTGCAAATCCTATTCCCAGTTTGTCAATGAGAGGAGATTAAACTGTAGAGCATAACCTCCTCCAGAAGTGTACTAGAATACCAACACCAGCCTTAATTTTACCTTTTAAAGTGTTTTCACACAGTATAAGTGTACAGGATGACTGCAGCCGGGCCAATTCACACGGACACCAGGTGGTGTGTGGGCAACGTGTGAGCATGCATAAGAAATGGCGGCTAATGTTTTGACTTTCTTCACAATTAAGTGGTTACATTTGAAGATTATGAAAAGTAAACGTGTGAGTATGAATAAGCTGACTGATGGGAGGTTAAAGAGAGGCTGAATCTCTGAAGAAGATTTGTAAATCTACATAAAAAACGAGTGTCAACTTTTTCTCTATGGTGCTCATTTGAGAAGTAATAAAATATTTGAATGGTGTTATAACTACAGTCTGAGTGCTTCATCTAACCAGCCCACCATGGAAATGCTGAGAAAATCAGAGAGGTAACAATGTGCCGTGCCAATACTGTAATCAGTGGATGTAATTAGAAAAATGCAAGGCAAAGAAAAGGTCACACACTTCCTTTGACAAGTACAAGGAAGTATGTTACGTGAGTCCTCGAACAACCTTTCAACATCAGCAAAACAAAGGAGCTGATCGTGGACTACAGGAAGCTGAGTATGGCCTCATCCAAATCGCTGGAGTAGGTTGAGAGCTTCAACTTCCTCGGTGTCCACATTACTAAGGATTTAACGTGGACCGCACACGCCAACATAGTTGTGAAGGCACAAAAAACGCTTCTTCCCCCTAAGGAGGCTGAAAAGATTTGGCACCGGCCCTCAAAAAGCTATACAGCTGTACCATTGAGAGCATCTTGACTGGCTGCATCACCACTTAATATGGCAACTGCTTGGCATGCAACCGCAAGGGGCTAAAAAGGGTCATTTTTACGGCCCAGTACATCACTGGGGCCGAGGTCCCTGCCATCCAGGACCTCTATACCAGGTGATGTCAGAGGAAGGCCCTTAAAATTGTCAGACACCAGCCACCCAAGTCAGACTGTTCTCTCTGCTACCGCATGGCAAGCGGTACCGTTGCACCAAGTCTGGAACCAACAACAGCTTCTACCCCCCAAGCCATAAGACTGCGAAATAGCTTCTCGGACTATCTGCATTGACCCCCCTTTGCACAAACTCTCAACTCATCACATATGCAGCTGCTATTGCTTATTATCTATACTGTTGCCTAGTCACTTTACCCCTACCCATTCACACAGTACATACAGTTGAAGTCGGAAGTTTACATACACTTATGTTGGAGTCATTAAAACTCGTTTTTCAACCACTCCACACATTTCTTGTTAACAAACTATAGTTTTGGCAAGTCGGTTAGTACATCTACTTTGTGCATGACACAAGTAATTCTTCCAACAATTGTTTACAGTGTCACGATCGTCGACAGAATTGGACCAAGGCGCAGCGTGCAGGGTTGAATGAAACATATTTATTTAAATGCAACTCACCAAAACAAAAGAAAGAAACACACACACACACACACACACACACACACACACACACACACACACACACACACACACACACACACACACACACACACACACACACACACACACACACACACACACACACACACACACACACACACACACACACACACACACACACACACACACACACACACACACACACACACACACACACACACACACACACACACACACACACACACACACACACACACACACACACACACACACACACACACACACACACACACACACACACACACACACACACACACACACACACACACACACACACACACACACACACACACACACACACACACACACACACACACACACACACCTAAGTATAATATCCCACACCAAGGTGGGGGACTAAACAACCTAAATAGGATTCCCAATTAGAGAAAACAACTAACAGCTGCCTCTAATTGGGAACCCAAACCAACCAACATAGAAATACAAAACATAGACCAAAACACCCCTGATCACGTCCTGACCAAAACACTGAGGGCTACCTATGGCCAGGACGTGACATACAGACAGATTATTTCACATATAATTCACTGTATCACTTGCAAGCTGAAGAATACCATCGCAACCGAGAAGCACAGGGGTGGCAGCATCATGTTGTGGGGGTGCTTTGCTGCAGGAGGGACTGGTGCACTTCACAAAATAGATGGCATCATGAGGGAGGAAAATTATGTGGATATATTGAAGCAACATCTCAGGACATCAGTCAGGAAGTTAAAGCTTGGTCGCAAATGGGTATTCCAAATGGACAATGACCTCAAGCGTACTTCCAAAGTTGTGGCAAAATGGCTTAAGGACAACAAAGTCAAGGTATTGGAGTGGCCATCACAAAGCCCTGACCTCAATCCCACAGAAAATGTGTGGGCAGAACTGAAAAAGCGTGTGCGAGCAAGGAGGCCTACAAACCTGATTCAGTTACACCAGCTCTGTCAGGAGGAATGGGCCACAATTCACCCAACTTATTGAGGGAAGCTTGTGGAAGGCTACCTGAAACATTTGACCCAAGTTAAACAATTTAAAGGCAATGCTACCACATGCTAATTGAGTGTATGTACACTTCTGACCCACTGGGAATATGATGAAATAAATAAAAGCAGAAATAAATCATTCTCTCTACTATTATTCTGACATTTCACATTCTTAAAATAAAGTGGTAATCCTAACTGATTTTTACCAGGATTAAATGTCAGGAATTGTGAAAAACTGAGTTTAAATGTATTTGGCTAAGGTGTATGTAAACGTCTGACTTCAACTGTATGTGTATGTGACCAATCAAATTTGATTTGGTTCGATCAGAAACCAAGTTGTCCTTACCACGGACTTGTCAGATTTTAAGGGTAAACTCTGGCAATATCCGTAGTGATTTTCGTCAGTGGAATGGCCTCAGGGAAATGAGTGGCAGCGTACATGATGGTTAAGAGAAGCTGATCCAGTCATACGTCTTGTTGGCCCCAAGATGGCCTGCCATACTACCATTGTGAGCCAACCTCAGTATCTCTTGTTGAAACGTAACTGGAACAACAATTTGATACACTGCCAATAGTCTTGCCCAGAAATGGCGCGAGAACGCCTTTCCTCATCAGAACATCTCTGCCAAATTAACGCACACAAACTTAGGCCTCACTCCAATGACAACGGAACCAGAAATAATATCAGACTCCAATATCTTCCATGCAACCCATTCCACACCTTGTACTAACACACTGTAACCAGTTGAAGTTTCAGACAAAGGCAAAACATCCTCCAATGAAGGACTGGGCTGCCCCAGTTTCGCAGTATTTTCACCTGCTGTTTAACAGTATCACCGCTCTGCAGAGACATGAACACGTCTGAAACAAAGGGTTCATACACATCTAATCCAAAATCTTGTTTAGGAAATACACCATTCCCAACCAGAGACTTAATGGGCTGGAGTACTCCGACAAAAAACCCCAGCGTTTTGTTCGCCCTCTCATTTTTCTGTTTTAACTTAGAGACAATGTGTCCTTTCTCACTGCAATAATGACCAACTGGCGGATATAAAAAAACTGTTTCTGCCAATCTTTGGGCACTGTAGATATGGACTGAAACCTCACAGCAGGTGACTTCTCTGGATTGCTTTTTTTCATAGAGATAACTACTGGGTGTGTTGATTGAGAAGGTAGTGTGTCAACAAACTAATCTGCAAGAACGGCAACAACAGTGAGATCCTTGTGCTCATTAATGTAGGTAGCAACCCTTTCATGAAAACAATTATTGAACTGCTTGAGAAGTATGAGTCTTTAAATCCTCAAGGTCCGGTATTTTGTAATTTACAGAACTGTTGTCTGCATGCCTCAAGGATAGCAGCTTTAACAGTGTCATAATCTGAACTCTGGTCAAGAGACAAAGCAGCGCACACTTTGAGCTTTTCCCACAAGAACACTTTGGAGGAGCAGTGACCAAATATCTTGTGGCAATCCGCTCAAACAGAGTAAAATATACATCAACCTCATTTTTGTTGGAAGGCGGTACAAGTCGGCTGTTCCGACAAAAATCAAATGCTGTTGAGGGTGCCGGATTGCCTGACTGGATTCGGAGTGCTTCCAGATCTATCTCCCTTTGTCGCGCTTCCAGCTCCATCTCTTTTAATCGAATGGCATGCGCACATTCTTCTTTTTCTAAGCTGTCTGCATGCTCATCTTGTCTTTCCCTGTGCTTCAACTGAAATTTCTGTTCCAATCTCTCCTCACTCTCTTTCCCTTTCCTTGTACTCAAGCTCTAATTTCTGTTGTTCCCATTTTGCCTTTAGTTCTACCTCTCACAGTTCCCATGTCTATGTGGTGTACTCTACCATCCGTTGGACCCTTTTCATCACCCCCCACTCTGGAAGGATTTCTTCTTCCACCAAAGCAGTACAGATCAACTTTTTGACTAGTGTTTTTGGATCGCCAGAGGCCACCTTGAAGTCAGTGCTTTGAAATAGCAGATTCGCCTTTGTACATTTATCTAGAATCTCCCATGTAGGGGTTTCCACAAATATTTCCAATGGGCCTTCCCCAACTCATGGGGAAGAATATGCCAGATGAGCCCCCATTTTGCTACGTTCCCCAGCAAAAAAAAGAAAATTCGCTCAAACAGGAAGGGGAACTAATAAAGAGGCAACAACCAAGACAAAACAGGTGGGGTTTTAGGAGGGGCTCTGAAAGACACTCATGGGGGCGTCCTCTGAAAGTTGACTAGCAACAACAACTGGAACCTAAGGCACCCACCATGAGCACCCACTAAATTTGCCCATGAAGAGCACCCCACCTGCACTGAATGACAGGTCGCCACTGGTTAATGCCAACTGTCCTCCAGGCAAGAAATCCTAGCAAAGTTGCCTCTTGTGAATAGCTCACCGGATTCTATTTTGTCCTGTTTTGTTATTGCTGTGACATGTGGTGCTTGAAGTGTTATTGTGCATTTGAAGATTTTACACACACTGTAAAAGCAATGTTTGCAAATTCATTTGCCCACATGTATGAACACTGACGCAAATGCAATTGATGTTTTGAAATTAATCAATTTGTGACACTATACTCATCACTTTAGGCCAGGGTTGGGGTCAATTTCAATTCCAGTCAATTCAAAAAGTAAACAAATTGCAATTCAAAGTTTCCTAATTGAAATACATTTGAGAGAATTAGAATTTCAGTCTACTTCCGGAATTGACTGGAATTAAAATGGAATTGACCCCAACCCTGCTTTAGGCACATTATATCAGCAGAGAGTCACTTAAAAATTCCCAATCATTGGCAATATTCTAGAAGAAAAAATCTACTTTAGACTGACAGTATGAAATAGATGGAAGATAATGGAAATTGTATGGCTGTATGGCTGCCCAGAGATCTGTAAGATATCTGACCTATTGAGATGGTAACAGCATTTTAAGAGCTGGCTCTTTACAGAGGACCAGCTCAATGGGAAAAGGTGAGAGGGTGAGTCATTTCTCTGAGCACATACCGGCACCTGCCTTTCTCTCTCCTCTCACTCCTTCAGCAGCTGTGCTACTCAGGCAGACAATCAGAACAGCACAGACCCCGAGCAGCAGTCTCTGCTTTCATCTATATGAATCCCATTGGGTTACAAGGCTAAGCACAATTTGCATCAATTGGCAAGCCCTACTACAATTGCTGGATTTCACGGCGTAGGACTGTTAATAACATGATATATAAAAATTGCCTCAAATCTCATTTTACTGAACAGCCTGGGTTATTATAAGGTTTTTGGTTGCCTTTGTATCTTTTGTTAATTTGAAAAATATATAAGCATTTGTACAGTTTTACAGTTTTAAAAAAAATGTCTCTCGGCTCCCTGTTTCACCATAAATCTAGAGCCCTTACACTAAGGAGCTCATTAAAAGTTGGCCAAAGTCTGGGGAAAATTGCAGAGAGAAAGTGAAGGTAATATTTTGTAGAACTGTCTTTAGTTAAACATAAGAAGTTAGTAAGGCTGTACAAATCCAGAAAATGAACTGAGAATCTCCTCTAAAGCAGTGGTTTTCAAACTTCTCCTCTGGGACCCCCATTTTTTTTGTAGCTCTGAAGTAGCTCACGTTTCAAGAAGTCATGGGCTTGAATTGTTGAATCAGGTGTGCTAACTCTGGAATAATTCAAAAACTTGGAACATCTGGGGGCGCTGAAAGGGAGGTTTGAGAACACCTTCTCTAAAGAATAAGCACATTTTGAGTTTCTTGCCTGTGGGGTAATATCCTGTATGAATCTGTCTGGAATGACTAGGAGGTTTAACAGTGCATTGGCATGCCATGCGTGGGGGGGAGGAAGGGGGCAATACTATCCAATACCTACCCGAATAATACCACTTCAGATATTCTCTGATGGTTGGAGAATATAGTCAGTTAGGGTTAAGCCACATAAATGGAACGCAATTCCCTTTTTATGTACTTTTCTCTCTATGCGTATTCTGACCGTGAATTTAATCATGAGAATAGCATTCTATTTATTCACCCGCTATTTGTTTGTGGTGGAGATCAAATAAATTAAGGTGTGGTGGTGTGTGTACAGATATGCCATTTTCTGACCTTGACTTAATGCCACTATATTTACACGTGAGGAAACCAGCGAACCTGCTGGTTTCAAGTGTAAAAGGCATCTACTTGAGTTTTTCTGATAGAAAGGATCCTGTCATTTACAAATTGATAAGAGCTATTGATAAGACCTAGGTAAATGAGTAATCCGTTTGGATAAGCAGATTGTAAATATTAATTACAATTGTTTTGAATTTAGTTTACCTTCTGATCGCTGGAGACAAATGTGAAACCAGTCATATTTCAGCAAACTGAAAAGCAGATCAACATGACAGGTATTTCGGCCTCTTTTCCACAGTGAAGTACGTGGGCCTGAAAGCCAAGAAAGTAACAAAAGTCGAAGTAAATATATATAATGGGTTCGTATGTGTGGGGCTTTAGCAAGTCTATTTGTCCAGGCCACAATTGTTCATTGACTAGCACCATTCATTCCTGCTGTCGATAATTCTGATGTTATAACTTCTATTAGTAATTGTATCCACTGGTTAAATGGGAGAGAGTGAGGTAGTTGCCATCTTAGAGTCACAGAAATTCCTCAGGGTTTTGCCTGCCATATCAGTTCTGTTATACTCACAGGCATTATTTTAACAGTTTTAGAAACTTCAGAGTGTTTTCTATCTATTCTATGTGCATATCCTAGTTTCTGAGGAGCGGCGAGACCGTGAGTGCGCTCCTCTGGATTTTCCTTTTCTATTGTTAAGGATATTATCTGTGTGAATTATTATAGTTAATATACATAAAGTGTACCTAAGGATACATTATAAATGATGTTTGATTTGTTTGGGCAAAGTTGATAGGTATAATTTGAACGCTTTCTCTTCCCTGTACAATGGGCGAGTGGGCGGTGGATTTTCTGAGCATAACGCGCCAAACAAACAGAGATTTACGGATATAAACAATGAGACGGCTGAGACGGCTGATTTGGTTAAATACATTTTATAACTTGAAAGTTGGCAGTAGTAAGCGTGGTGGTCAGATAAGCTCATATGTCAAATTTCTATTTTCTTGATTGAAGAAAATAGAGGTGTAGATAATAGTATGAAATCGATTTCTGAGAATGATTTATGCAGGTTTGAGTAAAAAGTGTACTTATTTGCTTTATTTTATGCTTGCCAAGCATCAATGTTTTTAGAGAGTATATAATGGAGAGCCTTGGTTGCATGTGGATTGTAATTGGTCTTATTGGATTTGTCCCGAATGTCCAAAATCGAATTCATGTCTCTCCCAATAACCAGATGGAAATCAGTTAGTTCTAACAATATGCTCTTCAGTGAACCAAAAAAATGTAGTATCATATGAATTTGGAGCATACACATTAATAAATGCAATTTTCATTCCGTTATGGATACATTTAAGGAAAGTGATTCTGCCTTCTTAGTCTTCGCACAGGTGAAATATGAACGGACAGAATATGCCAGGTACTGGAGCAAAATAGACATGCTATTGTTCCTTGTAGTACAGTGAATGTCCCACACATAACGTGATGTTATATGTTGACAATTATTTGAAAATAAGTCAGTTAAGGGAGTGAACGTTATTTATAGTAAGGGTTACATGGAGAAACTCGGACTTCTGTGAAATGAAAATGGATGGCCCTCCCTTCAGCAAAATATATTTTCCTAAACCGTCCCTGAACGCTTGGAAAAAAAACAAGTGACCCTTCCCTATACTCAAAATAATTATTAAAACAAAGTGGATAGCAGAGACCCTCACTTCTTGGACAGACCATAGGCTTAGCTATGCAGTTTTTTAAACTGTTATTCGTCCTGTCAGCATTACATGGCAACGCAGGAATTTCGATAGCGCCCATGACTGAGGCCAGAAGGTTCACATACCATAGTGGACAACTGTAAAAGCATTGCATGAATCTATCATCGTATGAGAAAACACTGCCTTTTAGAAACATTTCATGAAATTCTACGTAAAATGCCGCCCACTCAGGCCCAGAAAATAGGATATGCACATAATTAGTACTATTGGATAGGAAACACTCTGAAGTTTCTAAGAGTGTTAAAATATTGTCTGTGAGTACAACAGAACTGATATAACAGGCAAAAACCTGAGGAATTTCTGTCCTGGAAAAAGTGTTTTTGACACATTGCCTCATTTTGAACCACTCCCTATTGAAAACAGACATATATAGGAGTAAGATTGCAGTACCTATTATTATTTGAGAATAAAGATGACGAGTTCAATGGTAGCCAGTCAGGTAGCCTTAAAGGGATACTTCTGTATTTTAGGTAATTTCCTACTTTCCCAGAGTCAGAAGAACTCATGGATAACATTTTTATGTCTCTGCGTGCAGTTTGAAGGAAGTTGAAGGTAGCAGGGAAATAGACCTTCTAACTACTCAAAGGCTGGGTGGTTAGCACTTTGTACTCTAAGTATAATTATAAAGTATATATTAAATTATAATATTTTGATTCGTTTGAAAAACATACATTTTTTTAAACTATTTTCTCTGAACTACACATTTCATTAATCTGCTGTGATGGTGGGTACAATGATAGGCTGTGCGTGAGTGTCATCACAGCTGGCTCGAAGAGACAGCAGCAATTTTGGACGAGTTTGCTAGCTAGATATCAAGAAAACAAAGAGTGAGAAGAGTAAATCAGCAATAAACCCCACAGAAGAAGACTACATCAATAGAATGTTGTCCAAATAAATATTTTTACCTTGCAGGCATGACTGAAGACTGTTTTCAAGCTACTACCTAGCTTACATTAGCAAGGCAGCTAGCTAGCCTACGTAGCTATGTTTTAATGTCACGTGCACAAGTACAGTGAAATTCCTTTCTTGCAAACTCAAAACCCAACAATACAATAATCAATGTAATACTGGAAAACAAAACACATGAGAAATATGAAGAACACTAAGTAAGTAATTAAGTAAGCATACTATATACAGGGTCAGTTCCAATACCATATTTACAATGTGCAGCGTGATGGAGGTAGATACAGTTGAAGTCGGAAGGTTACATACACTTAGGTTGGAGTCGTTAAAACTCTTTTTTTCAACCACTCCACAAATTTCTTGTTAACAAACTATAGTTTTGGCAAGTCGGTTAGGACATCTACTTTGTGCATGACACAAGTAATTATTTCCAACAATTGTTTACAGACAGATTATTTCACTTATAATTCACTGTATCACAAGTCCAGTGGGTCAGAAGTTTACATACACTAACTTGACTATGCCTTTAAACAGCTTGGAAAATTCCAGAAAATGATGTCATGGCTGTAGAAGCTTCTGATAGGCTAATTGACATCCTTTGAGTCAATTTGGAGGTGTACCTGTGGATGTATTTCAAGGCCTACCTTCAGAAGAAAAGACCTCAGAAAATTTTTTTTGACCTCAACAAGTCTGATTCATCCTTGGGAGCAATTTCCAAATGCCTGAAGGTACCACGTTCATCTGTACAAACAATAGTACGCAAGTATAAACACCATAGAACCACGGAGCCGTCATACCGCTCAGGAAGGAGACGTGTTCTGTCTCCTAGAGATGAACGTACTTTGGTGCAAAAAGTGCAAATCAATCCCAGAACAACAGCAAAAGGACCTTGTGAAGATGATGGAGGAAACATGTACAAAGTATCTATATCCACAGTAAAAATGTGTCCTATATCGACATAACCTGAAAGGCCGCTCAGCAAGGAAGAAGTCATTGCTCCAGAACTGCCATAAAAAAGCCAGACTATGGTTTGCAAATGCACAATGATCATACCTTTTGGAGAAATGTCCTCTGTTCTGATGAAACAAAAATAGAACTGTTTGGCCATAATGACCATTGTTATGTTTGGAGGAAATAGGGGGAGGCTTGCAAGCCGAAGAACAGCATCCCAACCGTGAAGCACGGGGGTGGCAGCATCATGTTGTGGGGGTGCTTTGCTGCAGGAGGGACTGGTGCACTTCACAAAATAGATGGCATCATGAGGGAGGAAAATTATGTGGATGTATTGAAGCAACATCTCAAGAGATCAGTCAGGAAGTTAAAGCTTGGTCGCAAATGGGTCTTCCAAATGGACGATGACCCCAAGCATATTTCCAAAGTTGTGGCAAAATGGCTTAAGGACAACAAAGTCAAGGTATTGGAGTGGCCATCACAAAGCCCTAACCTCAATCCTATAGAAAATGTGTGGGCAGAGCTGAAAAAGCGTGTGCGAGCAAGGAGGCCTACAAACCTGATTCAGTTACACCAGCTCTGTCAGGAGGAATGGGCCAAAATTCAAATAACTTATTGTGGGAAGCTTGTGGAAGGCTACCGGAAACATTTGACCCAAGTTAAACAATTTAAAGGCAATGCTAACAAATGCTAATTGAGTGTATGTAAACTTCTGACCCACTGGGAATGTGATGAAAGAAATAAAAGCTGAAATAAATCATTATCTCTACTATTATTCTTACATTTCACATTCTTAAAATAAAGTGGTAATTCTAACTGACCTAAAACAGGGAATTCTTATCAGGATTAAATGTCAGGAATTGTGAAAAACTGAGTTTAAATATATTTGGCTAAGGTGTGTGTAAACTTACGACTTCAACTGTATGTACTCTATAGGGGTAAAGTGATTAGGTAACAGGATATAAGATAAACAGAGTAGCAGCAGCTTGTATTTGAGTAGGTGTGCGTGTGTGTAGAGTCTGTATAAATGTATGTGCATATTATGTGTGAGTGAGCAGATGATGGAGTGAGTGTGTGTGTGAGTGTGTAGGGCCCTATGAGTGTGCACAGAGACTAAAATAGGCTGTAGTGTGACTTGTGTTACATTGACGGACTACCATCGTTTGTCCAATATCAAACATGGTTCATGGGTGTGCTGTAAAATCTTTCACAAACTTCCATTGAACGATCTGGACCGATTTTAACCATGTCTATGTCACACCCTGATCTGTTTCACCTGTTTTTGTGCTTGTCTCGACCCCCCACCGGGTGTCTCCCATCTCCCCTCATTATCCCTTGTGTATTTATACCTATGTTCTCTGTTTGTCTGTTGCCAGTTTGTTTTGTTCGTCAAGCCTACCAGTGGTTTTCCCCTTGCTCCTGTCTTTTCTATAGTTCCTGTTTTCTAGTTTTCCTGGTTTTGATCATTCTGCCTGCCGTCCTGTACCTTGCCCCACCACTATCAGGAATCAAGGTAAGACCCAGATGCAGACATGTCAAATTGACGGTTTAATATTCCAACAGGGGCAGGCAATAGACAGTGTTGTCCGTGGTTGTTTCATGTTTGTGGCTCGGTGTGTGAGCAGCTCTATTCTACGTTCGTAGATTTTGTGCCTTATTAAAGTAAGGAGTGTGTAACTGGCCTCCTACGTTTGTTTCCTAAAATACCTGCTGTAGAGCCACTACACAACGGTACCGGAAGGCAGTCAAGCTGAGGGTCAGGGTCAGGCAGAGTGGTCAGGCAGGCGGGCTCAGAGTCACTCGCCTGGGCTACGGCGATGTGGGAGCAACAGTCCGCCATCTGCCTCAGTCTGGTAGAGTTTGTGGCGGAAGTTCGGAAGGTGTTTGATTCTCCGTTGTCCAGGAGAGAGGCTGCTCGTAAGCTGCTGCAGCTACGTCAAGACTCTCGTAGTGTGGCAGACTACGCAGTGCACGTTGGCGGCTGAGAGTGCCTGGAACCCAGAAGCACTGTTCGACATGTTCCTTCAAGGATTATCGTAGGTGATCAAAGATGAGCTTGCAGCCCGGGAAATGCCCATGGACATTAACTCCCTCATAGCCTTGACCATCTGGTTCGATGGGCGGCATCAATAATGTAGGAGGGAGAGGGAATCTGTGCCCTGGCTCCCTCGTTCGCCCTCGTTTCCCACCTTGCCTCCGAAGAATCCTGGAGACCCCCAAAGTCTACATGTCAGAGTGAACCCCACGTCACCCGAGTACTCTCTGGAATCACCGAGGGTTGCCGACTCACGCTCTTTCGGAGTCCAAGCACCTAGGCAGGGCTAGATTGACTCTATACGGGAAGGGGACGAGTGGAAGTGTGCTCAGAGGCACCCTTTTTCTACTGTGGGGCCTGACTATATCCACTACACTAATCATTACACTACACTACACAAATCTGATCAACTGCATCCAGCCTGAGTGCAATGTAGCAAACCAAGAAGTGTCCCCCATGTTCTTTCTATATGCATGGCAACGTCCCTGTGTTTAGATTTTCTTCTCTGTCCTCATTTCAGGCACTCCAATATTCAACGTTGTCTACCCGAAACAGTCACGGCCAGTATGTCAGCCCACCACTCAAAGATTCAGCAATGACCTGATGGAGTGCGTCCTGCAGAGACGCAGGGACAAATACTGGGAGTCCAAATCCTGTGGAAGAGGCCGTTGTCTGGCTTCCAACATTGCCCCATCCAGCGAGGAGGTCATTATTGGTTTATTCACATCTCCATTTGCTTTTGCAGAAGCAGCACCTATTCTCCTGGGATCCACAAAAAACACAACAAGTAACAAAACACTAATACACATAGACAACTGCAGCACAAACATCAAGATTCAAGGACACTTGGGGGATATTCTGACACCCCCAACTCCCGCCGTATCCACAGACATAGTTTGCCTTGCACTACTACCTATTACAAACACACTCTAATGTAACATAAATTGTTAGCCTCTGGTCATTATCACTTTGCGTCTATAGGATAAACAAAAAAATCCATTCACTATAGGCTACTACTGTACATAACAGCACCGCCATGACTACGTTATACTGTCTATTTTATTGTAGATTTGAACCTTTTATTGATGTGACGTGTGTGAATGCCTTGTATATACTGTGTATTGTACATTATGTGCAGTGATCTGTGTTGTAAAAAAATAAATATCTGTCTTTGCCAGTTCATCGATTGTCATGGCATTATATACTGTTTTGTTGGCTTTTACCAATACCTTTAGTATTCAAATGTTACTGATACATTGATCTGACTGCTATATTTCATACACAACACTGTCTCATGTGGCATCCTGTAATGAATCAGTTATAGTAGATAGTAACAAAATAGATGGTACTGGTTCAAATGGCATTTATATTACAGTAATTTGACAGAATTGTAACAAAATAGGTTGTACTTGTCAAAACAACATTTATTAGAGTGATGTGACAAAATTGGTTAGGCAATGTCTGGCTGTGCTGCTGAATCATCAGAGTGTAATTACAACAGGCCCATTACATCCTCTGCCTCCTTGAATACCATGTAGACTCCTGTCGGCTAGGGATATTTGCAGCGAATGACACAAACAACACATGACGCAAGACTTCTGTTCCCTCGTCCCAATCTCTCTCCATTCAATGTTCACTTCAACACCAGTCGATATGCAATCAGCCTGTATTGACTAAGAAGAAATAAATTGTTATTTGTGAGTGGCTAGATACAAATAATCTAACAAGAAACAAGTTGATTTGATCAAAGTGAAACAACAAAAGTTATCAATAGATTATCTTCTCTATATTGTGTTACTGTGTGCTGGGACAAGCAACAATAATGTCATTTACTCAATGACAGCTATCCATTCGATCCAGCAGGTACGGACTGCTTCTTCCAGTTTATTTTTGGGACATGGAAGAATGTCACTGTAATTCCAGAATTGATGAGCACAGAACAGTTATTGGGGTTTGAAACACACTCTGGGTATGCTGCTTCCTTTGCCATAAATATCAAGCCCCCCAATCAATGGCAGTAACAACTCCTACTCTGTGCAGCACAAACACTCATCGTCGGTTGCCACTGGTTGACATGCGCCGCAGTCCCACTCAGACCTGGCCAGTGGTGTAAAGAAGTTAAGGAAAAATACTTGAAAGTATTACTTAAGTAGTTTTTAAGGGTTTCTGTACATTACTGTTTATATTTTTGACAACTTTTACTTTTACTTCATTAGATTCATAAAGAAAATGATGTACTTTTTACTCCATACATTTTCCCTGACACCTAAAAGTACTGGTTACATTTTGAATGCTTAGCAGGACAAGAAAATGGTCTAATCCACATACTTATCAAGAGAACATCCCTGGTCATCCCTACTGTCTCTGATCTGGCGGACTCACTAAACACATGCTTTGTTTGTAAATGATGTCTGAGTGTTGGAACATGCCCCTGGATATCCGTAAATAAAAAAAAACCAAGACATTTATGCCGTCTGGTTTGCTTAATATAAGGAATTTGAAATTATGTATCTTTTTACTTTTGACACTTAAGCATATTTTCGCATTTACATTTACTTTTGATAATTAAGTATATTTAAACCAAATACTTTAAAAGTTTTACTGGGTGACTTTCACTTTTACTTGAGTCATTTTCTATTAAGGTGTCTCTACTTAAGTATGACAATTGGGTACTTTTTCCACCACTGGACCTGGCTCTCGCCACTGCTCCTGGTATCTCGTCTACCGGCTCCGCTGACTCAGCCTCCCTCCGTGCTCGCTCCGAATCCAACTGTACAAGTTCCTCCTCAGTAAATAAATCCTCAGCCCTTGAATGACGTTTTACATCGTCACATCCAAGTGCACCTTAAATGTCCCTTGCCCAAGCGAGGGAGAGTGATGATCAGAGAGGCAATGTCCTGAGTGGAAATCTTGAAGTTGAGCTTAAAAACAGCCAACCCCGCAAGTGACCAAAGTTATTCACTCGCTCCCTCGAGCTAAATCAAGGGCTGAGGGGACAATGTTAGTGAATTGGACCTCCACTTAAGATGGAAATCAAATTGCATCCGGTTTCGACGGGGATTCTCAGAGGGAAAGTGGCTAGCGCAAGGGCTGAGGGGGTAAAAATAACTTGTTTGGACTGCAGCCATAACATTTTTGTCCATAAATTTGTCTGACTCGGCAAGTAGGAAATTACCCCAAATCCCCAAATACAGAAGTATCCCTGTAATTATTGCACAGCATCTAGCCTAGCTGAATTTTTTACCGCTTTTCTTTTCTCTGGCCTCCATTGATTTAGTCCCCTAATTTTGACCATTATGCAAGGGTAAAAACTCCAATATGTTTTGAACAATCTAATATGGTAACTTTCGGGAAGAATCAAACCACCATTTTTATTTATTAACCAGGCAAGTCAGTTAAGAACAAATTCTTATTTACAATGACGGCCTACCCCTGCCAAACCCCCCCCTAACCCAGATGACGCTGGGCCAATTGTGTGCCACCCTATGGTACTACTGATCACGGCAGGTTGTGATACAGCCCAGGCTCGAACCTGGGTCTGTAGTGACGCCTGGGTCTGTAGTGATGCTCGAGGTTCACCAATATATATATATAACTGCCCGAGGTTCACCAATATATTTTCACCAATATATTTTTTGTGTAAAGGCTCTCTAACCCTGTAGTTTAGCCTAATATGATCCACTATTGCTAGAGATCCTCAGGAACAACCACATGAATGTGACAGAGGAAAGAAAGGTAAACTAATGATGTAATGGAATAATGCAAAATGTAAGATGGATGACACCATGTGATTTCAACATGGATAATTGGGTAATATTTGGTTGAGACATTGATCAGTGAGATTAAAACCTATATTCACCAACTCAAAAAGACAGCCAAAGTCTATTGAATTTCCCATGTGTTTTCACTATGCTTTCAAACATCTAAAAGCACAATCAAATTCCAATTAAAAAACTGTCAGATTTTTGATTTAGTTGTCACCCAAATGTCTATCACTGTGCTTTCAACCATTTAAAACCACAGCAAAGTTCAAATGGCAGTACAATGTCAGATATTGTGTTCATTTATACAACAGATTGTGTTATCAATGTGCCTCATCTGATAGCAGAACCAAGTGACCTGGATTGCATTTGAGATTACATTAAAAGTACATGGTGCAAGTGATCAATGCCATTTGAGATTCTTCAGCAATTGTGAAGATCTCCATAGACCTGTGGCAACCTATGCATGCTATCTTAAACATGCATGCATTATATGGTTACATAAGAAGAAATGTATAGTAACAGTAACCTCAATGTGGCCATGGATGTGTTACTCATTTAAACGTTACATGTTACTTTAGTTTGTAAGATAGCCTTAACTTTTGGCTATTTACTGTATTACAAAAGTAATATTGAATTGTGTTTGGTTGTCAACGCAACCAAAAATCTACATTTGAAGAAGATTTTTGTTCTTATTGGATAGTTCCATCTGTGCCACTAGCTAGTTTTTCATCCAATTGGTGACTGATTTGCATGTTTATATTCTAAAATCCACATACAAACATTATGTTTGTACCTTGCACTTTCACCACACTGTGAAGTTCATCCTAATTTATTTCATCTGTAGCTTAATAACTGCATGCTTTCCCGACTAGTCGGGAAGGACCACACATGTTATCGTGTGACTCCAAGTTTACTTCAATATTGTGTTTATTAGATTAATATTTGTGCATAAGAGTTTCCAGCGACATTTCTCGCATAATTAATTGTACAGACACAAATGAACCCACCTTGTCGGGCGTCTTTTGACTTGTTGACATTTGGAACGTTTTTCCATCAGGTCTGTCATGCCATTTTTGTATCTGACATGTACTTTATTGCATAAAAAGGTTGGATGGAAACCTGGCTACTGACTCTGGCTTTAATGCCAGTTTGTCTACAAATTAATCATTTATATGGACACGTCTCCAACTCAACTAAAACTAAAAGTTAAAGAGTAGGACTGAATCAAATCAAACTTTAAATACAGTTTGATTTGATTTAGTTTTACTCTAACTTTATTTTTGTTTTTGGGTTGAGATGGAGACATGAATCCAACATATCAATTATTAAAATCATTACATTTGAAATCAACCAGAGCTTGAAAACCTATTGCATTGTCTATTTTTAGTTGAATTAAAACAATAGCCGTTGATGACTTTGCAAATGCTATATAGGCCTAAATAGCATCAGGATGATGAGCGACAAAGTATGGTCACATTTCATTTGCTCTGTTAAACCTACGCTTTGGAATGACTTCTATAGAAACTTCTATAGCATCTCTCAACAATCCTACTCACCATAGCACATTGGTAATAGTCAGTGACAAATATCCTGCGTTCCCGTAGACGGCCATCAATCCTAATGGTGAGGGCGATGAGGGAATCGAGGTCCACCGGTAAGCAGCAAGCTCATCTTTTATCACCTCTGATAATCAGTGAAGGAAGGTATCAAATAGGGACTCCGGATTCCAGGCACTCTCGTCGGCCAACATGCAGAAGTCTAAAGCGTAGTCTGCCACACTACGGGAGTCTTGATGTAATTCAAGTAGTTTTCGGGCCACCTCTCTCCCGGATACCGGAGAATTGAAAACTTTCCTAATCTCTGCCATGAAGTCTTCCAGATCACAAATAGTGGATTGTTGCTCCCAAACTGCCGTAGCCCAGGAGAGCGCCCTTCCCAACATTAGCCTAATAATATATGCTATCGTCGACCGAACCGAAGGGAAAGAAGATGGCTGCAGGTTCCAGGATCCCCAGAATATCGCACCGGAGTTGGTAAGCGTGGGTCTTGGGGAGCCGGGGTAGGCTGTACAAACCCACCACTAATAGTAAAAAGGTTACTGGGTGGTTGGGGGGTCTCAGAGGTGGCGGGCTGATTTGCTCCATAATAGCCTTGAACCCTTGGTCGTGGCATTCCGTCAGGGAACGAAGACCTTCCAAAAGGTCCAGCAGTAGAACATCATGCCCCCCAATGGTGGCTCCCTGCAGGGAGACAGCGTGGCGGAGCTGGTCCAAGTCTGCTGGGTCTGTCATGGATAGGTTGTACTATAAGGGCACAGGGCGAGACCCAGATGCAGACAAGGGAGGCAGATGGTTAGAGTCTCTGATATTCATTATAATCCAAGGGGCAGGCAAGAGAATGGTTGTGGACAGGCAAAATATCATAAAGAATGTCAGAGTCCAGGAGGTACAGGGTGGCAGGCAGGCTCGAGGTCGGGGCAGGCAGTATAAGTGGGTTCAGAGTCAAGGCAGGAAATGGTCAAAACCGGGAGGACTAGCAAAAGAGAGATGAGAAAAAGCAGGAGCATGGAAAAACACGCTGGTTGACAAGACAAGACGAACTGGCAACAGACAAACAGTCGTTAAGAGACTAACAGCTTACAGACGGTAAGCAATTAAGGTCACAGTTATGAAAACATAGGACACTAAAGAGTCCTTTCTACTGACTCTGAAAAACACCAAAAAGAAAGATGCTCAGGGTCCCTGCTCATCTGCGTGAACATGACTTTGGCACATCTGTAAGGAGGCATGACGACTGCAGATGTGGCCAGGGAAATACATTTCAATGTCCGTACTGTGAGACACCTTAAACAGAGACGGACAGCTGATCGTACTCGCAGTGGCAGACCACGTGTAACAACACCTGCACAGGATCGGTACATCTGAACACCTGCGGGACAGGTACAGGATGGCAACAACAACTGCCCGAGTTACACCAGGAACGCACAATCCCTCAATCTGTGCTCAGATTGTCCGCAATAGGCTGAGAGATTGTCCGCAATAGGCTGAGGGCTTTTAGGCCTGTTGTAAGGCAGGTCCTCACCAGACATCACCAGCAACAACGTCGCCTATGGGCACAAACCCACCGTCGCTGAACCAGACAGGACTGGAAAAAAGTGCTCTTCACTGACGAGTCGTGGCTTTGTCTCACCAGAGGTGGTCGACCTTTATCGTCGAAGGAATGAGCGTTACACCGAGGCCTGTACTCTGGAGCAGGATCGATTTGGAGGTGGAGGGTCCGTCATGGTCTGGGGCGGTGTGTCACATCATCATCGGACTGAGCTTGTTGTCATTGCCAACAATCTCAACGCTGTGCGTTACAGGGAAGACATCCTCCTCCCTCATGTGGTACCCTACCTGCAGGCTAATCTGCCATACTGCTGATTTTGACCCCCTTTGTTCAGGGACCCATTATTAAATTTCTGTTAGTCACATGTCTGTGGAACTTGTTCAGTTTATGTCTCAGTTGTTGAATCTTGTTATGTTCGTACAAATATCTACATATGTTAAGCTTGCTGAAAATAAACGCTGTTGACAGTGAGGATGTTTCTATTTTTGCTGAGTTTAGATCAAAAATTTACAATTCCCTTATCCAAGCGGATTACTCATTTACCTTGCTCTTATCAATAACTCTTATCAATTTGTAAATTACAGTGCATGGAGAATGGTGTTATTTATATTGGAAAGATTCGCTAGACCTTATTCATGGCTTCCTCACGTGTAAAGATGGTGGCATTATGAAGGAATTATGTCAAGGTCAGAATACAGAGTATCTGTAGACACCTCCGCCACACCTTCATTTCTTTGATCTCCACTCCAAACAAATATCGGGTGAATAGCATGTTATTCTCATGCTTCAGTTCAAGGTGCGAATACGTGTAGAGAGAAAAGTGCATAAAAAGGGAATTAATTTCCATACAGCCTTACCTATACCTCTTACCACCTCTGCATTGCTATTTCCTTCTGAGTGGAGATTTCACCCTGTGAACTGCGATTAAAGTATTCCTGGAATTCATACAAACAGCACAACATAAATTAAGTCAAATGAGCTGAACCTCACTAACAATGTGATGATCAAGACTAGCTCCTTGGATTGATAAGAGAGGTCGTTGCTTTTCAAAGGAACATCCTGTCTCTTTCACATCTCTTTCAAATCTCACAAACGGAAGGCCATTAACAGGGCAGAAGAGAAACGGAAAACGGAACAGAGTGTCCAAAAGATCCTGAGGTCACCCCGCAAGCACTTGCTGACTCAGACTTGAAACGTAAACAACAAATGCACTGCTGAAGAAATACCATGAATAGAAATTCATAAACATTCTATACACAGGTCACTTCTTCAACAAGACAGTGTATATCAATTCAATAATGCAACAGAGTCGCAGGCATAACCTGTGTAACCATTCAAGTTCATCCAGAGGTCAACAGGGATGAAGCATACAGTTTAGGTACTTGATGAAAATTCAACTGTACGTTAGTAGGAACCATTAAATAAGAAAATTGCACTAGTTCCTTTGTGGGTGATTATATGGATGAATGCCGTTCTGTTATGCAATTGCTAGCTAATACATTCTGCAGATCCACTTTTTATAAAAGAGTTTTCCACAATGTTACAAAAAAGTGCAGTTTTGTAGCAAATAACCCTGAAGTACAGGACAACATGACTCACATTAATTCTCACAGCGGAAAATAACATGGGAATGGAACTACGTACAGGTCGAACTTATCTCCCACAGTAGCCGCAGGGATAGGGCAGCATACAGACCTCTAGCACACAATAAACATATAGACGACAGAACACACAGAAAGCCTTATACTCCATTTGTGACCAATAGTCAACAAAACAGCACTCCACGATCCTGAATGCTTGAATGAATATGAGGAATATTTGATGACAATAGTGGTTAGAGCCCTCAAAGCAAACATGTTTTCTGGTTTCATGTTTAATGGATTTCACTCATGGGAAGGACAGGGCAGACTTCAAAACAGCAGGACAGAAGGTCAAGCTTTGGTAAAATGTTTTAGGTGTTAAAAATGTATCAATGCGGGTTCATGTTTTACATTTTAGATGCACGCAATTATCAGTGCTGCCATATCTTTCTATCATCATGTTGTATTCATTGCAACATTGCAGGCTTCTTTTGTGAAGCATTATTGAGAAAGTCAGGCTGAAATTCCTCTTTATCATTCATGGATAAATTCTTTATATAAACCTCTTTGAGTAAATTTAAATGATCAGCTCGAAATGTCCAACGTCTGTTATGATGAACCAAGACTAATGTATTGGTAGAATGGAGAGTATAGAAGATAACTGATAACAATTACCTGGGTTTGACAACACTTGAGTTAATATTTCATGGGGAGAGGGTCCGTTCAATTGGAACCCTGAATGAATGCCTGTTATCCAGCCTTTGTTTTGAAAGTGCACTGTTGAGCCATGGTTGGTGGAAAATGTTATAAAGCCTGAGGCTCTGAGACAGTAAGTTGGGACTGCAGCACCAGGAGTGTGTTTCAATCGGGACACTGCTGCAGCTCTGAGACTCACCTTTAAACCCCCTAGAGCCTAGTGGGGATTGGGGAGTTCTACTAAGCTAACATATAAAATGGTCATACCAAGGCCCAAGGCTATATGATTTTGAGTTTTAGGACCCCTTTAGGTATAAAAATAAATATATACAGTATAAAAAAATTATTAGATGACACATTGAAGTTGTCTTTACTGATACTAGCCCACAGAAACGCATTGAAAAACAGATTCATATATAAAAAAACTGTAAAAAAATTAATCAAAAAGAAGTTAGATTTTTAAAGTGTCTGTCATTGTTAGAGCCGATTTGGACAGATTTGTATAAAAGACAGAACATACAGAGCTCCATGTACGTTTGTGTAAATATATTAAATATGACTAAATATTGTATATGTATATCATGAAATATTAGGTAGGTATCTTTATGATTGATATTTACCTGATTGAGATGTATGTATTTGTTGTTAGTGTAACTTAGTTTCTGGCCCCCCCTCTTGCCCATTCATTGTACTGTGGTAAGTGTGTTAGGATAAAGGCAGGAAGTTTGGCCTTCAGGGGAAGAGTCCTAGCTAGACACGGAGCGGTATAGTTTGTTGACCATACAGACATACAAACAGGTCATATTAGGTATTTTCCATGTCAAGTAATCTCTGCTTTAAGTTGATTGGATAATCATTTTTGTTAGATATAAGAAGAATAAACCTTTTTGTTGCACCATATCCCTGGATCTCAGTAAATGTTTTGGCCATTTGGAAACCTTGAGTGTGGACTGTATGCGTACGAAACAACCCCGCTTCAGGCTAGGGCAATGGCTATGGTGAAGAGGAAAGGAAGCCACTACAGTCATATATCTGAGAGATATAAGAAAGTACAGGAAATGATTTTTATTACACATATTTAACACTCTTTTTTAGGCTCTAAACTAGTTCCATATATTCTTCCCCATGTACCGGGCTACCTTCAGATGAGTCTTGTGAGGCTTGTGGGCATCCTAGAGCAAAACATGTACGACATGCACAGTACGTGTTCGTGAGAGTCTCACCTTTCCATAGAGGTGTCAAGTGTGTAGCCCAAACTGTTCAGACGCTACAGACAGAAGTTGACAGATTGGCGATACCGACTTCAGATGAGTGACGCTTGTGGGGGTTGTAGAGCAAAACGGAGAACACTGTTGTGTTCATTCGAACGATACGGACATTTTTAGGGATGTCTCCTGGTCTGACAAACATCATTGTAGCTCGGCGACCTTCCCATGCAGATGAGGAAGGCCGACATCGGCAGATGCGTGGATTGAGACCCAGCCCATGCAAAAAACAGATATCTCTAGCTTAAACAGATGGATTTTTATGGGGATTTGTGTATTATGCTAATTCATTTTTCACGGGGGCGCAGGCATCGACTCTAGGGGGTTTAAATTAAACAGTTCCAGAAGGTCCAGAGATATATTATTAATCACCGCCACATTGAAATAAAATATACAGTGGGGCAAAAAAGTATTTAGTCAGCCACCAATTGTGCAAGTTCTCCAACTTAAAAAGATGAGAGAGGCCTGTAATTTTCATCATAGGTACACTTCAACTATGACAGACGAAATGAGAAAAAGAAATCCAGAAAATCACATTGTAGGATTTTTAATTTATTTATTTGCAAATTATGGTGGAAAATAAGTATTTGGTCAATAACAAAAGTTTATCTCAATACTTTGTTATATACCCTTTGTTGGCAATGACAGAGGTCAAACGTTTTCTGTAAGTCTTCACAAGGTTTTCACACACTGTTGCTGGTATTTTGGCCCATTCCTCCATGCAGATCTCCTCTAGAGCAGTGATGTTTTGGGGCTGTCGCTGGGCAACACGGACATTCAACTCCCTCCAAAGATTTTCTATGGGGTTGAGATCTGGAGACTGGCTAGGCCACTCCAGGACCTTGAAATGCTTCTTCTGAAGCCACTCCTTCGTTGCCCGGGCGGTGTGTTTGGGATCATTGTCATGCTGAAAGACCCAGCTACGTTTCATCTTCAATGCCCTTGCTGATGGAAGGAGGTTTTCACTCAAAATCTCACGATACATGGCCCCATTCATTCTTTCCTTTACACGGATCAGTCGTCCTGGTCCCTTTGCAGAAAAACAGCCACAAAGCATGATGTTTCCACCCCCATGCTTCACAGTAGGTATGGTGTTCTTTGGATGCAACTCAGCATTCTTTGTCCTCCAAACACGACGAGTTGAGTTTTTACCAAAAAGTTCTCTTTTGGTTTCATCTGACCATATGACATTCTCCCAATCCTCATCTGGATCATCCAAATGCTCTCTAGCAAACTTCAGACGGGCCTGAACATGTACTGGCTTAAGCAGGGGGACACGTCTGGCACTGCAGGATTTGAGTCCCTGGCGGCGTAGTGTGTTACTGATGGTAGGCTTTGTTACTTTGGTCCCAGCTCTCTGCAGGTCATTCACTAGGTCCCCGTGTGGTTCTGGGATTTTTGCTCACCGTTCTTGTGATCATTTTGACCCCACGGGGTAAGATCTTGCGTGGAGCCCCAGATCGAGGAAGATTATCAGTGGTCTTGTATGTCTTCCATTTCCTAATAATTGCTCCCACAGTTGATTTCTTCAAACCAAGCTGCTTACCTATTGCAGATTCAGTCTTCCCAACCTGGTGCAGGTCTACAATTTTGTTTCTGGTGTCCTTTGACAGCTCTTTGGTCTTGGCCATAGTGGATTTTGGAGTGTGACTGTTTGAGGTTGTGGACAGGTGTCTTTTATACTGATAACAAGTTCAAACAGGTGCCATTAATACAGGTAACGAGTGGAGGACAGAGGAGCCTCTTAAAGAAGAAGTTACAGGTCTGTGAGAGCCAGAAATCTTGCTTGTTTGTATGTGACCAAATACTTATTTTCCACCATAATTTGCAAATAAATTCATTAAAAATCCTACAATGTGATTTTCTGGATTTTCTTTCCTTATTTTGTCTGTCATGGTTGAAGTGTACCTATGATGAAAATTACAGGCCTCTCTCATCTTTTTAAGTGAGAGAACTTGCACAATTGGTGGCTGACTAAATACTTTTTTGCCCCACTGTACATTAGCAATAGTATAGGTTGGATTGATAGTTCAATCACTGCGAAGATTCCCCCTACCTGACACGACTTCCACCGAAGTCGCCTCCTCTCCTTGTTCGAGCGGTGTTCGGCGGTCGACGTCACCGGCTTTCTAGCCATCGCCACTCAGTTATTCGTTGTTCCATTTGTTTTGTCTTGTTCCCTTCACACCTGGTTATCATTCCAGTAATTACGGCATGTATTTATTCCTGTGAATTATGTCATGTCGTTGTGTGGAATTATTAATTGTTACATGTGTGTGTGTAGAACCAGGCTCGTTTCTCCGGGTAACGTTTGTTCACCCGTATTTGTATTTTGTTACTTTTGTTGGACTGTGTTTAGTCGTAGCGCTAGACACTTTATGTTGTGGCCTAGGATAGTTGACGCATTGTTGCGCTCCTTCCTTTTGTTTTCTTATGCCATTAAAGTGTGCGCCTTTACGACACCTTCCGCTCTCCTGCACCTGATTTCACCCCAGTAGCGCACACCGTGACACTACCCTTCTATATGAAAATATATTTTGGGAAAAATCTATGTGTAATTTCTCTTGCTGTTCTGTGACTGCATGGTAAAGGGATATTGGGTATTTGCCTATCACTACAGGCGTATCTCTAGCTGTATGTGGCCCCTAAATGATTGACGTTCCCTTACCAGAGGTCCCTCTCTCTTTTTTGGGGCCAATCAGCATGTGAACTTAAGGTATCCACCTTTAAATGTTTTCTTCTCTGAGAAGCAGTGATGTGGAGTTATGGGGATTTAACCATACTCAAGGGATGTTCATGTCAAATAACAATGTCTTACTTTCTGCTATCAATGAGCTACTCATACTGAAGACAGTGTGACGTGGAGGAGTGTCTCTGATACCAGAGAGACATGGTCACCCTATTGAAGGCTGAATGACAGCTATTTCATGAGCTCTAATGATAGAAAATATAGGAGGAAACCATGCCTATTGAACCCTTTTTCAGAGAACCCTTTTTTGACCTGGTACAGTCATTTAGTAGTGCATTACCCTGTAAAAAAGCATGCCTGGCCAACAAATTGTCCCCCCGATGGTGCTTTGGGCTTGTATTTCCTTTCCTGTCTGATTGAGCTTAGTTTTGGATTGCTTTCCTACCCTTGATACCTCTAACAAGAAACTATTTCAGTGGAGTGCAATTGAAAATCTCTTAAGCCTTGGAGGTATTACTTTTTACATAAAATTGTTTGAACTTCTATTCCCTTACTAGGGAATACAATAAATCAGGGGAGAAACATTGAATTGCAGCAAGCACTTTCAGTACATTAATACTGCCCAGTTTTGGACCTTGACAAAGGTGGAATATCGATCCACAAATGAAATAAAACACTTTGAATCAAAAATCCCTGAATGGTCAAAGCCCATGCTAACATAGTGGTCAAAATATAAATGGGTATACATGGTTCTCGTTATAAAAGCGTCCAAACTCTACGGTTCAATCTTGACTCACCTCTGTGACTTCTGCAAACTTCTGCACAGTTTCTGAAAAACGTTCCATCATTTCAACTTTAATTAAAGCCTAGAGGTAGATGCGAATGGTGCTGACATGTACAGAAAATGAACAGGAGGGTTGACACTACAACGTTTTCTCCTGAGGTCTTGTTTTTCCCCTGGGTCAGATTATGTAGCTAGAATACAATTTGAAACATAATTTACATAGTTAAACTAGGGCTAATATTAACTGATGTCTCCTTGGGATAAATTGCAACTCATACATTTCCATGCATGTTATCTCCTAACCACAGACATTGGTTAAAAGCTAAATTAAGCAAAACATTTTAATGAGGAAATTGAGCTAGTAAGTGAATAATACCCTGACAGAATTGCCAATCAAATTTATATTGAAAATAACTACAGAAGGAGGCTATTACGTAAGTAAGTATCTGGCGTCGTTAATATGAGTGAACGTCTCTCAAAGAGATGAATTTCTACATATGGGTCTGTATTGAGTTCATTTACTTAATCTACATTTTGAGTCCCTATGAGCAAGTATTGATTACGACTCTATTATAGATTGGGTTGAAATGGTAGAGCGGGTGGAAATTAAATGAACGTACCTGTCAAGGCTATACAGGTGAGGAAAGTAAATTAAAGCCTTTGAATAACATCTATAAATAAATAAACAGAGCAGAAAGCTAAACTGAAGTAGCACTTAAAAAATACTGAAGATGGTAACTTAGCTAGAAAGGTCAAGTGAAGAGATTTTGGACAATAAGAAGCAAATATGACATTGAACAGCTATCTTATCACAATAAACGTCCATATTTAGATACTGAAAGGAAAATGTTGTACTGTAAAAAAAAAATATTGTCTAATCATTGAAACACATTTCTCTGCATTTAGATTAGGTTGTGTGGATTTTGTTAACTCTGTGGATGTAGATATTGTAGTCATTTGCAAGTTTGAATGGCACTACGAGATGAGGACATCACACAGCTTATTCCACACCAATCAAATTCATTGCTTAAAAAACAGAGAAGCAGTCATTGGGGAAACTGATTGAAAATTGTCACTATGTCCATGTACGGAATTATTTAGAGTTTTCCATAGTTATCCTGAGGCCTAGTTTTATTTTATAAACTCATTCCAGAATTAGCAGAGTCAATGTTGGCAAGCAGCCCATACTGTCACTAAGGAGTGAACATGACAGACTGTGACGGAAGGCAGAGGAACAGAGTTTGGCTGGAAACAAACAATGACAAGTCCATATGGCAAGTCAGGGTGATGATTCAGAGATGTTGGACGTAGTGCAACAATGAACTCCCATAAGTGGTGACAATAAGTTTGGGGGTTTTGCTGCAATAAGCATGGGTGTAGATAAGATGGTACAGGCCATTGAGAGAAATAAGGGGATGAGGAGAGGTCAACGTTTAGAAGCAATAGTACTGCTGAAATTTCAAAAATCTCCTGAAAGATATCTCCTTAAGAAAAACAACCACATTTCGAACGAATCACTGCCCAGTGTGATGCAAATAAGGCATGTGATGACCTAATTGTTGGAAGCAATAGCAATGTCCATAAGGAGCCTACAGTATCTAACTGTTTAAATGTTTAAGCATTTTGGAATGGAGCTGTAACTATTTTTGTTCTAGCTTATACAGCATAGTTTATGAGAAGCCTGAGGCTGTGCCAACATTGTCATTATGCAGTGTATGTATAAGACAAGGGTTGTTTGCTGTTCTGGAGTACTCAACTCTATTTTGCTGACTGGACTACACTAGATACATTACGCCTTATCATTCTGCTTTCTTAAAATCATTACACTTACACAATCATTACTTTCAAGTCTTTTCCCACCAATGAGCTTAACAGCGAAGCGTGAAAATGGTTTCAATGTAAAGGATTGCTGATGTATGATATAGTGATGGAATGTTTTGGACTGTCATGAAAATACGTGCCTCATCAGAAGTATATAATTGGACATTCTGCTAAATACAGTATGTGTCTGTGAACTACACATTGTTAATATCAGGAGTAAATAGAATTTATATAATATGGTATTCCTGGTATTTTGTTTAAAAGACAGTATTGATGTATTCATTTTATTAGCATTCCCTATGTGAGGGTAATTGATCCCTACATGCATTAATCGAGACCTATTAGGCTCTATCTGACATTTTTGTAAAAAGTCAATTTTAAGTGAAAATAAAATAAAAACTAGAAAGTTCTATCTGCATAAACCCATTTGAACTTGGCGCTGAAAGGTTCTATCTGCTATCCAATCACAAGCCTGAACAAATACAGATGGACCAATCACGTCTTTGCCATCTCCCTCTACAGTGGGGCAAAAAAGTACACTGCTCAAAAAAATAAAGGGAACACTAAAATAACACATCAAAGATCTGAATGAATGAAATAATCTTATTAAATACTTTTTTCTTTACATAGTTGAATGTGCTGACAACAAAATCACACAAAAATTATCAATGGAAATCAAATTTATCAACCCATCGAGGTCTGGATTTGGAGTCACACTCAAAATTAAAGTGGAAAACCACACTACAGCCTGATCCAACTTTGATGTAATGTCCTTAAAACAAGTCAAAATGAGGCTCAGTAGTGTGTGTGGCCTCCACGTGCCTGAATGACCTCCCTACAACGCCTGGGCATGCTCCTGAAGAGGTGGCGGATGGTCTCCTGGGGGATCTCCTCCCAGACCTGGACTAAAGCATCCGCCAACTCCTGGACAGTCTGTGGTGCAACGTGGCGTTGGTGGATGGAGCGAGACATGATGTCCCAGATGTGCTCAATTGGATTCAGGTCTGGGGAACAGGCGGGCCAGTCCTTAGCATCAATGCCTTCCTCTTGCAGGAACTGCTGACACACTCCAGCCACATGAGGTCTAGCATTGTCTTGCATTAGGAGGAACCCAGGGCCAACCGCACCAGCATATGGTCTCACAAGGGGTCTGAGGATCTCATCTCGGTACCTAATGGCAGTCAGGCTACCTCTGGCGAGCACATGGAGGGCTGTGCGGCCCCCCCAAAGAAATGCCACCCCACACCATGACTGACCCACCGCCAAACCGGTCATGCTGGAGGATGTTGCAGGCAGCAGAACGTTCTCCACGGCGTCTCCAGACTCTGTCACGTCTGTCACATGCTCAGTGTGAACCTGCTTTCATCTGTGAAGAGCACAGGGCGCCAGTGGCGAATTTGCCAATCTTGGTGTTCTCTGGCAAATGCCAAACGTCCTGCACGGTGTTGGGCTGTAGCACAACCCCACCTGTGGACGTTGGGCCCACATACCACCCTCATGGAGTCTGTTTCTGACCGTTTGAGCAGACACATGCACATTTGTGGCCTGCTGGAGGTCATTTTGCAGGGCTCTGGCAGTGCTCCTCCTTGCACAAAGGCGGAGGTAGTGGTCCTGCTGCTGGGTTGTTGCCCTCCCACGGCCTCCTCCACGTCTCCTGATGTACTGGCCTGTCTCCTGGTAGCGCCTCCATGCTCTGGACACTACGCTGACAGACACAGCAAACCTTCTTGCCACAGCTCGCATTGATGTGGCATCCTGGATGAGCTGCACTACCTGAGCCACTTGTGTGGGTTGTAGACTCCGTCTCATGCTACCACTAGAGTGAAAGCACCGCCAGCATTCAAAAGTGACCAAAACATCAGCCAGGAAGCATAGGAACTGAGAAGTGGTCTGTGGTCACCACCTTCAGAACCACTCCTTTATTGGGGGTGTCTTGCTAATTGCCTATAATTTCCACCTGTTGTCTATTCCATTTGCACAACAGCATGTGAAATTTATTGTCAATCAGTGTTGCTTCCTAAGTGGACAGTTTGATTTCACAGAAGTGTGATTGACTTGGAGTTACATTGTGTTGTTTAAGTGTTCCCTTAATTTTTTTGAGCAGTGTATTTAGTCAGCCACCAATTGTGCAAGTTCTCTCACTTAAAAAGATGAGAGAGGCCTGTAATTTTCATCATAGGTACACTTCAACTATGACAGACAAAATTAGGATTTTTAATGAATTTATTTGCAAATTATGGTGGAAAATAAGTATTTGGTCACATACAAACAAGCAAGATTTCTGGCTCTCACAGACCTGTAACTTCTTCTTTAAGAGGCTCCTCTGTCCTCCACTCGTTACCTGTATTAATGGCACCTGTTTGAACTTGTTATCAGTATAAAAGACACCTGTCCACAACCTCAAACAGTCACACTCCAAAATCCACTATGGCCAAGACCAAAGAGCTGTCAAAGGACACCAGAAACAAAATTGTAGACCTGCACCAGGTTGGGAAGACTGAATCTGCAATAGGTAAGCAGCTTGGTTTGAAGAAATCAACTGTGGGAGCAATTATTAGGAAATGGAAGACATACAAGACCACTGATAATCTTCCTCGATCTGGGGCTCCACGCAAGATCTCACCCGTGGGGTCAAAATGATCACAAGAACGGTGAGCAAAAATCCCAGAACCACACGGGGACCTAGTGAATGACCTGCAGAGAGCTGGGACCAAAGTAACAAAGCCTACCATCAGTAACACACTACGCCGCCAGGAATCAAATCCTGCAGTGCCAGACGTGTCCCCTGCTTAAGCCAGTACATGTTCAGGCCCGTCTGAAGTTTGCTAGAGAGCATTTGGATGATCAAGATGAGGATTGGGAGAATGTCATATGGTCAGATGAAACCAAAAGATAACTTTTTGGTAAAAACTCAACTCGTCGTGTTTGGAGGACAAAGAATGCTGAGTTGCATCCAAAGAACACCATACCTACTGTGAAGCATGGGGGTGGAAACATCATGCTTTGGGGCTGTTTTTCTGCAAAGGGACCAGGACGACTGATCCGTGTAAAGGAAAGAATGAATGGGGCCATGTATCGTGAGATTTTGAGTGAAAACCTCCTTCCATCAGCAAGGGCATTGAAGATGAAACGTGGCTGGGTCTTTCAGCATGACAATGATCCCAAACACACCGCCCAGGCAGCGAAGGAGTGGCTTCATAAGAAGCATTTCAAGGTCCTGGAGTGGCCCAACCAGTCTCCAGATCTCAACCCCATAGAAAATCTTTGGAGGGAGTTGAAAGTCCGTGTTGCCCAGCGACAGCCCCAAAACATCACTGCTCTAGAGGAGATCTGCATGGAGGAATGGGCCAAAATACCAGCAACAGTGTGTGAAAACCTTGTGAAAACTTACAGAAAACGTTTGACCTCTGTCATTGCCAACAAAGGGTATATAACAAAGTATTGAGATAAACTTTTGTTATTGACCAAATACTTATTTTCCACCATAATTTGCAAATAAATAAATTAAAAATCCTACAATGTGATTTTCTGGATTTCTTTTTCTCATTTCGTCTGTCATAGTTGAAGTGTACCTATGATGAAAATTACAGGCCTCTCTCATCTTTTTAAGTTGGAGAACTTGCACAATTGGTGGCTGACTAAATACTTTTTTGCCCCACTGTAAGTATTGTCTAGGCTAGTCTAGCCAGCAATAATGGCTCGCAAGCAACAACAAGAAAACACTGTCAGAAATCTTGAAGTAAATTAGGTTGTCACGTGGTTGTTCATTGATGACTCTAATTCGTCTGATGATCAAAATACATTTCTTAATGTATTTGATGATGTGTTCTGACTATCTTGGTAAAATAGTGTTATTCAATCAGTTATGTATTCAAATAGCTACAGTTTTCTTAACAACCTTTTACTGCAGTGGGCTGAATCAGGGTCACACAGAATGTTTCTTGGTAGTCTTAAACAAATCTACTTTGAAACAAAAGTATACACCTCACACACATGGAAACACCAGATTTTCAGCAGGTTTTTTGAAATAATGTTTTTTTATTATGAAATTATGAAAGATATTAATAACCTTCCACCCATGGGGCCACTAGGTCAGTTGACTGCAGAAAATGGCTACAAACTGAACATGTCTAATTCAGTAGTGTCAGATAGAACCTTATGGATTAACCCAGATTGACATTTCAGAGCCATAAGGTTCCATCTGTGATTGAACCCCAAAAAAACAGATTTACAAATATCTAAGGATTTTGATACTCTGTACTTTACCATTAACTTTAATTATGAAAGAGGAATTCACTACAAAACAGTTCTGAGATCTGGGATGTGAAAACTTTGATGCTCAATAGCTCAGAAACTTTGCTTAGATAGAACCTTATAGTCCCAAGATCACACACATCTTTCAATAAAGCTCAAGTCAGGCAAGAGGGATAATCTTCCAAGATGGCATATGAGCGTGTTTATTGAATACCAATTGATGGGAAGAGAGAAAATACCAATTGATGGGAAGAGAGAAAATACCAATTGATGGGATGAGAGGAAAAGAGACAAAATGTCAATACATCAAAACATTTCCTATACCTACCCTGCCACTTTCAGTACGTGTTTCAATGTCTCCTTCTCCGATTTATGATTGTGTTCCCCATGCAAATCTCAATAACAGATGGGGTGGCTTTGAGGATTCTCTGCACTCCCGGTTACATGGATCATCATATCTTACCATGTTTGTTTCCACCTCTTCTCTAAGCGTACAGCTGGCATAGTGTATGGGAGAGAATAATTTAATTCACAACAACAATCTTGGGTTCACACCATTCACGCACGCATTCACACCAACCATATGCTCAGTCGCAGATATAGTCCATGGTGCTGGAGGGTTGTTAAGATGGCCGCCGCCACCACCAGTCACTTCGGTCTTTCATCTGCTGTTTGGTTTGTTCGTTCAGGAGCAAATGCCAGATGGGCTGGTCGAAATTGACACAAACATATTTTTTTTGATATATATATATATTTTTTATAAAAGGTGACATGGCCAGCGGCACATGGGCCTGTTAATATACTTTTTTACGATTTTCTGTTATAATCATCTTTAATGAGCATTTGGCTAATCAGTGGGCAACTGCCGGCCCCCCTACCAAGATGGGCCGGTCCTGTTTTCTGTTAGGCTGAGCTGAGGTCACGCATATCACATTCAAAGTCAAATGCGGCACCAGCAAAGAGACCTGCTCAGTTGGACAGCCCAGATCGTAGATTGTACATATAAATTCAATGGATGTAAAGCTGGGGGGAGGTCTGTCTGGAAAGTATGCTTATAAACACATTCTACATTGTCACCTCACTCAAAACTGCAAAGTTTTTATTTAGGACATTACCTTTACTGCTGAATGAATACATTGCTACTAGAAGTGGGTAGTACATTGTTTTATATTGAATAATAATTGTTTCGTTTTTTGGGGGGAACTCAGTCCGGCTTTCAACTTACGCTTAAGAGTTGTAATAGTAGAATTTCTTAATTGGGTAGAGCATCATCAATTTTCTTCTTGTCATGTCAGTCCTTGCATACCTAGAGCAGGGTTTCCCCAACTCGTTCCTGGGCCACCCCTGCCTGCACGTTTCTGTTTTTGCCCTAGACCTACACAGCTGATTCAAGTAAACAACTCACCACCAAGCTTTGATTATTTGAATCAGCTGTGTAGTGCTAGGTCAAAAAACAAAATGTGTACCCAGCGGAAGCCCCAGGACCGAGTTTGGGAAACCCTGACTTAAAGAGCTGTCATAAATGTCCAGATCAGCTAGCCCATGTCAATTTAAAAAAAAATGGTAGGTGTTTTAGCCCATAGATTTTTTTGTAATGTTTGAGTCACTCAAATATCACATGAATATACTTTAGGCATCTCTCCACCAACAAGAGGGGTGTGAACAGTTTGTGTCGTGCTTGTGCCCATAGAAATAGAAGGGGTGCAAGATGTTGCCGAATGCTGGAAGGGGGGCCTGGGTGAAAAAGCTTGGGAAACACTGAGTTAGTCCACAAAAAGTTGCATGGAATTCATCTCTATTGAACAAAAAAATCTGGAAATTCTGGAGTCCTATTTTGAATGTAAATATAATAACTATAGTCTAATTGTCAACCCAAAATTCAAGACAATCACTGGATTAGGTTAAACCAAATATCTTGAATCATGCATTCCTGCTTGGACGTGTTAGATGAAACAACTGATTTCTTCAATACCTCAGTAGTTTATGTATTACACTTCTTAATAAAGCCCTATGAATGACTTTAAAAGATGATTACTCATGATTTGGGTCGGACCAAATCATGGGCTGGTGCCACCAACTGTAGAAGTAAGTGACACCAGTGACACCCGGGGAAAATGTTAGTCTGAAGCCCTGTAATAGTAATTAACACTTAGGGTAGGTGTTGATTCAGGGGAACACATATGACTAGGATTAATTTGCAATATAGCGTATAATCACTGAAACCCTTACAGAGTTGCAGTCTGTTTTGGAATGGGTGGTCAGAAATAAAGTGGTCCTGAACATCTCTAAACTAAGAGCATTGTATTTGGTACAAATCATTCCCTAAGTTCTAGACCTCAGCTGAATCTGGTAATGAATGGTGTGGCTGTTGAGGAATAACTTGGTGTTACCTTAGATTATAAACTGTCATGCTCAAAACATATAGATTCAATGGGTGTAAAGATAGGGTTGGTCTGTCCATAATAAAGACACCACACTCCACAAAGAAAGACCTGCAGGCTCTAGTTTTATCTCATCTTGATTATGGTCCCGTCATATGGTCAAGTTCTGCAAAAAAATACCTAGTTAAGCTGCAACTGTCCCAGAACAGAGTGGCACATCTTGCTCTTCATTGTAATCAGAGAGCTAATATTAATACTATGTGCACCATTCTCTCTTAGCTGAGAGTTGAGGAAAGACTGACTGCTTGTTTTTGTAAGAAACATTAATGTGCTGGAAATTTCCACTGATTTGCATAGTCAACTTACACACAGCTCTGACACCAACCAGACATGCCACCATGGGGTCTTTCCACAGTCCCCAGGTACAGAACAAATTCAAGGAAACGTACAGTACTACGTGCAGTCATGAGTACATGGAACTCTCATTCATCGTATATAGCTCAAGTGAACAGGAAACCTGGTTGAAAAAAACAAATAAAGCAACACTTCACGGCACAACGCCTCTAACCATGTGACCTACTTGTACTGTATGTACTGTACTGTACTGACATGTATACAGTAGATGCACATACACACACACACACACACACACACACACACACACACACACACACTACATGTTCATGTTTTTAAATGTATGTATGTTGTAAAGTAATTTTTTTGTCTGCAATGTCTTTTACGTTATGTGTCGGACCCCAGTAAGACTAGCCGTCGCCATTGGCGTCGGCTAATCGGGATCCTAGTAAATCAAATAAGGCTTAAGCAGACAGACAGAACGAGAGAGAGAAAAAGAGTGACAACAGAGAAGATGCTGAGACAGAAAGACAGCACAACAGGGACTAACTAAATGGCTAGAGCAGAGACACAGTTATAGTTGTATTTCCAGTGGTGTTTTTACATATTGTATTTGTTTTAAACAAGCTGGGTAAAAAAAAAAAGGAGGACTGTCTCACCAGTCACTGGTACAGAAATGGTTGAGAAACACTGCACTGTGTTGCCAATGTTGTGCCAGCACTACCGCCGGGTGTGCAGGGTCAGGGTGTAGGGTGTATGTGTAAGGATGGGGTGTGTGTCTGTGATTGATGGCTAAGCACCGGGGTTAAACTATTTCCCCCCCGGTTTAGGGCACTCAGCCATGGGTAAAATGCCAGCATGAAAATGTTAGGGTTGATCTTACTTCAGGTTGTCTTGGTGACAACACACATCTACCATATCACTGCTTAACACGGTCTAACCCCATATGACACTGAATCCAAATTGTACATTATCTGAGTCACACCTTAACCATCTGTTGCATAAGTATGCAGAATGAAAAAAATTGACCTACAATGGTGTAATGTGCTAATTTGCATTCAATCATTTAAAAAGTGGCAAGACTCACCTTTTATGGGGATGTGTAGCTGCTGTCAGTACAGAGCATTCGGAAAGTATTCAGACCCCTTGACTTTTTCCACATTTTGTTACGTTTTACAGCCTTATTCTGAAATGTATTAAATCGATTTTTTTCTTCATCAATCTACACACAATACCCTATTTTAACAAAGCAAAAACAGGTTTGTAATTTGTAACAAATATAACATTTACATAAGTATTCAGACCTTTACTCAGTGCTTTGTTGAACCACCTTTGGCAGCGATTACAGCCTTGATTCTTCTTGGGTATGACGCTACAAGCTTGGCACACATGTATTTGGGGAGATTCTCCCATTCTTCTCTGCAGATCCTGTCAAGCTCTGTCAGGTTAGATGGGGAGCGTCGCTGCACAGCTATTTTCAGGTCTCTCCAGAGATGTTTGATCGGGTTCAAGTCCGGGCTCTGGCTGGGCCACTCAGGGACATTTAGAGACTTCTCCTGAAGCCACCCCTGCGTTGTAATGAAGGTTCATCCATCTCCACAAAGTAACTCTGGAGCTCTGTCAGAGTGACCATCGGGTTCTTGGTCACCTCCCTGACCAAGGCCCTTCTTTGGCAGGGCGGCCAGCTCTAGGAAGAGTCTTGGTGGTTCCAAACTTTCTCCATTTAAGAATGATGGAGGCCACAGTGTTCTTGGGGACCTACAATGCTGCAGAATTTTTTTGGTACTCTTCCCCAGATCTGTGCCTCGACACAATCCTGTCACGGAGCACTACGGACAATTCCTTCGACCTCGTGGTTTGTTTTTTGCTCTGACATGCACTGTCAACAGTGGGACCTCATATAGACAGGTGTGTGCCTTTCCAAATCATGTCCAATCAATTGAATGTACCACAGGTGGACTCCAATCAAGTTGTAGAAACATCTCAAGGATGATCAATGGAAACAGGATGCTCAATTTCGAGTCTCATAGAAAAGGGTCTGAATACTTAAGGTATTTCTGTATTTCTGTTATACATTTTTTACACATCTGCAAAAATTCTAAAAGCCTGTTTTTTCTTTGTCATTATGGAGTATTGTGTGTAGATTAATGAGGAAAAAATACAATAATTGCATCTCATGCTTGTTCAAAGTAAGTAACCAACATACACCAGTGGGCAGCAAAGGTGGAAAAGAGGTCAGATCTGTCTACAAAAGAACACGTTTTAACAACAAGTGTCATTTTAAAATACAGTGTCAAGATGACCCAAGCTCATATTCAGCCCATTCCTTATTCAACAATGTCAAAATCAGAAATAGCCATCCCCCTTTCTTATGTGAGGAGAGATCCTGTAGAGACGATCTGAAAAAGTCAGATCTACAACTAGCTTTCACAGAACAGTTTCATGAAAAGACATCATTCAGTAACGGTGTAGAAACTGTGTAGAAACTGAATGAAGTTGCCGAAGATTGTGGGGATCACATTTTTTTGTATCCCTTTGAATGATACATTAATGTGAGTATAAATGTCAATTCGTTTTGTAATCAATTCCCTGGGCTGTTAGCTATATTGCTTCAGCCCACGTCTCTCTGTTGGGAAAACAGTAGTGTCCTCTTTGCTCTTTTTAAAGGTAGAAATGTCAATCAAAAGCAAGAGAAAATGTTAAAGTGCAACAAGAAATCAAATAAATGGCCAATTCGGGAATAAACATAATCAAGTCAAACTGTTGCTCATGGTCATCCGAAGTGGAGAGAAGAGACAGGGAAATCTCTTCTGTCCTGTCTCAACTCTCCACTTCGGATGACCATGAGCAATAGTTTGACTTGATGATGTTTATTCCCGAGTTGGCCATTTATTTCATTTAATTTTATCAAGTGACAATTTCACAAGACAAATACACTGGTGTCTCACTGACCACCACAGGGGGATTCGACACATAAACAGTTTTCAGTGTGCCTCTACTGACATCCTATGGTCATTGATAGAATGCATGTAGTGTGTTTTCTGGAGGTGGTGAAATTATGTTGTTACTGCAGATAACTACACCAACTGCAATTAAATTCTGTGGGGAAGGCGATCGTTCGTTTGTAATAGGTCAATTGAATTTTCGGAAAGAAAATACCTGACAGCAGTCCTGACTCGTGGCATACCATAATAGTCATTCTCAAAATGTATTTTTGCCTTTAGACTTGTTTTTTTCAAGCTTACCAGCAGTTATTTTGAGGTCTTGGATGCAAGGAAATCCATAGTACTGTTATAAGAGAGAAAGGAGCGCTGTCCTTTACATCTCTAAGTGAGATCTTATGATCAATTCATTATCTCTGACTCTGCGATATGACAAATAAAACACACATTTGGATTAATTACATGAAGACATCCATTCATATTTCTCCAAAGTCCTAATGACAGTACAACTGTGTAGTCATGGAACCTACACAGACAAGTGTGGAATCAGGGCCATTTCTCACCTTTCGCTGCCCTAAGCGTGGGAAGATGTTTTAAGTGGAGGGTACTGACCAAGGAGATGGGGTTCTAATCCCTTCATTCTCTTTTCCCTCCGTTAGGCTACATGTTTCTCACTCAACTTCGATCCGACCGCTCCCATACACACATGCACGCTGCGCACCCAAGCTCCCATACACACATGCATGCTGCGCACCCAAGCTCCCATACACACATGCACGCTGCGCACCCAAGCTCCCATTAAGCCAAAAAAAATGGCTGCCTTTGAAAAAAACATATCTAACTGATGGGATACACAAACAGGACAAGCTACATTCTTTGCCAAATCGCGACAGCTTTATCACAAATTCATATGCATCATATATTCTAGTTTCTTTTGCTAACTGTTAGTGAGCCATTTAGATGGGGTTACCCCCTAAATCTAGGCAGGTTCCAGACAAAAATGTACAATAAAAACATTGTTTTGATGAAGGCAAATCGTGTATTCATTAATCTACAACTTTGTTTCATGTTTAGCGGAAGCCTGCCCACCATATCAAGTTTAAGCTCACAAATCAAACACAGGGAAAAATAAAACATCTGATGGTTAAAAAGGGAAGCATTTAAGCTTTCATATGCTGTTAACTGTATGTTTCAACTACCAATGTTAAACAAACTACACCCTGTTAAAAGGGAGTAAACGGTGAACAGTTATATTGATGAGAAAGACGCACCTGTTTTGGTAGCGCAAGTCAAAGCTCAAATGGCGCTTTAGCAAATTAGGTAGGGTACCTCACAACTCAAGTAAGCCTAAGTTTTTGTTCAGTGTAGACAGAGAAGATAGGCCTAAACATTTGATTTAGTTGTCCAGTGTGCTACTGGCTCTAGTATGTTAGCTACCCAGTGTGTTTACAGTTTCATGAATTTGTCATGAGAAAAAGACTTGTGGAAAAATAACTCCTTCCCATAGTTTTACCATCTCACCACCACCCCTACTTTCCACAGCTATGCCCCCAACTTGCAGCAGAACATTTGAGTGGCCCCCCTCTTATGGCGAGATACATTTCCTGCAATTCTACTTTGCCGTGGGGTGTTGAGAACAATTAGCTGTTTTAAAGCAATTTCAAATCAAATCAAAGTTTATTTGTCACGTGCGCGCCGAATACAACAGGTGTAGACCTTACATTGAAATGCTTACTTACAGGCTCTAACCAATAGTGCAAAAAAAGGTACTCATTTTGCCATGGGGTGGAGAGGAAACATGTCAATTTTATAATACTTTTCATGTAATTCTACTTATTTTGCCATGGAGCAGATACTTTTTTGCAGTTTTACAGCTAATTTCCTGCAATAACATGTGCCATGTTAATATGATATCTGAGTGAGAATGACAAAAAAAATCAATGGGGGGCACTTGGAGGTTAGAGCCCTGGGCATGTGCCTGCAATCCCAGTCGGTATTCAGCCATGATTACTACTAGTTTAGATAGCTGGTGGGACTAACTACCAATAAAAAAAAAACATTGACTGACATAAGAGAAAAACTGATGATACACAATCAAATTTAGAAATTGCACCTGGTACTATTCTTCCTCTCAATAGTAAGTTGAGAAGACTACTGATTTCCCACCAAAAAATGCTTCGCCTGGAACCGGCCCTGTGTGCAATACAGAGTCATCTTCTCTGATTGACCTCCAGGGGGCACTCTCAATACATCTGCCTACCGACTGATGAACCTCAACAGGGACAATGTGAGCATTAGTAGCAACACTTACCAGAATCACCTTTTCCTGTGAAGAACATCAATAGTGACAGAAAAGTGACAATGAGTCACATACAATCTTTGTTTGAATACCGAGATGTAGATTGATTAACATTTATGGACTTCTTACTACCCTGATTGACTCAAAAGGTCACAATGGTACTGCAGCAGTCTACAATCTGACGGAACACTCTGGGACGATGGCTAATGTTAAAGACATTTGAGCTGATTTGAATGAAGTGATGTTGGCACATAAGAATGGCTGTTATTCACATCAGTTTGCCTTTGAGGACCAAAATGTTGTACACCTCTTCAGATTGTTAAGATTCTCTCTTCCACACATTTAAGTCCAAACAGCAAAAAAACTAAACATAAAAAAACACATCATATTGTATGAATCACAGCATATGTACATTTCTCCATTTCATTGTCACCTCAGGACAAGTGGGCTGCTGTTTCAGAGGCATCGCCATGTACATTTTTTACAAGCTTTATTCTTTGTCTCCTTGAACTCGGATTCAGAGGTTGCCTAGCAACAGTGACAGTAACAGCCGGGACAGCCTTGATCTTGTTGTTTAAACCATTAAAAATAGGTGATGGAAGGTGGTACCATGGTAACTAAAACAGAGCCACAGAGCTCAGGAGCAGGTGTCTCTGTTGGCACACTTCCAGCATGAAAGGTGCCAGCGACTCCCCCTAAAAGCCACTCACCAATGATTTAGGCCTACCACAAATCACAAACAAACATGTTTTTACACATTATCAGCATTAAATCTTGCTCATTGGTGGTCAAGATTTTCAACTAAAACAGCGGTGTGTCATCTTGTTTTTTTCTCAAAAGAAAGTCCCCAAGATTGTGCATTCCACTGAATACAGTATAATAACCATTTGCATTCGGGTTGCTTCTCAAAGTGTAAAACACAGAGTGTATATGACTTCAATAATCCCAATGGCTTTCACTTGTGCCCTTGAAATCCAAGTTAGTGACTAAATCCCAGTACAAAGCCATAAAAAGAAAGACGGGAAGACTATGGTAATTGTAACATTACAGAGGTAATCCAGTGGTTATATCTCAATTACATCAGGATATGTATGCTTAATGCAAGGGAAAATCATGCATTATAAATGGGTTTCATAGGAGCTGGAATAATTTGAGACGTGAATGCAAAGCAATGGTTTACTCCGCCAAAAGAAGCAGATCATTGATGTGCTATACATCCTCTTTATTGTCCCATTAGCATGTAGAAATGGATACGGATTGTTTGCCTAAAGACAGCCATGCATTTTCACGTTCATCAATCAATGGCCCATGAGGGATCTTCCGGTGTCTCTCTTCTAAGCAATTCAAAACGATTGTGAATAATATCAGTGAGCTTGGCTGAAAGTCAAGCACATTTCCGGGGAGAGCGCGGTAATGGTAATGACCAAGCAGAGGTTGGTTTGCAGCAGACACTGCTGTGCTCAAAGGATTTATTCTACAATCAACTTATACATGTGTGCGTGCCGCATGCGTGTGTCTGCGTGCAGAAGCACAAATATTTGCATATGCATGTCGATGTGGGTAGGATGTGAACATTTGATTAATTAGTTGTTAGATTACAGTAAAACACTATCACATAAGATCCAGTTGCAACTTTATGTTGTAAGTCTTGAGTGAAAAATATCTATTGAATGTTTGATATTTGACATATTTTAAAGTATAAAATATTTAAAAGTATAAACAGGTGGTAACATGGATAACTAGTGTTCTCGGTACAACTTGCTCCCTCTATCTCTTAGCATGTGGCAGATTTCTAGTTCCTCATTGATATAATTCTGTCCCAGGGACAACATATGCCGACAGATTAAGTTGCTGAGTAGCACCTGGCCAGTCTCTGTGGGTGAGGCGATACATGTGGCGGCACCCACAGTTCCTATTACTCTGTGCTCTACAGGAAGTGCTGTAGGGAACCAAACACAAGGATGAGCTTCTCTTGTGGCCTAAACGGCCCTGAACGGCCAGCCCTCAATGGAGCCTCTTATCCAGCTGTGAGAGAGCCTATCCCCACAGGCCTGGACATAATACAGTAACTGCTCTGTGTGCCCAGGCTGTGGCCGCCAACTCAGCATTCTTATGCAGATGGGGGCTCAGCCGTTTGAATGGGCAGTGAACCCAGAGCGGGTCCAACACAGTGGGCTCCCAGCGGCATGGCTTCTTCATTAAGCTGGTCAAGAAAATTAACGCTTCACTTTGATCATGTCCCCAAGCCCCCGTTTCAATCATTAGAAGCTATGCATCGCTACTGTACATGTAGTGACACATTCTATTGTGTGTAGGGGCTAAGAACAGTGACACACAGCTAATTTACTTCATCTCACATATGGAATTGCATAAATATCTAATATCCTGAAGGCCATTTCTATGTCAGTGTTTGATAAGAATATAAATGTTCTATTATTAATTTGTCCCATCTGAAGGAAGTGTAGCGGAAAGACCACAGAGGCTCATTGGACAATTGTGCCGTAAGACTCTAGGAAGAGGAGCCCATATTTCCACATGTCAATGTGCTGACTTGCAGCATGATGGAATGTTCCTATTTGGGCCACAGTGAAGCACCGCTCTAGAAGTGAAGTAGCCCTCCATTGAGGTTGAACACTGAAGGCTTTATCCTTGCGAGAAGTGCTTCACATTCCTGCTTCTTGGCACTGACACTCATAATATTCTCCCTTTCTGACGACTCTTTTCTCCCAGGGTAATGTTTTAACTTATTGTCTTTGAAGTGATTTGTGATATTGCATTCCCATGGTTATTTTCCTGGCCCTAGCATTAGGCCAGCTGCGGATCTTCTCCTTGACTCTTACCTCTTGAGATATTGGATGACACACCAGCATGGACAGTGAAAGCTATGTTGTCTTTGCATTGTTCAACTGAAACCTGATACAGGTAGCAGCTCTCTGATCCTCCCTGGTTTGTCATTGAGAAGGTATTTGGGTTTTCACACACCTGGGCTGGAAGTGTGACATAGTTTTATGAGAATGGATTACTTGCCCTTGTTTACTTCAATACTTTTCTAAATGGGGATAGTTAGAATCAGTGTTATGTGGATATCACTTAACTATTTCATTATTTGTAGTGAACAAATAGTAATAAAGAAGAGGGTTATGGGATTATTGACAAAACTGAGCAGCAAAGTTGAGTTTGACTATAGCACATTTGCTTATAATTGGCTTGTGAATGGTGAACATTGTTTCAACAGTATTTCCTCATATCCTCAGCGCATAGAGAAATGTGAAACATCCCCTTAGCAGAGCAACACAATCAATACATTCTTTCTTCTGCGCTCTAAGCTAGCGTGGTGTGAACCAAGTAAAGCTTCCTATTGTCTCTCCCATTCAGCTCTCCATAGGTCAGGCTGGAGGGAAAATATGCATTATACGGAGACATGAAGGATCCCGCAACCAAAAAGACTCTCTTTTGTGCGGCTCCATCTTGAACTCTGCTCTGTGCAAAGAGCTGAAGTGTCATATTCAGCAGATTCACACAAATGCTTTATTCAGAGGAAGAAATACAAAACATACTGTAGGGCATTGTGTGTGAGACACAGATACTAAACTTAGACGAACAGCCTACAATGGTGATCTATTATCATGTTCCAGACTGAAACACTGCATTCAACTGGTAATTGAACTGGTAAATGAAGCCCTCGTTAGTCCAGCTTGTTCTACTGGGCCCTTTTACCTGGCAGTAGTCAGCACAGTTAATTTGTGAGGACAAGCTGAGTGAGTAGCTCTCATTATCTCCTGTCATGTTATCACTAGTATAGATAGTGAGACATTACAGCCAAACACTACATTCAACATATCTTTAAAGACATGACCCGAAACTTTGGCGACTACTAAATATTTTTAAACGTCCCATATTTGTCAATGTGTAGTTCATACATGCTCAGTCTTTGAGCAGAAGTGCTGTTCAACTCCAATTAGCCACGAAATCCCTAGTTTGAACGCAACTGTTTTTCTGGAAGCTTTGCTGCACCAATTTTGCCCATGTGGGCCAGCCCCTAGCAATTAGAGTTCTAGCCAATGAGCTTCAGCCGCTCATAATTTGAGTGGGAAAGAGGGAAAGGTGGGTACCTAGTCAGTTGTACAACTGAATGCCTTCAACTGAAATGTGTCTTCCGCATTTAACCCAACTCCTCTGAATCAGAGAGGTGCGGGGGGCTGCCTTAATCGACATCCACATCTTCGGCACCCAGGGAACAGTGTTCAGGGCCAGAGCGACAGATTTTTACCTTGTCAGCTCGGGGATTCGACCTTGCAACCTTCCGGTTACGCCTAGTGGCAGGTAGTGGCAGGTGACAGCTAGAAAGATGCACATACAGCAAGGCGAGAGAGAGCAATGATGTGGTGCACATATTGAACATGTGACCTAGTGTCACGACTTACACCGAAGGTGGCTCCTCTGCCTGTTCAGGCGGCGTTTGGCGGTCGTCGTCACCGGCCTACTAGCTGCCACCGATCCCCTTTTCTTTTCCATTGTTGATTCTGTATTGGTTGCACCTGTGCCTTGTTTGTGTTTTTTCGGTTAGAGCTATTTTAGCCGGTTAGGCCCGCCTCCTTTTGTGCGGGCTTGTTCTCTGTTTGTTGGTGGACGTTCGGTTGTGTTGTGTTACTTGTTGTGTTCGGTGTCCTATTTTGGGCCGCCTTTGTTTTAGTGCGCCTGTTGTGTTTTGGCGTTATTATTATGCACCGAATTAAAGACGGTTATTCCTTGTTCCTCTGCTCTCTGCGCTTGACTTCGCACCCACCACTCCTACCTTGTGACAGAAGCCCGCACCTGAAATTTCATGGAGTCAGCAGGAGCAGCTACTTCCCCTCTCCCATTTATGGAGGAGCGTGTCCTCCATCATACGACCATCATCCACCGAATTGGGTCAGCCATGGATCAGATGATGGAGAGAATGGACCAATGGGAGAGGAGTGGTCTCCCTACCTCGCCTCCAGCTCCTCCTCCTCAACCTATTCCTCCGGTGGCGTCCGGATCCAGCTCACTTCGTCTCGCGCCCCCAAGGGACGGCGGCTGGGTGCAAGGGGTTCTTGCTCCAGTTAGAACTATACCTGGCTACCGTTCGCCCGACTCCCTCTGGGGAGGAGAGCGTGAGCGTCCTCGTCTCCTGTCTGACGGGTCGAGCCCTGGAGTGGGCCAACGCAGTGTGGGACAGCCCAGACTCCGCGAGGGAACACGGGTCGAACACGGGTGGCCGTGTTCGACCACCCACCAGAGGGCCGAGCGGCGGGTGAATGGCTGTTTCACCTTAGACAGGAGACGGGAAGCGCAGGACTTCGCGCTGGAGTTTCGGACCTTGGCCGCTGGGGCGGGGTGGAACGACAGGGCCCTGATGGACCACTACCGGTGTAGTCTCCGGGAGGACGTCCGCAGGGAGCTAGCTTGTCGGGACGCTACCCTCTCCCTCGGCGAGCTGATTGACATGTCAATCCGACTGGACAACCAGTCAGAAAGGGTCCTGTTAGTTCCCCCTCCCGGTCCTCCCGCTCCAATCCCTATGGAGTTAGGGGGGACCGCATCGAGGGGAACCGGAGGAGGAGGCTCCTCCTGCACCAGTTGTGGTCGGAGAGGACACACTGCCGATCGGTGCTGGAGGAGCTCCTCTGGGAGTCGAGAGGGCAGGCAGAGCACTACTCGGTCACCCCAGGTGAGTTAGCACCAAACTCTCCCAGAGCTCCCTGTTGGTCACATGTTTTTACCTATCTCTTTCCCTAAGTTTTCTCCCTCTCTCCAGCATAAGGCGCTAGTCGATGAAGGCGCAGCTGGGAACTTTATGGATCACGGAATCCCGCTAGTGCCGATAGATCAACCCTTCCCCGTGCACTCCCTAGATAGCCGACCGTTAGGGTCAGGGCTGGTCAGGGAGGCCACGGTTCCACTGGACATGGTAACGCAGGGGGATCATGGGGAGCGGATTAGTCTGTTCCTCATTGATACACCTGCGTTTCCGGTGGTGCTGGGGATTCCCTGACTGGCTACTCACAATCCTATGATTTAGTGGAAACAGGGGAATCTCCAGGGGTGGTCAGAGGAGTGTTCAGGTAGGTGTAGAGGAGTTTCCATCGGTGCCACAACGGTGGAGAGTCCAGACCAGGCTTCCACTGTGCGCATTCCCTCAGAATATGCCAATTTGATGAGGGGATTGCGCGATAAACCTCCAGGTAAACGCAGCACTTCCCAGGAGTCACGTGTACCTGTTGTCACAGGAGGAGACAGTGGCTATGGAGACATATATCACTGAATCTCTGGGACAGGGGTACATTCGGCCCTCCATATCACCCGTCTCCTCGAGTTTCTTTTTTGTGAAGAAGAAGGAGTGAGGTTTGCGTCCGTGCGTTGATTATAGAGGTCTAAATTCCATCACAGTGGGATTTAGTTACCCGCTACCTCTCATCACTACGGCGGTAGGATCATTTCACGGAGCGTGTTTTTTCATGAAACTGGACCTCAGGAGCGCATATAATCTGGTGCGTATCTGGGAAGGAGATGAATGGAAGACTGCGTTTAGTACCACATCTGGCCATTATGAGTACCTCGTCATGCCGTATGGGTTGAAGAATGCTCCAGCAGTCTTTCAATCTTTCGTAGACGAGATTCTCAGAGACCTGCATGGGCAGGGTGTGGTGGTGTATATCGATGATATCCTGATCTATTCCGCCACACGCGCTGCGCATGTGTCTCTGGTGCGTAAGGTACTTGGGCGACTGCTGGAGCATGACCTGTACGTCAAGGCGGAGAAATGTGTGTTTTCCAAACAAGCCGTTTCCTTCCTGGGTTATCGCATTTCCACCTCTGGGGGTGGTGATGGAGTGTGACCGCGTTACAGCCATGCGTAATTGACCGACTCCGACCACGGTAAAGGAGGTGCAGTGGTTTTTAGGGTTTGCCAATTACTACCGGAGGTTTATCTGGGGTTTTGGCCAGGTGGCTGCTCCCATTACCTCACTGCTGAAGGGGGGGCCGGCGCGTTTGCGGTGGTCGGCGGAGGCGGACAGAGCCTTCAGTCGTCTGAAGGAGCTGTTCACTAATGCTCCCTTGCTGGCTCATCCAGACCGCTCTTTGGCGTTCATAGTGGAGGTGGACGCGTCTGAGCCTGGGGTTGGAGCTGTGCTATCACAGCGCTCAGGTAAGCCACGGAAGCTCCGCCCTTGCGCTTTCTTTTTGAGGAAGCTCGGTCCGGCGGAGCGAAACTATGACGTGGGGGACCGGGAGTTGTTAGCTGTGGTCAAGGCTCTGAAGGTGTGGAGACATTGGCTTAAGGGGGCTAAGCACCCTTTCCTCATCTGGACTGACCACCATAATCTGGAGTATATCCGGGCAGCGAGGAGACTGAATCCGTGGCAGGCTAGGCGGGCCATGTTTTTCACCAGATTTCAGTTCACGATTTCTTATAGGCCAGGTTCCCTGAATACTAAGGCCGACGCGCTGTCCCGTCTCTATGACACCGAGGAGCGGTCCATCGAGCCTACTCCCATCCTTCCAGCTTCATGTCTGGTAGCACCGGTGGTATGGGAGGTGGACGTGGACATCGAGCGGTCGTTACAGTTGGAACCTGCGCCTCCTCAGTGTCCAGCGGGTCGTCAGTACGTGATCAACTGATTCGGTGGGCTCATACGCTACCCTCTTCGGGTCATCCGGGGATTGAGAGTACAGTGCGGGGTCTTAGGGGGAAATACTGGTGGCCCACTTTAGCTAAGGACGTGAGGTTTTATGTCTCCTCCTGTTTGGTATGCGCTCAGAGTAAGGCTCCTAGACACCTGCCTAGAGGGAAGTTACAGCCCCTCCCCGTTCCACAACGGCCGTGGTCTCATCTGTCGGTGGATTTCCTCAACGACCTTCCCCCTTCTCAGGGAAACACTATGATCCTGGTTGTTGTGGATTGGTTCTCTAAGTCCTGCCGTCTCATCCCGTTGCCCGGTCTTACAGCCCTACAGACTGCGGAGGCCCTGTTTACCCACGTCTTCCGGCACTACGGGTTGCCTGAGGACATTGTTTCTGATCGGGGTCCCCTGTTCACGTCCCGAGTGTGGAGGGCGTTTATGGAGCATCTGGGGATCTTGATCAGCCTGACCTCGGGTTTCCACCCTGAGAGTAATGGGCAGGTGGAGAGAGTGAACCAGGATGTGGGTAGGTTTCTGCGGTCGTATTGCCAGGACTGGCCTGGTGAGTGGGCGAGTTATGTCCCATGGGCGGAGGTGGCTCAGAACTCACTCCTCCACTCCTCCACTAACATGTCACCTTTCCAGTGCGTGTTGGGCTACCAGCCGGTCCTGGCACCGTGGCATCAGAGCCAGACCGAAGCTCTTGCGGGGACCGTCACCGCAGTGAGGCCCCCGTGTTCGCACCGGGGGACCGGGTCTGGCTCTCGACCCGGAACCTGCCCCTCCGCCTGCCCTTCCGGAAGCTGGGGCCGCAGTATGTGGGGCCATTTAAAGTCCCGAGGAGGATAAACAAGGTGTGTTATAGGTTACAGCTTCCTTCTTACTACCGTATTAACCCCTCGTTTCATGTGTCTCTCCTCAGGCCGGTGGTAGCTGGTCCCCTGCAGGAATTTGAGGTGCTGGAGGTCCCTCCGCCCCCTTTAGACATCGAGGGTTCCCCGGCGTACAGAGTCCGCTCCATTCTGGACTCTAGGCACCGGGTGAGGGGTCTACAGTACCTCGTGGACTGGGAGGGGTACGGTCCAGAGGAGAGGTGCTGGGTACCGGTGGAGGACATCTTGGATCCATCACTGCTGAGGGAGTTTCACCGCCTTCATCCGGATCGCCCTGCGCCTCGCCCTCCGAGGCCGGTGTTGGCGCGCTCGGGGGGGGTACTGTCACGACTTCCACCTAAGGTGGCTCCTCTGCCTGTTCGGGCGGCGTTCGGCGGTCGTCGTCACCGGCCTACTAGCTGCCACCGATGCCCTTTTCCTTTCCATTGTTGATTCTGTATTGGTTGCACCTGTGCCTTGTTTGTGTTTTTTTGGTTAGGGCTATTTAAGCCGATTAGGCCCGCCTCCTTTTGTGCGGGCTTGTTCTCTGTTTGTTGGTGGACGTTCGGTTGTGTTGTGTTACTTGCTGTGTTCGGTGTCCTGTTTTGGGCCGCCTTTGTTTTAGTGCGCCTGTTGTGTTTTGGCGTTATTATTACGCACCGAATTAAAGACGGTTATTCCTTGATCCTCTGCTCTCTGCGCCTGACTTCGCACCCACCACTCCTACCTTGTGACACCTAGTAGCAAATTGCAGGGACCACTTTTGGCTAGTGAGGCTACTTTCAGAACTACTGGATAAAAAGTATGCAAAAGTACCAGAGAATCTCTTTAACAGGTAAATGAAGCCCACTTGTCAGTCGAACTTGACCTACTAGGCTTCGTATAAGATTGACCTGCCAGCCGTGAGCTCAGTTCATTTGTGAGGAAAATTTGAGTGAGTAGCTATCATTATCTGTTATCTCCTGTCATGTTATCACTAGTAGAGATCGATAGTGACTAGGGGGATAATACACACCCAGGGAAAAGTGTGGGGGTGGAGTACAATGCCCTACTCTTGTGTTTCTGCATGTGATGAGATACATCATTCAGAGATCAGCATGCAAATACATATTTCCATCTCAGAATGAATCAAAACAAATACACAATGATTCAATGTCAGAATGCCAACAGCAAATCAATGAAAGAGTCCCAGTGAATGGCCAGTGAATCTTACTTAGACAATAAGTTAGATTAATAGTAGGCATTACCCATCCCTAAGAGATTTAACATTTCACTGAAAAGTCTTTAACCTTTATGTTAGACAAGCTACGTTTTTCATCACTTGTACTACAGTTATTCTGACTGCCAAATGGTCGATAATGCTTTACTGCATATTGATTTATTCACTGCTTGGTTGATAATAAATACTTTATCATTGATGTCTTATTGTTTTCCAAGGTCCACTGACAGCTGGCAGCTATCCCTGAACAAATTAATACTATGCCGGCTACAATCTGACAAAAATCCAAGGTGGGTGCTTGCACTCAGTGCTAGAGGTGTCACTACAGAAACCCTGGTTTAAATCCAGGCTGTAACACAACCCAGCCGTGATTGGGAGTCCCATAGGGCGGCACACAATTGGCCCAGCATTGTCCGGGTTTGGCCGGTGTAGGCTGTCATTGTAAATAAGAATTTGTTCTTAACGAACTTGCCTAGTTAAATAAAGGTTACATATATATATATATTTTTTTTTTCCTGAGAGACACAAACGAGCCATTACCAGCTCTGATGATGGAGGGGGTTATACATCACTGGGGACAGTAAGAGCTGGTTGATCAGTCGCTGCCGGTACCCCCTAACCTCCCACTCACATCCCATTTGTCTCCTACAGCTTTTACTGTTTGCGTTAGCACAATTACCCCTTTCAGACCAGCCACTATGACAGCATGGGCACAACACTTGAGGGTTAGATTTCATTTCATCAAAGCATTACTGTTTTATTTGGACTGAGGATGGCTTTATAATAAGCTGGACTGAGATGGTCTCAGAGACTCACTTTTAGAGTGCTTCATCAATACTGCCTGTGTGTCCTCAATCAATCAGCTGCATTCATAAACAGTCCCCAAGCAGCACAACGTGTTACACTACACAGGGATTGTTGCTTTAATCCGTTATGGAAAATAAGACACACCTGCATGTTGGTCAGCAGTGGGACATGACTGAGGGTCTGATAACTGACTGACTTGACTATGTGGTTGCAGCAAATGACCAAAGAATGCACAATGACATAGCCTACACATTTAGGGATGGCATAGAATGGACAAACACTGACAGCAGGCTTGCAGCAAATGTTCTTACATATAAAAGACCTGATTTGACTCAATGTATTACAATTATGTAGTAACTGGCAAGCCATTTTACATGATAATCTGTACACTGTCTTGATGTTTTGTCTCATACATATATACGGCATCCTCAATATAAACTCTTGATGCTTGAGGATATCAGTTTTATCACATTAGAAGCTCTGCCACACATACCCAAATTCAATCATAGCTGCCTGGCCATGTGTAATTAATATCTGATTAGACAGATGCACAGGACTGCAATCTCACTGATGGAGAGAGGGAAGGAAGGGGTGAGAGAAGGAGAAGAAGATGGTAAGAGAGAAGGATAAGGTACCAGAGAGGATGAAAGAGGAAGAGAGAGGGGGAGAGGAAGAAAGAGGGAGAGGGAAAGGGGGAGAGGAAGAAAGAGGGAGAGAAAGAAAAAAGGGGGAGAAAGAAAGAGGGTGAAGTGCCCAAGTAGTCACAGACACATCACAGCTGCACTGCGTGGTTGGACCACTTCCTTTCTCTTTCCCTGTGCAACACACATACACACACACACAGACGGCAAGGATATTGTTTTGGGGGGAGGTTTGTGTGTATTGTTTTGTATTGTCAGGTATTACTGCACTGTTGGAGCTAGAAACATAAGCATTTCGCTGCACCTGCAATACATCTACAAAATATGTGTGTACATGCGACCAATAAACTGTATTTGAAATTTGATTTGGATGAGTAACCCAGGTGGGGAGACGCACACACACTTCGATCCTCACCAGCCCGTAAATGAGCCATCAGAGCTGGATCGGGCCGTGCCTTCTGGACCAGCCCCCTGCCTGCCTGTGCTGGGTGCCTGGCTTGCAGCTGTTGTGATATTGATGGGAGATCTGTCTGTTTCTCACTGAGATGAGGCTTTACACTCTCAGTTCCTTTCTATTCCTTTGTTTATTAAAATGATCCACCATGTCACAAATAATGTAATGAGACAGATAACATCATTAAAGATATCAATAACAATTTTTTTACGAGACACCCAGTCTTCAGTGTCTTTACAGTGTCTTCATTCTATCACACAGCCGCTACATTGCATGACTTACATTCAAAATAACTCTTGGCCCACTCAGGCAGAACATAATGGGGAATAAACACATATCCTCATCCCAGTAGCTAGTATTCTATTTTGGTAGCAGCATTTTACGGCTAAATAAATACTGAAATGGTTGTTGTTGTTGTAAACACCTGAAATGACTTTTCATGGTGTGTAATGTTGCTGCTCACCAAACCCTCTCTAACCTGTTTAACACCGTACCGTAGCATTATGACCTGTCCAGAAGAAGGCAGTCAGTGAAGTGTGAAGCATTTGAAAAGTGTGTTTGACTGACCTACTTTGTTATTTATTCCTGTCTGTAAGTACTGAACAGTGTTCGTTTTCCAGAGAACAGCATGCCAGGTTTCTGGACACAGCAGGGGTATGATATATGAAATTACCCAGTGTTTGCCATTTCACTTTTACATTTGGCGGTACCGGCCCTCATTTCAATTCATTTCATTTCATTGCCTTTACAAAACACTCGCCTACTTACCATTTCATGACAAACATCTCTCTATCCTTCTCCCCCTGCCTCCCTCCTCTCCCTCTCTCATTCGCTCTCTCTATCCCTCCATCTCTCTCATCTCATCTCTATTGCTCAGACTCTGCCGCCTCTCCTTCTCCCTTTCTCCTGATCAAGGAAAAGGTCTTATTTAACAGTTCTAATGAGATGTGTGGCCACGGAGCCAACATTAAATCTTGTAGTGTGGTGACAAGTTAAACAATTACCAAATTGCTCCCAATCAGGATCTGATGGGCATGTAATGTAATGTGCGTGGGGGGAGGCACATTACTGTAAATAATGTCATTGGGTAATAGGAAAAGTGGCCGTATAATGAGGTGTAGGAATTATGGTCAACTCTGACCCTCAATGTCTGAGTTATTAAGTTGATGGTAAAACTGATCATGCAATACTGAAAGCCTTGTCTGAAGGTTCAGAGCTAATGGGTTCCTACTTATTTGTGTCTTGTCGTCACAGGTGACGACAGAAAACATTTGCATGGTGTGAAAGGAGGTGTGTCTTCTCTACATTGGGCAGAATGGTAGCTGATATTAATATTAATGCAATCTCCAATTGTATTTCCAGTGTCAATCAGGTTGGAAACATTTGGAGTGCATTGTTGGCAATAGCTTTCACTATTGGGATACATGGCTACCTTTTTCTTGCAATCTATAGATGTGACACATGCACCCATGATTGCCATGTTTAGTCTCATAACAGTGCCTCAAAAGTACTTTATATTGTATGGTCATAACTAAACCCATGTTTCGCTAATGTATGGCACCATATTTTAAAAGAATGCATCCACCAGGAAAATAGAAATGTCATGCCAAGCTTAGGTCCCTGACAAAAAGATGAGGATTTTTTTAATGTGTCCACTGAGAGAATACAAATAACTTGATTTGGACTTGTGGCCCGTTATAGCACATTCCATTCTCTGCAGCCACTGTGTGAGTGCCCATTTTAGTTGGTGAGAGCACACAAGTGGAGAGACCAAAGTTATACAATCCTATTGTCGATTACTTTTCTCCAAATCCCACGTTTAACCACTGACCTAGAAGCAGGCACGCTAGTTCTCCGAAATGTGTATTTCATTCACCATACCTATTCATCTGGTTACAGGGCATAGACGGTGGTAAAACAATAACTAGGTACACTGTAGAATAGATTGTGGTTGTCAATGTTATAGGCCATATTTGGACAGGCGTTTTACACTGAAGGGTATTGAAGTGAAGATGAGAGATTGAGGCCAATCAAATCAAATCAAATGTACTTATTTATAAAGCCCTTCTTACATCAGCTGATGTCACAGAGTGCTGTACAGAAACCCAGCATAAAACCCCAAACAGCAAGCAATACAGGTGTAAAAGCACGGTGGCTAGGAAAAACTCCCTAGAAAGACCAAAACCTAGGAAGAAACCTAGAGAGGAACCAGGCCAACAGGCTCTAGTTCGTTAGGACTGCAGCAGGGGTTCCCAAACCTTTTTGGCCCACGACCCCATTTTGATATCTGAAAAATCTGGCCACCCCAACCATGTGAAAAAGAATGATGTAGTTAACAGCCAGTGTTTACTTTTTTAATTGGGGCTATGGCAGTCAATTGCAAAACATTCACCATTATATACTTTTAATGTGGGGCTATGACATCATTTCATATATCTCACCACCACTAATGAGATGGGTGTGCTTGATGCATGTCGCGTCGGAGCTTCTCAAAGTCAGGGGGCGTGGTCGACAGTGCGCACCTCATGTCTCCTGTCACATCCAACCTGGATCGATATTTGTTTTTAATGCAGACAAGAGCACTGAATCCGCGTACGATGGGTTTTAATCCTCTGAGATGACACAGTATTCCCTTTGAGTCAGGAACCAAAACTTCTCCATAGTGACCATTGAATGTATTGTCTGCAGCATTCGGTCACATGACAGCTCGATCAGCTGTTTGATTTCACTTACCGGCATGTCAACATCCAGGATCACAGTCAAATGGATTCCACTGATTCTGTAGAATTGTTTTGTATTTCCCCTGCATGCTTGCGTTCCATATGTTCAGTTTCCCAAATATGTCTGTTACATAGGCAAGGAGACACATTTTCTTTTCATTACACAGAAAGTCAACCACGTCAGTTTTTTTTTTTTACATTCATTGCGAATGACAACACTTCCACTCTCAATTCGAAAAATCTTTCCCTAAGATAACCACCAAACCTCGGTGTGAAATAGAACATTGTCATGCTCACATCTCTCTGATCTCCACATAGTTCTGTGAACAGGCGTGCGCGATGACGTTTACAATCAAAGTTACCTGCTGCGTATCTCAGAGTTCTGCGATCAGCGAACGAAAGTCAAAGCATCTCGGTCCTCACAGCCAATGTCCATTTGGAGAGCATAAGGTGGGGAGTTTTTGAGTTCTTCAGTCAGAGTTTCTTCTTGATTGCCAGCTATAGCATAAATTTTTAGTTTTCACATCTGAAAAAGGTATTGATGTGAGTTTCTGTGCCTCTGCCTCCCCACACATTGTTTTCACCATATCAAAATCATAATATCAATATCATAATAATTTACTTATTGATTTTAAAGAGACATTTTGAGCGACAAAGACGATATTATAATATTATAATTATATATTTTTAACCCCGATTTTGGAAATTCTCCCACAACTCCATTTTCATATCAGGCGACCCTAGATAGGCCGCGACCCCTAGTTTGGGAACCGATGGACTACAGCATGCCAGTTTGATACGATATAAGACATTAGATGGCAATGCAATTGTGAAAAGATTGCTGTAGCCTATACATTCTTATGCAGTTAGATAATGTGTAAGAATATTACTGTGCCAAGCAAATAAATTCAGAAATTGTAATTAAGCAACTGCTAAACTATGGTCTTCAATTGTAGTAAAAACTGCCCTCTCATTGAAGCAGAAAAACATATGTACAACACCTTTACATCTATACCATATGGCTCCGGTCTCCAAACAATCTGCCATTGTTGTACCAAGCTTATAGGATACCATGTCCACAGCATGTCATAAGGATACAATAAAGTCAAAACTTGAAAAGTGTTGCTTCCCCACTGGTAATTCTGTGCAAATGACCAAAACATCAATGCCATTTAGCTGATTACAACATTGATAAGCTTTGTCATCTTTGACCATAAGCCACTGATAGCTGGTCTGTAACTGGACACATCTCAATAGTAGACCAGACCAGACGTTCACTTGCTTTGATAACAGATGGTTTATAGACCTAGTAGGGGTCGCAATCTCTGTTATGCTGCAAAAGGAGATTCAGCCTTCTGTTTGTGTATTATATAACATGGCACTCCTATATGCTCAAATCACATTATCACAAGCAGAAATATAAGCAAAGGACATGACAGCAAATATGTGGACGTCTTCATTTTTGCTGGAGTTAGACCTTAGAAAGATCATTTTCAAAACCCCACAATTTTGTATGCGATAAATGCCACACAAATATGTTCAATTTCTGTATCATGATGACTACAGCTCAGCCTATTCCCTCCCCTGTTGTCTGAAATAAATTTAATTGCCTTGATTTCATAGACTTTAATGTCATAGTAAATTAATGTTCTTTCTACACGGTGAATACCATATGTCATAGCAGCTGTCTGATCCAAACACAGTGAGTGGCAGACCAAGCTCTCTGAACCAATAGGCTTTGTCCAGGCCAGGAGATGGCTCAGTCCTTTTGTTCCAGTGTCCTGAATCTGAGCAGTTCAGCTTTAAAGAGACACATGTTTTCGACAGGCTGTTTTCACTTGATTCCAAATCCAAATCATGTGTAGTAAGACAGAAAACATGTAATCAGAATGTGTTTCAGCCTAAAAGCAGATCAGACGCTCATATACTGTTATTCTAAATTGTACATTTGGGTAATAAAAAACAATGGCAATAGCATTATGCATGAATCAAACTATATTTTAGACATAATGTTGTCTACTGTACAGCCATCAGTGATATTGTGTGTGTTAAAGCACTATTGAATCATCTGCAGTGGTACACGTCCAACCCAATGACTCAGACACAGACACAGGGCCAACACTACACTAGCTGCTAATCGCTGGATGAGCACTGCATTAAAACATGGCTTTTCAAGAGGAAATGAGAGAGAACTGTTGCTCACAGGGGAGTCATCCCAAAGGCATACTGCTATTGCTGAAGTAAATCAGCCTCAATGTCAGTTCGGGGATAGACATATCTGAACAACAAAGGAGACCGGCTCCAGAGTAACACAGCTCACAGACAGGGATCTCTACATGTTGTTTTCAAACCAAAATTTAAATTATAGACTTTGACACATCCTCCAAATCTCAGGAGACATTTAACATGTGCTTCTATAACAAATATGTACAGGCTATCTGGTTTCTATTTTGTTTCAGTAGTATATGCTTTTGGTAATAATTACCTGAAAGCAGTGTGGTGTTACCAAACCTAGCCAATCTCTTAGACTGTTCTGCCATCCTATTGAATTGTACACTTAATTGGTTAGCCTATGAGCAAACTAAGACTGTGGTGCTTGCTCACCTACAACAAATAGTATTCAGCCTTTCAAGACCACATGCATTCATATTTTTTAATTCAGAAAACAGCTGAGTCTAAAGAGAATCAATGTGTCTGCTCCCTCACAATGACTCATATTCAGTATTAAAATGTCAGTTACCACTCCACATCTTGTTTGAATAGTTTATATGCATGTGTTCGTGTTGGGTATTATATTACTTCCATAGCCATGAACACAAGGGACTGTCTGTGCTGAAGAGAACCATCACATAAGGTTCAGTCAAACAACAGGTCATGTCAGATCCGTCATTTAAGGATAAGGGTCAAAGGTCATAGCAAATTCTCTCTCTTTTCCCTTTCCCTCTCTTTATACCCCCCTCTCTCTCCAGGTTCTCCCTCTCTCTCTCCCTCTCCCCCTGTCTCTTGTTCGACTTTCAACCACACTCTATATTATAACCTCATGATGAACCCTACACTTTCCTGCTATGAGTAACTCTGACAATGGAGTGGCAGGAAATACTACGGAGGATTCAGCTACATCCTGTATCATATACTCTACTGGCTCTACACCTACCTAATCAACACATCTTGGCTACCAGGAGTTTTCCACTCAGATAAGACCAACGCCTCTGTGGGGATAGCAGGTCCAACTATGCAAATGATGAGGAGCAATCAATGAATATCTCTACCAACGCACACTTGAGTTCACCGCTTCGGTCTCATTGCTGATTCAACTCCTTACAGTATGTTTGGTGACCAGTGTCATTTATCAGTGTGGGTTGCATTTGATTGAAGCAATAACGTGTCGTCAGATAAAATTACCACGAGATTTAGACGGCTGTAATTCCCGTATCCAGATGAAGGGAGGAAAAAGCTCTGCATCTCATTCTGGCTCACTGTAGGTAATTAGAAAGCATACAGCTGAAATACACACAGACAGTACATTTGCTGCAGCTCCCCAGGCACTGAATCATTAGTTACCACTATTCAAGAAATAATCAAGCCATTGTTGTGTGAGCCATTGGTCTTTAGATGTTGACATTGTTTGTTGATATAGTTTTGATTTGTATAAATGTAACGTTAGATATTGCTACACAGACGTTGTAAGTGGTGTTTACAGACAAAGTGGCATCATGCACAGTAACATTATGAATGTTTTCCCCTAATTTGTGCAGTCCATTGTGATGCAATAAACCATGCACAGTGCATATACCAAATAATCAGTGTCAAGAGTTTTTCCTGGTCAGGTCTGGTGGTCAGGAAAAACTCCTGGCACTACCTGAAGAATATCAATCACCGATGGCTAAGAAATGGTTTATGGCCTGGCTGTTCTATTGAGAACATTCTTCACAATGCTACTGTATGAGTAGTTTAATAGGTACAACCATCTAGTACCAGGTCGGACCCCCCTTTGCCTCCAGAACAGCCTGAATTCTTCAGGGCATAGAAACGTTGCTCAATTGGTATCAAGGGACATAACGTAGGCCAGGAAAACATTCCCCACACCATTACACAACCACCACCAGCCTGTACCATTGACACTAGGCAAGACGGGGCTATGGACTCATGCTGCTGACGCCAAATAGTGACATGCCATCAGCATGATGCAACAGGAACTGGGATTTGTTGGACAGCGTAATGTTTTTCCACTCCTCAATTGTCCAGCCACTTCTTTTTGTTTTTAGCTGATAGGAGTGGAACCCGGTGTGGTCGTCTGCTGCAGTAGCCCATCCGTGACCAGGACCAACGCGTTGAGTTCTGAGATGCCGTTTTGCACACCACTGTTGTACTGCACCGTTATTTGCCTGTTTGTGGCCCGCCTGCTGTACAATTCTTGCCATTCTCCTTCGACATCTCATCAACAAGCTGTTTTCGCCCCCAGGGCTGCCGCTGACTAGAATTGTTTTGTTTGTCGCACCATTCTCGGTAAACCCTAGACACTGTCATGCCCAGGAGGCCGGACGTTTCTGAGATACTGGAACGCTGCGCACCTGGCGATCATACCACGCTCAAAGTCACAGGTCACTCGCTTTGCCAATTCTAACGTTCAGTTGAACATTAACTGAATGCTTCAATGCCTGCTTTAGCAAGCCATGGCCACATGACTCACAGTCTGTAGGAGCGAACCATTTTCGTGAACGGGAGGTGTACCCTGAGTGTAACCATATGCACCGAAACAGCATATACAAGTGTAGGATCTTAATTTGATCACTCTTTTGTTGTTGAGAATTGCAGATGAGCTTTGATTTACATAAATTCACTGAAAGCCTATACTAACACACAGTTATACAGTATTATACAGTATGAGGTATACAGTATCACACAGAATTGCACTTTTCATGTAGCCTACTTTTGGCCAGCAAATAACTTAACCACCAATCAAGCAACATTATGAACTAAACATAAGAATTCTGTTTCTGCAGGATTATATAGCTACGTTCACACAGATAGCTCAATTATGATATTTTGCCCAATTATAGGCAAATATCTGATCTGACTGGTCAAATGGTGGAATTGGTGGCAAAAAGGTCGGAAGTGGGCTGCCTGTATAAATGCAGCCTATATGTAAAATTAAGATCCTACATCTGTATGCATATTTCAGTGCATATCTGGACCAACATGGACACCAGATGGTCTTGACTACCCAGAGAAATGTTATTCTCATTCATGAAATGACAGAGGGATCACTGACTGGTCCTCAGCATAAATGAAACCACAATTAGCTGCATTTAATAAGGCCGTTTCAGAGGACCCAGTCTGGTGCAGAGCGGGCTAAGCCCTGTGCTGTACTGTACCAAGTGAGCAGAGCAGAGCTGCTGCCACACAGACTCAGCAGTGATAACATCAACACGGTGCCCACCACCGCAGCCCACAGCCTGTCGGCTGGCACTGAGCCACGGTGTGGCCACCAGGCAGCTGGCCACTTACTCTGACTGATAATCCATCCAGGTAACCATCAACTACATCCTGCTTTGGATTGGAGGGAGCCATTCCATAGCACCAATAAGCAGTAACTGATGTGTTGTGGATGCAAGTGTGTGAAATGAAAGTAAATATATGTTGTTTGCTTAAGGAATATAGTGTTAAACGAGCAGGCACAAGATCTTGCATGTTGAGAGGCCATGTTTTAATCAGCTAGACACAGCTCACATGACCTATATAACTGTAGTAGTTCTTAAACAAAGCGGGATGTTATTCAGACCTTATCGAGATCTTCAAATATGTGCATAGTATTAATATCATTATAACCTGGTCATTCAATTTGCATAAAATAACGCTTTGAAGGAATCGCTTTGTCTTTTCAATTTGTATTCAGTGTGCCTATCTGGAAAATGACTGGAATAAATCAGAGGGGGATGCCATTCTGCAGAGAAACTTGCAGGCGTGAACATAATCCTTAAACATATATAGCGTACTCCAACTGAAACCTATTTCCTCTCTTGGGTTATAAAGCTTGGAAACTTGAATCTGATGAGAAATCTGTCCTCACTATAGTAATAGAGTACATGCATTCATTTGTGTTTTAATCTGGAAATAAGATATATCAACATTTTAAAAGTATTTCAAATAATACTATACTGGGAATTAAAATGTATAACAATATACAATATCAATATAAAAACCAAACACCCTGTCACTTGCATTTAACTTATCTTGGAACAAAAGGAACTCACTCTTGAGAAGATTGTGGAGGTGTGGGGCACACTTAAGAAAGATGTCAGTGTTAAAAATAATACTATACTGGGACTTAAAATGATGTGCCTTCATAAAGCCTCCATGAACACTACATAAATATGTCACACGTCATCTATAACCGTATGTCATGCTCTATAAAGGGTTCATAAAGGGTGACATAATCACCAATGTCAAATGTGGCATAACCTACTACAGTATGTAAAATATGACATAAACCTGTGCTTTATAAAGAGTGGCATAAGCACTGCTTAATACATAAATTTAGGCTTCACAAAACAGTTGTAACCTTGGCATGCATCTTGGTAGAGCATTGCAACGCCAGGATAGTAGGTTCGATTCACGGGACCACCCATACGTAAACAATTATACACACATTACTGTAAGTCGCTTTGTATAAAAGCTAAATGGAATATATTATATTACTTTAAAACATTTCTAGAATGGCCCAACCTCTTTCCCTCTTGGGTGCATGGCCAATATTAGACCTAGCCTCAACTTTCCCCAAAATGTTGGGCTGCAGGGTGACACATGCTCTAAAGTGCTGTCATGCAGAGCAAAAAAAATATTAGTAGGATCTTCCCCCCCAAAGTTTTTTCACACTTTTTAAAATAAAAAAACAACATTTGATTTTCTGTGTTCATAACAATGCTTAAACAGGAGGGTCCACTTTTGAGGTATGGAAAAATCTAAGAAATCAAAGATTTTTTTCTGTAATTACGCTTTAATTCAGTGTGCATGCACTGCTGTTTGGTTAGCACTGTTGTTTGGTTAGCACTGTTGTTTGGTTAGCTGTGGAGTTCGCAAATCAAATGCCCAATTGTGTTGCCACTGGGCAGAAAAAAATGACATTAATTTATTGTAAATGAGTTTGTCGCAGTTAAGTGTTGAGTTAGATTAAATAGCTACCCCAATCGTTATTTAAAATAATTTCAGTGACTTCACAGCAATTTCTAGCCAGCTAACGATACAGATGTAGCTAATATTAGCAGCATATACTAGCTAGTTAGCTATAGCAATACGCAATTTTGTTAGCTAGCATGCTCAACTAAATAAAAATCCCCCTAGTTACAGCCACGTCTCATAGTCACGTTATGAGATTCGTAAATGAACGAGGAATATAATAATAAGAATAAAGTGGTTTCCCATTTCCCCATTTAGAGTATTTCCTAAAAGACCTGCTAACTTTCTGTGTTGTTACTTTTAAGGTTGGAACCAACATGCAGTACCTCCAGCAGGCAGAGAGGCAAGAACCATTCATCTGCCAGCTCAGGGACAAACTACACTATTCACAGCCATGTGTAGTGTTCAATGTAATTGCATTGCTGGGCTTTTTTAAACTTAATGCATTTGTATTGTTTTAAAAATGTAAAAAAAAGAATGAAATGTATGGTTTAGACTTGTCTTACATTTTTATTTGATTTAGCTTTAAATGTGTGTTTACTTTAATCCATTACGAATGTGTTATGAATGACCAAAGGTGTCTGACTTTATAGTAAGTTCAGCGTCTTATGATACAAAGCATTTATGTATGCATTATAAATGAGCAAAGGGGTCTGACTTTAACCTCTACGGGATCAGTGTCCACCCCACGGGCCGGTGAAGCTAACGTGAGCTAATGTGATTAGCATGACGTTTTAAGTGACAAGAACATTTCCCAGGACATAGACATATCTGATTTGGGCAGAAAGCCTAAATTATTGTTAATCTAACTGCACTGTCCAATTTACAGAGAGGAGAGTGCAAATTTGGGCAGTCTTGATACAAGATTTTGAACAGAAACGCAATGGTTCATTGGATCCGTCTAAAACTTCGCACATACACTGCAGCCATCTAGTGGCCAAAATCTAAATTGCGCCTAGATTCCTAAGTCATATATTGGCCTTTCTCTTGCATTTCAAAGATAAAGAACAAATAAAAATCAAGAAAAACTATTTTTTCTTTGTATTATCTTTTACCAGATTTAATGTGTTATATTCTCCTACATTAATTTCACATTTCCACAAATGGCAAAGTGTTTCCTTTCAAATAGTATCAACAATATGCATACCCTTGCATCAGGTCCTTAGCTACAGTCAGTTAGATTTGTATATGTCATTTTAGGCGAAAATTGAAAAAAAAATTCCAAACCTTAAGTTACATTTTAGAAGGTTCTGTCAAGATCCACAGGTTATTGTAGTGTTTGGGAGGTATTTACATGGGTTGATGGACCTGCAAACCTTGCATTTGTGTATGTCTGTGTGTGTGTGTGTGTGTGTGTGTGTGTGTGTGTGTGTGTGTGTCAGAGCCAATATGATTTGGAGTAGTCCTACCTGAGACTATGGGCAACAGAAGACAAACAGCAGAGGGACTAATGATCTTGGAGATTGGGAAAGGACCGATAAAGTGTGGGGAAAGTTTGAGGGACTCCACCCGGAGGGGCAGGTCATGAGTGGACAGCCATACCCTCTGCCCGAGATGATACTGGGGAGCTGGGGTCCGATGGCGGTCCGCTTGTTGTCGATACCTGGAGGTGGTCTTGAGAAGAGCTGACCGGGCTCTCTTCCAGGTATGGCGACAGCGGCGGACAAACATCTGGGCTGAGGGTATGCTGACCTCTTCCTCTTGCTCCGGGAATAGCGGGGGTTGATACCCCAGGGAACATTTGAAAGGCGAGAGCCCAGTGGCAGAGCAGGGGAGGGTGTTGTGGCTGTATTCAACCGACATGAGTTGCTGGCTCCAGGTGGTGGGGTTGGCGGAAACAAGGCAGCTAAGAATCGTCTCTAGGTCCTGATTGGCTCACTCCGACTGGTCGTTAGACTGGGGGTGGAACCCGGAGGACAGGCTGGCCGACGACTCAATGAGGGTGCAGAACACACTCCAGAACCGGGACGAGAACTGAGGACCTCAGTCGGAGACCATGTCCACCCTGGGAGTCCATGGATCCGGAAGACGTGCTGCACCATCAGCTGGGCCGTCTCTTTGACAGAGGGTAGCTTTGGGAGAGGAATGAAATGGGCGGCATTGGAAAACCGGTCTGACAGAAACAGTCTCAGGGAAGCTCATCTGCCTGCTCGTCGTCATTACCAGGGTCTTGACCTGACTGCCAACTTCAGTGGGCAAATGCTTACATTCGATGACCACTAGCACACTGGAGAAGTGTACTCTGCAAGGATGAATCCTAGTTTAAACTGTACCATGAAGATGGCAGACAGTGTGTATGGCGTCGTGTGGGCGGGCAGTTTGTTGATGTCAACCTTGTGAACAGAGTGCCCCAATGTGGTGGTGGGGTTATGGTATGGACAGGAATAAGCTATGGACAATGAACACAGTTGCGTTTTATCGAACGCAATTCTAATGCACCACGATAAGATCCTGTGGCCCAATGTTGTGCCATTCATCTGCCACCATCAGCTCATGTTTCAGCATTATTATGAATGGCCCCATGTCGAAGGATCTGTACACAATTCCTGGAAGCTGAAAATGTCCCATACTCACCAGACAAGTCACCCATGTTGAGCATGTTTGGAATGCTCTGGATCAACGTGGATGACAGAGTGTTCCATTTCCCGCCAATATCCAATAACTTCACACAGCCATTGAAGAAGAGTGGGACAGCATTCCAAAGGCCACAATCAACAGCTTGATCAGCTCTATGCGATGGAGATGTGTACGTTTGATTTTGTACGTTTGCCCACTGACAAAGAAATGATCAGTCTATAATTTTAATGGTAGGTTTATTTGAACAGTGAGAGACAGAATAACAACAACAAAATCCAGAAAAACGCATGTGAAAATTTTTATAAATTGATTTGCATTTTAATGAGGGAAATAAGTATTCGACCCCCTCTCAATCAGAAAGATTTCTGGCTCCCAGGTGTCTTTTATACAGGTAACGAGTTGAGATTAGGAGCACAATCTTAAAGGGAGTGCTCCTAATCTCAGCTTGTTACCTGTATAAAAGACACCTGTCCACAGAAGCAATCAATCAATCAGATTCCAAACTCTCCACCATGGCCAAGACCAAAGAGCTCTCCAATGATGTCAGGGACAAGAGTGTAGACCTACACAAGGCTGGAATGGGCTACAAGACCATCGCCAAGCAGCTTGGTGAGAAGGTGACAACAGTTGGTGCGATTATTCGCAAATGGAAGAAACACAAAAGAACTGTCAATCTCCCTCGGCCTGGGGCTCCATGCAAGATCTCACCTCGTGGAGTTGCAATGATCATGAGAACGGTGAGGAATCAGCCCAGAACTACACGGGAGGATCTTGTCAATGATCTCATGGCAGCTGGGACCATAGTCACCAAGAAAACAATTGATAACACACTACGCCGTGAAGGACTGAAATCCTGCAGCGCCCGCAAGGTCCCCCTGCTCAAGAAAGCACATATACATGCCCGTCTGAAGTTTGCCAATGAACATCTGAATGATTCAGAGGACAACTGGGTGAAAGTGTTGTGGTCAGATGAGACCCAAATGGAGCTCTTTGGCATCAACTCAACTCGCCGTGTTTGGAGGAGGAGGAATGCTGCCTATGACCCCAAGAACACCATCCCCACCGTCAAACATGGAGGTGGAAACATTATGCTTTGGGGGTGTTTTTCTGCTAAGGGGACAGGGCAACTTCACCGCATCAAAGGGACGATGGACGGGGCCATGTACCGTCAAATCTTGGGTGAGAACCTCCTTCCCTCAGCCAGGGCATTGAAAATGGGTCGTGGATGGGTATTCCAGCATGACAATGACCCAAAACACACGGCCAAGGCAACAAAGGAGTGGCTCAAGAAGAAGCACATTAAGGTCCTGGAGTGGCCTAGCCAGTCTCCAGACCTTAATCCCATAGAAAATCTGTGGAGGGAACTGAAGGTTCGAGTTGCCAAATGTCAGCCTCGAAACCTTAATGACTTGGAGAAGATCTGGGACAAAATCCTTCCTGAGATGTGTGCAAACCTGGTTGCCAACTACAAGAATTGTCTGACCTCTGTGATTGCCAACAAGGGTTTTGCCACCAAGTCCTAATTAATTTTTTTATATTTACTGTTTTTCTTGTATGAACTGTAACTCAGTAAAATGTTTTAAATTGTTGCATGTTTTTTCACTGTAGTAGTCTTATGGCTTGGAGGAAGAGGCTGTCAGGGTTGTCACGGTACATGACGCTGGAGAGACGAAGCAGGTACGGGGAGTAAACATTTAATAAATAACGGACAAGACAGAAACAGCGTCAGCAAAAGAATATAGACAAAACTAATATAATGCAGCAGCGGGGAACAGAGCTGGGGAACAGACAAATATAGGGAAGGAAATTAACAGGTGATGAGTGAGTCCAGGTGAGTCCAATAACGCTGATGTGAGTGACGAGGGAAGGCAGGTGTGAGCGATGATGGCAGGAACGTGTGATGCAGGGTAATCTGGCGCCCTCAAGCGCCAGGGGAAGGGAAGAGCGGGAGCAGACCTGTTGAATCCAGGATCCAGCATCGGTACCGCTTGCGATGCGGTAGCAGAGAGAACAGTCTGTGACTTGGGTGGCTGGAGTATTGGACAATATTTAGGGCCTTCCTCTGACACCGCCTGGTACAGAGGTCCCGGATGGTAGCGATGTACTGGGCCGAACACATTACTCTCTGTATCACCTTGCGGTCGGATTTCAAGCATTTGCCGTACCAAACGGTAATGCAGCCAGTCAAGGTGCTCTCAATGGTGCAGCTGTAAAACATTTTGAGGATCTGAGGACCTATGCCAAATCTTTTCAATCTCCTGAGGGGTAGACAGTTTGAAGCTCTTGACCCGTTCCACTACAGCCCCATCGTTGTGGATGGGCGTGTGTTTGGCCCTTCCATTTTCTGTAGTCCACGATCAGCTCCTTTTTCTTGCTGATGTTGCCACACTGCCAAGTCACTTACCTCCTCTCTATAGGCGGTCTCATCGTCATTAGTGATCAGGCCTACTACCGCTGCGTCATCAGAAATCTTAATGATGGTGTTGGAGTCGTGCATGGCCATACAGTCGTGGGTGAACAGGGAGTACAAGAGGGGACTGAGCACGCACCCTTGGGGAGCTCCAGTGTTGAGGATCAGCATGTCGGATGTGTTGTTGCCTACCCTCACCACCTGGGGGCAGCCCATCAGGAAGTCCAGGATCCAGTTGCAGAGGGAGGTGTTCAGTCCCAGGGTCCTGAGCTTAGTGAGAGCTTGGAGGTCATTATGGTGTTGAACATTGAGCTGTAGTCAATGAATAGCATTCTTACATAGGTGTTCCTCTTGTCCAGGTGGTAGAGGGAAGTGTGGAGTGCAATAGAGATTGAGTCATCTGTGGATCTGTTTGGGCGGTATGTGAATTGGAGTGGGTCCAAGCTGTCTGGGATGATAGTGTTGATGTGAGCCATGGCCAGCCTTTCAAAGCATTTCATGGCTTCAAATGTGAGCGCTACGGGGTAATAGTAATTTAGACAGGTGATCATGTACAATCAAATATAGCTTGTGAAAGTGTTACCTGTCAATACCTTTATCCGTAGTGTAAAATAACTCAATATTACACTATACACCAGAACATACAGTATACATGAACAAACCAGTCAACTCACAATAGCGTTTAAATCGAAACCAAAGAGATGGGGGAAACAAAGCTGGGGGGGAAATCTGTTGGGATGATAATGCTTTGTGCAAATAATGGCAACAATTATCCCACATAATCAAACACTTTACACTGTGATAATTGATTTGTTTATTCAAATCAGCTGTTAGCCTCTCTCAACCATGAAATTAGAAGACAGGGAAAGTGCCAGTGCTCTAATACATTTAGTCAATTTGGGTATTTATGGTAAAACACTACAAACACTATAAATCTGATTCAGCTCATTTGAGTGAGACATAAAAAGTAATATTGTCCAGGGAAAGGAAGTATTTAGTGAATGAAGAATGAGTCAACACATGGACTCCACAGGTGTGTAATAAAGGGAGATGGATTGCTATAGATGTACAGTATGCCATTGATTGCATATGGTAAGAACGTCCAAGAATTCCTACATTACAGCTTGAATCCTACTTAAAATACAAATATTTTGTTTTTAACACATACAACAACAGAATGGTGTCTGCAATCTTCTCCCTATCCTTTTCCTCAAACCTAAAGCATGTTCATACCCACAGTAAATTACTATAGACAACATATCTTCAACCTTCACACATCAAAATGACTTAGCAAATGAGGATCACATAAAGACAGTTTAGCGGTAAGCGACACATCCTTATGAGCATTTTCTGGACTTCTGATTGGCTGTAGCCTATATGCCAGAAGTAATATTCTCTCATTTCAGTGTTCCCTTTCCCTAACGGGTGCTAAAGGGATATGTCTGGAGCCGTTTTTAAATGCACAGACTTCCTGCTTGACTTCTCAGAGACCTGCAGAGAATTTAGCTGACTGCTAATATTTCTTTATCTTGACCCCCAGAGATTCTTATAGAAACCCACTGCTTAGGTATGCAAAAAAAATACTTTTGGGCTATTACCTAGGTGAGATGTAGGTAAAGAATCCATGACAATGTCATAAAATGCCTACTTCAAATAGATCCACGTTTCGATAGCCCAGAGAATACATTTCTTCAGTCTGAACCAAATATGATATATAGCCGCAAATAATTTGAAGTGGTGTTGTGCCATTTTTTTTATGGCTAGGCACAAGCGATTTCCTACGGTATGATTTTTCCCTAATAGCCAGATAATTTAATCTGCGATTTGTCTGTTCATCATAATGTAACTGTTATGTAATTTGGTGTTACGCTGTTGATTTTACACTTTGGTGAGGAATTTAGATAGAATTTAACTTCTACTTATTATATATTATGTCCATCAAAAAGCTACTTTGTGTTTATGGTCAATAATGTTAGGTGTATAATCTGGCATAAACATGCAGTATTCTTTCTAGGGATACTATAGCTAGAGATGGGCACATAAGTATATTAATTAATCCCAACCCTCTTTCTTATTAGACTAAACCTACTATTGAACTAGGCCTGAACATGATATTGTCTTTCCTTTTAGCCCCTGTTATCCATGGTTATCATCACAGAGAGGACAAACATCCCGGAAGCCCTAATCAAATAATGAGCTGAGCCAGGCAGGCAGGATCTTGGAGCTAGGCAGCGTGCATGGCTCTTGGAGAGAGAAGTATAGGTCCCTGGTTATGTTGTGGTGCTTTATTAACACATGGCCTTTACGCCAGATGGTGGTTTTAATTAGATACCATTAGCTCGCTGTCCTCCCCGATTATTCCAAACCCTTCCAAGCAGACCTTTACTTGATCTGCTGCCAAACATACTGTAAATGAGTTCTTTAGAGAAACAAATATTTACATTTCAATAACTCAATGAATGTTTGGACACACGGTCAAATCAAATCAAATGTTATTGGTCACATACACATGGTTAGCAGATGTTATTGCGAGTGTAGCGAAATGCTTATGCTTCTAGATCCGACAGTGCAGCAGTATCTAACAGGTAATATCTAACAAATTCCACAACAAAACCTAATACACACAATCTAGTAAAGGAATGGGATGAGAATATATAAGTATAAAATATATGGATGAGCACTGACAGAGCGGCTAAGATGCAATAGATAGTAAAGAATAGATAGTGAAGGATACAGTATACAGTATATACATATGAAATGAGTAATGTGAGATATATAAACATTCTTAAAGTGGCATTAAAGTGACTAGTGTTCCATTTATTGGAACACTAGTGGCCAAGTGGCCAATGATAGTCTGTAGGTAGGCAGCCGCCTCTCTGTGCTAGTGGTGGCTGTTTAACAATCTGATGCCCTTGAGATAGAAGCTGTTTTTAAATCTCTCTGTCCCAGCTTTGATGCACCTGTACTGACCTCGCCTTCTGGATGGAAGCGGGGTGAACAGGTAGTGGCTCGGGTGGTTATTGTCCTTGATTATCTTTTTTGCCTTCTTGTGACATCGGGTGTTGTAGGTGTCCTGGAGGGCAGGTAGTTTGCCCTCGGTGATGCGTTGTACAGACCGCACCATCCTCTGGAGAGCCCTGAGGTTGTGGGCGGTGCAGTTGCCGTACCAGGTGGAGATACAGCCCGACAGGATGCTCTCAATTGTGCACCTGTGAAAGTTAGTGAGGGTTTTTGATGACAAGCCCAATGTTTTCAGCCTCCTGAGGTTGAAGAGGTGCTGTTGCGCTTTCTTCACCACACTGTCTGTGGACCATTTCAGTTTGTCGGTGATATGTACACCGAGAACTTCAAACTTTCCACCTTCTCTACTGCTGTCCCTTCGATGTGGATAGGGAGTGCTCCCTTCGCTGTTTTCTGAAGTCCACGATCATGTCTTGTTTTGCTGACATTGAGTGAGAGGTTATTTTCCTGACACCACACTCCGAGGGCCCTCACCACCTCCCCCTGTAGGCAGTCTCGTCGTTGTTGGTAATCAAGCCTACCACTGTAGTGTCGTCTGCAAACTTGATGATTGAGTTGGAGGCGTGCATGGCCACGCAGTCTTGGGTGAACAGGGAGTACAGGAGAGGGCTGAGAACGCACCCTTGTGGGGCCCCAGTGTTGAGGATCAGCGGAGAGGAGATGTTGTTTCCTACCTTCACCACCTGGGGGTGGCCCTTCAGGAAGTCCAGGACCCATTTGCACAGGGCGGGGTCGAGACCTAGGGTCTCAAGCTTAATGATGAGTTTGGAGGGTACTATGGTGTTGAATGCTGAGCTGTAGTCAATGAACAGCATTCTTACATAGGTATTCCTCTTGTCCAGATGGGATAGGGGAGTGTGAGGTGTGATGGCGATTGCATCGTCTGTTGACCTATTGGGGCAGTAAGCAAATCAAATCTAAGTTTATTTGTCACATGCGCCCCTGAAAACAACAGGTGTAGACCTTACAGTGAAATGCTTACTTACAGGCTCTAACCAATAGTGAAAAAAAGGTATTAGGTGAACAATAGGTAAGTAAAGAAATAAAACAACAGTAAAGAGACAGGCTATATACAGTAGCGAGGCTATATACAGTAGCGAGGCTACATACAGACACCGGTTAATCAGGCTGATTGAGGTAGTATGTACATGTATCTATGGTTAAAGTGACTATGCATATATGATGAACAGAGAGTAGCAGTAGCGTTTAAAAGGGGTTGGCGGGTGGTGGGTGGCAGGACACAATGCACATAGATAGCCCGGTTAGCCAATGTGCGGGAGCACTGGTTGGTCGGCCCAATTGAGGTAGTATGTACATGAATGTATAGTTAAAGTGACTATGCATATATGATAAACAGTGTAGCAGCAGCGTAAAAGGAGGGGTTGGGGGAGGCACACAATGCAAATAGTCCGGGTAGCCATTTGATTACCTGTTCGGGAGTCTTATGGCTTGGGGGTAAAAACTGTTGAGCAGCCTTTTTGTCCTAGACTTGGCACTCCGGTACCGCTTGCCATGCGGTAGTAGAGAGAACAGTCTATGACTGGGGTGGCTGGGGTCTTTGACAATTTTTAGGGCCTTCCTCTGACACCGCCTGATGTAGAGGTCCTGGATGGCAGGCAGCTTAGCCCCAGTGCTGGGCCGTATGCACAACCCTCTGTAGTGCCTTGCGGTCAGAAGCCGAGCAATTGCCGTACCAGGCAGTGACGCAACCAGTCAAAATGCTCTCGATGTTGCAGCTGTAGAACCTTTTGAGGATCTCAAGACCCATGCCAAATCTTTTCAGTTTCCTGAGGGGGAATAGGCTTTGTCGTGCCCTCTTTGTCGTGCCCTCATTCTAGTTTGTTGTTGATGTGGACACCAAGGAACTTGAAGCTCTCAACCTGCTCCACTACAGCCCCATCGATGAGAATGGGGGCGTGCTCAGTCCTAATTTTCCTGTAGTCCACAATCGTCTCCTTAGTCTTGGTTACATTGAGGGATAGGTTGTTATTCTGGCACCACCCGGCCAGGTCTATGACCTCCTCCCTATAGGCTGTCTCGTCGTTGTTGGTGATCAGGCCTACCACTGTTGTGACGTCTGCAAACTTAATGATGGTGTTGGAGTCCACATTAACAACAAACTAGAATGAGCTTGGAGGTCATTATGGTGTTGAACATAGAGCTGTAGTCAATGAATAGCATTCTCACATAAGTGTTCCTTTTGTCCAGGTGGGAAAGGGCAGTGTGGAGTGCAATAGAGATTGCATCATCTGTGGATCTGTTTGGGCGGTATGCATATTGGGCTGGGTCTAGGGTTTCTGGGATAATGGTGTTGATGTGAGCCATTACCAACCTTTCAAAGCACTTCATGGCTACGTACGTGAGTGCTACGGGTCTGTAGTCATTTAGGCAGGTTGCCTTTGTGTTCTTGTGGTCTGCTTGAAACATGTTGGTATTACAGACTCAATCAGGGACATGAAAATGTCAGTGAAGACACCTGCCAGTTGGTCAGCACATGCCTGGAGCACACGTCCTGGTAATCCGTCTGGCCCTCTAGCCTTGTGTATATTGACCTGTTTAAAGGTCTTACTCACATCGGCTACGGAGAGCGTGATCACACAGTCGTCTGGAACAGCTGATGCTCTCATGCATGCCTCAGTGTTGCTTGCCTCGAAGCGAGCATAGAATTGATTTAGCTCGTCTGGTAGGCTCGTGTCACTGGGCAGCTCGTGGCTGTGCTTCCCTTTGTAGACTGTAATAGTTTGCAGGCCCTGCCGCATAAGACGAGCGTCGGAGCAGGTGTAGTATGATTCAATCTTAGCCCTGTATTGACGCTTTGCCTGTTTGATGGTTCGTCGCAGGGCATAGCAGGATTTCTTGTAAGCTTCCGGGTTAGAGTCCCGCACCTTGAAAGCGGCAGCTCTACCCTTTAGCTCAGTGTGAATGTTGCCTGTAGTCCATGGCTTCTGGTTGGGGTATGTACGTACAGTCACTGTGGGGACGATGTCCTCGATGCACTTATTGATAAGCCAGTGACTGATGTGGTGTACTCCTCAATGCCATCAGAAGAATCCCGGAACATGTTCCAGTCTTTAATTTTTGCTTGTAAGCAGAAATCAGGAGGATAGAGTTGTGGTCGGATTTACCAAACTGGAGTTGGTCTAGGGTAATAGGTAGGGTGGAGGTGATATGATCATTGACTAGTCTCTCAAAGCACTTCATGATGACAGAAGTGAGTGCTACGGGGCGATAGTCATTTAGTTCAGTTACCTTAGCTTTCTTGGGAACAGGAACAATGGTGGCCCTCTTGAAGCATGTGGGAACAGCAGACTGGGATAGGGATTGATTGAATATGTCCGTAAACACACCAGCCAGCTGGTCTACGCATGCTCCAAGGACGCGGGGGTTAACACATGTAAATGTTTTACTCACGTTGGCCACGGTGAAGGAGAGCCCACAGTCTTTGGTAGTGGGCCGTGTCGGTGGCACTGTATTGTCCTCAAAGCTTGCAAAGAAGTTGTTTAATTTGTCGGGGAGCAAGATGTCGATGTCCGCGACAGGGCTGGTTTTCTTTTTGTAATCCTTGATTGTCTGTAGACCCTGCCACATACGTCTCGTGTTTGTTTGTATTCGGTCATGTTTCCAGTCACCTTGCCATGATTAAATGCAGTGGTACGTGCTTTCAGTTTTGAGCGAATGCTGCCATCAATCTACGGTTTCTGGTTATGGAAGGTTTTAATAGTCACAGTGGGTACAACATCTCCCATACAGTTCTGTATAAACTCACTCACGAGTCAGCATATACGTCAATGTTATTGTCTGAGGCTACCCAGAACATATCCCAGTCCATGTAATCGAAGCAATCTTGAAGCGTGGAATCCAATTGGTCAGACCAGCATTGGATAGACCTAAGCATGGACGCTTCCTGTTTTAGTTTCTGCCTATAAGAGGGGAGCAACAAGATAGAGTCATGGTCAGATTTGCCAAAAGGAGGGAGCGATGTATGCATCGCGGAAGTTAGAGTAGCAGTGGTCGAGTGTGTTACTCACTTGTGTACTGCAATCGATATGCTGATAGAATTTAGGTAGCCTTGTTCTCAGATTAGCTTTGTTAAAATCCTCAGCTACAATAAATGCAGCCTCAGGATAAATGGTTTCCAGTTTGCATAAAGTCCAGTGAAGTTCCTTCATGGCCGTCTTGGTATCCGCTTGCGGTGGGATATACATGGCTGTGACGATAACCAAGGAGAGATCTCATTTGTTTGTGAGGAATTATAGGTTAGCTGAAAAGAAGGACATGAGTTCTTGTATGTTGTTACAATTAAACCATGAGTCATTAATCATACACCCCCGCCCTTCTTCTTACCAGAGAGATGTTTGTTCCTGTCGGTGCGATGCACTGAAAATCCTGTTGGCTGTACGGACTCCGACAGCATGTCCCCAGCTAGCCATGTCTCCGTGAAACAGAGTATGTTACAATCCCAGATATCTCTTTGCCCAAATTTCGTTGACTTTGTTAACTAGGGACTGGACAGTAGCGAGTAATATACTCGGAAGCGGTGGGTGGTTGGCGAGCATCCGAAGCCTTACTAGAAGACACTCCGGCACCCTCTCCTCCGACGGTGTTGTTTTGGGTCAGCCTCTGGAATCAGTTAAAATGTCCTGGGAGGTGCAGACAAGGGATCCGCTTTGGGAAAGTGATATTCCGAGTCATAATGCTGGTTGTGCTGGTAAGTTGACATCTCTCTGATATCCAATAGTTCTTCAAGGCTGTATGTAATAACACTTAAGGTTTTCTGGGCTAACAATGTAAGAAATAATACATAAAAAAACAAAATACTGCACAGTTTCCTAAGGACTTGAAGCGAAGCTGCCATCTCTATCGGCGCCATCTTTGTCGGGGCTATCTGAGAAGCATACAGGCAAGGTTCAGCATGCATGCTGTAGTCTAGATTTAGTTTTTCAGTCATTTGGTTGAACAAGACATGAAGACCACATATTAATGGCCTTCAAACTATTTCTTTTTTTTATTTCACCTAGATAGATTGCCACATTTACATTAGATGATATTTGTTATTTCACTGTGATGAGAACAGAGATGATATCTATGAACATGGTCAACCAAAACATCTTCTTAAGGTGACATCTTCTTATGCTTACTCCACCATCCCCTTCTCTACAAGGGAGCGTTGTACCTGTAGGAGTAGCCCTGGTATCTAGCCATCTCTCTCTACAAATCAAATGAAGCCAAAATCATATCAAACATAATTCCAGACACGTTTCAAAATTCCAATCAACTATCTTGTCTCTTATCAGCATGTATCAACTAGTAAGGGAGAAAAAGGCATCTGACAGGGGTCCTGTTGCAAATTCTTGGCCTTGAGTACAGTCCTGCTAAATTCCATCACAAGCCCTTCCTGCCACATCCTGCTCTGTGCAGCCACACATATCCTTTGGTCTCACCCTCTCCCAAGACCTTGTACGGGAAAAAGCCTTTGTCTTGACTTGTTCATACCAGTCATAGGGGGGAGATATGTGATATTCGGAGAAAGAAAACGAAATATTTTGGCAGATAATTAGGTGACCTATTTCCCTTTGTGTGCAGGGCATGCATGCTGAACCTTGCCTGCCTGTTTCTCAGATGTAGGCAAAACATTGCATCAATGCTCAATTACTGTTCCTAATGATGCAAATAATGGTGCACCAGTGATGGTCTAATTATATTGCATTCAAAAACTCCAATCATAATATACAGTGCCTTCAGAAAGTATTCATACCCCTATTTACGCACACATCACAAGCACATAGAGGATACTGCCTATATACATGGACTTGAAATCACTGGCCACTTTAATAAATGGAACACTAGTCACTTTAATAATGTCTACATATCTTGCATTACCCATCTCATATGTATATACTGAATCCTATACTATTCTACTGTATCTTATTCTATGCCACTTTGACACTGCTCATCCATATATTTATATATTCTTAATTTCATTCCTTTACTTAGATTTGTGTGTATTGGGTATATGTTGTGTAATTGTTAGATATTACTTGTTAGATATTACTGAACTGTCGGAGCTAGAAGCACAAGCATTTCGCTACACCCGCAATAAAATCTGCTAAACACATGTGACCAATAACAATTGATTTGATTTGATTATTCCACATTTTGTTGTGTTACTTAAATTCAAAATGGATTAAATATATTTTTTTACCCATCTACTCACAATACCCCATAATGACAATATGAAAACATGACTACGATGTTGTTGATCCATCCTCAGTTTTCTCCTTTCAAATCAAATCAAACTTTATTTGTCACATGTGTAGACCTTACCGTGAAATACTTACTTACAAGCCCTTAACCAACCGTGCAGTTCAAGAAGAGTTAAGAAAATATTTACCAAATTAACTAAAGAAAAAAAAAAGAAAAAAAAGTAACACAATAGCATAACAATAACGAGGCTATGTACAGGGGGTACCGATACCGAGTCAGTGTGCGGAGGTACAGATGTTGAGGAAATTTTACATGTAGGTAGGGGTGAAGTGACTATGCATAGATAATAAACAGCTAGTCGCAGCACAGAGTACAAAACAAATGGAGGGGGTTGGGGGGTCAATGTAAATAGTCCAGTGGTCATTTGATTAATTGTTCAGCAGTCTTATGGCTTGAGGGTAGAAGCTGTTAAGGTAGACTTGGCGCTCTGGTACCGCTTGCTGTGCGGTAGCAGAGAAAACAGTCTATGAATTGGGTGACTGTGGCTTTCCTCTGACAACCTATTATATAGTTCCTGGATGGCAGAAAGCTTGGCCGAGCAGTTGCCATACCAGGCAGAAATGCAACCGGTCAGAATGCTCTCGATGAGGCAGCTGTATAACTTTTTGAGGATCTAAGGACCCATGCCAAATCTTTTCAGTCTCCTGAGGGGGAATAGGTTTTGTCGTGCCCTCTTCACGACTGTCTTGGTGTGCTTGGACCATGATAGTTTGTTGGTGATGTGGACACCAAGGAACTTAACTCTCGACCCGCTCCACTACAGCCCTGTCGATGTTAATGTGGGCCTGTTTGGCCCACCTTTTCCTGTTGTCCACTATCAGCTCCTTTGTCTTGCTCACATTGAGGGAGAGGTTGTTGTCCTGGCACAACACTCCCAGTTCTCTGACCTCCTCCCTATAGGCTGTCTCATCGTTGTCAGAGATCAGGCCTACCACTGTTGTGTCGTCAGCAAACTTAACCATGGTGTGGAGTCGTGTTCGGCCATGCAGTCGTGGATGAACAGGGAGTACAGGAGGGGACTAAGTACACTGAGGGGCCCCAGTGTTGAGGATCAGCGTGGCAGACATGTTGTTGCATAGCCTTACCACCAGATGGCGGCCCGTCAGGAAGTCCAGGATCCAGTTGCAGAGACAGATGTTTAGTCCCAGGGTCCTTAGCTTAGTTATGAGCTTCGTGGGCACTATGGTGTTGAACGTTGAGCTGTAGTCAATGAACAGCATTCTCGTATAGGTGTTCCTTTTATCTAGGTGGGAAAGGGCAGTGTGGAGTACAATTGAGATAGCATCATCTGTGTTTCTGTTGGGGCGGTATGCAAATTGGAGTGGGTCTAGAGTTTCCGGGAGGATGCTGTTGATGTGAGCCATGACCAGCCTTTCAAAGCACTTCATCGCTACCGATGTGAGTGCTACGGGGCAGTAATCATTTAGGCAGGTTACCTTCGCTTCCTTGGGCACAGGGACTATGGTGGTCTGCTTGAAACATGTAGGTATTACAGACTTGGTCAGAGAGAGGTTGAAAATGTCAGTGAAGACACTGCCAGTTGGTCCGCACATGCTTTGAATATACGCCCTGGTAATCCGTCTGGCCCCGTGGCTTTGTGAATGGTGACCTGTTTAAAGGTCACAGAGAGAGCGTTATCACACAGTAATCTAGAACATCTGGTGCTCTCATGCACGCTTCAGTGTTGCTTGCCTCGAAGCGAGCATAAAAGGCATTTAGCTCGTCTGGTAGGCTTGTGTCACTGGGCAGCTCGCATCTGGGTTTCCCTTTGTAGTCCATAATAGTTTTCAAGCCCTGCCACATCCGACGAGCGGCAGCGGCTGTAGTAGCGGCTGTAGTAGGATTCAATCATTATCCTGTATTTACGCTTTGCTTGTTTGATAGTTCATCTGAGGGCATACCGGGATTTCTTATAAGCGTCCGGATTAGTGTCCCGCTCCTTGAAAGCGGCAGCTCTAGCCTTTAGTTCGATGTGGATGTTGCCTGTAATATATGGCTTCTGGTTGGGATATGTACGAACGGTCACTGTGGGGTCGACGTTGTCAATGCACTTACTGATGAAGCCGATGACTGAGGTGGTATTCTCCTTAATCCCGGAACATATTCCAGTCTATGCTAGCAAAACAGACCTGTAGCGTAGCATCCGAGTCATCTGACCACTTCCGTATTGAGCGAGTCATTGGTACTTCCTGCTTTAGTTTTTGCCTGTAAGCAGGAATCAGGAGGATAGAATTATGGTCAGATTTGCCAAATGGAGGGCGGGGAAGAGCTTTGTATGCATCTCTCTGTGTGGATTGAAGGTGGTCCAGAGTTTTCTTCCCTCTGGTTGCACATGTGACATGCTGGTAAAAATTTGGTAAAACTGGTTTGGTTTGAACTTGTTATCAGTATAAAAGACACCTGTCCACAACCTCAAACAGTCACACTCCAAACTCCACTATGGCCAAGACCAAAGAGCTGTCAAAGGACACCAGAAACAAAATTGTAGACCTGCACCAGGTTGGGAAGACTGAATCTGCAATAGGTAAGCAGCTTGGTTTGAAGAAATCAACTGTGGGAGCAATTATTAGGAAATGGAAGACATACAAGACCACTGATAATCTTCCTCGATCTGGGGCTCCACGCAAGATCTCACCCAGTGGGGTCAAAATGATCACAAGAACGGTGAGCAAAAATCCCAGAACCACACGGGGGGACCTAGTGAATGACCTGCAGAGAGCTGGGACCAAAGTAACAAAGCCTACCATCAGTAACACACTACGCCGCCAGGGACTCAAATCCTGCAGTGCCAGACGTGTCCCCTGCTTAAGCCAGTACATGTTCAGGCCCGTCTGAAGTTTGCTAGAGAGCATTTGGATGATCCAGATGAGGATTGGGAGAATGTCATATGGTCAGATGAAACCAAAATAGAACTTTTTGGTAAAACCTCAACTCGTCGTGTTTGGAGGACAAAGAATGCTGAGTTGCATCCAAAGAACACCATACCTACTGTGAAGCATGGTGGTGGAAACATCATGCTTTGTGGCTGTTTTTCTGCAAAGGGACCAGGACGACTGATCCGTGTAAAGGAAAGAATGAATGGGGCCATGTATTGTGAGATTTTGAGTGAAAACCTCCTTCCATCAGCAAGGGCATTGAAGATGAAACGTGGCTGGGTCTTTCAGCATGACAATGATCCCAAACACACCGCCCGGGCAACGAAGGAGTGGCTTCAGAAGAAGCATTTCAAGGTCCTGGAGTGGCCTAGCCAGTCTCCAGATCTCAACCCCATAGAAAATCTTTGGAGGGAGTTGAAAGTCCGTGTTGCCCAGCGACAGCCCCAAAACATCACTGCTCTAGAGGAGATCTGCATGGAGGAATGGGCCAAAATACCAGCAACAGTGTGTGAAAACCTTGTGAAGACTTACAGAAAACGTTTGACCTCTGTCATTGCCAACAAAGGGTATATAACAAAGTATTGAGATAAACTTTTGTTATTGACCAAATACTTATTTTCCACCATAATTTGCAAATAAATAAATTAAAAATCCTACAATGTGATTTTCTGGATTTCTTTTTCTCATTTCGTCTGTCATAGTTGAAGTGTACCTATGATGAAAATTACAGGCCTCTCTCATCTTTTTAAGTTGGAGAACTTGCACAATTGGTGGCTGACTAAATACTTTTTTGCCCCACTGTAGATGAAAACTCTCTTGGTAGATAGTGTGGTCTACAGCTTATCATATGGTACTCTACCTCAGGCGAGCAATACCTCGAGACTTCTTTAATATTAGACATCGCGCACCAGCTTGTTATTGACAAAAAGACACACACCTCCACCCCTTATCTTACCAGACGTAGCTTTTTCTCTGTTCTGCCAGTGCATGGAAAAACCCGCCAGCTCTATATTATCCGTGTTGTCGTTCAGCCACGACTCGGTGAAACATAAGATGTTACAGTTTTTATTGTCCCGTTGGTAGGATAATCTTAATCGTAGGTCATCAATTTTATTTTCCAATGATTGCATTTTAGCAAGGAGAACGGATGGCAGTGGGAGTTTACTCACTTGCCTACGGATTCTCCGAAAGCAGCCCGATCTGCGTCCTCTTTTCATCCATCTTTTCTTCACGCAAATTACTGGGATTTGGGCCTGTTTCCGGGAAAGCAGTATATCCTTCTCGTCGGACTCGTTAAAGGAAAAAGCTTCTTCAAGTTCGTGGTGAGTAATCGCTGAAGTTATTTTCGGTTAGAAGAGACAGTAGCAGCAACATTATGTGCAAAATAAGTAAAAAAATAAATTACAAACAACGCAAAAGAGCATGTAAAACGTCAGCAATCCTCTTCGGCGCCACTAACTGTAACTGTTTTAGAATCACCATTGACCTCATGGTGAAATCCCTCCGCAGTTTCCTTCCTCTCTGGCAACTGAGTTAGGAAGGACGCCTGTTTCTTTGTAGTGACTGGCTGTATTAATACATCACCAACGTGTAATTAATAACTTCACCATGCTCCAAGAGATATTCAGCATTTGCCCTTCTTTGTGGCGCATTGAAAAACCTCTCTGGTCTTTGTGGCAGAATCTATGTTTGAAATTCACTGCTCGACTGAGGGACCTTGCGGATAAATGTATGTTTGGGGTAAAGAGATGAGGTAGACATTCAAAAATCATGTTATCCACTATTATTTAACACGGAATGACACAACTACTCATTCAAGGGTGTTTCTTTATTTTTATTATTTTCTACATTGTAGAATAATAGTGAAGGCTTCAAAACGTTGAAATAACACATTTGGAATCATGTAGTAACCAAAAAAGTGTTAAACAAATCAAAATATTTTTTAGATTTTAGATTCTTCAAAGTAGCCACCCTTTGCCTTGATGACAGCTTTCCACACTCTTGGCATTCTTGGGCATGATGCTACAAGCTTGGCACGTCTGTATTTGGGAGTTTCTCCCATTATTCTCTGCAGGTTGGATGGGGAGCGTTGCTATACAGCTATATTCAGGTCTCTCCAGAGATGTTCTATCGGGTTCATTTCCTGGCTCTGGCTGGGCCACTCAAGGACATTCAGAGAGTTGTCCAGAAGCCACTCCTGTGTTGTCTTGGCTGTGTGCTTAGGGTTGTTGTCCTGATGGAAGGTGAACTTTCGCCCTAGTCTGAGGTCCCGAGCGCTCTAGAGCATGTTTTCATCAAGGATCTCTTCATACTTCGCTCTGTTCATCTTTCCCTCGATCCTTACTAGTCTCCCAGTCTCTGCCGCTGAAAAAATCCCCACAGCATGATTCTGCCACCACCATGCTTCACAGTAGAGATGGTGCCAGGTTTCCTCCAGACATGACGCTTGGCAATCAGGCCAAAGAGTTCAATCTTTGTTTCATCAGACCAGAGAATCTTGTTTCTCATGGTCTGAGAGTATTTAGGTGCCTTTTGGCAAACTCTAAGCGGGCTGTCATGTGTCTTTTACTGAGGAGTGGCTTCTGTCTGGCCACTCAACCACAAAGGCCTGATTGGTGGAGTGCTGCAGAGATGGTTCTCCCATCTCCACAGAGCAACTCTAGACCTCTGTCAGAGTGACCATCGGGTTCTTGGTAACTTCCCTGACCAAGGCCCTTCTCGTCAGATTGCTCAGTTTGGCCAGGCGGCCAGCTCTAGGACGAGTCTTGGTGGTTCCAAACTTCTTCCATTGAAGAATGATGGGGGCTACTATGTTCTTGGGGACCTTCAATGCTGCAGAAATCCTGTCTCGGAGCTCCATGGACAATTCCTTTGACCTCATGGCTTGGTTTTTGCTCTGACATTTTGCTCTGACGTGGGACCTTACATAGACAGTTGTGTGCATTTCCAAATCATGTCTAATCAATTTAATTTGACAGAAGTGGACTCCAATCAAATCGAGTCTCATAGCAAAGGGTCTGAATACTTATGTAAATAAGGTATCTGTTTTTTTTATATAAATATACATTTGCAAACATTTCTAAAAACCTGTTTTTGCTTTGTCATTATGGGGTATTGTGTGAGATTTCTGAGGAACATATGTTATTTAATCAATTTTAGAATAAGGCTGTATTGTAAAAAAATGTGTGAAAAGTCAAGGGGTCTGAATACTTTCCCGAAGGTATTGTATATCATAGGCTACAGTAGGCTACTAAATAACATTTCCAGTGGCACACTGACTCACCTAATTATAAAGATGAAGCCATAGGCTACTCACTGTGATGGCCGATGAGCTTGTCTTGTCAATAGCCTATCTCAAGATGAGCTACTTTGAAAAACAGTGCTGCTCTTAGCTACAAATTGGGGAGTTGTTGAGAAAAAAAATGATTGGTTCTACAGACAGATTAGTCTTCTCTTTTCTGCAGTAGGCATTTGCTTTCCAAACTGTGTGTTGAACTACAATTGAATTTTGAAATCTGCAAAAGGCAAACTGCCAGCTGTAACCAACCATAGAAATATAACCCATAGATGGCAGTTCCCATTCAAGTCAGGACTGGCATTCATTGGTAGTGTACCCATGAGTTTAACAGTTGCCAAGGTAAGAGGTTACAAAACCCTTCTATGGAGTATACAGTGGGGAGAACAAGTATTTGATACACTGCCGATTTTGCAGGTTTTCCTACTTACAAAGCATGTAGAGGTCTGTAATTTGTATCATATGTACACTTGGGGCTACAGGACAATAGGCAAGCAGCTTGGTGAGAAGGCAACAACTGTTGGCGCAATTATTAGAAAATGGAAGAAGTTCAAGATGACGGTCAATCTCCCTCGGTCTGGGGCACCATGCAAGATCTCACCTCGTGGGGCATCAATGATCATGAGGAAGGTGAGGGATCATCCCAGAACTACACGGCAGGACCTGGTCAATGACCTGAAGAGAGCTGGGACCACAGTCTCAAAGAAAACCATTAGTAACACATTACGCCGTCATGGATTAAAATCCCCCTGCTCAAGCCAGCGCATGTCCAGGCCCGTCTGAAGTTTGCCAATGACCATCTGGATGATCCAGAGGAGGAATGGGAGAAGGTCATGTGGTCTGATGAGACAAAAATAGAGCTTTTTGGTCTAAACTCCACTCACCGTGTTTGGAGGAAGAAGAAGGATGAGTACAACCCCAAGAACACCATCCCAACCGTGAAGCATGGAGGTGGAAACATCATTCTTTGGGGATGCTTTTTTGCAAAGGGGACAGGACGACTTCACCGTATTGAGGGGAGGATGGATGGGGCCATGTATCGCGAGATCTTGGCCAACAACCTCCTTCCCTCAGTAAGAGCATTGTGTCGTGGCTGGGTCTTCCAGCATGACAATGACTCGAAACACACAGCCAGGGCAACTAAGGAGTGGCTCCGTAAGAAGCATCTCAAGGTCCTGGAGTGGCCTAGCCAGTCTCCAGACCTGAACCCAATAGAAAATCTTTAGAGAGAGCTGAAAGTCCGCATTGCCCAGCGACAGCCCCGAAACCTGAAGGATCTGGAGAAGGTCTGTATGGAGGAGTGGGCCAAAATCCCTGCTGCAGTGTGTGAAAACCTGGTCAAGAACTACAGGAAATGTATGATCTCTGTAATTGCAAACAAAGGTTTCTGTACCAAATATTAAGTTCTGCTTTTCTGATGTATCAAATACTTATGTCATGCAATAAAATGCATCATACAATGTGATTTTCTGGATTTTTGTTTTAGATTCCGTCACTCACAGTTGAAGAGTACCTATGATAACAATTACAGACTTCTGCATGCTTTGTAAGTGGGAAAACCTGCAAAATCGGCAGTGTATCAAATACTTGTTCTCCCCACTGTATGTCTATGGCCACAATGCAACAAGCTCTAGACTATAAGTAGACAAGATTTGGCACGCATGCTACCCAAACTGTGGCCTTCCCGACTGTAGGCATACCGGTAATTGCCAAAAAACATGAAAAACTTGAGTAAACAAGGGATACAAAGTATATGTTATGGTGTGGGGTGCATTTTGCTGGAATGGTTTAAATCCACTTGTAGAATCTATGCCAGGGTGCATTGAATCTGTTCTGGCTGCTCGTGGTGGCACAACACCCTGAAACACTTTACGTTGGTGTTTCCTTAGTTTTGGCAGATAGACTATCCATTTGTGCTTGTGATAAAAACGTAATCCACAGAAAGTTTTTTGAAACTGTTGATCCTCTTTGGCTAAATTATGCTTTCTGGTGTATTCTGAACATTGAGAGCAGGCTCCTGTGGTTGGATAAATTATAATAAAAAACATGACTTAATAAAAAAAATGCCCCTAATGGGCTTGGGCCCAGCCACTGACTCACACAATTTACCAGTCACATTTATTTATTATGCAGTTCATTAAAAAATAAATAATAATCAGTTACACAATCAAGGCAGAGCCCCCCCAGTTACCCACATGGGCCCCCTACCTTTCCTTCTATCTGATAATTAGCAGAGCGGCAGCAGCAGGCTGTCTACGCTCATTGAGTGCGGGCTCCTGAGTTTTACTGTGGTTGGCGGTTGCAGTAAAAAAAATATATAAATTATATACTACATATAATATACACAGAGTATACCAAACATTAGGAACACCTTCCTAATATTGAGTTGCACCACCCCCTTTTGCCCTCAGAACAGCATCAATTCGTTGGGTATGGACTCTACATTGGTGTCGAAAGCGTTCCACAGGGATGCTTCCAAAAGTTGTGTCAAGTTGGTTGGATGCCCTTTGCGTGGTGGACGATTCTTGATACACACGGGACACTGTTGAACTTGAAAAACCCAGCAGCATTGCAGTTCTTGAAACACTCAAACCGGTGTTCCTGGCACCTTATACCATACCCTGTTCAAAGGCACTTAAATATTTTGTATTGCCTATTCACCCTCTGAATGGCACACATACACAATCCATGTCTCAGTTGGAGTTAACAAGTGACATCAATAAGGGATCATAGCTTTCACCTGGTCAGTCTATGTCATGGAAAGAGCCGTGCTGGCATGTGATATTTATGAGCGGCTGGCCTGGTGCTCCAGTTGGCATGAGAGATGTTGGAAGTGCTTGACCACCAAGTATTCCTCTTTAAGTATGTAAAAAAATTCAACTGTATCTTGTGTTCTCCCCTTTGGTTAGCTTCACTTACTTTTTACTCTCTATTAAAAGTTGGTGTGGGTTTTTATTTTGGTTAGCCTTTTCTGGGGCAAATTTAGTGGGAACTCATGGTGGGGGTCTATGGCTGTGTTTAGACTGGAAAACTCAGAAACAATCTGATGTAATTGGTATCAGAATTGAGCTCCCTGTGTAAACATTGCCTTTAAGGGCCCAGTTTCTTGTTGCTAGGCAACTTTCAGTGGACACGCCCATGAGTGTCTTTCAGAACCGGTCCCTAAACCCACTTGTTTCGCTTTGGTGCTTGTCTGTGCTTCATGTGTACCCTTTTTTTGTGAACGACAACGTTATGGGTTTGTCTTAGTGGGAACGTAATGGTATGTCATAACTATCTTCAAAGCTGGTTGAACTGACGTCATGACAATCAGTTTACAACCGATTATCTGGTCGTAATGACGTCATTTGAATAACACACAGAATGAATAACACACAGAATGTAATGCCTGATGTTAAAAGCAAATATTTCCAATCCCTATTAAGCTGTCTTGTTTAAAGACATGCCAAGAATCCAACATTAATAAGGCTTTATAGAGAAGAGAAGTCCGTGTTCGAAAGATGCAGGGGGCAAGCTAATCCACTCTCTTGTTTCAGGGAACAAAGTTTAAAACTTTGAAAACTAAGGATGAGGAAGCAGTTTAAAAGTTCCTTGGGAAAAACAGTATCCATCATGCTGTGTAGTTGCAAGAAAGAAGTACTCACTACAAAGTGGAAATAATGAGGCATATTTTCCATTGCGTAATTGTGCCTGACTTTTTAAATAACTGAAGCGCAAAATGAGGGTTATAATTGGTTTTAGTGTTCCCCTTGTCTTGTCTTCTCCTCTCTGTGCTGACGGACAGTGTGTTGTGGCTGGGTTTACAACAGAGGTAGGAACAATGGATTAGTGTCTGTGCTCTTCTACTCACGTTTTACTGTCTAAATGTAGTTTCTTTTTAAACAGTGTCATGCATGCATGAGTGTGTTTCACATGATTTTATGCAGACGTGACTGATAAAAGCAATGAATTTTATAGAGATTTGGTAGAATTAAATGAAATAGTATTTATCTTCTGAGAAGTCTAAATATTTTGGATGTATGTAATCCTTTTTTATAGATTCTATTGTATTTTGTGATGGATTCTGTAATCTTCTTTGTAAATTTATATCATGGACAAGGCCTCAAATCTATGCCAGCTTTACACTGCCCACACAGTTGTATATTGGAGAGAACCTTCCCTTTAAAATAACTCGGTGACAATGCAGTAGAGCTGTTCCATATTGTGTTATTGACTGTAAGCTTGTTTATTCCATGTGTAACTCTGTGTTGTTGTTTGTGTCGCACTGCTTTACTATATCTTGGCCAGGTCGCAGTTGTAAATGAGAACTTGTTCTCAACTAGCCTACCTGGTTAAATAAAGGTGAAAATAAAAAAAATAAAAAGAATGTCACCCATGCAACGTTATTTAAACATTAATTAAGTCTCCTAAAATATCTGTCATTGACAATGCAAGCAGCTATCGCACGCAACCATGCAATCTGCAAACATAACTATAACCAATGTTGAGGGTTGTGGTAGCGCCTGAGGCAGTGGTAGCAACCCCAGAGCCAGGTAACACCATACGCATTCTGGTCTTTACAGCCTTATTCATCCCAGAGAACATTGTGCTTTCTGCTTTGCTAGTGAAGCAGCCAGTATGTTCTGTACTGGACTGTCGAAGTGGATTGTTCAAGCTACAGTGAGGGAAAAAAGTATTTGATCCCCTGCTGATTTTGTACGTTTGCCCACTGACAAAGAAATGATCCATCTATAATTTTAATGGTAGGTTTATTTGAACAGTGAGAGACAGAATAACAACAAAGGAATCCAGAAAAACGCATGTGAAAAATGTTATAAATGGAATTGTATCTTAATGAGGGAAATAAGTATTTGACCCCTCTGCAAAACATGACTTAGTACTTGATGGCAAAACTCTGTGTTGGCAATCACAGAGGTCAGACATTTCTTGTAGTTGGCCACCAAGTTAACACACATCTCAGGAGGGATTTTGTCCCACTCCTCTTTGTAGATCTTCTCCAAGTCATTAAGGTTTCGAGGCTGACGTTTGGCAACTCGAACCTTCAGCTCCCTCCACAGATGTTCTATGGGATTAAGGTCTGGAGACTGGCTAGGCCACTCCAGGACCTTAATGTGCTTCTTCTTGAGCCACTCCTTTGTTGCCTTGGCCGTGTGTTTTGGATCATTGTCATGCTGGAATACCCATCCACGACCCATTTTCAACCCTCTCTTCTCACCCAAGATTTGATGGTACAAGGCCCCGTCCATCGTCCCTTTGATGCGGTGAAGTTGTCCTGTCCCCTTAGCAGAAAAACACCCCCAAAGCATAATGTTTCCACCTCCATGTTTGACGGTGGGGATGGTGTTCTTGGGGTCATAGGCAGCATTCCTCCTCCTCCAAACACGGAGAGGTGAGTTGATGCCAAAGAGCTCCATTTTGGTCTCATCTGATCACAACACTTTCACCCAGATTGCCAATGAACATCTGAATGATTCAAATCAAATCAAATGTTATTTGTCACATACACATGGTTAGCAGATGTTAATGCGAGTGTAGCGAAATGCTTGTGCTTCTAGTTCCGACCATGCAGTAGTATCTAACAAGTAATCTAACAAATTCACAACAACTACCTTATACACACAAGAGTAAAGGAATGAATACGAGTATGTACATATAAATATATGGATGAGCGATGGCTGACCGGCGTAGGCAAGATGCAGTAGATGGTATGGAGTACAGTATATACATATGAGATGAATAATGTAGGATATGTAAACATTATATAAATGGCATAATTTAAAGTGGCTAGTGATACATTTATTTCATCCAATTATAATTATTAAAGTGGCTAGAGATTTGAGTCGATGGCCGAACGGCATAGGCAAGATTCAGTAGTTGGTTTAGAGTACAGTGTATACATTTGATATGAGTAATGTCGAATATGTAAACATTATATACAAGATTGTTAAAAGTGGCTAGTGATACATTTGTTACATCCAATTCCTATTTTTAAAGTGGCTAGAGGTTTAAGTCAGTATGTTGGCAGCAGCCACTCAATGTTAGTGATGGCTGTTTAACAGTCTGATGGCCTTGAGGTAGAAGCTGTTTTTCAGTCTCTCGGCCCCAGCTTTGATGCACCTGTACTGACCTCGCCTTCTGGATGATAGCGCGGTGAACAGGCAGTGGCTCGGGTGGTTGTTGTCCTTGATGATCTTTTTGGCATTCCTGTGACATCGGGTGGTGTAGGTGTCCTGAAGGGCAGGTAGTTTACCCCCGGTGATGCATTGTGCAGTCCTTACTACCCTCTGGAGAGCCTTACGGTTGTGGGCGGAGCAGTTGCCGTACCAGGCGGTGATACAGCCCAACAGGATGCTCTCGATTGTGCATCTGTAGAAGTTTGTGTGTGAGTGATTTTGGTGACAAGCCAAATTTCTTCAGCCTCCTGAGGTTGAAGAGGTGCTGTTGCGCCTTCTTCACCACGCTGTCTGTGTGGGTGGACCAATTCAGTTTGTCCGTGATGTGTACGCAGAGGAACTTAAAACTTTCCACCTTCTCCATTACTGTCCCGTCGATGTGGATGCGGGGTGCTCCCTCTCCTGTTTCCTGAAGTCCACGATCATCTCCTTTGTTTTGTTGACATTGAGTGAGAGGTTATTTTCCTGACACCACACGCCGAGGGCCCTCACCTCCTCCCTGTAGGCCGTCTCGTCGTTGTTGGTAATCAAGCCTACCACTGTAGTGTCGTCTGCAAACTTGATGATTGAGTTGGAGGCGTGCATGGCCACGCAGTCTTGGGTGAACAGGGAGTACAGGAGAGGGCTGAGAACGCACCCTTGTGGGGCCCCAGTATTGAGGATCAGCGGGGTGGAGATATTGTTTCCTACACTCACCCCCTGGGGCCGGCCCGTCAGGAAGTCCAGGACCCATTTGCACAGGGCTGGGTCGAGACCTAGGGTCTCGAGCTTAATGACGAGCTTGGAGGGAACTATGGTGTTAAATGCTGAGCTGTAGTCGATAAACAGCATTCTAACATAAGTATTCCTCTTGTCCAGATGGGTTAGGGCATTATGCAGTGTGATTGCGATTGCGTCGTCTGTGGACCTATTGGGATGGTAAGCAAATTGGAGTGGGTCCAGGGTGTCTGGCAGGATGGAGGTGATATGATCCTTGACTAGTCTCTCAAAGCACTTCATGATGACGGAAGTGAGTGCTACGGGGCGATAGTCATTTAGCTCAGTTATCTTAGCTTTCTTGGGAACAGGAACAATGGTGGCCCTCTTGAAGCATGTGGGAACAGCAGACTGGGATAGGGACTGATTGAATATGTCCGTAAACACACCAGCCAGCTGGTCTGCGCATGCTCTGAGGACACGGCCAGGGATGCCATCTGGGCCAGCAGCCTTGCGAGGGTTAACACATTTAAATGTTTTCCTCGCGTTGGCTGTGGTGAAGGTGAGCCCGCAGGTTTTGGTAGCGGGCCGTGTCATTGGCACTGTATTATCCTCAAAGCGAGCAAAGAAGTTGTTTAGTTTGTCTGGGAGTGGTCTGCGACGGGGCTGGTTTTCTTTTTGTAGTCCGTGATTGACTGTAGACCCTGCCACACTGGTTAAAAGCAGTAGACCCTAGCCTGGTTAAAAGCAGTGGTTCGAGCTTTCAGTTTTGCACGAATGCTGCCATCAGTCCACGGTTTCTGGTTGGGGAAGGTTTTAATAGTTGCTATGGGTACAACATCACCAATGCACTTGCTAATAACCTCGCTCACCAAATCTGCGTATACATCAATGTTGTTGTCCGACGCTATGCGGAACATATCCCAGTCCTTGTGCTCGAAGCAATCTTGCAGCATGGAATCAGATTGGTCGGACCAGCGTTGAACAGACCTGAGAATGGGCGTTTCCTGTTTTAGTTTCTGTTTGTAGGCTGGGAGCAACAAAATGGAGTTGTGGTCAGACTTGCCGAAAGAGGGTGGAGAATAGCCTTGTATGCATCACGGAAGTTGGAATAACAATGATCCAGGATTTTACCAACCCGGGTGGCACAATCGATATGCTGGTAAAATTTTGGGAGCCTTGTTTTCAAATTAGCCTTATTAAAATCCCCAGCCACAATAAATGCAGCCTCAGGATATGTGGTTTCCAATTTAGTCCAATGAATCCAATTAATTTCTTTCAGTGCCGTCGATGTGTCAGCTTGAGGGGGGATATACGCGGCTGTGATTATAATCGAGGAGAATTCTCTTGGTAGATAATGCGGTCGGCATTTGATTGTAAGGAATTCTATGTCAGGTGAACAAAAGGACTTGAGTTCCTGTATGTTGTTATGATCACAGAGGACAACTTCAGACGGGCATGTATATGTGCTTTTTTGAGCAGGGGGACCTTGCGGGCACTGCAGGATTTCAGTCCTTCACGGCATGGTGTGTTACCAATTGTTTTCTTGGTGACTATGGTCCCAGCTGCCATGAGATCATTGACAAGATCCTCCCGTGTAGTTCTGGGCTGATTCCTCACCGTTCTCATGATCATTGCAACTCCACGAGGTGAGATCTTGCATGGAGCCCCAGGCCGAGGGAGATTGACAGTTCTTTTGTGTTTCTTCCATTTGCGAATAATCACACCAACTGTTGTCACCTTCTCACCAAGCTGCTTGGCGATGGTCTTGTAGCCCATTCCAGCCTTGTGTAGGTCTACAATCTTGTCACTGACATCATTGGAGAGCTCTTTGGTCTTGTCCATGGTGGAGAGTTTGGAATCTGATTGATTGATTGCTTCTGTGGACAGGTGTCTTTTATACAGGTAACAAGCTGAGATTAGGAGCACTCCCTTTAAGAGTGTGCTCCTAATCTCAGCTCGTTACCTGTATAAAAGAAACCAGGGAGCCAGAAATCTTTCTGATTGAGAGGGGGTCAAATACTTATTTCCCTCATTAAAATGCAATTCCATTTATAAAATTTTTCACATGCATTTTTCTTGATTTTTTGGTTGTTATTCTGTCTCTGTTCAAATAAACCTACCATTAAAATTATAGACTGATCATTTCTTTGTCAGTGGGCAAACATACAAAATCAGCAGGGGATCAATGCTTTTTTCCCTCACTGTATGTGCATTTCCCTGCTGTCTGCTCCCTGGAGAGATACAATGGCCTGATCATCTAGCATAGTTATGAAAGACTTCGTCTGAAAGACTAACATAAAGTTGCAGTGCTTACTCTTTTATTGAGAGGGCTCTTTCAGATGATCTGCAATTAATTGTGATATTGCAGATTGCAATAACAATAACATTCTTTCCATAAAACATTTAACCCTTGTGTGGTGTTTGGGTCTGTGGGACCCATTTTCAATGTTTACTAAAAGAAAAATGATACAATTAATTATTTTGTTCAACCTGAGACTCATTCATCTTGGCTCATTTTCTGTGAAGAACACATTTTCATTTAGTGCACACTGTGCACCTCACTACACATTTATATTACATATGTGGTGTCCGGGTCCACTGGACCCGAGGGTAATAAAAGTGTGGAAAAGTGTGTGTGTGTGTGTAGGTGAAAACAAGTAAAAATGAAATAAAAAGGTTTGCTGTGTGCCACTCTGTCTTCCTCCAACCTGGGCCTGCTGTTTCAACAATGCACCAAGAACTTGTCTGTCTCCCTGCCTGTCTGCCCGTCTCCCGCTTTTCTCGCACTATTTACCCTTTGTAGTGTGTGAAACTACACAATGTCTTGCGGGAACCTGCACAATGTTATGACAATACATTAATTCGAAACATTACAAAAAATGCAGTATTTTCCCACACCCCAGCCAGGTGCAAATTGGGGACACAACAAATAAATAGCTTGTGTGGCTTCTTACCACAGTCAATCAGTATGGCAAAAATAATCTCTGCTCAGAGGGCCTTAGAAATGTTTTTTTGCAGAGAGAGAAGCTAGTGTGGAAGGAGTGTCTTCCACTTTGGAAGATTAAGAATTTCCCAAATATGAGGATCCTCGGAGTCTGACAGTGAGTTGGAAGCAGAAGATGAGATTGACCCTCAGCCAGCCTCGGGACCAGCCCGTCAGCAGCCAGCCCCAGGACCAGCCCATCAGCAACCAGCTCATCAGCAGCCTGCAGGAGGAGAAATATGGATGTAAAAACATTGTGAAATTGAATGGTCTTCTTGCCCAAGGAATGAGACACCCCGCATGACTGCCAATGTGATAAAGATGCAACCAGGGCCGACGCGGATGGCGGTGCAGGACATAGTCTTCTTTTGAACTTTTCAACCCAGACACCATCCAGAAAATCATTCTGGATGGTGGGAAGGCGTGCTGGAATGGAAGGAGATGGACCAAACTCATTTACATGCATACTTTGTGGTTCTTATCCTTCCTAATATTTTCAGATCCAATGGGGAATCCACAGAATCCCTGTGGGATGCAGAAACTGACAGAGAACTTTTCCATCCAACAATGTCTCTGGAAAACTTCCACATTATTTCCAGGATTAATGCTCTCCGATATCCGAGACACCAGACCAGCTCAGCGGCAGAGAGACAAGCTGGCTGCAATTAAGTCAGTGTGGGACAAGTGGGTGGAACGCCATTCCCCTGTTTTACAACCCTGGACCCAACGTTACTGTTGATGAGCAGCTTATGCCATTTAGGGGCCGCTGCCCCTTCAGGCAGTATATACCGTCTAAACCCCGCAAAATATGGAATGAAGATCTGGACTGCCTGTGATTCTGCTTCATCATATGCGTGGAACTTGCAAGTGTATACGGGGAAGACAGATGGAGGAGCCCCTGAGAAAAACCAAGGGATGTGGGTTTCCCTGGATGTAACACAGGGACTCCGTGGCCACAACATCACATGCAATAACTTTTTTACTTTGCACAAGCTGGGACAGGAGCTCATCAAGAGGAAGCTGACGATGGTAGGAACAGTACGAAAAAACAAGCCAGAGCATCCACCTCAGCTGTCGAATACACGGAACAGGCCTATCAATTCTTCTAAGTTTGTGTTCACGGCCAACACGTCTCTAGTGTGCTACGTGCCAAAGAAAGGCAAAAATGTGGTATTCATGAGTACGCTGCATAGGGATAGGAGAATCAGTGTCCAGGAACATCAAAAAACAGAAATCATAATGGTTTACAATGCCACAAAAGGAGGGGTGGACAATTTAGACAAGCTGGTGACTGGCTACAGCTGCAAAAGAAGAACCCTACGCTGGCCACTTGTGATATTCTTCAACATCTTGAACATCTCGGCGTACAACGCATTTGTCATCTGGATGGCATTGAACCCAGATTAGAACAGAGGGAAGCTCCAGAGGAGACTGCTCTTTCTCGAGGAGCTGGGCAAGGCATTGGTAAGACCTCAAATCCAGAGGAGGCAACATATCCCAAGGACCCCAGCTTCTGCATCCATCGTGAGGAGGATTCAGGAGGAGGATGCTGGTGCCCCATCCGGCAGACACACAGACTCCAATAACGGAAGTAAGTGTGATTGATGTTGTTGCATGTGTGTTTCTGACTCTCCTACCTTGGCCTGCTGTAACTATATATGTGAGTGAGATGTTAGTAAAATTCCTGAACTTGGTGTATTCATCATTCTAGATTGCAGCCGGTAGCAACAAGAAAAAGTGCTGTGATGTGTGTGGACCTAAGAAGGACAGGAATACACATGCATCAAGTGCAAGAAATACATTTGCAACACACACGGTAAAACTTTGTCCCTCATGTGGTGTGTAGACCGGCCTTAATTTGTGTTCAATGGCGCTCATTTATCATTTCCAAAAAATACTCTGTGTAAAATTTGTACTTCCAATTTGTTCAATTTGCAAGAAACATCAATAGTGATGAAAATCTTGTTTAATTTATATTTGTTCAAGATAAATATGATTTATTGCACCCGTGTCTTGATTATAATTGATCATTTCATAAAAATAAAAAAACGAATAGCGCTTCTATTGGTAAACTACAAATATGCTGTCTGTATTGTTTGTAATTGATATAAGTCTAAGTATTTATCATGACACACGGCGAGACCCAGATGCAGACACAGGAGGCAGATGGTTGGAGTCTTACCCTATTGGATTAATACATATTGTAAGGCAAGAGAATGGCCATGGACAGGCAAAAGGGTCAAAACCAGTTCAGAGTCCAAAAGGTACTGAAGGGCAGGCAGAATCAAGGTCAGGGCAGGCAGGATGATCAGGCAGGCGGGAAAGTAGTCCAGAGTCAGGCAGGGGTCAAAACCGGGAAGACTATCAAAAAGAGAATAGCAAAAGGAGTACGGGAAAAACACACTGGTTGACTTGACGTTAGACGAACTGGCACAGAGAGACAAGAAACAAAAGGATAAATACACTGGGGAGAATAAGTGACACCTGGAGGAGATGGAGAAAATCACAAGGACAGGTGAAACAGATCAGGGCGTGACAGTATTAAGGATTTAGTACTTTTACGTAAATTGTTATGGCTGTATTTCATAAAAAAACAATAATGTTGTGGGTCAATCAGACCTGCGAACATTGGGTGACTAACAAAAACATGAACACCAGGGTTAAATGTAATTGCCACTGTGTACAATAGACTATGGATGGAGCAGTTTCCACAATGCAACTGCATTGTGGTAAGTAAAGATATGCAACCTATGTATAACACAAGTTTCTTATGAGAGAAATGTATTGTGCTGTTACTGGCCATTCTTTTGACAGAACACTTCCATTTGTTCAAAATGTGTCAATTGATGTGAATCTCAACCAAAATGATTTGGCTGTCAGCACTCCATTCTCCCTTTCATCATCTGATGGGAACAAGAAAAGGAGTGGATTTCTCACATCCATTATTCATAGTATTTGGGGAAGTTGGCCCGTTTTAATACTACCTTTGAGACAAATAGCCCAAGGTGATAGCAATATACTTCCTTTCTCTGAAAATATTATGAGCGTAATCATATCGCTGATATAGTCTTTAAGGTATATTTAACAACATAGTAAGAAAGAAGGACTTGATCTCCCATTGAAGGCTGTCAAATAACAGCATGAGTGAATGGCACGATGGTGCCACATGAATGTACAGGTAATGTTGGTTGGTCCTGTCTGTGACGCTTCAGGGAGATTTTACCCTTGGGCATACACATAGGTTCAGCGTTCTAACCTTAACCATTAGAGGGAGAACACAAAGCTGGCCTTGGATCAGTGTCTAGGGCCAGCTACAGCCTACTCCATCAATGATGCTGCAACCACAACTAACCAAATTCAGTTTAAGGGGCGTGTCTTGTATAGATTAAATACGCAACTATTATCTCATGTCTGTCTGTCATCTCTTGTATTCATCCCATTGGCAGTTACACATTTATGAAACAACAAATAACTGTCATCCACCTCAACATATTAACGGAGTTGCAAAGTACCATAAAGAGCAAATCTTCCTCTAGAAAATAATGTCTGTGTAACAGCATGTGGCGTCCTCACGCATTGAGCGGGGGATGGGCAACCCAGCTGCTTCCGCCTTGCACAACCACATTAAAAACAGATTTTACTGAAAGAATGAGAGAGAAAGTATCAATCAAACACAGACCCTCATTAATTATCTGCTGATGCACCAACAAACATGCATGGTGCATAACTCAGGACAATAGTTTATCTTCCACGACAGTGCCAGTGTATTATTCATGCCTTGTTTGGATGAACAGACAGTGACGTAAACGCTTGAATTTGAAACCTAAATGTCCATTAATTGTTAGACTATTCATTCAGTGGGTCAGTAGCACGGTGTGTGATGGGTGATTCATTGTCTGATACACTTGTAATGACCTCAACCCATAAAATGAATGTGGCCACTCATAGCTATTGGTGTATGCCATTCATGTTGGGTGCCTCTGGGGTATTTGTAGAGCAGTTACCAAGTCTGACCTCATGTCTTTACCTCACAACCTTGGATCCACTATATCTTTGTCCAAAGGTATCGTGTTATAGCATGGATCACAACTTGGCTCTCTGGAAAAGATTGTGGAACTATAGAAATTGGGAATGTGCAGTAGCTATGTGCAAAAGTCTCATATTAAAAACCACTCTAGAAGACGAGTGTTGTCTGTGTAGAGGCCTTTTCAATATTGAACACTTAAAATGGCCAATACAGAAAGTGGGACGGGGAAGTAAACTTTGTTTTGTTTTTATTTCAGCATCTGTCCCCCCCACACACACACATGCCTTCAATGTTCTCTTTTCTAATTTTCCCTTTTTGGATGAGCAGTTCTCTTCTTCACAGCACCTCGTTGTCAATCTTTGTGATGACATTTTCACTGTCAGCCTTACCGTTTCCCTGCTTAATTTGTTCAGGCATCCAGTGAATCTTAATGCCATCTCGAGTGAGGTGACGCAGGTCCTGTTCGCTCTAAACTCTGGAACGCTTAGTACAATCCCATTAATCACTCACACACAGGCAGCTCGCCCAGCCTGGCCCCTCTCACCATCCCTCTTCAGCTCTCAGGCAGGCAGGAAGGAATAGCCTTGTCACTGCTGTTTTAACACACACAGCCACCCCCACTATGGACCTGACATCTAATGACCAATACAAAGAAGCAGGAATGTTACTAGTGCCTATTAACCCATACCTAATGTCTTTCAAGAGACACATTCCCTTCAACACCCAAGGACAAAACACAATGTGGTTGGGACCTGGAGCTGGGCAGCGACTGCATTGATGCACATCAGGCTTTTAGAGGTAATCAATGCAGCAAGGCCATCTGATCGGTTATTAAAAGACACTAAAACAAGACATTGTGTCTATTCATAACCCCCTTTTCATTTCACTACAGAATAAAAAATGACATTGAAGGTTTTCAAATGAAATGTATTTTAAGAGTACATATTGATACAGAAAAAAGAGGACCGAGCACGCCCCCATTCTCATCGTCTGGGCTGAAGTGGAGCAGGTTGAGAGCTTCAAGTTCCTTGGTGTCCACATCACCAACAAACTAACATGGTCCAAGCACACCAAGACAGTTGTGAAGAGGGAACGACAAAACCTATTCCCCCTTAGGAGACTGAAAAGATTTGTCATGGGTCCTCAAATCCTCAAAAGGTTCTACAGCTGCACCATTGAGAGCATCCTGACTGGTTGCATCACTGCCTGGTATGGCAACTGCTCGGACTCCGTCCGCAAGGCACTACAGAAGGTAGTGTGAACGGCCCAGTACATCACTGGGGCCAAGCTTCCTGCCATCCATGAACTCTATACCAGGCAATGTCAGAGGAAGGCCCTAAAAATTGTCAAAGACTCCAGCCACCCTAGTCATAGACTGTTCTCTTTGCTACCGCATGGCAAGCGGTACCGGAGCGCCAAGTCTAGGTCCAAGAGGCTTCTAAACAGCTTCTACCCCCAAGCCATAAGACTCCTGAACATCTAATCAAATGTCTTCCCAGACTATTTGCATTGCCCCCCCCCTTTTACACCAGTGTTACTCTCTGTTGTTACCATCTATGTATAGTCACTTTAATAACTCTACCTACATGTACATATTACCTAAACTAACCGGTGCCCCCGCACATTGACTCTGTACCGGTACCCCCCTGTCTATAGTCTCGCTATTGTTATTTTACTGGTGCTCTTTAATTACTTGTTGCTTTTATTTCTTATCCATATTTTTTTGAACTGCATTGTTGGTTAGGGGCTCGTAAGTAAGCATTTCACTGTAAGGTCTACACCTGTTGAATTCGGCGCATGTGACTAATAAACTTTGATTTGATTTGATATTGGTCCAGAGATTTTCTTCAAACTTCTGAACATCATCTACCAAGGTGCTTGAAGTCACAATCAAAGTCATGTTCTATTGCCAGCAAGCCATCTCTTTAGAACATGCTTGTTAATCCTTGTAACTAATTGCCATACCACATCCCACTGGCGCTCCTAAAGAGTCACAAACTCTAGGCTGGATGTGGTATTTCCCAACCTTCTCATAATCCTGCCATGCCTCATATGTTGTTTTCTTACCCCTGCTATTATCATCCATTGTGCAGCTCAGCACTCCATTTGGATTCATGAGTAATAATTATTTCTCTGCTCCAAATCGTCCCCAGAAGACTTGCCTTACTGGGTGACAAACTGGGGGTGTCATCTTTTTAGACAAATATCATTAGCTTGGACTGTAAGCTGTCGCAACCAATATCCTGTGTTAATGATTAACAGTATGCTGTTGCTCAAGCAGGGATACACTACCAGGGAAACAGGCTGTCATAACTACCGGAACATTCCCTCTACCTCTTTATCTACAGACTGACCTACTTAATAATGACTATATCATAGCTTGGTTAGGGCAGCAGGTAGCCTAGCAGTTAAGAGCATTGGCCCAGTAACCGAAAGGTCGCTGGTTTGAATCCTCGAGCTGACTAGGTGAATGTGCCCTTGAGCAAGGCACTTAACCCTAATTGCGCCTGTAAGTTGCTCTGGATAAGAGCATCTGCTAAATGACAAAACATTTTAGGATAAGTATGGATATACTGTATTCAGACTTATCAAATATGTTTTACTACTTCATGATCAAGTGATGCCAAATGCAACATACATTACACAATATATATGCATACTGTGTATGTGTTGTGGAAATAATATTAATACATAGACATGCAACTGACAGCAAGATTGCAAATATAAATTCCAATCATAAAATACTTAACGCCAGAATAAAAGTTAACTCACAATTAGGGGTATTTACTGTTGATATGGAGATCATGGTATGGCAATTCTTAATTTAATTGTGCTAAAGAGATTATCATTAAGATAGCAATTGTCAAGCCAAGAATATAGATGATCTGCAGTATGACTTTAAATGAGGAGATACTATGAGAGAAGACTATAGAGACTCAGGACACGTGAGAGATAAGTACATTATATTTTTTGTTCATTTGATGCTGGCTGATACTTAATAACTATCATAATGAATGCATCTACCGACCATTTATATCAATGAACGCCATATTTGAATTTGATAAACTGAATACTTAAAATGGATCACCAGCTTTTCCTTGAAGTCATGTAAATGGAGTATATTTCATGGGATAAGGCAAACTGAATATGACATACCTGTTTAACATCTAAACCACTAATACATAAGGAAAACCCCTCCTGAAATATTTCTTTAAAATGTATCCTGCAGATGTGAATATGCTCTTGACCTTGGCCATGTCCCTAGCTCTAAGAAAATAATTATCTGTAGAAAGAATAAGATAATTCTGGCATCAATACTCGGTGACAAGTATTTCATATTCAATGAGACCATCAAAGACAAAACTGCAAGCTTATACTCTGATGTGATAGATGAAGGACCTAGAGTAAATATTATAACTGAATAAATCTGTTACTGCCATAAAACAATCTTGATAAATGACAAACACTTTTCAGTTTGTTCCAAAGTATGATAATACATGACCTTGTCATGGATACACAGATATACTGTACTGTACACTACACAGTGTATAGAATGACAATGATTGGTTGTTTGTAGCCTACCAGAGCTGAGCTTCTTATGGATTACTTTGAGAAATGTGAACCTTATAATGACTTTAATGCACAAGAGCTTTGTGTGTTTTATTCATATCCTTACATTTATATATTTATCGTTTTAAAATAATAATTGTAACTTTTTGTCACTCCCAGTTATACCATTAAATGACATTATCTAAGTCCTTATGGACTAGGGACTGTTCCTTATTCCACTAATGTAACAAAAACCCTCTACACCATTACTATGCAATTACAAAGCAATTACTGAAGTACCATGTAATAACAATGTTGTTAATATTTGCATAGTTGCTAGAGGTACACAGGTACTGTATCATAATTAAACAAGCAAATAATGTCTATATGTTGCACAGGATGCTGATTGAAACTCGGGAAATTGCACTTCCAGAATTGATTTCCACGACCACTGTTTGGGGATCAACGTGTATTGAGTTAAAAAGAGCCTTATGTTTAAACCTGCAGGGCTGCCTTCCTTAGGTCAATGTGAAAATTAGTTTGCACAAAGAGCATGGCTGGGAGAAACATATTCATTAGAAGAGCAATTTGCATTACATACAGTATATATATTGACTATGCAACTCTATGCACATAGCCAAACTGGTGTCAAAGCATTTCGTATTATTCTGTACATAAATCTGAGACATTCCATTTTGTATTATCTTACTTTTGTGTGGTATGTCTTAATTTGTGGATGTCCATCACCCATTTCGTATTATATGTTACGAATTGCAATTCAAATGATATGTTAACAATTTAAAAAAGTACAATATGTTACGAATTTTCTAAATCTACAATATGTAAAGAATTTGATAAAAGTATGATATGTTACAAATTCTAGCTAGGTGGCTAAGTGGCTAACGTTAGCTGTTGCTGCTGATAGCATTATTCCAGCCTTTGGTCTCATAGACTAGATGTAACATAGTAAACATATAGCATCCAAAAGGTTGCGAGTTAGTATTTGAGCTAGTATTTGAGCTAATTAGCAACTTACTACTTTTTAACTACTTTGCAACTGCTTAGTTTGTTAGCTAACCCTAACCTTAACCCTATTAGCTAACCCTTCCCCTAAACGAAACCCTAACCTTAAACCTAACCCCAAGCCTAGCTAACATTAGCAAGCTAGCTAATGTTAGCCACCTAGCTAGAATTCATAACATATACATTTTGTAAATTTGTAACATATAATACGAATTGTAATTCCTAACATATCATATAAAATGGGTGGTGGACATCCACAAATGAATACATACGATACGAAACGTAACATATCATACTAAATGGAGTGTTTCATATTTACGTACAGAATAATACAAAATGCTCTGAGACCAGGTTGACATAGCTGACATAAATTTAATTACTGCTAAATCACTGACCCAACAGTTTGCTTTAATTCTGCTGGTCGAGTAGTCTAATCTTCTTTTTAATATAAAGCTTAGTTAGTGAAAGCATGTGTGGTGTGTCTACCCCAGAACAGTTCATAATTTGGGCCATATGCTTTGTAAAGTAAAATAATTTGTGAAATTGCTCACCAAAATATTTGTGTATGGGGCAGTACCTAAACTCCAATTAATTACTTCCAATAATTGCAATTACTAGGTAAACATTATTGTGTTGAAATGTAAAGTAGAATTTTTTACGTACACTAAGGGCACTATTTAAATATTATGTGACATTTTAGCAGCTCCTTCAAACCTCCCCTTTGGGAGACTTTGGGTTCTCCTAGATCATCTGTGAAAGTTGTACGGTACATACTGACTCATGGAGTAGTCAGCTCTGACAGCTCTAAAAGCATCCAGCGCTCAGTCCGGAGTGCTTTAGACTTTGCTGTACATCATCTATCTTCGACTCCAAGGAGCAGTTACATGAAAACATGACAGACAGGAAGTTGCAAACCACATTTTTCTGAAGGTCATACCTGCATACCGGTACTGAAAAATAAATCATTCTTAGAGTGTCTCAGTCATATAATTAGGGTTTAGAATTAGATTGCTAGTAATTTAATAGGATCTCCAAGGTCTCAGGGAACTCATGGGACATTAGACAGTCACTGTTTGATTATTCATGTTTTAAACTATTGTAAACGATACACTCAACCTCATTGAGACTTTATATTGAGACTATTTAACGTTTACATTTTAGTCATCTAGCAGACGCTCTTATCCAGAGCGACTTACAGGAGCAATTAGGGTTAAGTGCCTTGCTCAAGGGCACATCGACAGATTTTTCACCTAGTCAGTTTGGGGATTTGAACAAGCAACATTTTGGTTACTGGCCCAACGCTCTTAAAAAAAATACAGTTATCACATCTTAATTGTGTCAATGGCCAGTTAAAACACTGTAAGAACAGGTAGTAGATATCTGAGGAAGTACAGCATACTTTCTTTAGATTATGTTTACCCATGGCAAAGGGTGTACTTAGAATAACAGCGCATTGTATTCTTTGAATATGCCACACAGCTGATTTTTCCATTAAATCTGAAGCTCTACGGCAAGCTGACTAGCAGACTATTCGGCAAGCTGTCCTGAGGCACATGAGGTTTACACCATTATCTTGGTCTTGCTTGAAGAACTGCGGATAGTGAAACACACCAATGAGCAAAACAAGGTTGGGTGCTGTTGACATTTCAATGCCAAATACACAAGAAAGTCTCTGTTAATACTTTGTCATATCCTCAAAAATCTATTAGGTGTCCTTAGCTCTATTATATTAGGCCATGTGAGTTGGGGCATGGTCCGCAGACTGTACAGAGCTGCTTCTATTATGAAACACACTGTTGGATTGTACCATGAAAAGAGCTCATTGTTTACTCCTGCCAAGACACACATTTCAGCAGCTACATAATATCAGCAGATGACATTAATTTCTCTCATGGCTCTGAAAAGACGCCCTATGGGGACTACCTAGAATGTGTAGTTGACTATTCCTGTGAGTTAACCTGTGTATACTAGCTACAAATGCATACCATAATGAAGACTACAATGTATAGGTCCATGAGTGCTGTGTGCTCTAAATGTAGCTGTACTGTTCAGTGGGTATGGAGATTTCATGTCTGGTGAATTAACAGACTGCTGATCCAGAGGTACTGATGTAACCGGGTAACCTCCTGCTCCTTTATAAATGGAAAGAACATATGCTAAATTAACTAGATTTTTGTATGAACCTCTGTCTTTTTTATGTTTATTTTATTCTTCCACATAAAGATGTGGAGAGAATGACTCAACCATCAACTATTGTGCCATTGTTGGACTATAAAAAGGTGTTCTTGGACAGTTGCGTAAATATTGCTATCCTTCACAACACAGTGGAGGTGTACGTTGCCAGCAATTGCAATTATTTCAACTCAATGAGAGGAATTTAACTAAATGTGTTTAGACAAAATGTAAATGTATTAGGCCCTAATCTATGGGTTTCACATGACTGGGAATACAGATACGCATCTGTTGGTCACAGATACCTTAAAAAAAAGGTACGGGTGTGGATCAGAAAACCAGTCTGTATCTGGTGTGATCATCCTTCGCCTCATGCAGCGCGACACATCTCCTTCGCATAGAGTTGATCAGGCTGTTGATTGTGGCCTGTGGAATGTTGTCCCACTCCTCTTCAATGGATGTGCGAAGTAGATGGATATTGGCGGGAACTGAACACGCTATCGTACACGCCGATCCAGAGCATCCCAATCATGCTCAATGGGTGATGTGTTGGTGAGTATGCAGGCCATGGAAGAACAGGGACATTTTCAACTTCCAGGAATTGTGTACTGATCCTTGCAACATGGATTAATGGAACGATAATGGGCCTCAGGATCCCATCACGGTTTCTCTGTGCATTCAAATTGCCATCGATAAAATGCATTTGTGTTCGTTGTCCGTAGCTGATGCCTGCCCGTACCATAACCCCACTGCCACCATGGGGCACTCTGTTCACAAGGTTGACATAAACAAACCGCTCACCCACACAACGCCATACACGCTGTCTGCCATCTGCCCGGTACAGTTGAAACCAGAATTCATACATGAAGAGCACACTTCTCCAGCATGCCACTGGCCATTGAAGGTGAGCATTTGCCCACTGAAGTCCGATACAATGCCGAACTGCAGTTAGGTCAAGACCCTGGTGAGGACAACGAGCACTCAGATGAGCTTCCCTGAGACGGTTCCTGACAGCTTGTGCAGAAATTCCTCAGCTGTGCAAACCCCCAGTTTCATCAGCTCTCCGGGTGGCTGGTCTAAGAAGAACCAGCAGGTGATGAAGCTGGATGTTGAGGTCCTGGGCAGACAAGGTCTGTGGTTGTGAGGCCTGTTGGACGTACTGCCAAATTCTCTAAAACGACATTGGCTTCTGGTAGAGAAATTACCATTTAGATCTCTGGCAACAGTTCTGGTGGACATTCCCGAAGTCAGAAAGTCAACTGCGGCCTCCCAAGTGGCGCAGAGGTCTAAAGCACTGCATTGCAGTGTTGCGGTGTCACTACAGCCTGGGGTTTGATCCCAGGCTGTGTCACAACCGGCCGTGACCGGGAATCCCATAGAGAGGCTCACAATTGGCCCTGCATTGTCCGGGTTAGGGGAGGGTTTATATGGCTCATCGCACTCTAGAGACTCCTTGTGGCGGTGCAGGGCGCCTGCAAGCTGACCTGGTCATCAGTTGAACTGTGTTTCCTTCGACACATTGGTGCGGCTGGCTTCCGGGTTAAGTGAGCCAGTCTTAAGAAGCGCGGCTTGGCGGGTCATGTTTCGGAGGACGCATGACTCGACATTCACCTCTCCCGAACCCTTTGGGGAGTTGCAGCGATGAGGCAAGATCGTAATTGGATTGCAATTGTATATCATGAAATTGGGGAGAAAAAGGGGGTAAGCACAAGTCCCTCAAAAGTTCAGACATCTGTGGAATTGTGTTGTGTGACAAAACTGCACATTTTAGATTGGCCTTTTATTGTACCCAGCACAAGGTGCACCTGTGTAATGATCATGCTGTTTAATCAGCTTCTTGAAATGCCACAACTGTCAGGTGGATGGATTATCTTGGCAAAGGAGAAATGCTCACTAACAGGGATGTAAACAATTTTCTGCCAAAAGATTTAGAGAAATAAGCTTTTTGGGACCAAAACTTTACATGTTGCGTTTATATTTTTGTTCAGTATAATTACATCACAATTAAACAGAGAGTGGAAGACTGGTATCATGGTAATACTGTGTCACGTATTGCCTACTCATTGTTTAATGACATTTTATTTCCTGAACAATATCTTAGCCTCTTATGTTTATTAATATGCACTCCTCTATGTGCTGAGAAATGAATGACTCTCTGAAACGACAACTGGGTAGTAGTGTTATCGCACGTTTCTACTTAAGATGCATCAGCATCCCATCCTATCACATTCTGTTTGGATGCAGTATGGATAGCAAGGCTCTTAATGGGCTATGATGCTGTTGGGAGTGAGTGTGTAATAGTGTGACTACTGTGGAAGACATTTTTTTAATGAGGGCTGGATGTATTATTGGCTCGTACTGAGATTTAAATCTAGGGTACTTCTTCAATTAATACCCATTATACACATTTCTATTATAATGTATGCTTATCTATAGACATCAACAGGGGATGTCTGTGTGAGGAAAGGTTTAGTGAAGATAACATGCCCCAACAATTATAATCACTTTATTTGTTAAATGCACAGGTCCAACAGAAATGTGACATCCGCTTTTGACCCAACCTCCAAAAGACACACATATATTGCCTTCAGAGAGTATTCATACCGCTTGACTTTTTTTCACATTTTGTTGTGTTACAGCCTGAATTTAAAATGGATTGCATTCAGATTTTATGCCACTGGCCTACACACAATACCCCATAATGTGAAAGTGGAATTATGTTTTGACATTTTGGATATTAAACATTTAGGAACGACAAGTGTCTTATATCGGTTAACAGCTTAAATTCTTGTTAATCTAACTGCATTGTCCCATTTACAATAGGCTTTACAGCGAAAGCATGCCATGCGATTGTTTGAGGAAGGCGCCCCACATCAAAATATTTTTCCACCAGCACAGGTTCATTAAATTCACAAATAGCGATTTAATTTTCACTTACTTTTTGAAAATCTTCCTCTGATTTGTAATCCAAAGGGTCCCAGCTACAACATGTAGTGTCATATTTTTAGGTAAAATCCTAACATATATCCCAAAAAGTTTGTTTAGTTGGCGCCATCAAACTGGCAACCCGCCGGTTGTTGGATTGTCTCTCTAACCGCTTGGCTACCTATTACCAGGCTACCCAATGATGATTGTTTAACAGCTTTTACTAGTATAATTAATCATTTTGTTGACACAACTCAATCCAATGAGTGTATCACATACAGTTGAAGTCAGAAGTTTACATACACTTAGGTTTCAGTCATTAAAACTTGTTTTTCAACCACTCCACAAATTTCTTGTTAGCAAACTATAGTTTTGCAAGTCGGTTAAAACATCTACATCTACAAGTAATTTCTCCAGCAATTCTTTACAGACAGATTATTTCACTTATAATTCACTGTATTCCAGTGGGTCAGAAGTTTACATACACTAACTTGACTGTGTCGTTAAACAGCTTGGACAATTTCAGAAGATTATGTCATGGCTGTAGAAGCTTCTGATGGGCTAATTGACCTCATTTGAGTCAATTGGAGGTGTACCTATGGATGTACTTCAAGGCCTACCTTCAAACTCAGTGCCTCTTTGCTTGACATCATGGGAAAATCAAAAGAAATTAGCCAAGGCCTCAGAAAAAAATGTGTAGACCTCCACAAGTCTGGTTCATCCTTGGGAACAATTTCCAAAAGCCTGAATGTACCACATTCATCTGTACAAACAATAGTACGCAAGTATAAACTTCATGGGACCACACAGCCGTCATACGACTCAGGAAGGAGACACGTCTGTCTTCTAGAGATGAACGTACTTTGGTGCGAAAAGTGCAAATCAATCCCAGAACAACAGCAAAGGACCTAGTGAAGATAATGGAGGAACAGGTACAAAAGTATTTATATCCACAGTAAAAGGAGTCCTATATCGACATAACCTGAAAGGCTGCTCAGCAAGGAAGAAGCAACTGCTCCAAAACCGCCAAAATAAAAAGCCAGACTACGGTTTGCAACTGCACATGGTGACAAAGATCGTACTTTTTGGAGAAATGTCCTCTGTTCTGATGAAACAAAAATAGAACTGTTTGGCCATAATGACCATTGTTATGTTTGTAGGAAAAAGGGGGAGGCTTGCAAGCCAAAGAACACCATCCCAACCGTGAAGCACAGGGTGGCAAAGTCATGTTGTGGGGGTGCTTTGCTGCAGGAGTCATCATGAGGTATGAAAATGATGTGGATATATTAAGGCAACATCTCAAGACATTAGTCAGGAAGTTAAAGCTTGGTCGCAAATGGGTCTTCCAAATGGACAATGACCCGAAGCATACTTCTAAAGTTGTGGTAAAATGGCTTAAGGACAACAAAGTCAAGGTTGGAGTGGCCATCACAAAGCCCTGACCTCAATCCCATAGAAAATGTGTGTGCAGAACTGAAAAAGCATGTGTGAGAAAGGAGGCCTACAAACCTGACTCAGTTACACCAGCTCTGTCAGGAGGAATGGGCCAAAATTCACCCAACTTATTGTGGGAAGGCTACCCGAAACGTTGGACCCAAGTTAAACAATTTAAAGGCAATGCTACCACATTCTAATTGAGTGTATGTAAACTTCTGAACCACTGGGAATGTGATGAAAGAAATAAAAGCTGAAAATAAATAATTCTCTCTGCTATTATTCTGACATTTCACATTCTTAAAATAAAGTGGTGATCCTAACTGACCTAAGACAGGGAATTTTTACTAGGATTAAATATCAGGAATTGTGAAAAACTGAGCATAAATGTTTTTGGCTAAGGTGTATGTAAACTTCCGACTTCAACTGTAGGTATGATAGCGAATGTCATAACGAACCCCCTGTGGATATAACTATAATATGCACTCAAAGGTGATTTTAACCAATTTACATGTTTTTGATGTGGAGAGAAAATAGAGTACATAGAATAGATCTACCATGGATATGCCTCCCCAGATGAGAAACATATCAACATATTTGCATTATGCATTATGGTATAGAGGACATTCATAATCAAACACACACAAAAATGTGTATGAATTGATATTCATTTCACTCTTTTCATGAGTATGTAGGTCTCTTCTATGATGAAAACAGCTTTTCCTAGTTCAGCCAATGCTATAAAAACAGTTATAGAGGTGATGAGACATTCTATCAAGCAAACACTCTCCCTGTTTTCTCCCTTGTTCTTCCCAATTTGCCAGATGTACAGCCTGCTGAGTCTGACACTCTGTTGTAAGTCACCTTGAGAGAGATGCTGTTGGTTTGTTAGTGCGCCGCGCGTGGCGCTTTAATAAATCATTAACGGCTTATGAAAAAGGTAAACTTCCTTCAGGCCATGGGAGCCATGATCACAGCACACATAACAGACATGGCATCCAGCCAGAAAACGTGCTTCCCTGCCTTACCTCCACTCTTAGTTGCACAGGCAATAAAGAAATAGACAAGGATCTCGTGAAACAGCAGTACATGTGTAATACATTAAGCATGATGCTCACACATAAATGAAGTAATACTGACAGCTACAATGCTCCAATGCTGACTACTACAATACTGAACGTATGCAAATTAGTACATAATTTTTTTGAATGTCAGGGAATCTGTAGCCCGTTACACTCGTACCAGTATACGGTTTGAAAATGGCAGATCTGGACACTGATAAGTGCCTAATTTGTAATGCACGTCAGAGATCAGGGTCTCTGCATCACAGCTCTGTATGGGTTTTGACTGACAGACGTTCTGAACTTAAGCAACGCGTGTGGCAAGAAGTTGCCCCATCCCTCCCGATAATTGGGCAACTTTTGAAAATAATTTAGTTGTCTGAGTGAGGGAAATGCTGTATATAAAGAGGATTTGATGTATTTTGAAAGATGAGAAGTTGAGGATGAATAAATACTGCTTTGATGTTATACAAGCAAGCCAAGCATCCGTGAGTCCAAATGTGCACTTCAGATTTCCATATCATAAAATTCATGTAGGATACAGTGTCAATGTTTATGATCACTGATGTACAGTTTGATGTACAGTTACAAGATGACATGATGTTTTACTCTCGGTTGTCCTGAACAGAATGAGCCTATGTTTGTTGTACCATGAAAATTTGCCATGGACCACACATCTCAATGCACTCATGACTTCATTCTATGTGCACCAAAATTATGATCTGCTTCTCTGAATTGCCTTGTGAAAGCTTAACTCTTTAAGATAATATTTTATAATTTAGCTTGTCATGATGGCAATAGAACAAACTGATTGAAGACTATTCTTTGAGTCATAAAAGTGCATCAAAATTACTTAAGAACTGTACACACTTTGGAAAGGTGTTTGGACACACCAGTTAGACATCTCACTCAAACCCTTGTAATTTGTTTGTCTTATGTTAAAACTACTCCAAATTTTCCAATAATATTCTTATCATGTTACAGAATCAACAGTGTAATGTTTGGATACAGTTTTGTGTTTTTTTATTTAACTAGGTAAGTCAGTTACACTAACCAAACACTAACATGGACAACGCTGGGCCAATTCTTCGCTGCCCTATGGGACACCCAATCACATCCGGAAGTGATACAGCCTGGAATCGAACCAGGGTATGTAGTAAGACCTCTAGCACTGAGATGCAGTGCCTTAGACCGCTGCGCTACTCAGGAACTGTTGTCAGGTGAAATGTTGTGTCCTGACCTTTAGTCTAATAATTTCCCCATATTCTCCAAACTTTTCCCTTTGAATTTCTACCATGGTTATGCATTCCATATTTCTTCTGTTAAAAACATTTAAATTTAGCCCTATCCATGTAGGCCAATTTACATGAGTCTAAGGATTTTAAGTTATAAATCAGTGCTTAATATGAGAGCAAGCCGCATGGATTAAATTGTGGGTTGAAAATGTTATTTTAGTATTTTGGAAACCACAACATGAATCATAACTATAGAGCTATCCATTGAGAGTGTGGCCCAATCATTTAATCAGAACAGGGTGGACTCCTAAGCTGAAGCTATCATCAGTGGAGGGTAATTTACCCCAATGCAACACATTGAGCTCTATGAATCATTGTATTAATCACTTAAGTCCATGCAGTGTTTGAGTAAACACATCTACTGCAGCTAGTCTTAATAAAGCCAATTTAGTTCAACAACTGTCAAAAAGCATGCTGAATAAAACATTTCCATTAATGTGGTTCTATCATACTGAAAACGTGTTTATTCGTAAACAGCAGATGTCATTGTTTTCTTAACAAATTTACATAACAAGCTGGGTGAAAATTCTCCACTTTTTCACCTCTATTTACCCGCATATATTCCCCGGAGATAGAAGTCTCATTTTCAGCCGATTAGTGGCCTGAATGACAGGCTTGTATGAAATTATGTGACAGGAAAAATATTGCAGATAATGAGAAAACAGAGGCAGAGCTGCAGGAACCTTTCCTTGAGCTGTTTTTACAATCGTGCATAATGCTGGTTAGTCTTTTTTGTCATGAATCTTGTTCTGGAGGCAGCTCTATTATTTTAAACCTAACCTTAACCCTAACCACACTGCTAACCCTTATGCCTAACTCTAACCTTAAATTAATTTATTTTCATGAATTTTTACAATAGCCAATTTTGACTATGCTGCTGGCCTATCTAAGGGGACATCTCTCAGTTCTGCCTCCAGGCCAAGACTAATGGCAATAAATGTGAACCTGCATGCATAACTCCAAATGTATTCATGTGACACCTCATTAACATATTTGTCACTAATTGTATTTTGATTTTGGCAAGGATTTATACTATATCGCTTGCCTTTTTATGCCAAGTTGGTATCTTCAAGATGGCGTTGCAGTCGGACGTCTGTTTGTCTTGTCCCATCCAGTCCCTTGTATATATATTTTTCTTCGTTTATATTTAGTTTATTTTTTTTTATCTCAATTTCCAACACTCTACTCAGCAAACTGGATGTAGTCTATCACAGTGCCATCCATTTTGTCACCAAAGCCCCATATACTACCCACCACAGCAACCTGTATGTTCTCGTTGGCTGGCCCTCACTACATATTCATTGCCAAACACACTGGCACCAGGTCATCCAGGTCAGTCTATGCTAGGTAAAGCCCTGCCTTATCTCAGCTCACTGGTCATCATATCAACACCCACCCATAGCACGCGCTCCAGCCCCAATACAAACACTTCCTTTGGCCGCCTTTCCTTCCAGTTCTCTGTTGCCAATAACTGGAACGAATTGCAAAAATCACTGAAGCTGGAGTCTTATATCTCCCTCTCTAACTTTAAGCATCAGCTGTCAGAACAGCTTACCGATCACTGTACCTGTACACAGCCAATCTGTAAATAGCACACCAAACTACCTCATCCCCGTATTGTTACTTATCCTCTTGTTCTTTTGCACCACAGTATCTCTACTTGCACATCATCGTCTGCACATCTATCATTCCAGTGTTAATGCTAAATTGTAATTATTTCGCCTTCATGGCCTATTTATTGCCTTACCTCCCTATTCTTCTACATTTGCACACACTGTACATAGATTTTTTTATTGTGTTATTGACTGTACGTTTGTTTATGTGTAACTCTGTGTTGTTGTTTATGTTGCACTGCTTTGCCTTATATTGGCCATGTTGCAGAACTGGACGGTATACTGTATATACAGTGGGGGAAAAAAGTATTTAGCCAGCCACCAATTGTGCAAGTTCTCTCACTTAAAAAGATGAGAGAGGCCTGTAATTTTCATCATAGGTACACTTCAACCATGACAGACAAAATGAGGAAAAAAAATCCAGAAAATCACATTGTAGGATTTTTAATGAATTTATTTGCAAATTATGGTGGAAAATAAGTATTTGGTCACATACAAACAAGCAAGATTTCTGGCTCTCACAGACCTGAAACTTCTTCTTTAAGAGGCTCCTCTGTCCTCCACTCGTTACCTGTATTAATGGCACCTGTTTGAACTTGTTATCAGTATAAAAGACACCTGTCCACAACCTCAAACAGTCACACTCCAAACTCCACTATGGCCAAGACCAAAGAGCTGTCAAAGGACACCAGAAACAAAATTGTAGACCTGCACCAGGTTGGGAAGACTGAATCTGCAATAGGTAAGCAGCTTGGTTTGAAGAAATCAACTGTGGGAGCAATTATTAGGAAATGGAAGACATACAAGACCACTGATAATCTTCCTCGATCTGGGGCTCCACGCAAGATCTCACCCAGTGGGGTCAAAATGATCACAAGAACGGTGAGCAAAAATCCCAGAACCACACGGGGGGACCTAGTGAATGACCTGCAGAGAGCTGGGACCAAAGTAACAAAGCCTACCATCAGTAACACACTACGCCGCCAGGGAATCAAATCCTGCAGTGCCAGACGTGTCCCCCTGCTTAAGCCAGTACATGTTCAGGCCCGTCTAAAGTTTGCTAGAGAGCATTTGGATGATCCAGATGAGGATTGGGAGAATGTCAGATGAAACCAAAATATAACTTTTTGGTAAAAACTCAACTCGTCGTGTTTGGAGGACAAAGAATGCTGAGTTGCATCCAAAGAACACCATACCTATTGTGAAGCATGGGGGTGGAAACATCATGCTTTGGGGCTGTTTTTCTGCAAAGGGACCAGGACGACTGATCCGTGTAAAGGAAAGAATGAATGGGGCCATGTATCGTGAGATTGTGAGTGAAAACCTCCTTCGATCAGCAAGGGCATTGAAGATGAAACGTGGCTGGGTCTTTCAGCATGACAATGATCCCAAACACACCGCCCGGGCAACGAAGGAGTGGCTTCGTAAGAAGCATTTCAAGGTCCTGGAGTGGCCTAGCCAGTCTCCAGATCTCAACCCCATAGAAAATCTTTGAAAGTCCGTGTTGCCCAGCGACAGCCCCAAAACATCACTGCTCTAGAGGAGATCTGCATGGAGGAATGGGCCAAAATACCAGCAACAGTGTGTGAAAACCTTGTGAAGACTTACAGAAAACGTTTGACCTCTGTCATTGCCAACAAAGGGTATATAACAAAGTATTGAGATAAACTTTTGTTATTGACCAAATACTTATTTTCCACCATAATTTGCAAATAAATTCATAAAAAATCCTACAATGTGATTTTCTGGATTTTTTTTCCTCATTTTGTCTGTCATAGTTGAAGTGTACCTATGATGAAAATTACAGGCCTCTCTCATCTTTTTAAGTGAGAGAACTTGCACAATTGGTGGCTGACTAAATACTTTTTTTCCCCACTGTACCATACAGGTGTTGGATCTTAATTTGATCGCCCTCTTGTTGCAGGAAACTTGTAAGTGCGTTCAAGGTTTTAAAAGGCTCTACATTTCCACTTAAAAATGTCAGACCTGATTTGCCCTAACCAAAAAATTATCTACCCCTAGAATTTTTTTTATTAATTATAATCCACACAATTAATATTTCCTGTTGCTACAGGATCATTATACTCCTGTGAGAAACTGGTTAAATTAAGATCTTGCATCTGTTTACCGGGGGATTTTAAATACCATAAATAGATTTTGAAACTATTTCATTTTTTTATATATATTTGTATATTAGTACTTTTTAAGTAAATACCTATTGTCAGCTTGTGTACTAGGTTATGAAATACAGCAAATTGTGTTAATCATTTCACCTTTTAAAATATTTTTTATTATGCTGCGTACTGGTAGTCAGTGCTCTAAAATGACATGTTATATTGGTAGCACTGGTGCTCCCAATTTATAAAAGTTAGGAACACAACATAAAATTTAGGAGCACCAGAATTGTTTTTAATCTAATGAGATATACAGTGAGGGAAAAAAGTATTTGATCCCCTGCTGATTTTGTACGTTAGCCCACTGACAAAGAAATGATCAGTCTATAATTTTAATGATAGGTTTATTTGAACAGTGAGAGACAGAATAACAACAAAGAAATCCAGAAAAACGCATGTGAAAAATGTTATAAATTGATTTGCACGCGCTCTTAAAAGGAGTGCTCCTAATCTCAGCTTGTTACCGGTATAAAAGACACCTGTCCACAGAAGCAATCAATCAATCAGATAGCAAACTCTCCACCATGGCCAAGACCAAAGAGCTCTCCAAGGATGTCAGGGACAAGATTGTAGACCTACACAAGGCTGGAATGGGCTACAAGACCATCGCCAAGCAGCTTGGTGAGAATGTGACAACAGTTGGTGCGATTATTCGCAAATGGAAGAAACACAAAAGAACTGTCAATCTCCCTCGGCCTGGGGCTCCATGCAAGATCTCACGTCGTGGAGTTGCAATGATCATGAGAACGGTGAGGAATCATCCCAGAACTACACGGGAGGATCTTGTCAATGATCTCAAGGCAGCTGGGACCATAGTCACCAAGAAAACAATTGATAACACACTACGTCGTGAAGGACTGAAATCCTGCAGCGCCCGCAAGGTCCCCCTGCTCAAGAAAGCACATATACATGCCCGTCTGAAGTTGGCCAATGAACATCTGAATAATTCAGAGGACAACTGGGTGAAAGTGTTGTGGTCAGATGAGACCCAAATGGAGCTCTTTGGCATCAACTCAACTCGCCGTGTTTGGAGGAGGAGGAATGCTGCCTATGACCCCAAGAACACCATCCCCACCGTCAAACATGGAGGTGGAAACATTATGCTTTGGGGGTGTTTTTCTGCTAAGGGGACAGGGCAACTTCACCGCATCAAAGGGACGATGGACGGGGCCATGTACCGTCAAATCTTGGGTGAGAACCTCCTTCCCTCAGCCAGGGCATTGAAAATGGGTCGTGGATGGGTATTCCAGCATGACAATGACCCAAAACACACGGCCAAGGCAACAAAGGAGTGGCTCAAGAAGAAGCACATTAAGGTCCTGGAGTGGCCTAGCCAGTCTCCAGACCTTAATCCCATAGAAAATCTGTGGAGGGAGCTGAAGGTTCGAGTTGCCAAACGTCAGCCTCGAAACCTTAATGACTTGGAGAAGATCTGCAGTGGAGTGGGACAAAATCCCTCCTGAGATGTGTGCAAACCTGGTGGCCAACTACAAGAAACGTCTGACCTCTATGATTGCCAACAAGGGTTTTTCCACCAAGTACTAAGTCATGTTTTGCAGAGGGGTCAAATACTTATTTCCGTCATTAAAATGCAAATCATTTTATAACATTTTTCACATTCGTTTTTCTGGATTTTTTTGTTGTTATTCCGTCTCTCACTGTTCAAATAAACATACCATTAAAATTATAGACTGATCCTTTCTTTGTCAGTGGGCAAACATACAAAATCAGCAGGGGATCAAAAACTTCTAGGGCCGTTTGCACCAGTTAGGCGTAAAAGTTGTACTTAAATGCTAGCCCGGTCGTAGCTATGTCCGACTTTGTAATCAGAATTTACACCTTTTGCACCAACCAAAAATAAGGCTAATCATAACTACGTCCGGCATAAGCAATGCCCATTCATGAGTGTTGATGCTTGATGATGATTGTTGCTAGGCAGCACCCATTACTAAGCCATTACCATCCTCATGGCAGTTCTAAACGTTCGAGGCATGTCACTTCACTCATCACTTCTCAAAGCCCACCACTATGCATGCACATTTTCTTAACCACAACTGGATGGATCGATAAAGAATTACTATGGGAATAAATATTACTGAATGATGAAAACATTTCAACAAAGTAGGCTAATGCAATTGAAGGCATGTATATGAAATTGTTGCTTACTGAAACTCCCAAAGTCATCTAACCTTTACAGTAAATGTAAAGCAATACTAACCGAGTGTAGTCAACTATATTGAACAAAAACATAAACACAACATCTAAAGTGTTGGTCCCATGTTTCATGATGTGAAATTAAAGATTCCCGAAATGTTCCATACGCACAAAAAACGTATTTCTCTCAAATTTTGCACTCAAATTTGTTTAAAATCCCTTCTAGTGAGCATTTCTCCTTTGCCAAGATAATCCATCCACCTGAAACTGAGGAATATTTCTGTCTGTAATAAAGCCCGTTTGTGGGAAAAACTCATTCTGATTGGCTGGGCCTGGCTCCCAAGTTGGTGGGCCTATGCCCTCCCAGGCCCACTCATGGCTGCACCCCTGCCCAGTCATGTGAAATCCATAGATTAGGGCCCAATGAATTTATTTCAATTGACTGATTTCCTTATATGAAGTATAACTCAGTAAAATCTTTGAAATTGTTGCATGTTGTGTTTATATTTATGTTCAGTATAGATTATAATTTCAGCTCAGCTTTGATTGGGACAGCAACATCGTGCTGCTTTGAGACAAGCATGGTACTTGATAATTCAATCAATCAGATTTAGATTTTTACTGAATCTCCGTTTGGATATTTGGTTACAATTATTCGGTGAAATGTGTTCATGATCATTAGCCTGCCTAGGTTTACCCATCTATTAGCAGGACTGATCAGAAAATGCTTCTAAAGCATGTTATGTAGCCTAGTGGAATATTTTGCTGTTCCCTTGCGTAGGCTATAGGCTACTCCCGACCAAAAGCCTGTGATTTATCTGATAATCAATCAATGTGATTTTGTTTAACTGAATCTCCATATGTATAGGTTATTTGGTTAATTAATCTCTGGCTGGGCAATTAGGGGGAGGTGCAGATCATCTATACATTTGCTCATCTATCACGTATCAGAGACAGCGTGCTATAAAGTAACCTAAATCAAGTGTTATTTTGCTATTGACTTGCGCATAGGCTACTCCAAAAGCCTGCGGATGATGTGAAATATGAACCAGACTCACCTGCTTTTGAAAATTTTGGTGGCTATTTTCTATCAATATTATGATGAAGATAATGGCAAATTATCACCTTACACCATCTACTAGGCGTAGAATCTGACATATAACAAAAAGCATTGCACCAGTAATATACAGTGCCTTCGGAAAGTATTCAGACCCCTTGACTTTTTACACATTTTGTTAGGTTACAGCCTAATTCTAAAATTGATGAAGTTTTTTTCCGCATCAATCTACACACAATACCCCATAATGACATAGCGACAATAGGTTTAGACAAAAACTGAAATATCACATTTACATAAGTATTCAGATCCGTTACTCAATACTTTGTTGAAGCAACTTCGGCAGCGACTAAAGCCTAAAGTCTTCTTGGGAATGACGGTACAAGCTTGGCACACCTATATTTGGGGAGTTTCTCCCATTCTTCTCTGAAGATCCTCTCAAGCTCTGTCGGGTTGGCTGGGGAGTGTTGTTGCACAGCTATTTCCTGGTCTCTATAGTGATGTTCGATCGGGTTCTGGCTGGGCCACTCAAGGACATTCAGAGACTTGTCCCGAAGCCACTACTGCGTTGTCTTGGCTGTGTGCTTAGGTTAGTTGTGCTGTTGGAAGGTGAACTTTCGCCCCAGTCTGAGGTCATGAGCGCTATGGAGCAGGTTTTCATCAAGGATCTCTCTGTACTTTGCTCCGTTCATCTTTGCCTCGATCCTGACTAGTCTCCGAGTCCCTGCCACTGAAAATATCCCCACAGAATGATGCTGCCACCACCATGCTTCACCGTAGGGATGGTGCCAGGTTTCCTCCAGACGTGACGCTTGGGCTGTCATGTGCCTTTTGCTGAGGAGTGGCTTCTGTCTGACCATTCTACCATAAGGGCCTGTTTGGTGGAGTGCTGCAGATGGTTGTATTTCTGGAAGGTTCTCCCATCTCCACAGAGGAACTCTAGAGCTCTGTCAGAGTGCCCATCGGGTTCCAAGGCCCTTCTATCCCGACTGCTCAGTTTGACCGTGCGGCCAGCTCTAGGAAGAGACTTGGTGGTTCCAAACTTCTTCCATTTAAGAAGGATTGAGGCCACTGTGTTCTAGGAGCCCTTCAATGCTGCAAACATGTTTTGGTACTCTTCCCCAGATCTGTGACTCGACACAATCCTGTCTCGGAGCTCTACGGACAATTCCTTCGACTTCATGGCTTCGTTTTTTCTCAGACATGCACTGTCAACTGTGGGACCATATATAGACAGGTGGGTGCCTTTCCAAATCATGTCCAATCATTTGAATTTACCACAGACGGACTCCAATCAAGTTGTAGAAACATCTCAAGCATAATCAATGAAAACAGGATGTACCTGAACTAAATTTTGAGTCTCATAACAAAGGGTCAGAATACTTATGTAAATAAGGTATTTCTGTTTTGCAAAAATGTCTAAAAAACATTTTTTCTTTGTCATTATGGGTATAGTGGGTTGACTTTTAAGAAAAAGGGGTCTGAATGCTTTCTGAAAGGCACTGTACTGTAGGTCAATGTTTGGGCTAGAAACAAGCAATTTTTGCTGTGCTAATGTGACAACCATGATGCTAACGATTATGCATTCACTTTTTTCTGTAGAGCACAAAGAAACAATGGTAGTGCGGTGCCTAATCATTATAACAATTATTATCTAGGTGTTTTTCTCTCTGAGCGCACTGGTGCTCCGAAATGTAAATTCCAGGTCGCAAAGCAAAATATTTAGGAACATATTCGACCAATAGTTGCTCTTTAGAGCCCTGCCGGTATAATTTTTTTTAAATATGACTTATTTTATTTATTTTTTGCCCTGCGGGTATTTCCCCAGAACAGATTGGGCCAGTCACATGTTTGTTAGAAAAGATGCATGAGAGCAGAAGGGGTTAGGTTAGCTTTGTGAGTCACTGTTGTGCAGCAAGCATAAGGCGATCAAGATACCCTTGTATGAAATTCAAATTAAATTAAAACAAATTTTATTTGTCACATACACATAGTTAGCAGATGTTAATGCGAGTGTAGCGAAATGCTTGTGCTTCTAGTTCCGACCATGCAGTAGTATCTAACAAGTAATCTAACAATTTCACAACAACTACCTTATACACACAAGAGTAAAGGAATGAATACGAGGTACGTACATATAAATATATGGATGAGCGATGGCTGACCGGCATAGGCAAGATGCAGAAGATGGTATGGAGTACAGTATATACATATGAGATGAGTAATGTAGGATATGTAAACATTATATAAATGGCATTGTTTAAAGTGGCTAGTGGTACATTATTTCATCCAATTATAATTATTAAAGTGGCTAGAGATTTGGGTCGATGGCCCGAACGGCATAGGCAAGATTCAGTAGATGGTTTAGAGTACAGTGTATACATTTGATATGAGTATGTCGGATACGTAAACATTATATACAACATTGTTTAAAGTGGCTAGTGATACATTGTTACATCCAATTCCTATGTTTAAAGTGGCTAGAGATTTAAGTCAGTATGTTGGCAGCAACCACTCAATGTTAGTGATGGCTGTTTAACAGTCTGATGGCCTTGAGGTAGAAGCTGTTTTTCAGTCTCTCGGTCCCAGCTTTGATGCACCTGTACTGACCTCGCCTTCTGGATGATAGCGGGGTGAACAGGCAGCGGCTCGGGTGGTTGTTGTCCTTGATGATCTTTTTGGCCTTCCTGTGACATCGGGTGGTGTAGGTGTCCTGAAGGGCAGGTAGTTTACCCCCGGTGATGCGTTGTGCAGTCCTCACTACCCTCTGGAGAGCCTTACGGTTGTGGGCGGAGCAGTTGCCGTACCAGGCAGTGATACAGCCCGACATGATGCTCTCGATTGTGCATCTGTAGAAGTTTGTGAGTGATTTTGGTGACAAGCCAAATTTCTTCAGCCTCCTGAGGTTGAAGAGGCGCTGTTGCGCTTTCTTCACCACGCTGTCTGTGTGGGTGGACCAATTCAGTTTGTCCGTGATGTGTACGCCGAGGAACTTAAAACTTCCACCTTCTCCACTACTGTCCCCTCGATGTGGATAGGGGGGTGCTCCCTCTCCTGTTTCCTGAAGTCCACGATCATCTCCTTTGTATGGTTGACATTGAATGAGAGGTTATTTTCCTGACACCACACTCCGAGGGCCCTCACCTCCTCCCTGTAGGCAGTCTCGTCGTTGTTGGTAATCAAGCCTACCACTGTAGTGTCGTCAGCAAACTTGATGATTGAGTTGGTGCGTGCATGGCCACGCAGTCATGGGTAAACAGGGAGTACAGGAGAGGGCTGAGAACGCACTCTTGTGGGGCCCCAGTGTTGAGGATCAGCGGGGTGGAGATGTTGTTTCCTACCATCACCACCTGGGGCCGGCCCGTCAGAAAGTCCAGGACTCAGTTGCACAGGGCGGGGTCGAGACCCGAGCTTAATGACGAGCTTGGAGGGAACTATGGTGTTAAATGCTGAGCTGTAGTCGATGAACAGCATTCTTACATAAGTATTCCTCTTGTCCAGATGGGTTAGGGCAGTATGCAGTGTGATTGCGATTTGCGTCGTCTGTGGACCTATTGGGACGGTAAGCAAATTGGAGTGGGTCCAGGGTGTCTGGCAGGATGGAGGTGATATGGTCCTTGACTAATCTCTCAAAGCACTTCATGATGACGGAAGTGAGTGCAACGGGGCGATAGTCATTTACCTCAGTTACCTTAGCTTTCTTGGGAACAGGAACAATGGTGGCCCTCTTGAAGCATGTGGGAACAGCAGACTGGGATAGGGACTGATTGAATATGTCCGTAAACACACCAGCCAGCTGGTCTGCGCATGCTCTGAGGACACGGCCAGGGATGCCATCTGGGCCAGCAGCCTTGCGAGGGTTAACACATTTAAATGTTTTCCTCGCGTTGGCTGTGGTGAAGGTGAGCCCGCAGGTTTTGGTAGCGGGCCGTGTCATTGGCACTGTATTATCCTCAAAGCGAGCAAAGAAGTTGTTTAGTTTGTCTGGGAGCAGGACGTCATGGTCCGCAACGGGGGGTGGTTTTCTTTTTGTAGTCCGTGATTGACTGTAGACCCTGCCACATTCCTCTTGTGTCTGAGCCGTTGAATTGTGACTCTACTTTGTCTCTATATTGACGCTTAGCTTGTTTGATTGCCTTGCGGAGGGAATAGCTACACTGTTTGTATTCAGTCATGTTTCCGGTAGCCTTACCCTGGTTAAAAGCAGTGGTTCGCGCTTTCAGTTTTGCGCGCGAATGCTGCCATTAATCCACGGTTTCTGGTTGGGGAAGGTTTTAATATTTGCTATGGGTACAACATCACCAATGCACTTGCTAATAAATGCACTTGCTGTCTGGAACATATCCCAGTCCACGTGCTCGAAGCAATCTTGCAGCATGGAATCAGATTGGTCTGACCAGCGTTGAACAGACCTGAGAACGGGCGTTTCCTGTTTTAGTTTCTGTTTGTAGGCTGGGAGCAACAAAATGGAGTCATGGTCAGACTTTCCCGAAAGGAGGGCGGAGAATAGCCTTGTATGCATCACGAAAGTTGGAATAACAATGATCCCGGATTTTACCAACCCGGGTGGCACATTCGATATGCTGGTAAGATTTCGGGAGCCTTGTTTTCAAATTAGCCTTATTAAAATCCCCAGCCACAATAAATGCAGCCTCTGGATATGTGGTTTCCAATTTACCTAGAGTGAAATGAATTTCTTTCAGTGCCGTCGATGTGTCAGCTTGAGGGGGGATGTACACGGCTGTGATTATAATCGAGGAGAATTCCCTTGGTAGATAATGCGGTCTGCATTTGATTGTAAGGAATTCTATGTCAGGTGAACAAAAGGACTTGAGTTCCTGTATGTTGTTATGATCACACCACGTCTCGTTAATCATAAGACACACACCCCCACCCTTCTTCTTACCAGATAGATGTTTGTTTCTGTCCGCGCGATGCGTGGAGAAACCAGGTGGCTGTACCGACTCAGACGTGTCCTGAGTGAGCCATGTTTTCATGAAGCAAAGAACGTTGCAGTCTCGGATGTCTCTCTGAAAGGCAACCCTCGATCTGATTTCGTCTACTTTGTTGTCCAGAGACTGTACATTGGCGATTAAAATACTCGGGAGAGGTGCACGATGCGCCCGTCAACGTAGCTTGACCAAAAGACCGGCGCTGCTTCTCTCTCTCTCGGCGCCGCCGTTGTTTTGAGTCGCTGGGTGCTATCCAGTCTATTGTCCTGGTTGGCGTAACAAACAGAGAATCCTCTTTGGGAAAGTCGTATTCCTGGTCGTAATGTTGGTAAGTTGACGTTGCTCTTATATCCAATAGTTCCTCCCGGTTGTATGTAATAAAACGTAATATTTCCCGGGGTAACAATGTAAGAAGTAATACATAAAAAAACTAAATACTGCATAGTTTCCTGAGAACGTGAAGCGAGGCTGCCATCTCTGTCGGCGCCGGAAGTCCAATGCCTAAGGCATGTTCACGCAGATGAGCAGGGACCCTGGGAATCTTTATTTTGGTGTTTATCAGAGTCAGTAGAAAGGCCTCTTAAGTGTCCTAAGTTTTCATAACTGTGACTTTACTACAACTAAACTCAGCAAAAAAAGAAGCATCCCATTTTCAGGAACCTGTCTTTCAAAGATAATTCGTACAAATCTAGATCTTCATTGTGAAGGGTTTAAACACTGTTTCCCATGATTGTTCAATGAACCATAAACAATTAATGAACATGCACCTGTGGAACGATCGTTAAGACACTAACAGCTTACAGACGGTAGCCATTTAAAGTCACAGTTATGAAAACTTAGAACACTTAAACCTCACAAGCTCCAGCAGCAGAGGTGACTGTTTTGGAGAGCCTGGCGTGCCCAAAGTAAAATGCCTCCCATTTAGGCCCAGAAAATGGGATATGCATATATTTAGTACCATTGGATAGGAAACACTCTGAATTTTCCAAAACTGTTAACCATTTGTCTGTGGGTCAATCAGAACGCATTTGGAAGGCAAAACCCTGAGGAATCTCTGTCCTGGAAAAAGTCATTTTGACACATTGCTCATTTTGGAACCCCTCCCTATCCAAAATGACCATATATAGGCATGTGAACGCAGTGCACGTCGCTTCCTTATGATGTCATCAACCATGAGACGGTGTTTTACTCCATCTTGGAGGAATTTCGACCATTGATACACAGCATGGCAATGGGAGACCACGTTATGAAAACTCTTCAGATTGGCGCTACAGACGAAGAAGGCGCTGCTGTGCCTTATTTATCGTCTTTAGCGTTCAGTTTATATTCCGGCTGATTTATAATAGTAAATATACGTAAATATGTTCCTAAGGATACATTTAAAACTATGTTTGATTGTTTTTGGACAAGTTTATAGGTATAATTTGAACGAGTTGGCGCTGCTTCAAAGAGGAGTGGAGGCTGTCGTTTCTGATTATAACGCGAACCAAATGGAGGATTTATGGATAAAAGACGTTACTTTTTCTAACAAAAGAACCATGGATTGTCTTCGTTGGACACTTAGGATGACCTCAGCAGAAGTTCTTCAACAGGTAATTGATTTGTTTTCGCTGTGAAATGTGTTATGTGTGTGCCATGATGGCTAATCGATACATGGCTATTGGAAAATATGTGAGGTGCTAGCCTCAAACAAATGAATGTGCTGCTTTCGCCGTAAAGCCTTTTTGAAATCTGACAACGCTGTGATATTGCCAAGAAACAGAGCTTTTGATGAGTATGGAACACTTGTATATTGCTGGATGTTTAATAATTCAACTTTCGGAATTTAAATTTGGCGCTTTAGATTTTCCCTGGTAGTGTCGGGATGAGCCCGCTAGCGACCCACTGGATATTGAGAAGTTAAGAGGCCTTTCTACTGACTCTGATAAACACCAAAAGAAAGATGCCCAGGGTCCCTGCTCATCTGCGTGAACATGCCTTAGGCAGGCTGCAAGGAGGCATGAGGACTGCAGATGTGGCCAGGGCAATAAATTGCAATGTTCGTACTGTGATACACCTAAGACTGCGCTGCAGGGAGACAGGACGGACAGCTGATCATCCTTGCAGTGGCAGACCACGTGTAACAACACCTGCACAGGATCGGTTCATCCGAACATCACACCTGCGGGACAGGTACAGGATGGCAACAACAACTGCCAGAGTTACACCAGGAACACACAATCCCTCCATCAGTGCTCAGACTGTCCGCAATAGGCTGAGAGAGGCTGGACTGAGGGCTTGTAGGCATCACCGGCAACAATGTCACCTATGGGCACAAACCCACCGTCCCTGGACCAGACAGGACTGGCAAAAAGTGCTCTTCGCTGACGAGTCGCGGTTTTGTCTTACCAGGGGTGATGGTCGGATTCACGTTTATCATTGAAGGAATGAGCGTTACACCGAGGCCTGTACTCTGGAGCGGGATCGATTTGGAGGTGGAGGGTCTATCATGGTCTGTGGCGGTGAGTCACAGCATCATCAGACTGAGCTTGTTCTCATTGCAGGCAATCTCAATGCTGTGCGTTACAGGGAAGACATCCTCCTCCCTCATGTGGTACCCTTCCTGCAGGCTCATCCTCACATGACCCTCCAGCATGTCAATGCCACCAGCCATACTGCTCGTTCTGTGAGCGATTTCCTGCAAGACAGGAATGTCAGTGTTCTTCCATGGCCAGCGAAGAGCCTGGGATCTCAATCCCATTGAGCATGTCTGGGACCTGTTGGATTGGAGGGTGAGGGCTAGGGCCATTTCCCCCAGAAATGTCCGGTAACTTGCAGGTGCCTTGGTGGAATGGTGGGGTAACATCTCACAGCAAGAACTGGCAAATCTGGTGCAGTCCATGAGGAGGCGATGCACTGTAGTACTTAATGCAGCTGGTGGCCACACCAGATACTGACTGTTACTTTTGATTTTGATCCCCCCTTTGTTCAGGGACACAGTATTACATTTCTGTTAGTCATATGTCTGTGGAACTTTTTCAGTTTATGTCTCAGTTGTTGAATCTTATGGTCATACAAATATTTACACATGTTAAGTTTGCTGAAAATAAACACAGTTGACAGTGAGAGGACTGTTTCTTTTTTTGCTGAGTTTACATTTTTGCAAGATAGGTATATTATATAATTATAACAGCCCCCATTGCAACAATTAGGACAGGTATAGATGCTAATCACAAACAGCCCACAAAGCATTGTTGTGATTTCTGTAGAATTGAAGGGCATAGAGAGCCACTGTTGGAACCTAGGCAGAGGAAGTCCTCGTGTATTTCAAGCAGCCTGTCGGCCCACAGAGTAGGCCCATCCAGTTAGGCCTGCATCCCGGAGTTGCATGTTCACTGTTGACTTTGAGACTGGTGTTTTGCGGATACTATTTAATGAAGCTGCCAGTTGAGGACTTGTGAGGCATCTATTTCTCAAACTAGACACTAATGTACTTGTCCTCTTACTCAGTTGTGCACCGGGGCCTCCCACTCATCTTTCTATTCTGGTTAGAGCCAGTTTGCGCTGTTCTGTGTAGTGAGTAGCACACAGCGTTGTACCAGATCTTCATTTTCTTAGCAATTTCTCACATGGAATAGCCTTCATATCTCAGAACAACAATAGACTGACAAGTTTCAGAAGAAAGTTCTTTGTTTCGGTCCATTTTGAGCCTGTAATCGAACCCACAAATGCTGATTCTCCAGAAACTCAACTAGTCTAACGAAGGCCAGTTTTATTGCTTCTTTAATCAGGACAACAGTTTTCAGCTGTGCTGACTGTCACGATCGTCGACAGAGTTGGACCAAGGAGCAGCGTGCATTGTGTTCCACATCTTTTTAATAGCATGGAACAAAACAATAAAGGACTACCTGATCGCCACAAACATGTGCCACACATACCACACAACAAACAATAACCCACAAGTCAGGTGGTGAAGGGAACAAACTTAAATAGGATTCCCAATTAGAGGCAACGACTAACAGCTGCCTCTAATTGGAAACCAACACAAAACTCAACATAGAGTCCCCTAGAAAAACCTTGTCATGCCCTGACCCAACACACCATTAAGAAACCCAGAGGGCTCTCTATGGCCAGGGCTTGACACTGACACAATTGCAAAAGGGTTTTTTGATCAGCTAGTCTTTTAAAATTACGCTTGGATTAGCTAACACAATGTGCCATTGGAACACAGGAGTGATGGTTGTTGATAATGGGCCTCTGTACGCTTATGTAGATATTCCATAACAAATCTGCCATTTCCAGCTACAATAGTCATTTACAACATTAACAATGTCTATACTGTATTTCTGATCAATTTGATGTTATTTTAATGGACCAATAAAAAATATTTTTTCAAAAACAAGGACATTTCTAAGTGACCCCAAAACTTTGAACGGTAGTGTAAAGGTTACATTTGTCAATATGCTATATTTAAGGTTATACAGAGTGCCAGATAAATGGCACCTGTAAAAAAAACACAAATAATAGTTTGTTGTTCCTATGCGTAGTGCATATGACCAAGTCCATCTGATATGTGAAGATGTGTGTGCCATGAGTAAAGTCATTGCTTTGTTTCTCACAAAATGGCCTTAGATCCTTCACCATTGGTATGCTATGTAGGGTGCTGTAAACTGCATGAGATGCTGCTGCACATAATTTCCAAATTGCTTGAACCCACTCTTACCCTACATAGTAATTCTCACACATAGACTTTAAATGTTAGCTTACTATTTTCAATTAGTTTCTTGAAATGTCTCAAAGTACAATTGTATTATTGTACTCATATTTTGAGTTGCTTGAAAGTTTTTTTCGATTTAACTTCAATAATTGTTCTAGATTATTTCAACATTTCTGGTTATTTTTCAGGGTGAATACAATTTCTCTCAGTGTTTTAATTGCTAATGTACTGTCTCTTATGATGCATTGATCTCTGATCATCTTTTATATTCATCAGATCAACATACTTTATGTTCATTGAAATGTTTAAGTAATCTGTGATGTTGTACACCTTCCGTCTCTGTGTTTTGCTCTCACAAGAAGAATGCAGCATTCCTCCTCTTTAGCATGCTTGCAGGAAGCTGTTGCCTAATGTCATTTGAATGTCTGAAGCAAATCAAATCAAGTCATATTTTATTTGTCACTTACACATGGTTAGCAGATGTTAATGCGAGTGTAGGGAAATGCTTGTGCTTCTAGTTCCGACTATGGAGTAGTATCTAACAAGTAATCTGACAATTTCACAACAACTACCTTATACACACAAGTGTAAAGGAATGAATACGAGTATAAATATATGGATGAGAGATGGCCGAGCGGCAAAGGCAAGATGCAGTAGATGGTATAGAGTACAGTATACACATATGAGATGAGTAATGTAGGGTATGTAAACATTATATAAAGTGGCATAATTTAAAGTGGCTAGTGATACATTTATTACATCAAATTTTTTATTATTAAAGTGGCTAGAGATTTGAGTCGATGGCCGAACGGCATAGGCAAGATTCAGTAGATGGTTTAGAGTACAGTGTATACATTTGATATGAGTAATGTCGGATATGTAAACATTATATACAAGATTGTTAAAAGTGGCTAGTGATACATTTGTTACATCCAACTACTGTCCCGTCGATGTGGATAGGGGGGTGATCCCTCTCCTGTTTCTTGAAGTCCACGATCATCTCCTTTGTTTTGTTGGCGTTGAGTGAGAGGTTATTTTCCTGACACCACACTCCAAGGGCCCTCACCTCCTCCCTGTAGGCTGTCTCGTCGTTGTTGGTAATCAAGCCTACCACTGTAGTGTCGTCAGCAAACTTGATGATTGAGTTGGAGGCGTGCTTGGCATGGGTGAACAGGGAATACAGGAGAGGGCTGAGAAACGCACCGTTGTGGGGCCCCAGTGTAGAGGATCAGCGGGATGGAAAAGTTGTTTCCTACCCTCACCACCTGGGTGCGGCCCGTCAGGAAGTCCAGGACCCAGTTGCACAGGGCGGGGGTCGAGACCCAGGGTCTCGAGCTTAATGACGAGTTTGGAGGGTACTATGGTGTTAAATGCTGAGCTGTAGTCGATGAACAGCATTCTAATACATAAGTATTCCTCTTGTCCAGATGGGTTAGGGCAGTGAGCAGAGTGATTGCGATTGCGTCGTCTGTGGACCTATTGAGACGGTAAGCAAATTGGAGTGGGTCTAGGGTGTCAGGTAGGATGGAGGTGATATGATCCTTGACTAGTCTCTCAAAGCACTTCATGATGACGGAAGTGAGTGCTACGGGGGCGATAGTCATTTAGCTCAGTTACCTTAGCTTTCTTAGGAACAGGAACAATGGTGGCACTCTTGAAGCATGTGGGAACAGCAGACTGGGATAAGGATTGATTGAATATGTCCGTAAACACACCAGCCAGCTGGTCTGCGCATGCTCTGAGGACGGGTCCAGGGATGCCATCTGGGCCGGCAGCCTTGCGAGGGTTGCCGGCCCAGTAAACATCGGCAAAAAAACGTAATTAAATTGTTGTCAGCAGCACAGTTACAGTCCCCAAAGCTCAAAGACAATGCTTCCATTATCCAGGACACTCCTGAAGTGATGCTGCTGGGAAGATATCTACAGTGCTGGTCGTCCGTTTTTGAACCCTCCTGTCTAATACAGTCTGCATATAACGAATGGAGGATTATGTAGGCCGGCCCATCCCCCGACTTCACTTTTATTAACACTCTATGGAAAGTGTTTTTGTCTAATCAGAAATTCAGCCTTCTCTATGTTGCTCTCCACATTCCCAAATCTGTCACACCTCCGTGAAGCAGCAGGTGCTGTTGTAATGACATCCTGAAGGTCTGATGACGCAATATTAAGTTAACTCAACAGTATTCTATTGGTCAACAACTTAGATTTTGAATCCAAACAGTCAGATGTTATAAATGGGTCTCAGATTCACTGGGCGCGTTCCTAAATTCACTCTGGCTATCTACTCCGATTTCAGAGCACTCTCGTCTGAGTGTGCCAGAGCGCAGAATAACTGATTAATTTACAACACGCACAAATCCTGTTGAATATGGCCGATGTTACTAAACATCGGCAAAAAATCGTAATTAAATTGTTGTCAGCAGCACAGTTACAGTCCCCAACGCTCTGGATAACATGAAAACAGCATAGCAACTCTGCTAGGAAGAGAACAATTTTAAGTAAGGTGTTCTCTCATTTATGACTGGAAGTAGCAAGCAAGCTAGCTAACTTTAGCCAGTTGCTTGACTGCTGTTGTGAAGTCAGAACACTCAGATCAACCCGTCTCCTCGGCCAGAGTGGCCAGTGTGCACTCTGAAAGCTCTGAGAGCGAAACGCTCTGAATTTACTAACAGACAATCTGACAATGCTCGGAATTTACGAACGCCCAGAGCACACTCTGAGCGCTCTCTGCCACTCCAGAGTGAATTTAAAAACGCACCCCTAGTGAGATTCTCTTTCAGCCCTTTCTTGTTGGTCATTTACAGTAACTCAACAATAGAAAAGCTTCACATTGCTAAATCATCTTTATGGAGTCAGATATTCAGTTTTAATAGACTTTGTTCATATTAACTGCATAGTTTTGTGAGGTACAGTTGAAGTCGGAAGTTTACATACACTCAGGTTAGAGTCATTAAAACTCATATTTCAACCACTCCACAATTGTCTTGTTACTATAGTTTTGGCATGTCGGTTATCTACTTTGTGCATGAAACAAGTAATTTTCACTTATAATTTCACTTATAATTCACTGTATCACAATTCCAGTGTGTCAGAAGTGTACATACACTAAGTTGACAATGCCTTTAAATAGCTTGGAAAATTCCAGAAGATGATGTCATGGCTTTAGAAGGTTTTGATACGCTAATTGACATAATTTGAGTCAATTGAAGGTGTACCTGTAGATGTATTTCAAGGCCTACCTTCAAACTCCTGGGAAAATCAAAGGAAATCAGCCAAGGCCTAAGACAACAAATCGGAGACCTCCACATGTCTGGTTCATCCTTGGGAATAATTTCCAAACGCCTGAAGATACCACGTTCATCTGTACAAACAATAGTACGCAAGTATAAACATCATGGGACCACGCAGACGTCATACCGCTCAGGAAGGAGACACGTTCTGTCTCCTAGAGATTAACGTACTTTGGTGCGAAAAGTGCAAATCAATCCCAGAACAACAGTAAAGGACCTTGTGAAGATGCTGGAGGAAACAGGTACAAAGTATCTATATACAAAGTAAAACAAGTCCTACATCAACATAATCTGAAATGCCGCTCAGCAAGGAAGAAGCCACTGCTCCAGAACCGCCATAAAAAAGCCAGACTACAGTTTGCAACTGCACATGGGGACGTACTTTTTGGAGAAATGTCCTCTGGTCTGATGGAACAAATATAGAACTGTTTGGCCATAATGACCATCGTTATGTTTGCAAGCCGAAGAACACCATCCCAACCGTGAAGCACGGGGGTGGCAGCATCATGTTGTGGGGGTGCTTTGCTGCAGGAGGGACTGGTGCACTTCACAAAATAGATGGCATCATGAAGAATGAAAATTATGTGGATATATTGAAGCAACATCTCAAGACATCAGTCAGGAAGTTAAAGCTTGGTCGCAAATGGGTCTTACAAATGAACAATGACCCCAAGCATACTTCTAAAGTTGTGGTAAAATGGCTTAAGGACAACAAAGTCAAGGTATTGGAGTGGCCATCACAAAGCCCTGACCTCAATCCCATAGAAAATGTGTGGGCAGAACTGGAAAGGCGTGTGTGAACAAGGAGGCCTACAAACCTGACTCAGTTACACCAGTTCTGTCAGGAGGAATGGGCCAAAATTCACCCAACTTATTGTGGGAAGCTTGTGGAAGGTTACCCAAAATGTTTGACCCAAGTTAAACAGTTTAAAGGCAATGCTACCGAATACTAATTGAGTGTATGTGAACTTCTGACCCACTGGGAATGTGATGAAAGAAATAAAACCTGAAATAAATCATTCTCTCTACTATTATTCTGACATTTCACATTCTTAAAATAAAGTGGTGATCCTAACTGACCTAAGACAGGGAATCTTTTACCAGGATTAAATGTCAGGAATTGTGAAAAACTGAGTTTAAATGTATTTGGTTAAGGTGTATGTAAACTTCTGACTTCAAATGTATGTACATTTATATGTAATATACAGTACCAGTCAAATGTTTGGAAAAACCTACTCATTCAAGGGTTTTTCTTTATTTTTTCTGTATTATACATTGAAGAATAATATTGAAGACATCAAACCTATGAAATAAGACATATGGAATCATGTAGTAACCAAAAAAAATGTAAACAATCAAAATATATTTAATATTTTAGATTCTTCAAAGGAGCCACCCTTTACCTTGATGACAGTTTTGCACACTCTTGGCATTCTCTCAACCAGCTTCACCTGGAATGCTTTTCTAACAGCCTTGAAAGAGTTCCCATATCCTTCACTCTCATCCCAAAGTTCTTGAAATGTTCTGGATTAACTGAGCTTCAAGTCTTAAAGTAATGATGGATTGTCATTTCTCTTTGCTTATTTGAGCTGTTCTTGCCATAGTTGGTCTTTTACCAAATAGAGCTATTTCCTGTATACCACCCCTACCTTGTCACACAACAACTGATTGGCTCAAATGCAATAAGAAGGAAAGAAATTCCACAAATGAACTTTTAACAAGGCACCCCTGTTTATTGAAATGCCTTCCAGGTGACTACATCATGAAGCTGGTTGAGAGAATGCCAAGAGTGTGCAAAGCTGTCATCAAGTAAAAGGATGCTACTTTGAAGAATCTCAAATTAATATATATTTTGATTTGTTTAACACTTTTTTGGTTCCTACATGATTCCATATGTGTTATTTCATAGTTTTGATGTCTTAGCTATTATTCTACAATGTAGAAAATAGTACAAGTAAAGAAATACCCTGGAATGAGTAGGTGTGTCCAAACTCTTGACTGATACTGTACATATGTCAAGTATTATTGCATTACATCTGAAGATAGATGAATGAGCAAGTTGCACAGTATCCCCCTAGTCTAGAGCTGATACGTATGTTAAATTGTATTAATACTCAGTCAGTGATGATTATTAGTGTTTGGGAAGGAGTAAAGGTAAAATACTGAAACAAACCCAGCAATTATGTTCCTTTTCATTATCTTCACTTCTCCACTCCCAGCACCATTACTGACTGATTACACCCTAATAATAATGGAACTTAGTCCTCCCCCCATCATGGTGGGTACAGTATCGGTTCACGCTCAAAACGAGAAGGAAAACTACCTCAATTGATTAGTTCTCGCTGTGAACATACAATTAAAATCTGTGGAACATTAACCAAATCTTCTCCTCTCTTAATGGGACTGCTAGGGCCATTGTTGATGTAAGAGAAGAAATGCACTTATTTTAAGCATGTTAGGCATTTGATTCAGTACTCATTAAATACAACAGATGGTGGTATGGTGTTCGAGGAAATAGAACCCTTGAGTGAGTTCTCAAGCTTAACCACAATAGTTACACTAACTTGTTTTACACACTATGTTTTAAACATGTTGTATTTGTATGTGTATAGTCAGTTCAATAACTGTTTAATCATTGATTGCATGATTGCATGATTGTCTCTGGAATCACTTACTCCTGACTGTTTGAAGTTTTCAACATGTAGTCAAACCCACAGTCCCTGTGCACATCTAATTGGCATATTTCAATGCTTTCAAAGTTTATCTATTTTTTAAATAACTTTCCTCATAGTTACTAACATGCACAAAATATATGTATGAGTGAATATTAGGAGCTGTCTTAGCATAAAATATAGCTCAGTATGTGCTTAATTTAGGGCTCCCGAGTGGTGCTGCAGTCTAAGGCACTGCATCTCAGTGCAAGAGGCATCACTACAGTCCCTGATTCAAATCCAGGCTGTATCACATCTGGCTGTGATTTGGAGTCCCGTAGGGTGGTGCACAATTGGCTGGGGTAGGGCGTCATTGTAAATAAAAATTTGTTCTTAACTGACTTGCCTGGTTAACATTTATTTACTCGTCTTTATCAAGGGATCCAATCATTCCGGACCCCCTGTACTGTATATCATAACTCCCTCAGTGACACAATTGGGACATGATATTCTATTTCGCTGGTCTGGTCCCATGGAGATAGTTGTCCATTTACAATGTAATTTATGGCAGCAAGGTGCCAAATATGCCCTCTGACTTCTGTGGCGCCAGATACAGTGGGGCAAAAAAGTATTTAGTCAGCCACCAATTGTGCAAGTTCTCCAACTTAAAAAGATGAGAGAGGCCTGTAATTTTCATCATAGGTACACTTCAACTATGACAGACAAAATGAGGAAAACAAATCCAGAAAATCACATTGTAGGATTTTTTATGAATTTATTTGCAAATTATGGTGGAAACAAAACAAAAGTTTATCTCAATACTTTGTTATATACCCTTTGTTGGCAATGACAGAGGTCAAACGTTTTCTGTAAGTCTTCACAAGGTTTTCACACACTGTTGCTGGTATTTTGGCCCATTCCTCCATGCAGATCTCCTCTAGAGCAGTGATGTTTTGGGGCTGTCGCTGGGCAACACGGACTTTCAACTCCCTCCAAAGATTTTCTATGGGGTTGAGATCTGGAGACTGGCTAGGCCACTCCAGGACCTTGAAATGCTTCTACAAGCCACTCCTTCGGTTCGGGCGGTGTGTTTGGGATCATTGTCATGCTGAAAGACCCAGCCACGTTTCATCTTCAATGCCCTTGCTGATCGAAGGAGGTTTTCACTCACAATCTCACGATACATGGCCCCATTCATTCTTTCCTTTACACGGATCAGTCGTCCTGGTCCCTTTGCAGAAAAACAGCCCCAAAGCATGATGTTTCCACCCCCATGCTTCACAGTAGGTATGGTGTTCTTTGGATGCAACTCAGCATTCTTTGTCCTCCAAACACGACAAGTTGAGTTTTTACCAAAAAGTTCTATTTTGGTTTCATCTGACCATATGACATTCTCCCAATCCTCATCTGGATCATCCAAATGCTCTCTAGCAAACTTCAGACGGGCCTGAACATGTACTGGCTTAAGCAGGGGACACGTCTGGCACTGCAGGATTTGAGTCCCTGGCGGCGTAGTGTGTTACTGATGGTAGGCTTTGTTACTTTGGTCCCAGCTCTCTGCAGGTCATTCACTAGGTCCCCCGTGTGGTTCTGGGATTTTTGCTCACCGTTCTTGTGATCATTTTGACCCCACGGGTGAGATCTTTGCGTGGAGCCCCAGATCGAGGAAGATTATCAGTGGTCTTGTATGTCTTCCATTTCCTAATAATTGCTCCCACAGTTGATTTCTTCAAACCAAGCTGCTTACCTATTGCAGATTCAGTCTTCCCAACCTGGTGCAGGTCTACAATTTTGTTTCTGGTGTCCTTTGACAGCTCTTTGGTCTTGGCCATAGTGGAGTTTGGAGTGTGACTGTTTGAGGTTGTGGACAGGTGTCTTTTATACTGATAACAAGTTCAAACAGGTGCCATTAATACAGGTAACGAGTGGAGGACAGAGGAGCCTCTTAAAGAAGAAGTTACAGGTCTGTGAGAGCCAGAAATCTTGCTTGTTTGTATGTGACCAAATACTTATTTTCCACCATAATTTGCAAATAAATTCATTAAAAATCCTACAATGTGATTTTCTGGATTTTTTTCCCTCATTTTGTCTGTCATAGTTGAAGTGTACCTATGATGAAAATTACAGGCCTCTCTCATCTTTTTAAGTGAGAGAACTTGCACAATTGGTGGCTGACTAAATACTTTTTTGCCCCACTGTACACCAATATTGGGGATAGCATGCGTCGTCCTCTACAAGCATTTCTGCTGATATGTCCACTCCCCACGTATCTTCAAGAAAGGTGACAATGAGATTACACTGTATACCACAGCTAGGGAATCTCGAAGGCTATTTCGATTATAGTAAATCTGCTTGTGCAATACCATAAAGAAGCATGAAATGTCAAGCCACTTGACAAAATAGTTCTTTATACGAGGCTCTCTGAGGATATCTGCCCATTTTAAAACCCAAAGTAGGGTGTTAATACGTCAGGTATTCAGATTCCAGCAGGGAATAGACTTGTACTGCTCTAGACTCAGGGGTACAGACTGTTGTTGGTGGGGAATTTTCAAATCAAGCTCCACGCTCATCCTGTTGATAATGAAAAGGTGGGATGTGCATAGACTCATCAAACTTGGCAATATGCCAGTGATGATGTCGCTGAAAAGTTCCAGACAGAAAAATTGCCTGCGCACAACTAATCCACTGTGATGCGTATAGATTTCCCTATGCCCCGATGGATTGTGAACTATTCTCAGTGGTTTTGTCATGGAACTTCCATCATGGAAATCATATAGGTGATACTGACAGTGATGTGCGAGCCTCACATTGGTTTTTTTCCGATTCGCAGCCAAGCCAGATTATTTCTCCTGGAGGAGGGAAGCAGCTGAATGCAAATGACACTCACAAACAACAAGCTGTGGGATATAACGACGAGCCACTCTCATTGGAGCCAAGCAGCTATCCACAAAAACTGTTTACTGATGAGACTATTCACAAACACACAAAGCAATCAGCCAAGATGTAACAAATTGGAGACAAAGACAAGAAGATAAAACTGAAAATTGACCATTTTGAAGGCCAATATGAATATGAATTTGTGAATGTTGCAATACAACAGGAAACTATCTAAGAATTCAACTATGCATTTTAGTCTTATGCGTAATTGAGGGAGTTTATGACGAATAACAAGAATGTGGGACAACTGATTCTGGATGACGCACCACACAGGGGGCGTCATCTAAGTGTCAGCTGATTGCCTAAGGAGGAACACTGAGGTCACTGTGTGTAAATGACATGTCTTACACAAGCAGAGCATTTCTAGTCACAGTCATAGTTATTTATGTCTACTGACTGTATTATGACCACAACGTTGTACACCAAGCAGATCGTGTCGCTTCATCTGTGATCCAAAAATCAATGTCTGATGGTCTAACACAGGCACGCATGTACACACTCCCGTCAATAAAAGCAATTACAACATATCCATGTTTTTGCAATGTTATGGTTTCCATGACATGAAGGAAATATATTGAAACTACAGAAAAGTTCCCAGGAGCTGTGAAAAACAGCCTGTTCTGTTTCTCTGGTGACAGTGTAAGGGCTCGGTAATCTTGGTGATCGATTGAAAATCCAACTAACCATTTCATGAGCATTGTCAAGCACAGCACAATTTACTTGTCTCTCCACAGAGGCAGCTGAGGGAGGCTGGAAATGCTCAGTTACAGTGAGGAATTGATTGATGAAGTACTCTTGACTGCCAGCTGCATGTTTATATTGGCTTTTATTAACAATTGCAGCCTTTGCTAGAATGAATTCAATACAGCATGATGGATACAGCTGTGTGGATGTCAGGCATTTTTGGGCTTTGAACTATAGATGATGATTGTTTAATGTTCAGTAACCTTCTGCATATCATTTTGTTATGTAGGTGCAGCTGAATATCATAAGCGTATTTCATAGGCATGCCTTTATTATTTCTATAATAACATATTATGATGCCATATGAGAGATGAGGGACAACATGAAACAGATCAAGGATCTGTAGATTGATGTATATGGAACTGCTGGAGGAAACATGTTTGCATGTTTGCTTTAAATTACTGGACAGGGAACACACTGCAGTATATTGTAATGTTGATCTCCACCCTAGATTCCGTTTTTATCTCCTATCTTTGTTAATATTAAAAGCTGAAGCACTTTAGCTACTTCCCCAGAGTCAGATGAACTTGTGGATACCATTTGTATGTCTCTGCGTGCAGTTTGAAAGAAGTTGCTTTCTGTAGACTTCCTGTCATTGCGCTAACTTCCTTCATACTGGATGCAAAGAAAATGGTATCCACAAGTTCATCTGACTCTGGGGAAGTATATTGCCAAAATCCCAAACTATCCTTTTAAGATCAAAATTAAATGGGTATCATAAAGTAGCTAGGCCTCCTTGTCTTCACAGCTAGTTAAAGACCAAAGGAAGGTTTAATCAAAAACACAGTATTACCAGTATAATCAATTTGAAAAAAATGGTCGCCACTATATCAACTACTTCTGACTGTATCCAAAGTGACAACCTGTGGTTTGTTTTGTGGAAATGGGATTAGGTGTACTTTCCGTGTTGTAGCCTTGCCTTTGAGCTGATTTAATCCCTCAATATCCTCCCTGCTGTTTACTTGTTGCCCTAACCCAACGCTGCTGACTGCACACATAAACTTGAGGAATCACATTAGGTTGACATGATGGTCCAAGGCTGAGACAACAAGGTCATTGTGCAGATGGAGACGGTGGGGGTAAACATGGGCTTTTCAAACTAGACGCCGGAGTGGATTCAAACACACAGTCAAGGAAACAACGCTGACAATATAACACCTTGAGGGCTTTTTTTTTACAGATCACTTTTAACTTACATTGTGCACTAGACTGGTATCAGTAGTGGAGGGTAAATGCACTTAAACGTTGTTTACAAACCTTTTTTTATTTTTGAGTGAGCGTTTACCCACCGTTTGCGCAAAAATGCATTGAAAGTACAGGAAGCGTTACTTTACTCAATGCGAACAGTGATAATGGCTCTGCAATGCATAGCAGACATTTTACAGGTTCCTGACCAAATCTGCTATTTTGTGTGTTTTTTTTGGTCTGATCGTAACTTGTTTTGTGCATAATGTTTCCGCCATCATTTCCTATGACTGAAAATAGCTTCTGGACATCAGAACAGCAATCACTAACCTAAATTTGGATGAAGATTTCTTGCAACGATTTGGAGAAGCAGAACATACTGCTCACCCTGGACAAGGCCCTAATCCCTGAGACACCGAAAATAAAAAGATGGCGTAAGAGAGGCCGACGTGTGGGCACCCTGACAAAACTAATTTGGCGAGTACATAAAGTGCCTCTAACCTCCGTTCTATTGGCGAATGTACAATCACTGGAGAACAAACTGGACGAGCTCCTTTCAAGACTACCCTGTCAACTGGACCGGAAGAACTGTAATATTCTATGTTTCACGGAGTTGTGGCTGAACAAGGACATGGATAATATACAGTGCCTTCAGAAAGTACACCCTTTGACTTTTACCACATTTTGTTGTGTTACAGCCTGAATTTTAAATGGATTCAATTGATATTTTGTGTCACTGATCTACACACAATATCCCATAATGTCAAAGTGGAATTATGTTTTCAGCAATGTTTACAAATCAATAAAAAATGCAAAGCTGAAATGTCTTGAGTCAATAATATTCAACCCTTTTGTTATGGCAAACCTAAGTAAGTTCAGGAGTAAAAATGTTGGTTAACAAGTTACATAATAAGTTGCATTGACTGTGTGCAATAAAAGTGTGCCCCCTGTAGGCAAATAACCAATCCAATTCGCCCTCTAGTGACCTCATGGGTCTTATTGTATTAATGTTTTTCATAATTTCATAATTAATATACTTTTTTTTTTTATTGAGTGTTTCTATCCCAAACGGTTTTGTTATATTACAGTCTTCTGTGATGTATATAAAGGGTAATATTGGGATGCAAACTCAACATTGAATACATTTCAACTCTATAGCTGGCATGGTACAGGCGTCGTCAGTTTTTAAGCCCATAACCATGTGTAGTAGATTTGTTTAAGACTACCAAGAAACCCTCTCTGTGACCTTGATATAGCCCAGTGCAGTAAAAGGTTAACATGATTTTTAAACGACTACCCCATCTTTACCCCACACATTATCTGTAAGGTCCCTCAGTCTGTAACATCCCTTATCTGTAAGGTCCCTCAGTCGATTAATGAATTTCAAGCACAGATTCAACCACAAAGACCAGGGAGGTTTTCCAATGGTTCGCAAAGAAGGGCACCTATTGACAAATGGGTAAAAAAAAAAACTCACGTTAAAGATCCCTTTGAGCATGGTGCAGCTAGTAATTACAGTTTGGATGGTTTATCAATAGACCCAGTCACTACAAAGACTCAGTTGCCTAACCCTAACTCAGTTGCCAGAGAGGAAAGAAACTGCTCAGGGATTTCACTATCAGGCCAATTAAAACAGTCACAGAGTTTAATGGCTGTGGTAGGAGATAACTGTTTACTCCACAATACTAACATAAATGACAGAGTGAAAAGAAGGAAACATGTACAGAATACAAATATTCCAAAACATGCATCCTGTTTGCAATAAGGCACTAAAGTAATATTTCAAAAACAAATTGGCAGGGTAACAAACTTTTGGTCCTGAATACAAAGGGTAATTTTTGGGGAAAATCCAACACAACACATCACTGAGTACCACTCTTCGTATTTTCAAGCATGGTGGTCGCTGTATTATGTTTGTCATCGACAAGGACTAGGTTTTTACAGTTTTGACTTAAATCAGCTTGAAATCTATGGCCAGACTTGAAAATGGCTGTCTAGCAATGATCAACAACCAATTGACAGAGGTTGATGAATGTAAAAAATTATAATGTGCAAATATTGTACAATCCAAGTGTGCACAGCTCTTAGAGACTTACTCATAAAGACTTACAGCTGTAATCGCTGCCAAAGGTGATTCTAACATGTATTGACTCAGGGGGTTGAATACTTATCTAATCAACTTATATTAGTATTTATTTCCATTCATACATTTCTTTTATAAACTTCCACTTTGCCGTTAGAGTATTTTGTGTAGATTGGTGACAAAGAACAATTTAACAATTAATTTGAATCCCTCTTTGTAACACATAACCAAATCTAGTGATGTGAAAAGTTTCTGAAGGCACTATACATCTAGCTGGTTTTTCTATGCATCGGCAGGACAGAACGGCAGCGTCAGCTAAACTCAAGGGATCTCTTTGTTAACAACAGCTGGTGCGTGATCTCTAATATTAACGAAGTCTCAAGGTTCCGCTTGCCTGAGTTAGAATACATGAAAGCTGTCGACCATAATATTTACCAGGAGAGTTCATCTATATTTTTCGTAGCTGTCTATTTACCACCACAAACCAATGCTGGCATTAAGACCGCACTCAACGAGCTGTATAAGGCCATAAGCAAATAAGAAAATGCTCATCCAGAGGTGGCCCTCTATGTGGCCGGTGATATTAATGCAGGAAAACTAAAATCCGTTATTCCTAATTTCTACCAGCATATCGCGTGTGCAACTACAGGCAAAAAACTCTAGATCACCTTTACTCCACACACAGCAACGCTTACAAAGCTCTCCCCCTTACAAAGCTCTCCCTCCTTACAAAGCTCTCCCTGATGTGAGTAAGACCTTTAAACAGGTTAACATTCACAAGGCCACAGGGCTAGACGGATTAAAAGGATGCGTACTTAGAACATGCGTTGACCAGCTGGCAGTGTCTTCACTGACATTTTTAACCTCTCCCTGACCCAGTCTGTAATATGTACATGTTTCAAGCAGACAGCCATAGTCCTTGTGCCCAAGAACGCCAAGGTAACCTGTTTAAATTACCATTGCCCGTAGCACTCACATCTGTAGCCATGAAATGCTTTAAAAGAATGGTCATGGCCCACATCAACACCATCATCCCAGACACCCTGGACCCACTCCAGTGTACATACCACCCCTACAGATCCACAGATGACACAATCTCTATTGCACTCCATACTGCCCTTTCCCACCTGGACAAGAGGAACACCTAAACTCAGCAAAAAGTAAACATCCAAATAACTTCATAGATCTTCATTGTAAAGGGTTTAAACACTGTTTCCCATGCTTGTTCAATGAACCATAAACAATTAATGAACATGCACCTGTGGAACGGTCATTAAGACACTAACAGCTTACAGACGGTAGGCAATTAAAGTCACAGTTATGAAAACTTAGGACACTAAAGAGGCCTTTCTACTGACTCTGAAAAACACCAAAAGAAAGATGCCCAGGGTCCCTGCTCATCTGCGTGAACGTGCCTTTGGCATGCTGCAAGGAGGCATGAGGACTGCAGATGTGGCCAGGGCAATAAATTGCAATGTCCGTACTGTGAGATGCCTAAGACAGCGCTACAGGGAGACATGACGGCAGCTGATCGTCCTCGCAGTGGCAGACCACGTGTAACAACACCTGCACAGGATCAGTACATCCGAACATCACACCTGCGGGACAGGTACAGGATGGCAACAACAACTGCCCCGAGTTACACCAGGAACGCATCAGGGCTCAGACTGTACGCAATAGGCTGAGAGAGGCTGGACTGAAGGCTTGTAGGCCTGTTGTAAGGCAGGTCCTCACCAGACATGACCGGCAACAATGTCGCCTATGGGCACAAACCCACGGTCGCTGACCAGACAGGACTGGCAAAAAGTGCTCTTCACTGACGAGTCGCGGTTTTGTCTCACCAGGGGTGATGGTCGGATTCGCGTTTATTGTCGAAGGAATGAGCGTTACACCGAGGCCTGTACTCTGGAGCGGGATCGATTTGGAGGTGGAGGGTCCGTCATGGTCTGGGGTGGTGTGTCACAGCATCATCGGACTGAGCTTGTTGTCATTGCAGGCAATCTCAATGCTGTGGGTTACAGGGAAGACATCCTCCTCCCTCATGTGGTATCCTTCCTGCAGGCTCTTCCTGACATGACCCTCCAGCATGACAATGCCACCAGCCATACTGCTCGTCCTGTGCGCGATTTCCTGCAAGACAGGAATGTCAGTATTCTGCCATGTCCAGCGAAGAGCTCAATCCCATTGAGCACGTCTGGGACCTGTTGGATCGGAGGGTGAGGGCTAGGGCCATTCCCCCCCAAAATGCCCGGGAACTTGCAGGTGCCTTGATGGAAGAGTGGGGTAACATCTCACAGCAAGAACTGGCAAATCTGGTGTTCAACACCATAGTGCCTTCCAAGTTCATCACTTAGCTAAGGACCCTGGGACTGAACATCTTCCTCTGAAACTGGATCCTGGACTTCCTGATGGGCCGTTCCCACACATCCGCCATGCTGACACTCAAAAAAGGGCCCCTCAGGGGTGCATGCTTAGTCCCCTCCTGTACTCCCTGTTCACCCACGACTCCAACACCGTCATTATGCTTGCTGATGACACAACGGTGGTAGGCCTGATCGCCGATGACGATGAGAGAGCCTATAGGGAGGAGGTCAGAGACATGACAGTGTGGTGCCAGAACAACAACCTATTCCTCAATGTCAGCAAAACAAATGAGCTGATTGTGGACTACAGGAAATGGAGGGTCGAGCTCGCCCCCATTCACAATAAAGGGGCTGTAGTGGTGCGGGTCGAGAGATTCAAGTTCATCGGTGTCCACATCACTAAGAATCTATCATGATCCACACACACCAACACAGTCGTGAAGAGTGCACAACAACACCTCTTCCCCTTCAGCAGGCTGAAGATATTTGCCATGGGCTCTCCGATCCTCAAAAAGTTCTACAGCTGCACCATTGAGAGCATCTTGACTGGCTGCATCCCCGCTTGGTATGGAAACGGCTTGACATCCAACCGCAAGGTGCTACAGAAGGTAGTGCGTTTAGCCCAGTACATCACAGGGGCCTAGATCCCTGCCATCCATGACCTCTATACCAGGTGGTGTCAGAGGAAGGCCCTAAAAATTGTCAAAGAGCCCAGACACCCAAGTCATGGACTGTTCTCTCTGCTACCGCAAGGCAGGCGGTACCAATGCACCTAGTCTATAACCAACAGGACCCTGAACAGCTTCTATCCAGAGGCCAAAAGACTTCTAAATAGTTATTTAAATACACTGAACAAAAATACGCAACATGTAAAGCGTGCACAAATTTGTTTACATCCTTGTTAGCAAACATTTCTCTTTTTCCAAGACTGGTGTGGCATATCAACAAGCTGATTAAACAGCATGATCAGTGCACCTTGTGCTGAGGACAATAAAAGGCCACTCTAAAATGTGCAGTTTTGTCACACAACACAATGCCACAGATGTCTCAAGTGTTGAGTGAGCGTGCAATTGGCATGCTAACTGCAATAATGTCCACCAGAACTGTTGCCAGAGAATGTTATGTTCTCTACCATAAGCCACCTCCAACATAGTTTAAGAGAACTTGGCAGTACGTCCAACTGGTCTCACAACCGCAGGCCACATGTAACCACACCAGCCCAGGACCTCCACATCTGGCTTTTTCACATGCGGGATCATCTGAGACCAGCCACCCGGACAGCTGATGAAACTGTGGGTTTGCACAACCAAAGAATTTCTGCACAAACTGTAAAAAGCTCCCTCAGGAAAGCTCATCTGCGTGCTCATCGTCCTCACCAGGGTAACTGACTTCAATGGACAAATGCTCACATTCAATGGCCACTGGAACGCTGGAGAAGTGTGCTCTTCACGGATTAATCCCGTTTCAACTGTACCTGGCAGACAGTGTGTATGGCGTTGTGTGGGTGAGCGGTTTGCTGATGTCAACCACATGTCTCCAATTTGGACTCCAGACCAAAGGACACATTTCCATCGGTCTAATGTCCATTGCTCGTGTTTTAGGCCCAAGCAAGTCTCTTCTTCGTATTGGTGTCCTTTAGTAGTTGTTTCTCTGCAGCAATTCGACCATGAAGGCCTGATTCACACAGTCTCTTCTGAACAGTTGATGTTGAGATGTGTCTGTTACTTGAACTCTGTGAAGCATTTATTTGGGCTGCAATTTCTGAGGCTGGTAACTCTAATGAACATATCCTCTGCAACAGAGGTAACTCTGGGTCTTCCATTCCTGTGGCGGTCCTCATGAGCGCCAGTTTCATCATAGCTCTTGATGTTTTTTGCGACTGCACTTGAAGAAACTTTCAAAGTAAATTTTTCGTATTGACTGACCTTCGTGTCTTAAAGTAATGATGTACTGCCATTTCTCTTTGCTTGTTAGAGCTGTTCTTGCCATTCTATGGACTTGGTCCATATTTCCCAAATAGGTCTCGCATCTGTATACCCCCCTACCTTGTCACAATGCAACTGATTAGCTCAAACGCATTAAGATGAAAGAAATTCCACAAATTAACTTTTAAGAAGGCACACCAGTTAATTGAAATGCATTCCAGGTGACTACCTCATAAAGCTGGTTGAGAGAAAGAGTGTGCAAAGCTGTCATCAAGGAAAAGGGTGGCTATTTGAAGAATCTCAAATGCAAAATTTATTTTGATTTGTTTAACACTTCTTTGGTTACTACATGATTCCTTATGTGTTATTTCATAGTTTTGATGTCTTCACTATTATTCTATAATGTAGAAATTAGTAAAAATAAAGAAAAACCCTTGAATGAGTAGGTGTTCTGAAGCTTTTGACCAGTAGTGTATATCTGCATTGGCCTATTTTTTCACAAAGGTTTTTTGTCTCGTCACATATGCTGCTGCTACTGTTTACTATCTGTCACTTTATTCCTAGTTATATGTTCATATCTACCTCAATTACCTCGTACCCCAGCACATCGATTCCATCCTTGTATATAGCCAAGTTATTGTTACTCATTGTGTATTTATTATTACTTTTATTTAACTTTCTATTATTTCTCTATTTTATTTCTCTCTGAATTGTTGGGAAGGATAACATTTGATTTGATTAGCATTTACCCACCTATTTTTCTCCCACTTGGACCCTGCATCACTGGTATATGTAATTATGCATGCTCTATGTATTGGAATACAAGAATAGTAGGACATTGTTCACTTGGACTTCTGGAACACTGAAATGGAATGTGTCTAGGGTTGAATACTTCAGAGAGAGAGAGAGGTGAACCCGTGATTTACTCACACGATACAGCATTTATCAGTGAACTTAACCATATTAAAACATATGGGTGGATCTGAGGTTAATAGATTTTCTATCAGCAATTCCATGGTGGTCCGGAGACCATTTCAACTCTGTTAAGGGTAGCATGGGTTTTGGTTGCTCGTTAATGGTGCTTAAGGATGCCTTTGAATATATATCTGGCAGTGAAAGTATAAGTATAATCCTACTGTGTATCCTTATTATCTTAAATTGTCTTCATTTTTTAAGTGCTATTGCTTTATCAATTTCAATTGCTTTGTAATGAAAAATAAGTAACCAACCAGAAGCTAAATGGTTGACTGTAAACACTCTTAGTGAATATTCTTCTCCGCAATGAGTCGCGTCTCATCTCTGTCTCCATCTTAATATTTCATTAGGCAGCTTGCTTCCCCATTAAGAGACAGAGAGCCCTGTAATGGGAGCAATCTGAGGAATGTTTGGGCCTTGGGGGAAAGCATAGCACCGTCTGCTCGCTCAACACTTATTACTGAAATGCTCCTCTAGGGGAAACTCCAAACGATACAATAGGAAATGTGGCATACACAAAGGGACACAGATTTCCCCCCCGGTGAGATGGGAGAGATATACAACAGAGAGCTCAGTTGTCAGGTGTGTGCCCTATCTGATTTAAATAAGATTGCGTTTAACAAACACCTTATCAACCTCAGAGGAAATCCACTCAACCTTCCAATTATGCCCTGAGATGTACGGGAACTTGTAAACAGTGTTCCTCTGGTGAACAATGTATATTGATACGCTTCATGAGCCAAGTATGCTCCAGGTGAATTGTTCTACATTACACTAGAACATAACCGGCTCAGTGAGTGGGTGAACTCACAGCTATAATCCCCAGACTCTCTAGGTCTGCCTCTGCTTTGTTCTTAAGTTGTCAAAGTTGACATTTCCTCTAGAGAGGGTACAGTTGTATAATTCTGCTTTTCCACCTCTTCAGATCGCCCCCCTATCCCCTCATCCCTCACCTCCCTTCCACCTTCATTTATTATTTTTCTCTCTCGCTCCTTGTGGGAGTCTCCACTTCAATTTTTCTCCATGAGCGCACTAGATTTATTGCTCCAGTAAATTTCTGCGAAAGAGAAGCAGGCGCACTGGGCCCCCAGGGAATCTCGGCAGGAGATCACCTGACCATGTTGTGGCCACAACTGCAACAAAAACACATTCCTCAGGAGGAGACATTTGTTATTCCAATTCTAATCCCAAACCTGGAGGAGGAGGGAGGAGGGGCGGGGGCACGGCTACGCTACAGGAAGCAGCGGAACACCAGCACCAGTTACAAGACAGCAGGCAACATGCATGCAAGGACATTTCCCTTGGAAACAAGGGACCAGAGGACCAATCTATATAGTCCTGTCCTGACTCTGAAAGCTAGAGGGATGCATGAGCTCACTGAACAACAGAGCATGGTTCTATATATAATTAATTCAGGATGTAAAGTATTTACAAATAAATGGCTAAAATAAATTGGTCAATTTGGGATCTTTCCACCACAGCGACAAATCAATTATAATGTTAAAATGGTTTGACATGTTCAATGTTCTGCTCTAGTTGGGAACATGGATCTTGTCATAATATTTTTTATTGTACTATTGAAAGTTATTTAATGCCTTTCTAAAGGCCCAATGTTTTTTGCTGGTTAGTTAAAGTAAATTAAGAATTGTATTTTATCAAATCATACAGATGTCATGAACAACATACAAAAACATCTATAATGTCATCTAAAGAGAACGACCATAAACCTCCTGTGCTGGCTGTTCGATTCCTGTGGTGCTGCATATGTTAACATAGTAATCAATCCCTTATTGCCAACCTCATATACCGGCCTAGGGCCTCCTCCCCCCAATACTCTAACCTCGTCTACACAACTCGAAGTCACTGGCTCTCCCTACCCCCATCACAGCAGCTTGTGACTTGTGTTCTGACAAGCTTGGCATCATTAAATCCATTCTAGACGAGTAGAGACACGTTCTGACAGTCTAAAGAGGGCCATGTGTTAGAAAGCTGAATGGAAGTGTGATTGAACACTAAGGCTAATTCGCCAGTAACCTCCCAAGACAGGGTCAGAATAGTTTGGGCAATACATAAAAGGTACATTACATGCATGAATGGATTAGTACCATTTGTCCTGGTACATCTAGACCTTGACGTCCGAAGGTCGCAATTACAAGAGCTGCCAAGTGAAAAGAAAGAAAGTGAAGTTCATTGAAAGTCAATGGGTGAACTGGAGTGAAAATGTTTCAATGGACATTAAATGGATTAGGAAAACAATTGATTTGGACATTCCTAATTATGATAATAGAAGGGGCAGCATCTTATTCTTGGTAAGCTATTTAACTGTTATTCACTTAGAAAATAACTATTATTACTAATAACTTCTGACGATGAAGACATGGTGCAAAATAAATAAATTGGAGGCAAGTCCAGAAGGAAAAAACAACCCCTACTTCTACTTTTTCCTACTCAAGATGATTTTAGTCAGCCTCGAGGTCACTCTTTATATAAGATCCAGATGATAGAGCATTTACTCATCTCCATCATTACATATGCATTGAGTCACTCTCCACAAGTTATTATCTCATCTCTTTGAGAAGAGGCACTGAATGAATGATATAGTATAGTACATCCACGACTAGTATAGCACTGGCTGGCAGTCAGAATGGAGAGACCATCAACTGTTGAGCGAGGGGGAAGTAACTTCTGGATTTAGATTGCTGTAGACATGCCAACAAGATTATAGGATCTGCTTGCTGATTTACCTGGGCCCAGAGGCATAGTGAGGAGGAACAAATACTTCCAGATCATTGGAAATGAGACAAATGTAGCCCAAAGCATCAGGAAGTAATTTGTACCTGCTATTTTGGTTTTTCACGCTTGGATGGCAGCAATCCTCGGGCAGATGGGATAAACTAATGACACTTCATTAATTGAACCAGCTAACTGAAAAGCTGCTGTCTGTTATTCAATATGAATGAAATAAACAGGAATTACAGTATTGAAGAGAGACAGAGAGGTTTCTGACAGAGATGAAAGCAGCTCTGCTCCCAATGCCTCTTAACTCTCCTGCTGTGTTCCGGTCCAATTGGACCGATTTACAAGTTTTCTCTCTGCAAAATGTAGTTCATTTAATCTGATTGTCATAAGGTTCCATGACTGTGTCCACACAGGGCATCTGAACACACAAAATACATTTTGATGATTTTCATTACATTTTGGGTGTTTTATTTAACTTTTGTACACCTGTGGTGTTCCCGGTCAAAAATAACTGGTCATTAGAAATGAATGGGTGAGACTACAATTAGGGTATAAAATTGAGTTCAGGCACATGCCCATTCATCAGATGGACACACTTCCTCTCCCAGACCCCCACATGCATGTTTGTTTGAGCACACACACACACACCTCACTCCCCTTCTTGGCTTCCATGTCCACCCCCACGGGAACCTTTCCGCAATAGAATCTTTCCCCCACCGGAACCACACCTGTTGGCATTCTCACAAACAATCGCAACATTGTTTCAATAATATATAGAACTTTTCTCGCAGCTCAGGTATATAACATTTTTGAGGCCTTGCTCACAATTCATTCTGTGGCAGCACAATGACCAAACGATATACTGTATGTGAGGCTCTTGATCATATCTTTGGTGAGTAGGAGAGAGGCCAGGGGAGGCCAGGAAACTGACAGTGAAGATGAATTAGAGGAGGAAGTGTCAGAAGTTGAAGACAACACAGAATATGATTGAGACCAAGAGACAACCGATGTGGAACAATCCAGTGATGAGGAAGAGGACCCTGTTGAGGTTGTTGTTACATTCCGGTCAAAGAATAGGAATTTGTCCTGGTCTTCAGCCCCACCTGAGAGGATAGGTCGACTGTCGGCTTATAATGTTATCAGGATGACCCCAGGGCCAACGAGTTACGCCATATCCCGGGTTGATGACATAAAATCCTGCCACTATTTTAAAATTCGAAATGATTTCAAAACAAATGTTTTGAAACTTGTTAAACTTGTTCTTGTTAAACTTTGACACAAAGTAGTCTGTGATAAATAGCACAATATGTTTAATCTGAGGATTTGTTATAGTCAAAATAATCCATACATTATGCTTTTTTTTACAAAAAACTCAGGTCAATGAGGCCTACAGGCCATAAATAGCAAATAGAAGTTCAAAACTTGTAATGTTCACAAGAACTTAAGTTGATAAAAAAGATCTAACACAACATTAGGTGATAATATGTGTGTTATTATGTATTTCTAATCAGCTATAATGGGGCAGTCATTTTGGAAATGAATTTACATGAAACGAGGGTTAATAAAATGCACTCGTTCATCATTCTGTCATCTCATTGTCTACATGAGTTTCTAATCACATGTTGACAATGTAGGCCATACTGTGTTTCATTACTATACGCCATTAAAGGGCATTTTTCTACCTCCTAAAATCCCCATTCTGTCCATTTCGTCTTTTATCCCCTGTGATCAGCCGGGTGATAGTGTCCCTCTGCAAGGTATAAACATGCATCCAGAGCAACGTTCGTCAAAGGAGGACCAACCATGGCTTTGAGCTTTGAGATGTTCTTGGACTTGTTCCAGTATTGCAGGCCTGACTGTTTGAGAGACTGTTGGTTGTTGAAACAGCAGACTGCATGGGTGACTTCCCCGTGACCAATGCTGTGCTCTGCCAGCTGGCTGGGACTGGAAAGAGGGCCGGCCGAGCAGACTGCTCTGTTAGTGCACAGTCAGTCTGATCTCAGTCTTTAATGAACACACTGTTAATCAAGGACAGTGAGCCTTCAGAATAAATGAAAATCAAATTGTATTCTTCACATACACAGTTTAGAGAAGGTATAAAAGGTGAAGTGAAATGCTTATGCACTAGCTCCCTCAACAATTAAGTACATTAGTCAATATCAATAATAACAATAAAAATAATCAAATAAAAAATAACAAGTAATAGAAGTAAAAAAGAAAAAGCCATACCTCAGATTGGCCAATAAAATGAAAAGATTAAGATGGGCAAAAGAACACAGACACTGGACAGAGGAACTCTGCCTGGAAGGCCAGCATCCCGGAGTCGCCTCTTCACTGTTGACGTTGAGACTGGTGTTTTGAGGGTACTATTTAACTTCTTTGGGAGCAGCGCACGACCATTTTGGAGAGCCTGGCGTGCCCAAAGTAAAATGCCTCCCATTCAGGCCCAGAAAATAGGATATGCACATATTTAGTACCATTGGATAGGAAACACTCTGAATTTTCTAAACATTTTGTCTGTGAGTATAACAGAACGGATATGGCAGGCAAAAACCCGAGGAATTTCTGTCCTGGAAAAAGTGGTTTTGACACATTGCCTCATTTAGAACCCCTCCCTTATGAAAATGCCCATATAAGGGCATATGAATGCAGTACCTATCGCCTCTGGATGTCAACAGTCTCGAGAAAGTGTTCTGATTCTTTTTAGATGCATTAGATGGCAGAAGAAGAAGAATTAGGAAGTGGTCACACAGAATGTCAATAGAGGAAAAGGCGCATTCATGGCTGGCGCGCTCTTTGGTTTTTTCCTTTCTTATCGCCCAGTTTATATTCCGGTTGAAATATTATACTATTTATACATAAAAGTGTTCCTAAGGATACATTTAAAATTATGTTTGATTGTTCTTGGACAAGTTTATAGGTATAAGCTGAACAAGTTCTCTTCACGTTTCAGTGGACGATTGGAGGCTCTATTTTCTCATTATAACGCGCCAACCAAACGGAGATTTATGGATATAATACATTACTTTTTCTAACAAAAGAACCATGGATTGTCTTCGTTGGACACTTGGGAAGCCCTCAGCAGAAGTTCTTCAAAAGGTAATTGATTTGTTTTTGCTGTGAAATGTGTTTTCTGTGAACCGTGAAGGCTTATGAATTCATGATAATGGGAAAAATATGTGGGGTGCTATCCTCAAACAATCAAATGTGGTGCTTTCGCCGTAAAGCCTTTTTGAAATCTGACAACGCTGTGATATTGCCAAGAAGCAGAGCTTTTGATGACTATGAAACACTTGTATATTGATGCATGTTTAATAATTAAACTTTTGGATTTTGAATTTGTGCCTTGCATTTCACCTGGTAGTGTCGGGAGTGGGGTAGCGCCCCACCGCTCCCTAAGAAGTTAAAGAAGCTGCCAGTTGAGGACTCTAATGTACTTGTCCTCTTGCTCAGTTGTGCACCGCCCCACTCCTCTTTCTATTCTGGTTAGAGCCAGTTTGTGCTGTTCTGTGAAGCGAGTAGCACACAGCGTTGTACGAGATCTTCAGTTTCTTGGCAATTTCTCGCATGGAATAGCCTTCATATCTCAGAACAAGAATAGACTGATGAGTTTCAAAAGAAAGTACTTTGTTTCTGGCCATTTTGAGCCTGTAATCGAACCCACAAATGCTGATGCTCCAGATACTCAACGAGTCTAAAGAAGGCCCATTTTATTGCTTCTTTAATCAGAACAACAGTTCTCAGCTGTGATAACATAATTGCAAAAGGGTTTTCTAGTGATCAATTAGCCTTTTAAAATGATCAACTTGGATTAGGTAACACAACGTGCCATTGGAACACAGGAGTGATGGTTGCTGATAATGGGCCTCTGTACGCCTATGAGGATATTCCCTAAAAAATCCAGCTACGATTGTCATTTATAATATTAACTATGTCTATACTGTATTTCAGATCAATTTGATGTTATTTTAATGGACCCAAAAAAATTATTTCTTTCAAAAACAAGGACATTTCTAAGTGACCCCAAACTTTTGAACGGTAGTGTATAGGTTACGTTTGTCAATATGCTATATTTAAGGTTATACAGAGTGCCAGATAAATGGCACCTGTAAAAAAAACTCAAATAATAGTTTGTTGTTCCTATGCATAGTGCATATGACCAAGTCCATCTGATATGTGAAGATGTGTGTGCCATGAGTAAAGTCATTGGTTTGTTTCTCACAAAATGGCCTTAGATCCTTCACCATTGGTATGCTATGTAGGGTGCTGTAAACTGCATGAGACGCTGCTACACATAATTTCAATTTGACGTTATTTTAATGGACAACAAATGTGTTTTTCTTTCAAAAACAAAGACATTTCTAAGTGACCCCAAACTTCTGAACGGTAGTGTACATGTAATGTTGTGTAAAGACAGTACGGACAGCATAGTAATAATGGACTGTATTTACAAATATACTTTCAAATATACAAATATAGTTTCTAAGGTGCAGGTCTGTGCAGGGAGATCGCTACGGTAATCTGTTCAGCAGACTGATGGCTGGCTGGTAGTAGCTGTCTCAGTGGTGGTGTGATTGGACCATGTCAGGTCATCTGTGATGTGCGCGCTGAGGAACATGAAGCTTTTGACACTCTCCACTGCAGTCCCGTCGATGACAGTAGGGGCGTCCTCAATAGGGGCGTGCTCCCCCTGTTTCTCGTATTCCACGATCAGCTCCTTGGTTTTGCTGACGTTGAGGGAGAGCTGTTTTCCTGGCACCACTATGTCAGGGCTCTTACCTCCTCCAGGTAGCTTGTCTCGTCGTGTCGTCTGCAAACTTAATGATGGTGTTGGAGTCGTGTGTGGCCACACAGTCGTGGATGTAAAGGAAGTAAAGGATGAGGCTGAGCACACACCCCTGAGGAGCCCTGTGTTGAGGGTCAGCGTGGCGGAAGTGTTGTTGCCTAACCTCACCACCTGGGGTCTACTGTCAGGAAGTCCCGGATCCAGTTGCAGAGGGAGGTTTTCATACCAGGGGAGAATGACTGCCCACCCTCACTGAAACCACAGAAGTTCAAAGCCGACTGGGGTACAGCAGGCATTGTTAGAAAACAGGATCACCCATTATAGTAAATGGAAAAATGGCAATCTTCGGGGTGAAACTTCGTGTAAATAAAAAAAAAAACATTTGAAGCGCACAATTGGCCCAGCGTCGTCTGGGTTTGGCTGGGGTAGGCTGTCATTGTAAATAAGAATTTGTTCTTAACTGACTTGCCTAGTTAAATAATAAATTATCACCAGATGTATGTTCTTAAACAGATTATTTTTAAATCGCACACAGAAGACGTTATAAGGATAATTGACTTAATAATGGCGGCCTGCAGTACCCCGGTTGGCCTTCAACTTGAGTTTCTTAATGAGAGGGGTCACCGAGCCTAGGTGAAAGCTGACAAAGGTTAAGACAACGGCATTCTAATATCCAATAACTCTTTGCAAACATGGGACAAGCATTGCTAGTTAGCAACAGCGCTAGTAGTTATCAACGGCGCTAGTAGTTATCAACGGCGCTAGTAGTTATCAACGGCGCTAGTAGTTAGCAACGGCGCTAGTAGTTAGCAACGGCGCTAGTAGTTATCAACGGCGCTAGTAGTTAGCAACGGCGCTAGTAGTTATCAACGGCGCTAGTAGTTAGCAACGGCGCTAGTAGTTATCACCGGCGCTAGTAGTTATCACCGGCGCTAGTAGTTAGCAACGGCGCTAGTAGTTAGCAACGGCGCTAGTAGTTATCAACGGCGCTAGTAGTTAGCAACGGCGCTAGTAGTTAGCAACGGCGCTAGTAGTTAGCAATGGCACATGTACCATGAATACGTTTTTTTCAAATGCTGATGCATAGAACCTGTATTTTACAGTGTTGAACGCTGAGCTGTAGTCGATGAACAGCATTCTCACGTACAGTACCAGTCAAAAATTTGGACACACCTACTCATTCCAGGGTTTTTCTTTATTTTTACTATTTTATACATTGTAGAATAATAGTGAATACATCAAAACTATGAAATAACATGGAATCATGTAGTAACCAAAAAAGTGTTAAATCTAAATATATTTTATATTTGAGATTCTTCAAAGTAGCCACCCTTTGCCTTGATGACAGCTTTCCACACTTGGTGAGGCAAACACAACGTGTGTCGGTAATGTTATTATTTTTTCAATTGTTGTGCATGCATTATCTCAGCTTTAACTTGATTTACCACTCATGTCATTCACATTCAATAACATTTGCCTAAAAGTGCTGTGTGCCATTTTATCAATGAGAATGATATGGCTGATATTTAGCTGTGTTGTGAAACTGACTTTGGTGGTGTAGCCGACAGCCAAATTAGCTCTCTCTCAGGGTAGCTGCAGATAATTTCTATGTTATGATTCCTGTGACTCCTATAATTCATGTCACCCAGGATACGATTTCATATTTCTGTTCTGCTAATCATTTTGTTCCCTGAGCTCGACTGTCCTGCTGGTACTCTGTGATATGCTGAAATAAAATGAAGCAAGAAAATGCATAATGGTGCCTTGCCAATTGACACACTGCCGGAGAAACAAGTTCAGAGCTTGTTTCATCTTTTGCTGCGTAGTAGCTCTTGTCTATGTGAATTATTTAAGACAAGGATGGGCCTCAACTTACTGTTGTGAGTTAGAATAGTAGAATACACAAGGTGCAATTTTGAAATTTGGTTGTGCATCAACAGTTCTGAAAGTCACTCAAGTAGCCCATGTCAGCTAACATTTTTTTTGATCGTTAAGTTAGTCTAGCAGCCAGCTATATAGTAGTAATCAGGATTGAATTAGAGCCTGGGGGCCGCCATTGATTTTGTAAAGTCAGTCTCACTAGATACAGTATCATATTAAAAACTGCAAACATTTCTCTTCATCCTATGACAAAATGTGTAGCATTGCAGGAAATTAGAAAAACTCCTCATTTTCCTCTCCGCACCATGGCATGAGTAGAATTGCACGAAATGTACATTCTAACTAAAAAAATTGCATGGAATCTGTTATAAAGTCTTTAAATATTCTCTCCCTCCCATGGCAAAATGTGAAGAATTGCAGCAAACTTGCTTGAAAACAGCAACACCCCATGGCACAATGTGTAAAATTGCTTGGAATGAACTCCAAAAATGTTAAACGTTCTCCCCCTTCAAAGTTACCCATCCCTGATGTAAGACTAATGACAGGACCAGTACATGCATGGTTCGTAGATACACTCTTTAAAAAAAAGGGTTCCGAAAGGGTTCTTTGGCTGTCCTCATAGGAGAACCCTTTTGGGTTCCATGTAGAACCCTCTGTGGAAAGGGTTTTACATGGAACCCAAAAGGATTTTCCCTAGAACCAAAAGGATTCTACCTGTAACCAAAAAGGGTTCTTCACAGCGGTGGAAGAAATACACAACTGTCATACTTGAGTAAAAGTAAAGATACCTTAATAGAAAATTACTCAAGTAAAAGTAAAAGTCACCCAGTAAAATTCAACTTGAGTAAAAGTCTAAAAGTATTTGATTTAAAACATACTTAAGTATCAAAAGTAAAAGTATGTCATTTAAAATTCCTTATATTAAGCAAACCAGAGGGCAAATTTACGTAAGCCAGGGATACTCAGATATAATTTACAAACAAAGCATGTGTGTTTAGTGAGTCCGCCAGATCAGAGGCTGTAGGGATGACCAGGGATATTCGCTTGATAAGTGCGTGAATTTCACTGTTTTCCTGTCCTGCTAAGCATTCAAAATGTAACGCGAGTAATTTTGGGTGTCAAGGAAAATGTATGGAGTAAAAAGTATAATATTTTCTTAAGCAATGTAGTGAAGGAAAAGTAAAAGAAGTAAAAAATATAAATAGTAAAGTAAAGTACAGATATCCCCCAAAAAATACTTAAGTAGTACTTTAAAGTATTTTTACTTAAGTACTTTACACCACTGGTTCTTCAAATGATTCTCCTATAGCAGGGCTATTTAATTTGCCTTTTGATAAATTCTGAACATAAATAAAAGATCTGAAGAAAAAAACAGCAAAAATTGGACTTTCAGTGCAAAAATGACAAGCACTATTGTGGTTGTCTATAGTGTGGATTCTAGCATTTTTACATGGTTTCTAGCGCCTACGTGACATGTTGATAATTTTTTCTTCATATGAACTCTGCCACCCCTACAATTAACCTTTTTTTTTTTTTTTTTACATCTGGCCCCTGTAAGAATATAGGTGTTTATAGCCCAGTCCTATGGGGACAGCCGAAGAACCCTATTCGGTTCTAGATAGCACATTTTTTTACTAAGACTGTACACCTCTGCAATTTATCTTATGCAAATTCAACATTTGCACAGGCACTTTATAGTTCTCACGCTTGAATACTGTGTACATTACATATGTATAAATATTGAGTGTAGGAGCACAGAAACAACCTTTTCTTGTATCATCCACCTAAGATGTTTTCCCAAGCCATTAACGACTAGACACTGTTAGATGTAATATGTAACTATTTGGTTTTGATATACTACTGTTCATACTGACACCCTTGCATGCAAGTGCTGAAAAAAAGAATAAAAGCACAAAGATATTATTTTGCCTGAGTGTTAATAGGTTATTAAAATCCTACAGGAGAAATCAAAGCAACCGCACAGAGCTTCCTTAATTTTACATCACTTTTCAGAAAGCACAATGTGCTTTACATTTTTTAATTGCAAGTTGAAATTCATTTTTTTTTAAAGGAGTCGATGAATGTGCGAATTTTCACTACTTACGATGTGTTTTTTTATCACCTCATTAGGCTGATAATGATAGTCTGGAGCACTGTGTGGGCAGGCTGTACCAGTTTGGAGCTGTCGGGTGCTCAGTTCTCCGAGCTGTTTCCCTATCGTCTCCTCATTCCACTCCTAGGTAAACGCACTAGACCACACAGAGCCATTACATTTTGATCCAATCTCATCCAGGCAGCACTACAATTGGGATGTAGATTATGTCACAGTTTGCAACCTGTCTGATGGAGCTTCCTCATTAGTGTAGCAGTGTGGGAGGAACAGCGTTAGTTAGGAGGACTGGAGGAGACCTCTACAGAGTCAGACAGAGACCAGCTAAGAGAGGAGAGCCCTGAACAGTGGGAAGAGACTCCAGGGGAACCCAGCTACATGGCACAGAACCAGAGGAGGGTTGGGATGCACTGCTAGTGCTAGGAAGGAAAAGTGTTTCTATAACATATTCCTTTTCTTCACTCACCTTTAACTTGTGTATGAAATGACTTTAAGACCTGAAGTTAAGACTGAGGCATGAGCCAAAATAAGTGTGCATGTGGAAATGTTACAAGAGGCTAAGATAACATTTTGTGTAATAGTCAAATTTACTCAAGTCGTGTTAGTTTAGGCTATTAGAACGGAATCAATAACCCTGTTAACCTTCTATTGTAATTTGTTTGGGAACACTACCAATGCCTCAGGCACACCTGGTATCTCTTCATCTTTAGCTAACGCTCTCTGCAACTCACCAAGGCCTTTAATTCTAACAGGTACACCCAGAGGCGTCAAGGGCACGTGCCCCCTCAGAATTGTTTATTTATTGTCATTTTGTATTCATGTTTAAGCCCACGTTTTATCATAAATCTTTTTTTAAAGATCTGTCAGTGGTATTGACTGGACCACCCCCTATTCTTCCTAATACGTGGTTCCTTCCAAGGAGCAAAGATATGCTAGACAAGGAGCAAAGATATGCTAGACAAAATATTGTATTTTCAGCTGTTTGAAGCTGGTGTACAAAAACTAAAGTAGAAGACGCAAAAACGAAACTTAAGAACAAGAGGCATAGAAAAAGCATACATACAACAGAGCTACTGCTTCTTAGACTTGATTTCAATGTAAATGACAGATCACCAACATATTGCAGCTTTAAAACAGCAACAACAAAAAAATATTTGCCCCATGCAAAATGTGTAGAATTGCGGGAAATGTGTATAAAAATGCAACATTTTGTCTCCGCCAACAAGAGTGGTGTAAACAGTTTGGGGTTGCATGGGATGTGAGGTGGGGGTTTGTTACTACTCCGATAAATGACAATATCCGGACCTTTGCCACCTAGAAGATTTGTGTGACCGGACCTTCTCAAATAGTACTTGAGTACCCCTAATCTACTACGTGCAGACAGTATAATCAGTGGAGGAGGAGAGAGTGTATAGCGTGACACACAGCATTCTATTTGATTTTAGCTCCCGGTGATGGGCAGGAGGTATGTTTGGAAATGAATTTGTTCAAGCTACGTAGCCTGTTGATTCCTTCTTGGTGAATAAATGAAACAGAACTTTTTGTTGTTTCTCTGTAATTCTAGCCACCTAGACATTTTATCAAGTTGGCTTTAGCTAGCCAGCTAGATGGGTTCCCAAATCTCCCAACCTCATAACTAGCTACCAAGCCATTTCAGGCTATCAATCAAGATAGAGTAGCTTGTCTAACTATCTTAGCTGACATGCCTGCTGGCAAGGTTGATACACTTTAGAAAAGCAAGTAATAACTAAATGTACTGAATAAGACTCATATTCCTTTCAATCTTTTATCCAGATTTTAGTATACATGCAGAGAAGCATATTTAGACAACTCAAGAGGTATTCTTAGATATGCAGAGAAATACCTGGTTTAATGAAATCTGGCACTTTATGATAATATCATGATATTTGTGTATTCATTATGATGCCACGATATGTGTCTTTACTGATGATGTGTGTTATGATCCCATGTACCGTGTAGTAATTTGGATATAATATCCCAGGCATGTCAGTATTTTGGTAGTTTATTAGGATCCCCATTAACTGTTGCAAAAGCAGCAGCTACTCTTCCTGGGGTCCACACAAAACATGAAAAATTACATAATACAGAACATTAATAGACAAGAACAGCTCAAGGGCAGAACTACATCAATATTTTACAATTATTTTTTAAAGGCACACGTAGCCTACATATCAATAGCAATACATACACACAAACTATCTGTCATTTGAGCAATATGAGATGGAACGGTTCTATATAATACTGTACACTTTCTTGAATTTGTTCTGGATTTGGGGACTGTGAAAAGACCCCTGGTGGCATGTGCAGTATATTAAGATGTGTGATTTAAATCAGTCAGAATGACAACGTCATTAAAATTACAATTGAACAGGCAAAGCGGTATGCTTAGATAGTTGTTAAAAAATGCTAAATGTGCTTTGTGCCCCCTCTAAAATAATGGGTGCATGATGCCCCTAGGTACACTCAGTTGCTTCCTTTGACTCCAACTGAAAACCCTCCGTGAGCTACGGACATCACAATTACTTTCACACAGCTACCCTTACCTACTGTGCTCCCTAAGCACTTGGATGACCCATCAACTGTCTCTCAGCTAAATGACAACTGAATTCCATGTCTCAAAGGACAGCCTGTTTCGGACGGACACTACAATCCTGACAGTGAGCGCAGAATGCACATGGTGGGGATGTAACCATGGGAAAGTGAGGCGTCATTGCCCAACATTTTATCAACCAACAAGGTATTTAACCCACAGAAAGAAAGTTGACAAAACTATTTTTTCTTGGAACACCTGCTACAACTCTTCCTTTTTTGAAAAAACATTTCCATGGTAATTGGCAGCAGTTACAAACAGTGCAATAAGTAGTGTCAGGCCACTGCTATGTAATTACATGGCTTCTCAGAATGAGAGAGAGAGAGAGAGAGAGAGAGAGAGAGAGAGAGAGAGAGAGAGAGAGAGAGAGAGAGAGAGAGAGAGAGAGAGAGAGAGAGAGAGAGAGAGAGAAAAAGAAGCTGGGTTCTTTCCCTCCCGCCCTCCAATGTCTCCCTCCAACCTCCAATCAGCCAGAAGACTCCTGATTGCTGCACTGTAGTGGCAGCACTCCTGCCTTGTCATTCTCCCTGTGCTGCTGGCTAGGAATGTGAAAACAGCCACTCTGTCTCTACTAGCAGACATACTGTGTACAGTATGTTCCCTGGGCACAATTTCTTACCATTGCCTAACTAGGATATGGGTAGGATATGGCATTAGAAAATGTGCTATGGAACTGTCAAAATGTACTCAAATGTAATCAAATGTCTATTTAAACATATTGATTCATAGTTTCAGTGATTATTATTATGAATCGCTATGACCTCATGGACTTAGGAAGCGGTTGTGCAACCTCGAGATTTGCAACCTCAATTACTGCAGTCAAAGATCACATGGAAATTCCAGAGATAAAATTAAGGCACAGTCTATTCATCCAGAGCCAATATATTTTCCATATATCCAAAGGTACATAAATGGTTCACATGTCAGCAGACAGTCTCCTCGTTTCAAAGGAAGGGGTTTAAGGGCAATAATCCAATTCACTCTTTCAGTGGTGGATGACTGTGTTTGCCCATCAGTCTACAACAAAATCTATACCTATTGCAATGCCCTATATCAGCCACAACATTGTCACACTGTTGCTACCCCTGTGTAGAATGGATCTGAAAGATAAGAGACTCAGATCTGGCAAGGGATCAGTCATTTATTGACGGTTGCTATTGCTTGTTGTTTATTTGCATCTTAACTTAATAAGTTTCTATTTTGTTGATTGGTTTAATTGATCTGTGGGAACCTTGGAATCAATAGGCACCTCTGCTTTTGTGGCTCAATGAGCTCGAATCAATTGTGGAAGAAGCAGGTAGAAGAGGATAAAATAAAAATGTTCTTCCTCTAATATCTTTAAGCTTAATGACAGACTGCCAAAGGGCAATTGATGTCATTCATATGCAGATAAAAATAACCACAAGACTAATTTTGATGCAAATGCTCTTGTTGAGTAATTCCCGAACCCCAGGAAATCACCTGAAGTCTTTCCTCCTTATGTCTGATTATTTGATTGCATAGACTGATTAGGACCTTCAGTGAGTACCATGAAGGTAGTTGGTAATGAGTATTAGTCTTGTAAAAAATCAAAGCATAAACTGCATTACTGAATCTGTTTAAGTCAAGTATCCATAATTGTCTGACCTGATGCTCAAGAGCTGAACTCTGGCTGTTTCATTGGATAATGGAGAGACACATCTCTCCGATATCTCTCTCTAATATCATTATTGACATAATTCCTCTTATCTGTGGATGATGACAAAATAATATTGATGCCTAGAGCGGACACCCACAAAATCCAATAAGAGTCATTCAATAGCACATGATACAACACAAACAGCGACTATAATAGTCTAGTTGTCCATGGAGCCAGCAGTACAGAAATATTCACCTTGAAATCCACAAAAGATGTACAATGCCAGTATGTGCCTAAGGGTTTCCAAAAGTCAGAGGGTTTCAGTTGAACGATGTGAACACGACAACGCAACATCTTATCTAGTCAAAATGCTCACGATGTTTAGAAACTGTCTATTCGCAGTGGTCATTTATCATTCCATGAGGCATACTATTAGAATAGACAAGGCCTTGGCTTCCATATGCTGCCGTTTTAGTTTGCAAATGTTGAACCGTTTTCAGATGTCTCCTTTGTAATCTGTCCACCTTGGTAACCCTGCTGTTTCAAAGCCCCCTTGATCTGCAGTCATTTTAAGCATCATGGCAGGATGCTGCTGCCCTTTGAATGTCAGAGGCAGCATGGACTCTTTACCACTGACCTCTGAAAGACATCTCTCCCCATGTTTCACTTCATTATCTACTATGATGCTGGTCAACATCCATATGGAACCAGGGAACACAACAGACATGTAGGACTGGTTTCATGAACCCAGATTAAGACTATAGACGTAGGACAAAATTGACATTTGGTAAGACTACTGATCATTAGTTTTCACTGCCATGTCTTTATCCTGAGTTAATGTTAAACCTGTAACCAGGGCTATAGTCTAAAATGTTCAAGTTACATACTCTGATATTTCTGATCTCCATCCTATAAGCCTCCTGTCTCCTCACAACTGTATGATACCACTTTAGTTTCTCTCCTCAGTTTCAGGATTCAGTATTTGCCTTTTATTTTTATGTATTATCATTTAACCTTTATTTTACCAGAAGTCATGCTAAGACCAAGGTCTCTTTTACAGATGAGCCCTGTAATTACAAAATATACAAAAAAATACATTACGAAAAGCAAAACCGAGATACAAAACACAATCATAGAAAACAAACAAACACATTATTCAGTAAAAAGCTCCTCAATCAACCATTTGAATTGCCCTAGAGGTACCAAATTGGCTTTACCTCCTGATGTTCTCAGAAAACATTTAGACAGTAGACACTCTCTTTCCACAGGGCAAATGAATTAAGACGAGAGACATCCCAAACATTGAGCCTATCCATGATTGCCTCAGTCTCAGAGGGCTATTTTTCAAATGATCCATAGCAATAAAACATTAATGCCCTAGCAGTCTATCTCAAGAAGTATCCTGCATTATCCAGACGCCTCAGCTCAGTCCTAATAAGACTATTCTTCCAGCAATGAGTGTAGTTCAGAGCAACATTCAAGCAGCATGTTGTTGTCAGGAAATATTGTTCCAACTCATTGGGTATCTTTAGCGACCAAGAAAACGGGAAGTCTGCATGGACTAGCAAACACCTAGAATAGAATTTCATGGTCATTTATTTATTCATTTTACTTCTGTGGGAGACTGTGCCTTTCATCCAATAGACAAGGGTGTAAAGTACTTAAGTAAAAATACTTTAAAGTACTACTTAAGTAGTTGTTGGTGTATCTGTACTTTACTTTACTATTTATATTTTTGACAACTTTTACATTTACTTCAGTACATTCTTAAAGAAAATAATGCACATTTTAATCCATACATTTTCCCTGACACCCAAAAGTACTCGTTACATTTTGAATGATTAGCAGGACAGGGAAATGGTCCAATTCACACACTTATCAACAGAACATCCCTGGTCATCCCTACTGCCTCTGATCTGGCGAACTCACTAAACACAAATGCTTCATTTGTAAATTATGTCTGAGTGTTGGAGTGTGCTATCTGTAGATAACTGGCAATCTGTAGATAAAAAAACAAGAATATTGTGTTGTTTGGTTTGCTTAATATAAGCAATTTGAAATTAATTATACTTTTACTTTTGATACTTAAGTATATTTAAAACCAAATTCTTGTAGACTTTTACTCAAGTAGTATTTTACCGGGTGACTTTCACTTTTACTTGAGTCATTTTCTGTTAAGGTATCTTCACTTTTACTGAAGTGTGGCAATTGGGTACTTTTTCCACCACTGCCAATAGGTCTTCAACTTAACCTTTCTTCCTCAGATATCCACTTTCCGTGTACTGTATATCAGATTGCATCTTGGTTGCAAAACTACACCTTGGTTGCAACCACTAAGAAAATATATTATAGATATAAATCTTAAAGTTGTAATTATGTTGAAGATTCCCTCATCCACTGAGTGAATCATGGATGCAGAAGACATTTCGTTTAAATTGTGACAGTCATTCTTCCTCCTTCATGAGGATTTCTTTAATGTCCCTCTTCCTGTGAAAGATGTGCAGTAAATCAATGGTTTCAAATGTATTTCTCTCAATAGCTGTGATATAAGCTTTGTTGCCGCTATTTTATCCACAACATTTCATAGCTGTTGTAAACTCCAGACCGTCCAGGTCTCCCAGCTTTATCTTGAAAACATATTACAATGTGCCATATTTCCATATCTTAGGCAGGCAGAATTTTATGTTTGCAAGTCTTCTGTGTTCTGTCAGGAGACAGAAATGTCATATTTATGAATAAAATATGTGCCTTTCTTTTTTTTCTTCGGTGGGCACTGACAGTTAAAGGGAGTTATCACTGTCAAAATAACCGTCCTAAGCCTCTAAAAGCCTATTAAGTTATTTCCTGAACTCCATGTTTGGTTTAAAGGTTATAAGCACTGTCAGAGAGCTCGGGAGGTTTTGTGGCTTTGGAACACAGGGGGTTGATACGCCTTGGGTTTCATCCTTCTGTCGCTGTCGTGACTCAGAGCCATAGAGAAGCCAGGCATTCCAGGTCTCAGATCCTATTAGTAGGATCTGGTCATCAGCTAACCCACACTGGTCTGGACAACTGTCTACTGCTGCTGATGAATACATCTAGGCACTGTTCACCAACTCATCGACAATAAGATAATGCCTGAACACTGGGAGTAATGGCCCACTGGGCGTACCACGTCATTTCAACGTAGAGGTTTGGGTAATACTTTGTTGAGACGTTGATCCATGAGATTTGAACCTTTATTCACCCACTCAGCCACAAGAACATTAGTGAGGTCGGGCACTGATGTTGGGCGATTAGGCCTGGCTCGCAGTCGGCGTTCCAATTCATCTCAAAGGTGTTTGTTGGGGTTGAGGTCAGGGTTCTGTGCAGGCCAGTCAAGTTCTTCGGCACCAATCTCGACAAACCAATAATTTTTTTTACCCCACTTTTTCTCACCAATTTCGATCTTGTCTCATCGCTGCAACTCCCCAACAGGCTCAGGAGAGGCAAAGGTCGAGTCATGCGTCCTCCGAAACATGACGGCCAAACTGCTGTTCTTAATTTAACCCGGAAGACAGCTGCACCAATATGTACAGCAAACCATTTCTGTATGGACTTCGCTTTGTGCACAGGAGCATTGTCATGCTGAAACAGGAAAGGGCCTTCCCCAAATTGTTCCCACAAATTTGGAAGCACAGAATTGTCTAGAATGCCATTGTATGCTATAGCGTTAAGATTTCCCTTCCCTGGAACTAAGGGGCCTAGCCCGACCCATGAAAACAGCCCCAGGCCTTTATTCCTCCTCCACCAAACTTTACAGTTGGCACTATGCATTTGGGCAGTAAGCGTTCTCCTGGAATTCGCCAAACACAGATTAGTCAGTCGGACTGCCAAATGGTGAAGTGTGATTCATTAATACAGAGAATGCATTTCCACTGCTCCAGAGTGGTACCCCCCTGACATTTGTTTTTTAATAATCAGAAAATATAAAGTGACATATCATTTGAAAGCTTACAAGTGTTGTCTTTTTGGAAATTGAACTCAAATATTACTGCTGACAATGTCATGTCTATCAGAGTTTATATAAGGAGAATAATTATCACTTGTTGTTTTTAACAAATCACTGGCTAAATACAGATTTTCAAAGCTGAAAGTAATTAGATGAATTGGACAAAACATGTCTTTAACTGTCAGGTTCGCAATTATGAACTCATGCAAAAAAAGTGTAAAACTAACATTTTAATGACAATGCTCTGTACTGCAAATGCTATGCTGTTAGCAATGGATTTCACCAACAAATTGTTGCAGCTTTGATTTAAAAGTATTATGGATTGTTTAAACTTTAATCCGAGACTGTTCTCACAGCTATTACTCTGGACAAATTCTCTGGATTTCTCATTTTACATCTATTGTTTATACACGTTTTATAATCCTAGCAACTGGTTCTCACTTGAAAACACTTACTTGAACTCATATGAAACAAAGTGCTATATTATCATTTTCCCATTGTTATTTGAACACATCTGGAATAACAACATTATACTACAGGATACCTCACAGAAACAATGGCTGGTCTGTTTTAAACCTAAAATCATTTCAATGGAAATACCACAGTTCTGGTTATTTTTGTACAGCTTTGGACATTTAAGTTGATTGAGAGGCAAACTATCTTGCAAAAAGGGACATTTTCAGGGGAGGAGGACAAATACACACTACGTTTGTGATTAACTATTAATGATAGGGATGTTGCACTAAGTAACACTTTCCATGACACTTTCTTTAACAAAATATTTAATCAGCAGACTCACACAGCTCTGAGAGCTATAAGCACGATAGCAAACCGAGAGCACATTGTATAATTGTATAATGGAAGGCTTGGGGGGAGTAAAAATCAAAATCAACAAAAAAAATCCCACATCTAATTCCATGTAAACAGGAGTTAGATGAAGAATGTGGATGACGAAGCTATGGAGCTGGAAGGAGCCAGCCTCAGGAAACTCCTTAGGGAAAAGGCTTTCATCCGGAATTGAAGGATTTCATGTCTACACACTTCCCTCTTGTAACAAAAGAGTTTTCTGCTCACTTTCATTCCTAGTTAAGGATAGGCAGATAAGAATATCCCCAAGGAAATATTCAAAAATGTTTTAACATGCATGGTGTTTATGACTATACAATTATTTGCATTTAGAATACCACCACCAGCTACCATGTTTTCTCCTATTACACATGTGAATCATCAAATGAACAGTTGTGTGTTTCTCAGACTTATTCCATGTCTTTTCTTTATAGTTTGTGCATAACAGCGGTGGAGAAAACTGATGTATGGGTGGAAGCATTCAAAAAGAAATAAGGGAAGCTTAAGCCAAGTAGCAATCTCCAATGTCGCTTGCTCCATCTAATAAATATGTAAATGTCTGGCAGCACTAGATAAAAGGAACCAACCTATCCCTCCCCACTCCACGGCTAGGCACCTTTGGGTAAATTGGGGCATGCTTGAGGTTTCATCTGTTTAGAGTGGATTCCAATGACGGAGGAGCCAGCCTAGACCCACCAGGACCAAATTAGTCCTGGCTTATTGCTGTTGTGCAGGGTAACTGCTGCTATCGATTTCCCACAAGCGGTAGAACTCATCCACTGAACCCCTCGAAGCCACACTGGAAAATGAAAGGCATAAACGTGCCAGCTGGTGTGTTTTAACAGTGTCTGGAAGGTCAGTCTTGGCTTTGTCCAATCATAAACAACTAGGTGAAAGAAGTAGGGCTCTATGCTCAACGTAGGTTGGGGTAGTAATATTTTGGGTTTAAAAAAGTGGTTGCTACAACACTACCAACAAATAGACCAAATGTTGAAGACAGGAGACATCGTTTACAGGGTGTAGATTAATGGAAACTCTTTGTAACTGAAAGCGCCTTCTGAGCTGAAGTAATGGGGGTTTAATATACTTCTCCAGGGGGAGATGCAAGCATTGTATTTCAAGACAATGATATGAATCATTCATCTGATTCTTACAAGCACAGGCAGATCTTGACATCACCAATACAGTATTGATGTTGTTGCCCCACAATCCAATATTGCAGTAGTCTAGTGACTCAAATTGAGATAAGCAGGAAGCTAAACATATTTAGTCAGTACCAAACTCTTCTGGGTGAGTGTACTTATCATTTACCATAATATCAAACCACTCATTACTTTCATGTTCTGTGAATGAGAACTTTTGGTAAAGGCTCTGCAGAATTCTGCTGAAAAGAAACAAACCAAGGATAATTATAGATTCTACCAGGCATACTGTATCCTTGCCAAATATACTGATGTTATTCCACAGAGTCTCTGATAGAAGTATGCTACTGTAATTTGTATGTTCAAAGGCACTGCTTTCCCCCCAGTATTACAGGAATAGAATTGTGAGGTGATCTATATCTGCCAGTCATAGCAGAGCTGAGCTGACTAGATTGCTCTGATTGCTCATGAAGAATGATTTAGTCAGTAGCAAGCGATGTGTATCATGTCTATCCTTGCCATTTCCTCCCTCTGATGGAGGGACAACATGTTCTAATGTTTCGGATCTTTATCTTCAATAATCAAACATGTACTTCTATGAAACATTGTAGATGATTCATAATAGCCTCACATATTTTAACATGTAACATACAGTGGGGGAAAAAAGTATTTAGTCAGCCACCAATTGTGCAAGTTCTCTCACTTAAAAAGATGAGAGAGGCCTGTAATTTTCATCATAGGTACACTTCAACTATGACAGACAAAATGAGGAAAAAAAATCCAGAAAATCACATTGTAGGATTTTTTATGAATTTATTTGCAAATTATGGTGGAAAATAAGTATTTGGTCAATAACAAAGTTTATCTCAATACTTTGTTATATACCCTTTGTTGGCAATGACAGAGGTCAAACGTTTTCTGTAAGTCTTCACAAGGTTTTCACACACTGTTGCTGGTATTTTGGCCCATTCCTCCATGCAGATCTCCTCTAGAGCAGTGATGTTTTGGGGCTGTCGCTGGGCAACACGGACTTTCAAAGATTTTCTATGGGGTTGAGATCTGGAGACTGGCTAGGCCACTCCAGGACCTTGAAATGCTTCTTACGAAGGCACTCCTTCGTTGCCCGGGCGGTGTGTTTGGGATCATTGTCATGCTGAAAGACCCAGCCACGTTTCATCTTCAATGCCCTTGCTGATGGAAGGAGGTTTTCACTCAAAATCTCACGATACATGGCCCCATTCATTCTTTCCTTTACACGGATCAGTCGTCCTGGTCCCTTTGCAGAAAAACAGCCCCAAAGCATGATGTTTCCACCCCCATGCTTCACAGTAGGTATGGTGTTCTTTGGATGCAACTCAGCATTCTTTGTCCTCCAAACACGACGAGTTGAGTTTTTACCAAAAGTTCTATTTTGGTTTCATCTGACATTCTCCCAATCCTCATCTGGATCATCCAAATGCTCTCTAGCAAACTTTAGACGGGCCTGAACATGTACTGGCTTAAGCAGGGGGACACGTCTGGCACTGCAGGATTTGAGTCCCTGGCGGCGTAGTGTGTTACTGATGGTAGGCTTTGTTACTTTGGTCCCAGCTCTCTGCAGGTCATTCACTAGGTCCCCCCCCGTGTGGTTCTGGGATTTTTGCTCACCGTTCTTGTGATCATTTTGACCCCACGGGGTGAGCCCCAGATCGAGGAAGATTATCAGTGGTCTTGTATGTCTTCCATTTCCTAATAATTGCTCCCACAGTTGATTTCTTCAAACCAAGCTGCTTACCTATTGCAGATTCAGTCTTCCCAACCTGGTGCAGGTCTACAATTTTGTTTCTGGTGTCCTTTGACAGCTCTTTGGTCTTGGCCATAGTGAAGTTTGGAGTGTGACTGTTTGAGGTTGTGGACAGGTGTCTTTTATACTGATAACAAGTTCAAACAGGTGCCATTAATACAGGTAATGAGTGGAGGACAGAGGAGCCTCTTAAAGAAGAAGTTACAGGTCTGTGAGAGCCAGAAATCTTGCTTGTTTGTATGTGACCAAATACTTATTTTCCACCATAATTTGCAAATAAATTCATTAAAAATCCTACAATGTGATTTTCTGGATTTTTTTTCCTCATTTTGTCTGTCATAGTTGAAGTGTACCTATGATGAAAATTACAGGCCTCTCTCATCTTTTTAAGTGAGAGAACTTGCACAATTGGTGGCTGACTAAATACTTTTTTCCCCCCACTGTATATTTAAAAGAAGACCGACAGCATAGTGGAGAACAAAAATCCTCAAAGTGGCTGTTAGTCCGATCCATGTAGAAAAACAAAGGAGTGCAACTGTGCATTTCAAAATGAACATTAAATCAAATAAATGACTGTCCTCATGTTAACAATTTTTACAATCTTCAACTGCCAGAGGAAGACCATTGTGGGTAAAAAATGTGTGTGCTTGTGCAGAGTATCAGCCTAGGAAATGTCCAAAACGTAGTTGATTAAGCCTAGACAGACAAGAACATTAGACAATGGAGGTGTATAATCACAAACAATTAGTCTTCTGTCAGGTTTTCCATGGACCTTTAATGTTGTTGATAATGCAACTGAGAATAGTGGAAGAAATCCCTTTTACTTGTTTTCCCTTTTTTGTAGATTCAATCTGTACTCCAGACATGTCATTTTGTGGTGGAGAACAATAACATTGCTTAGCAGCTCTGCTGAATGGCACAAACATGTATTCAGCATCTGATTTACTCATCTTAGTCAATATAAAGCTCTTAGTGTAAGAGCCCATGCAAAAACCTCTATGGAGTCACAACATCAAGGGTGTTTCAAGCCCTATTCATTATGGGTAATCATAGTGCCAATTTACAGAGATACATTTTTTTATGTAAGTGTAGCAAGTACATTGGATAATACACAGGCGAGATTAATGTTATATTGTTCTAAATTGATCAAAAATTGATCAAACCACCAGTATCGTTTTCAATAATAAATGTCCATACACATTCCATGCCATTTCACGCTGTGTTCTAGTTCCTTTCATTTTAGACCCAGAGTTGCTTCAGATTATTCAGCTCCTGGTTTTCAAGACTGAAGGCTAGCGAAAACCTTGTCAAAGCTACAGGTCCTAATTCCTCTGAAGAGAATGTAGAGGGAATGCATTTTTTCAGCAGGCATTTCAAATATTCATGAAATTGCAAACAATAGCTGGAGAAAACTGGCCAAGAGCGTCCTCATACACCAGTACGCTATGACTCACTTCCATGGTGCAGATAAGATTATGCAGATAGTACTGTTTACAGGCTGTGTGTGTGTGTGTGTGTGTGTGTGTGTGTGTGTGTGTGTGTGTGTGTGTGTGTGTGTGTGTGTGTGTGTGTGTGTGTGTGTGTCCATCAGCATCTTCAGTCCCAGAATGCTCCCTTACATATGAATCATGGTGTAAATATGATTGACATCCTGAACATGAGCGGCTTTATGCTGCTGTAACTCTACTCCTCCTCTTTCCCTACATACATTCATGAGTCAATCAGCCATACCACAAAGCATTTCGTTAAGATCTAGGAATAAGGAGTAAGTATTTGACAACTATAAACCCAAGGTATTGTACAGTGCCTTTGGAAAGTATTCAGACTCCTTGACTTTTTCCACATTTTGTTACTTTACAGCCTGATTCTAAAATGGATTAAATGAAACAAATCCTTATCAATATACACACAATAAACCATAATGATGAAGTGAAACAGGTTTTTAGAAATTTTTGCAAATGTATGAAAAAAAAGCAATGCCTTAATTAACTTAATTATTCAAACCTTATTCTATGAGACTCGGAATTGAGCTCAGGTGCATCCTTTTTCCATTGAACATCCTTGAGATGTTTCTACAACTTCATTGGAGTCCACCTGTGGTAAATTCAATTGATCAGACATTATTCGGAAAGGCAAACACCTGTTTATATAAGGTCCCACAGTTGACAGTGCATGTCAGAGCAAACACCAAGCCATGAGGTTGAAGGAATTGTCCGTAGAGCTCCGAGACAGCATTGTGTCGAGGCACAGAAGGGTACCAAAACATTTCTGCAGCATTGAAGGTCCCCAAGAACATAGTGGCCTCCATCATTCTTAAATGGAAGAAGTTTGGAACCACCAAGACTCTTTCTAGAGCTGGTGGCCCCAATCTGGCCCCAAACCTAGCACCATCCCTACGATGAAGCATGGTGGTGGCAGCATCATTCTGTGGGGATGTTTTTCAGCGGCAGGGACTGGTAGACTAGTCAGGATCGAGGCAAAGATGAACGGCGCAAAGTACAGAGAGATCCTTTCGGAAAACCTGCTCCATAGCGCTCAGGACTTCAGACTGGGGCAAAGGTTCACCTTTCAACTGGACAATGACACTAAGTACACAGCCAAGACAACGCGGTAATAGCTTCGGGACAAGTCTCTGAATTTCCTTGAGTGGCCCAGCCAGAGCCCAGACTTGAACCCGATCAAGCAGCTCTGGAGAGACCTGAAAATAGCTGTGCAACAACACTCCCCATCCAACCTGACAGAGCTTTAGAGGATCTGCAGAGAATAATGGAAGAAACTCGCGACTACACATGTGCCAAGCTTGTAGCGTCATACCCAAGAAGACGTGATGCTGTAATCGTTGCCAAAGTTGCTTCAACAATGCACTGTAAGTGACAGTCTTGATGTTGACGTGTAAAGTTGATAACATTAGCCTTTGTTTGAAGACAAAACTATCTGACTGATTTATTATGACACTAATGTACAGTCATAGATCCTACTAGTCTAAAAAACAACATACAAAGGCATGCCTAACAACCACTGAGAACACTAAAACACTGTGCACAAGGTGTAACACAAAAGCGCTCCTTTTAACGATTGGCATCCAAAATGGTCCGTGATGGACAATTGACATACCAGCACACATTCAACCTGTTCATTGAGGATAATTTGTGTTGCGGCCAATGCCATTGTATAGAAGCCTATTCCTATATTGGCACGAGACTGAGGTTGCTGCCCTGTGGATGCCCGATTTCACAATGAATGCTTTGCCCAGTGCAGTCCAGCACATCAAGCCTGGGCCACCGTCACGTTAAGTAGTTACATACTGTGAATTCTCAAGCAAAAACATCAAACGAATTAAAAATAGAAAAAGTATATGAAATACTGCATAGACCTTCCAGTCAGTTAAATCAATCCTAAACTGAGCCTAGTTGGTCCCCACCATCTTTTTTTTATGTCATCCCATTTTATATTCTGTCATACAAAACACATTTTCCCATCTCAAGAGGTTAAAAGTAGACTCAGCGATATGACGTTTAAACACGAGGCTCAACATCGCCGCTGTTTTGGTGCCCTGGCTACCACGTCGTAACATTGTGAAGCGAACCCGTGCACATGCACAGATACTGTGTGACTGTGTGAGAGTCTTGAATCTCGCTCATCTCAATAACTCCGGTGCTGCTCGTGGCAATGTAATTTTGCTGTGTCTACCTTTAAATAAAAAGTGCCTAGTAAGTGCAAAATAAAGTAACAGCGTTGACGATTTCATCTTAAATCAGACATAAATCTCCTTGTGGAAGGGGGAATAGAAGCGTGTTGAAAAAAATGAATTGTTAAAACATTTCTAGCCTGTCTATCTATAGGTGACAGGGTTGACGTGTCATGCCCGACCTGCTCAGTTTCCCACCACAAAACACCAGAAAATGGCCAAAAAGAGTAAAACCATCTCACCTGCTTTTATATTGTGATTTTATATTGTGATTTTTTTAGGGACAGACATAAATGAATCACTAATCACATTAAATAAATAATAATATTCAGAAATTATTGTCTAATCAACAAAATAACTACCATACCAGTCAAAAGTTTGGACAAACGTATTAAAAAAGTGTTAATGCAATTGAGCCAATCAGTTGTGTTGTGACAAGGTAGGGGTGGTGTACAGAAGATAGCCCTATTTGGTGAAAGACCAAGTCCATATTATGGCAAGAACAGCTCAAATAAGCAAAGAGAAACGACAGTCCATCACTACTTTAAGACACGAAGGTCAGTCAGTGCGGACAATTTCAAGAACTTTAAACGTTTCTTCAAGTGCAGTCGCAAAAACCATGAAGCGCAATAATGAAACTGGCGCTCATGAGGACCGCCACAGGAAAGGAAGACCCAGAATTACCTCAGCTGCAGAGGATAAGTTCATTAGAGTTACCAGCCAATTGTAGCCCAAATAAATGCTTCACAGAGTTCAAGTAACGGACACATCTCAACATCAACTGTTCAGAGGCGACTGCTTGAATCAGGCCTTCATGATCGAATTGCTGCAAAGAAACCACTACTAAAGGACACCGATAATAAGAATAAACTTGCTTGGGCCAAGAAAACACAAGCAATGGACATTAGACCATTGGAAATCTGTCCTTTGGTCTGATGCGTCCAAATGTGAGATTTTTTGGTTCCAACCGCAGTGTCTTTGTGAGATGCAGAGTAGGTGAACGGATGATCTCTGCATGTGTGATTCCCACCGTGAAGCATGGAGGAGGAGGTGTAATGGTCTGGAGATGCTTTGTTGGTGACACTGTCTGTGATTTATTTAGAATTCAAGGCACACTTAACCAGCATGGCTACCACAGCATTCTGCAGCTATACGCCATCCCATCTGGTTTGCGCTTAGTGGGACTATAATTTGTTTTTCAAAAGGACAATGACCCAACCCACCTCCAGGCTGTGTAAGGGCTATTTGACCAAGAAGGAGAGTGATGGAGTGCTGCATCAGATGACCTGACCTCTACAATCACCCGACCTCAATCCAATTAAGATGGTTTGGGATTAGTTGGACCATAGAGTGAAGGAAAAGCAGCCAACAAGTGCTCAGCATATGTGGGAACTCCTTCAAGAAAATCATTCCAGGTGAAGCTGGTTGAGAGAATGCCAAGAGTGTGCAAAGCTGTCATCAAGGCAATGGGTGGCAACTTTGAAGAATCTAAAATCAAAAATATATTTTGATTCGTTTAACAACTTTTTAGTTACTACATGATTCCATATGTGTTATGTCATGGTTTTGATGTTTTCACTATTATTTTACAGTGTAGAAAATAGTAAAAAATAAGCTTAAATAAACCCTTGAATGAGTCGGTGTGTCCAAACTTTTGACTGGTACTTTAGGTCTTCACAATGATGGTGAAAACTTGGAGAAATGTTGGTGTGCAGTGAGTAAAAGTCTTCCTATAAGTCTCAGAAGGTGCACGGAGAGACATGTCAAAATGCTGAATTTTGGCACTTTAGCAAGTCTTCTTTATTCACATAAAAACAGACATTGAATTCTCCATGTTGTCTATATTAAAAGGCACTTCACTTAGTATACAAGCTTTTAAAATGCAATATTGGTGCACAATTTCTACTTAAAACAGGCACTCTTGTCATTGAACAACCTAGATGCTAATAATAGCAATGGCATCAGTCTTCTTCTTCTTTTTGACAATTTAATCACAATACCAGGGCTGAGTGATGCTAGCGACTGTCTCTGTCCTCTGAGGCATCTCGTTCTGTATCCCCTTCTCTCTACTCAGCCCTTATGTCTGTCAAATACACTTTAACTAAGGCTGAAGGGAAGGAATGCAGAGAAAATTTATGGAGAGGAATGAACGGGGTGATCGTGCACTGAAGCAGTTTGTAGAATTTTTCAAGCCATCTGTATAATGCCTATAGTAGGTGATAATTAGCCATTAGTCACCACAGCAACTTGTCTTTGCCCTCTCTAATTACTCTAGTGGTACTAGAACTAAGGATGAAACTGATCTGTTATTATTTGTTGATGGGGGGGATGATGCCATTTACCATTTTGTTTTCTTCTACAGTCCCCAAGCAACACACAGAGAAATGATTCACAGCTGATTGGGGAAGATTGCTGGGTGGAATGATCTCTTTGGTTTGTGCAGTGCAGTGAGTGACAGAAGCGATTGGTGGAGCGGCAAGTCTGCTGTCTCTTCTCTGTTATGTCCCCATCACACGACCTGACCTTATACATCCCTGTTATTGGTCTGATTATGGAATCAAGGCTGGCCAGGGAAAATGAAAGATGCTTCCTTCCTTGTTGGTTTGTTTACTGAAGTGCAGAATACAGATGAATCTCTTTCACATGGTGCGTTAACCTTCTCTGTGCTCTGCATTGTGAAAGAACAATAACGGATTGTCCCTAAATTATTCCCTGGCTACTTTGTGGGTTTGTGGTCTGCAATTGCTTGGATCATGTTTGGATTTTGGAAAAGGGCCATACTCTTGCCATACTCTTGCCATTTTCTGTGAAATATATAAACTATTGCCTCTCAGGGAGGAATCTGTCCTCTGCCATTGCAGTTTACTGTCAGAACTGTCAGGGGAGTTCAACAGCTTGTTAGTGGCAGACAGTCATGCCTTGCAGATTCTTTCCTAGAAGAGCCCTCTCCTCCCTTCCCAAGTTGACGAGTGGGTAAAGAGAGAGGCATCTGAGAATCACTGTGTCACCTTGTCTTAAGAGACGTGACTGAAGTCCTGTCACAGAGACCACTGCAGGGCTACCTGCTTGCCTGGGACATCAATCACAGAGAGTCACACACTTCCCGTGTTGAAATGACCAGGAAATGGTTAACTATGGAGTGCCAGGAAACATTGGCTACTTTATACCAGTCTGTGTTGTTGTTTAACAATCACAATGAGTTCAAAATGGGTGTGCCGAATAGTATGGCAATGACCACAGATGCCTGCCACATCTAATTTACATGGTTAGTCCTGTCTGTGCAGCCTCGATCTAGATTTACAATCAGAAAAGCCACAAACATGCTGAGATACAGTAATATAGGAGAAAGGTTGATGAGATTTGTAAATGCCTGTGTTGTAAACGTAAAAATACTTCTATAAAAATGTATCATAATTTGTGCAATACAAGATGATAACATAAGGTAGAGATTATTATTTAACCTTGTATAGAACATGTAAACAAATGCATAGACTACAAAACATGTATGTTATGGCTATGTTAGAATAATGCAACTAGCAGATCAGTCAGCGATGTGAACTGAAACATGACACAGTGAGTGAGGAATGTGTCAGCTCCAATAAAATACGTATGTCTGCTCTGGTTCCACTGGAGGCCAGCTCTAATTGTTAGTCAAGTGTTAACAAATTCCAAACTGCAGCAGATTCGTCTTGCGCATGCAGAGCTGGGCTGTGCTAACTTTAGGCCAGACTATTTTTGTCGGGCCCAGTCAAGCAATGTGGGTAAAGGCTGCTTTCTAACTGCCTGTCTGCTTATTCATGTACATACCACTCCTTCTCCCTTTCCCTCATTCTCTCTCTCTCCCTCTTATCCCACTCTCCCTCTATCCCCCTTTTATCGCTCTCTCTCCCAGCTGCCCTGGAAACCTCCAGCAGAATGATGCCTACAGCTTATGCCTTCATTTTTATTGCACAGTAGTCTAGCGAGGTTAGAATTTGTAAAGCAGGGCATATGCCTAGATTCAAAAATATAAAAGGAAAATGGAAAAGGAAAAGGGGACAATATGTGAAGATATTATATTGATTTATGGTCATCCAAATTAATACCTGCAAATGTTATATCCAAACTTGTGGCACTGATTACAACACTGATTACACTGTGTAAACAATGTTTGACATATGAACATCAGGGCTGAAGATGCAAATATATTTTAAAGCAATTTTACACTATTACTTATAGGAAAGATACTGTATCTATGTTGGACGGTAACATTTAAAATCCTCCCATACCTTCCTTACCCAGCAGGAAAGATGTGTTTTTGACTAAGATATCCTTGGCATCTCCAGATGATATGCTTTGACCTACATACTCCCCTCTGGATGATGTCAGTAAGAATCAAGGCTCCAGACACTTAATACGTAGAGTTGAAGTTGGAAGTTCACATACACCTTAGCCAAATACATTTAAACTAAGTTTTTCACAATTCCTGACATTTAATCCTAGTAAAAATTCCCTGTCTTAGGTCAGTTAGGATCACCACTTTATTTTAAGAATGTGAAATGTCAGAATAATAGTAGAGAGAATGATTTATTTCAGCTTTTATTTCTTTCATCACATTCCCAGTGGGTCAGAAGTTTACATACACTCAATTAGTATTTGGTAGCATTGCCTTTAAATTGTTTAACTTGGGTTAAGCGTTTTGGCTAGCCTTCCACAAGCTTTCCACAATAAGTTGGGTGAATTTTGGCCCATTCCTCCTGGCAGAGTTGGTGTAACTGAATCAGGTTTGTAGGCCTCCTTGCTCACACACGCTTTTTCAGTTCTGCCCTCAAATTTTCTATGGGATTGAGGTCAGGGCTTTGATGGCCACTCCACTACCCTGACTTTGTTGTCCTTAAGCCATTTTTCCACAGCGTTGGAAGTATGCTTGGGGTCGTTGTCCATTTGGAAGATCCATTTGCGACCAAGCTTTAACTTCCTGACTGATGTCTTGAGATGTTGCTTCAATATACCCAAATAATTTTCCATCCTCATGATGCGATCTATTTTGTGAAGTGCATCAGTCCCTCCTGCAGCAAAGCACCCCCACAACATGATGCTGCCACCCCTGTGCTTCACGGTTGGGATGGTGTTCTTCGGCTTGCACGCTTGCAAAACCCCTTTTTCCTCCAAACATAACGATGGTCAATATGGCCAAACAGTTCTATTTTGTTTCATCAGACCAGAGGACATTTCTCCAAAAAGTACGATCTTTGTCCACATGTAGAGTTGCAAACCGTAGTCTGGCTTTTTTATGGCGGTTTTGGAGCAGTGGCTTCTTCCTTGCTGAGTGGCCTTTCAGGTTACGTCAATACAGGACTCGTTTTACTGTGGATATAGATACTTTTCTACCTGTTTCCTCCAGCATCTTCACAAGGTCCTTTGCTGTTGTTCTGGGATTGATTTGCACTTTTTGCAACAAAGTACGTTCATCCCTAGGAGACAGAACGCGTCTCCTTCCTGAGCGGTATGACGTCTGCGTGGTCCCATTGTGTTTATACTTGCGTACTGTTGTTTGTACAGATGAGCGTGGTACCTTCAGGCGTTTGGAAATTTCTCCCAAGGATGAACCAGACTTGTGGAGGTCTACAATTTTTTTTCTGAGGTCTTGGCTGATTTCTTTTGATTTTCCAATGATGTCAAGCAAAGAGGCACAGAGTTTGAAGGTAGGCCTTGAAATACATCCACAGGTACACCTCCAATTGACTCAAATTATGTAATTTAGCCTATCAGAAGCTTCTAAAGCCATGACATCATTTTCTGGAATTTTCCAAGCTGTTTAAAGGCACAGTCAACTTAGAGTATGTAAACTTCTGACCCACTGGAATTGTGATACAGTGAAATAATCTGTCTGTAAACAATTGTTCGAAAAATTACTTGTGTCATGCACAAAGTAGATGTCCTAACCGACTTGCCAAAACTATAGTTTATTAACAAGAAATTTGTGGAGTGGTTGAAAAACTAGTTTTAATGACTCCAACCTGAGTGTATGTAACTTCTGACTTCAACTGTATCTACAATAAATCACTTAAGACTTATCTACAATAAATCTGAAACTCATATAAAGTTGGCCAAGTCTGTATTGCATTGCCTAGTTTTACAAATCATGTTCCTACCTCAAACCCATTCCTTAGTAACACAGTCTCTCTCTAACTGCTCCTTTGATCAGTTAAACATCAATAAGTACAGTTGACTGTAGTTATGGCCCAAAGATCTTTCTCACTTATCTTTGCAGCATCTTTTCAACTCCCTGGCAGTCTGAGGGCAAGGCTTTCAGGCAGATCCTCTGGAGGTCTGTTTCACTGTGGACAGAGGGAGGGAGAGCCCCAGGTCCAGATACTAAGCGGTCTCCATCCACCTTCCCATACCCAGTGGTGGAAAAAGTACCCAATTCTCCTACTTTAGTAAAAGTAAAGATACCTTAATAGAAAATGACACAAGTAAAAGTGAAAGCCACCCAGTAAAATACTACTTGAGTAAAAGTATTTGGTTTTAAATATGTTTCAGTATCAAAAGTAAATGTAGTATGTTAAAATAGACGTAAGTATCCAAAGTAAAAGTGTGAATAATTTAAAATTCCTTACATTAAGCAAACCTGACGGCACAATTGTCTTGTTTTTTACTTATGGATAGCCAGGGTCACACTCAGACATCATTAACAAACTCATTTTTTACAAACCATGTTCTTCCTGCTAAGCATTCCAAAAAAGTACTTTTGGGTGTCAGGGAAAATGTATAGAGTAAAAAGTACATCATTTTATTTTGGAATGTAGTGAAGTTAAAGTAAAAGATTTAAAAATATAAATGGTAAAGTACAGATACCCCCAAAAACTACTTAAGTAGTACTTTAAAGTATTTTTACTTAAGTACTTTACATCACTACCCACACCTTCACAACTACATGTGCCTCCTTAAGAGCTGTGAATCTCCTGGGTGTTTCTCACCTCTCTTATCTGCCTTTCTCTCAACAAATATTTCACTCTGCCTCTAATTGCCCTTGGCTGCTGCGGCTGCAGACTGCCTCTGTTATTGCTCAGACAGGTCTTTCTACTCTCTGCTCTCTCTCTCTCTCGCTCGCTCTCTCTCTCTCTTTCTGTCTTTGGCCGAGGTGATGGTTCACTTCTAGAATTTATAAGACATATGGTCATTTATTTCTCTAGGTTGCAACAGGGATTATATTTGCACTGTCCTGCCATTTTTGTCTATGGGGATCCACTGGACAAATCCGCTGGCTTCTATCTGTAGTCTCCTCCAACACACGCGGTAATATTCAAATTCAATTTGCTGTTGACATTTCCTCTAAAATCCACTAGTAAGCTATTGGAATATTACACCTCATAAACCTCTTTGTTTAGGCTTGCGCATCACAAGCTGGTTCTAACAAAACAAGCTGAATCGAACAAAGCATGGAATTTGACAGTGTCATAACATCCCACTGGGCACAGACGTCATTTAAACATCTAGTTTTGATATACCTTTGATTGAGTTGTCAATTAACGTGAATTCAATGTGAAATCAACAAAAAAAGTCACCACGTCATTGGATTAGGTTCAAAGTTGGATGAAAAAATTAAAAAATCCCACATTGATTAAACATCATCACAAAGATTTTTTGTGTTGAAATGACGTGGAAACAATGTTGATTCAACCAGTTTTTGCAGAGTGAGATATGATTCAGTTGGCATGGTTTGTAAAGCCTTTGCTACAAATAGCCTGTTTGGAGAATGGGGAAGGGGAGGCTTTTTTCCACTGCATTTCAAAGGTTGTAACCCTACACAGCAACTTCCTGCTGGCAGTGCTAAATGCCAGGCATTAAAATGGCAAAACACTTATTGTAACAAACAGCCCTTGTTGGCTCTGGTATTGCTTGGTTACTTACCAGGGAGCCGTGAGGGTGCTTACCAGAGTCTTAAATGGGAAATAGATGGTTACAACTTGTACACAATTTCTCAGACATCATTGGAGCTTACCATTTCAAGTGTGTGGGGACAGATGGTTAGTCAGAATGAGAGTCTGCTGTCTGTAGTTGTAATTGAAACTGCAGAGTGCTCTTTGCAGAGATTAGTAATGTAATTTGTGTCTTTCACAAGACGTACGCAGCAAACCAACATCATCACAGGGCTCTAGGCAAACATGCTCTTCACTGTCAGTGGTGTGCTGTTTAACATGAACATTTCTAACCCGTGTCATCTTGTTACTAGATATCATGAAATTAGCTTAAGGTTAACCACATCTATACACTTTCAAAATAAACATTATTTTTGTGAAAGAGTAAGGTTATCCTTGATAATAGCAGAGATCCCTGACTGAGTATATTGTATAGTGGATGATTGGAAAAAGTAGTGGAGGGATGTTTGTTTTCCTTATTTACAAGGCATGTTTATTTTAACCATGTGTTTTACCATTTATGAGGTTTTTTTTACTGCCATATGTTTTAGTACAACAGCATTCCTTCCAGCAGCCTCTCAACTTTCTCCACTTTTTTTTTACAGAATCTTGAGACTCTAGCTGGCTCCAGGTGAACAATACTCTACAAACTCTGTCCTCCCTCCCATCCCCAGTGTTCCCTTTGAAAATCCCTGCGATGCTTCAGGCGCCTGTTTCTCCCCATCTCTGTATCTTTGTTTAAGTCAAGTCAACACGGCATCCAGCATAAGACCATGTAGCCTGGTGAAGCTTTTACCGGATGAGCCAAGCACAACTCAATAATTAGAATAAAACAAAACAAAAACCATTACAAATGTTATGTGGATATACTATCCAGACATTACATGGGCTGAATCTGTTTGAGGTGGTATTTGCTGTTATAAGGGTAAAACAGTTTATTAGCCAAGACAGGCCAAGTGTTCCTCCTGAGGCAGGTCTGTTGAAGCCTTTCTGCTCTGCTCAGGGCCAGGACAAGCCCTTAAGCCCACTGATCTGAATATCAAATTAAGCCTGCTCCTCTGCTTGCTGTTTCCAGCATGCTTGGCGCCAGGATTGCTCCCTCTCAAAGCACAGCTCTTACTCTGGCTCAATCCCCTATGGCTTTCCCTGACGGACAGCTAATTAAGCATGGTCCAAATAATTTTCTCCATCATTATCGCTGTGCACTTCTCCCATAGCTTACGGGTTATGGACCTCTCCTCTTATGTGGCCCGTAATTCAGTCATCTAATAACTAACATTCATTCCTTGTTGAGTTGAGACTTTTTTCACCTGGAACAAAATGTGTGTGCACACTGCTGAACTCAGAGTGTGGGACAGAAAAGGACAGAAATTGTGGGTTTAGTTCTGCACCAGTGATCACTTCAGTACAAACATTGTCCCTGGTCTGTACAACCTGCTCCAGACATCCTGGACAAGCACAGCAGTACCCATCACACTGTGCACATCAGTAGAATGGAAGATATGGATTTCTGACTGCCCCTGAATAATATAATTTCCTTCATAAATCAAATCAAATGTGTCACATGCGCCAATACAACAGGTGTAGACCTTACAGTGAAATGCTTACTTACAAGCCTTTAACCAACAATGCAGTTTTAAGAAAATACTCCCCAACCCCCCCACCCCAATTTATTTGTAAATAAATTTGTCTGGCAAATAGTCTGGGTAGCCATTTGATTAGCTATTCAGGAGTCTTATGGCTTGGGGGTAGAAGCTGTTTAGAAGCTTCTTGAACGTAGACTTGGCGCTCCGGTACTGCTTGCCATGCAGTAGCAGAGAAAACAGTCTATGACTTGGGTGGCTGGAGTCTTTGACAATTTTTAGGGCCTTCCTCTCACAACGCCTGGTATAGAGGTCCTGGATGGCATGAAGCTAGGCCCCGGTGATGTACTGGGCTGTACACACTACCCTCTGTAGTGCCTTGCGGACAGAGGCCCAGCAGTTGCCATACCAGGCAGTGATGCAACCAGTCAGGATGCTCTTGATGGTGCAGCTGTAAAACCTTTTGAGGATCTGAGGACCCATGCCAAATCTTTTCAGTCTCCTGAGGGGGAATAGATTTTGTCGTGCCTTCTTCACAACTGTCTTGGTGTGCTTGGACCATGTTAGTTTGATGGTGATGTGGATGCCAAGGAACTTGAAGCTCTCAGCCTGCTCCACTAGAGCCCCATCAATGAGAATGGGGGAGTGCTCTGTCCTCCTTTTCCTGTAGTCCACAATCATCTCCTTGTCTTGATCACGGTGAGGGAGAGGTTGCTGTCCTTGCACCACAAGGTCTCTGACCTCCTCCCTATAGGCTGTCTCTTTGTTGTCGGTGATCAGGCCTACCACTGTTGTGTCATCAGCAAACTTAATGATGGTGTTGGAGTTGTGCCTGACCATGCAGTCATGAGTGAACAGGGAGTACAGGAGGGGACTGAGCACGCAACCCTGAGGGGCCCCCGCTATGAGGATCAGCGTGGCGGATGTGTTGTTACCTACCCTTACCACTTGGGGTGGCCAGTCAGGAGGTCTAGGATCCAGTTGCAGAGGGAGGTGTTTAGTGCCAGGGTCCTAAACTTAGTGATGAGCTTTGAGGGCACTATGGTGTTGAACGCTGAGCTGTAGTCAATGAATATCATTCTCACATAGGTGTTCCTTTTGTCCAGGTGGGAAAGGGCAGTGTGGAGTGCAATAGAGATTGCATCATCTGTGGATCTGTTTGTGCGGTATGCAAATTGGAGTGGGTCTAGGGTTTCTGGGACAATGTTGTTGATGTGAGCCATGACCAGCCTTTCAAAGCATTTCATGGCTACAGACGTGAGTGCTACGGGTCGGTAGTCATTTAGGCAGGTTACCTTAGTGTTCTTGGGCACAAGGACAATGGTGGTATGCTTGAAACATGTTGCTATTACAGACTCGGACAGGGAGAGATTGAAAATATCAGTGAAGACTCTTGCCAGTTGGTCTTGCCAGTTGGTCATGCTCGGAGTACATGTCCTGGTAATCAGTATGGCCCAGCGGCCTTGTGAATGTTGACCTGTTGACCAAAGGTCTTACTCACATCGGCTGTGGAGAGCGTGATCACAGTCATTCAGAACAGCTGATGCTCTCATGCATGTTTCAGTGTTACTTGTCTCGAAGCGAGCGTTAAAGTTATTTCGCTCGTCTGGTAGGCTCGTGTCACTGGGAAGCTCTCGGCTGTGCTTCTCTTTGTAGTCTGTAATAGTTTGCAAGCCCTGCCACATCCGACGAGCGTCAGAGCCGGTGCGATTCGATCTTAGTCACTGGTGCTTCCTGCTTTCATTTTTGCTTGTAAGCAGGAATCAGGAGGATAGAGTTATGGTCAGATTTGCCAAATGGAGGGCGAGGGAGAGATTTGTATGCGTCTCTGTGTGTGTTGTAAAGGTGGTGTAGAATTTTTTTCCCTCTTGTTGCACATTTAACATGTTAATAGAAATTTGGTAAAACTGATTTAAGTTTCCCTGCATTAAAGTCACCAGTCACTAGGAGCGCCACCTCTGGATGAGCATTTTCCTGTTTGCTTATGCGGAATACAGCTCACTGAGTGCGGTTTTATTTCATATTCCTACATACAGTTGATGTCGGAAGTTTACATACACCTCTTTGCTTGACATCATGGGAAAATCAAAAGAAATCAGCCAAGACCTCAGAAAAATATTGCAGACCTCCACAAGTCTGGTTCATCCTGGGAGCAATTTCCAAACGCCTGAAGGTACCACGTTCATCTGTACAAACAATAGTACGTGAGTATTAACACCATGGGACCACGCAGCCGTCATGCCGCTCAGGAAGGAGACGCGTTCTGTCGCCTAGAGATGAATGTACTTTGGTGCGAAAAGTGCAAATCAATTCCAGAACAACAGCAAAGGACCTTGTGAAGATGCTGGAGGAAACAGGTGCAAAAGTATCTATATCCACAGTAAAACGAGTCCTGTATTTGCAACTGCACATGGGGACAAAGATCATACTTTTTGGAGAAATGTCCTCTGGTCTGATGAAACAAAAATAGAACTGTTTGACCATAATGACCATCGTTATGTTTGGAGGAAAAATGGGGAGGCTTGCAACACCATCCCAACCGTGAAGCACAGGGGTGGCAGCATCATGTTGTGGGGGTGCTTTGCTGCAGGAGGGACTGGTGCACTTCACAAAATAGATGGCATCATGAGGATGGAAAATTATGTGGATATATCGAAGCAACGTCTCAAGACATCAGTCAGGAAGTTAAAGCTTGGTCGTGTATGGATCTTCCAAATGGACAATGACCCCAAGCATACTTCCAAAGTTTGGTTAAAATGGCTTAAGGACAACAAAGTCAAAGTATTGGAGTGGCCATCACAAAGCCCTGACCTCAATCCTATAGAAAATGTGCGGGCGGAACTGAAAAGGCGTGTGCGAGCAAGGAGGCCTACAAACCTGACTCAGTTACACCAACTCTGTCAGGAGGACTGGGCCAAAATTCAACAAACTTATTGTGGGAAGCTTGTGGAAGGCTACCCAAAACGTTTGACCCAAGTTAAACAATTTAAAGGCAATGCTACCAAATACTAATTGAGTGTATGTAAACTTCTGACCCACTGGGAATGTGATGAAATAAAAGCGGAATTACAACCTGAGTATTGGCTATAACCATGACCTTTCTCTTGCATTTCAAAGATGGTGGTAGAAAAAGACTGGTTGGTTTTTTTCTTTGTATTTTCTTCTACCAGATCTTTTGTGTTATATTCTCCTACATTCAATTCACATTTCCACAAACTTCAAAGTGTTTCCTTCCAAATGGTACCATGAGTATGCATATCCTTGCTTCAGGGCCTAGATTTGGGTATGTCATTTATGCGAAAATTGAAAAAAAGGGAGCTATCCCTATTAGCTACGTTAGCATGCTGGCTCACTAGCTAACATTACGTGTATGATCTATTTTTCAAATCAGAAATCCATTTGCATTGCTAGTTATAGCCTAATGTTAGCTAGCTAACATTTAACCTATTTTGTTAGCTTTAGCTACCTGCAGATTCATTCTACAGCTATGACAATGTTTGTATTGGTAGTAGTATGAGTTGGGATTATGCCGGTTCATTGTTTAGCTAGATACAGGTCTAAATAAAAACTCCACTTTGACTGGATTATTACATGACCCATCAAATTAGATAGGTGTGTCTGGGGGTGATTACGGCCTTCTATTGTATTTCATGAACATGTGTACATGTCTAGACAATAGTGACCCATCCACTTAGCTAGATGTGGCTGGGGGGAGGTTAGAGCATTTCCTTCACATGACCCATCAACGTAGACAAGTGTGTCGGGTAAGCGTCATCTAATAATGCTAAAATATTTATACAATATTTTTATCTGGACACGTTCTGTTTATTATCTATGTGTCACACCCTGATCTGTTTCACTGGTTCCTGTGATTGTCTCCACCCCCTCCAGGTGTTGCTTATTTTCCCCAGTGTATTTATCCCTGTGTTTCCTGTCTCTCTGTGCCAGTTCGTCTTGTATGTTTAGTCAAGTCAACCAGCGTGTTTTTCCCGTACTCATTTTGCTATTCTCCTTTTTCTAATCATCCCGGTTTTGACCCTTGCCTGTTTCTGGACTCTGTACCCGCCTGCCTGACCATTCTGCCTGCCTTGACCACGAGCCTGTCTGCCACTCTGTACCTCCTGGACTCTGATCTGGTTTTGACCTTTTTGCCTGTCCACAACCATTCTCTTGCCTAACCCTTTTGGATTAATAAACATTGTAAGACTCCAACCATCTGCCTCCTGTGTCTGCATCTGGGTCTTGCCTTGTGCCTTGATACTATGCATAGCCACTTTACCCCTACCTACATGTACAAATTAACTTGACTAATCGGTACCCCCTGTATATAGCCTCGTTATTGTTATATACTTTTATTGTGTTACTTTTAATTTTATTTAGTAAATATTTTCTTAACGATTTCTTAAACTGCATTGTTGGTTAAGGGCTTGTAAGAAAGAGATTGGTTGGGCTAAGGCTTAGAGGGTGTGAACGATGCTGAATGGGTGTAGACAAAAAAGAGCTCTCCAGTAAGTGTACCAAATCATTCAAGGGCCATTTTCTCAATAGTGGTTTATCAACTTTCAAAGCAGAATGACTTTCCCGTTGTTCTTCAACTGCAATGTATGATATGCCATTTTCTAGCTCTGAGTCTCTACTTTTATCCAATGTAAAAAACACAATTTCAAATTTTGCTAAATGACCGAATCAAGGCGGTCGGTCACATACAGTGCATTCGGAAAGTATTAAGACCGCTTGACTTTTTACACATTCCGTTGTGTTACAGCCATATCTAAAATTGATTAAATCGTTTTTTCCGTCATCGATCTAAACACCATACCCCATAATGACAAAGCAAAAACAGGTTATTTGATTTTTTTTGCAAATGTATAAAAAATAAAAAACAGAAATATCACATTTACATAAGTATTCAGCACTTTTGGCAGCGATTACAAGCTTGAGTCTACTTTGATATGACGCTACAAGCTTGGCACACCTGTATTTGGGGAGTTTCTCAGATTCTTCTCTGCAGATCCTTTCAAGCTCTGTCAGGTTGGATGGGTATTTTCAGGTCTCTCCAGAGATGTTAGATTGGGTTCAAGTCCGGGCTCTGGCTGAGCCACTCAAGGACATTCAAAGACTTGTTGTCCCGAAGCCACTTCTGCATTGTCTTGGCTGTGTACTTAGGGTCGCTGTCCTGTTGGACGGTTAACTTTCACCCGAGTTTGAGTTCCTGAGTGCTCTGGAGCAGGTTTCCACCAATGATCTCTCTGTACTCCGTTCATCTTTCCCCTCGATCCTGACTAGTCTCCCAGTCCCTGCCTTCTGGAAGGTTCTTCCATCTACACAGAGGAACTCTGGAGCTCTGTCAGAGTGACCATCGGGTTCTTGGTCACCTCCCTGACCAAGACTGTTCTCACCTTAATGCTTAGTTTGGCCGGGCGGCAAGCTCTAGGAAGAGTCTTGGTGATTCCGAACTCCTTCAATTTAAGAATGATGGAGGCCACTATGTTCTTGGGGACCTTCAGTAATGCAAACATTTTTTGGGAACCTTCCCCTGATCTCTGCCTCGACACAAAGTCCTTTCTCTGAGCTCTACGGACAATTCCTTTAACCTCTTGGCTTGGTTTTTGCTCTGACATGCATTGTCAACTGTGAGACTTTATATAGACAGATGTGTGCTTTTCCAAATCATGTCCAATCAATTGAATTTACCACATGTGGACTCCAATCAAGTTGTAGACACATCTCAAGGATGATCAATGGAAACAGGATGCACCTGAGCTCAATTTTGAGTCTTACAACAAAGGGTCTGAATACTTATGTAAATAAGGTATTTCTGTGTGCAAACATTTCTAAAACCCTGTTTTAGCTTTTTTATCATGGGTTATTGTGTGTAGATTGACAATGATTTTTATTTATTTAATCAATTTCAGAATAAGGCTATAACGTAACATAATGTGGAAAAAGGGAAGGGGCGTGAATACTTTCCAAATGTACTGTATATCCCATACATGCCCCACAAGACATGCTACCAGGTGTCTCTTCACAGTCCCCATGTCCAAAATGAATTCACGGCAGTACACAGTTTTATAAAGAGCCGTGATCACATGGAACTCCTTTCCATCTTCAATTACTCAAGCAAAAAACAATACATTTAAAAAAAAAAGATAAAACATCTCATGGAATGGCGGGGACTGTGAGGGACTCACACAAACACACGCACACACAGACACACACATACGTTTTTGTTGTTGTATTGTTTGTATTATTATATCATTTTTTGTTTTTGAATTGTTTGTATATCGCATTTAACATTTGTATGACTGTCTATCAGTGTATCAGTGTTTTGTTACTTGTCAAGTTCTGTGTTTTTTGTGGACCCCAGGAGTAATAGCTGCTGCCTCTGCAAAAGCTACTGGGGATCCAAATAAACAAACAAATACTGACCATGCGTAGCAGGTGATGTTAGTTCATATGCGGTCCATTGAAACTGCATGTGTCATACAGCCCAATACAGCCCATTGACGTTCAACTGAGGGGACTGTAGGAATTACAGTGATCTTTCCTAAGTTCTCTCTCTCTATATCCGCCTATGATTAATCAGGCAAATTCCATGACTGTTCATGACAAGCCTCATCAGCCACACTGACATGGAAGCTCTTATTTGCAATGCTGTAAATCCTTCCTAATGTAGATTATCATAGATTATGTGTGCATGAAATTACATATCCCACACACAAACAAACACATACTAAAAATAGCCTACATTTTTTATACAGACCACTTGCTGTGGTTCATATCATTCACAGATCCTGTGGCCTTTACACTGATGACATCTAGACACTGCTACCCTGAATTTACATTTTTTTATCCTGTATTTTGAGTGCATCGTTGGACATATTTCAGGGGTCTTTGTGGATTTGTGAACCCATGCAAATAAGAAGTGGTGACCACAGAGGATGTGAGTGTGTGCGGTGTCACAACACTGCATATATCTTATAATCCAGTCCCCACTGATTTATTCCAACCTTGCCCCCTCTTTTCACTGCTGCCTTCTGCCCTCAGGAAACGGGATATTTTACCGCATATTCACTTTTGAGAATGAATACCATCTGGTAGCAGTTTTTAGGGGTCATAGGAAGGTTCGTCAAAGCTTAGTGTTCCAGTGCATTCCGTCTGCATTCTGTCTCACTCCACATTCTATTTACCAACAATATACTCTGCCTGCTCGTATTCACCTGTCACAGTCAATAGCACGCTGGATGCATTGTGCACCCCTGACATTTAATCGAGAGGTATCTTTTAAAAAACCCAAAGGTCGATTTTGTGTCAAGAATGAAAGGGGGCCAATGCCAACAAAGACTAAAGCACTAATAAAAACACATAACAAAAACAATGTGGGAAAATGTGAATAGTTTAAATATGATGAATTCACCATCCACGAGTAAAACGCATTACATTAGCTCCCTGCTTAGCTCCCTGCTGTGTATACAAGTGTGGAGATACATATGTGTTGCAATATAATTTTCGTTAATACATTTCCATTTCTGCTCGGGTGAGTTTCTTAGAAATTCCAATGTTGTTGGCTCCTCTGACCTTCAAGCCACCATTTATTGACTCTCTGTTCCAGGCACAAGTGGGTTCTATTGATACAGCCCCCTCCTGCCCTTGTTAACTCCAGCGCTTCATTTTTGGCATGTAATTTAGGACCAGGTGTCACTGGGAACCTTGAGTGTGTCCTCACTTCAGATTAAGTCAACGTTACGAGGAGCTCTTCAATATGCAAAGAGGCTTAATGAAGCTCAATAAAGTAGATTTTACTTTTGCCCAGATTATACAGAATGCATTACTGTTCTTTACGTGTGTGTGTGTGAGTGAATGAGTGAGTGAGTTTGCAAACAAATTGCCTTATAGCCTTTTTGTTTATCACCCCTTCTGACATGATGAGCAGTCTGCTAACAGAACAACAAAGCAACAAACTGCTGTGCTATGTCCAACCGGTTTTAACTCTTCACATCCTTTTGGTTTCTGAATACTACATATACTACATAAAGGTGCAAAATCCACACATAGTCTACCTATTGAAACTGCTGTATACGTCTACAGATAACTTGCCTGAATATACTTAGAAATGTGTGTCCATACAAAGCCATTCACAAAATCACATATTTAGATGGCTGTGATCGATGTACTGTTTACACAACACTGGCGTGAATTGCATTAGCTCTGTGACAGCTCTTGTCTTGTCAAAAGATGGACACAATACAAAATGTGTGTACAAAATATTAGGAACACCTGCTCTTTCCATGACAGACTGACCAGGTGGGGACCTCCCGAGTGGCGCAGCAGTCTAAGGCACTGCGTCTCAGTGCTAGAGGCGTCACTACATATCTGGGTTCGATCCCGGGCTGTGTTGCAGCCGGCCGCGACCGGGAGACCCATGAGGCGGCGCACAGTTGGCCCAGTGTTGTCCGGGTTAGGGGAGGGGATGCCCTTGTCCCATCGTACTCTAGTGACTCCTTGTGACGGCTGGGCGCATGCACGCTGACTTTGGCCGCCAGCTGTACGGTGTTTCCTCCGACACATTGGTGCAGCTGGTTAAGCGAGCGGTGTGTTAAGAAGCAGTGCAGCTTGGCGGGGTCGTGTTTCGGAGGATGCTTGGCTCTCGACCTTTGCCTCTCCTGAGTCCGTAGTGGAGTTGCAGCGATGGGATAAGACTGTAACCACCAATTGGATATCAAGAAAAAGGGGTAAAAGTACACAAAAAATAGACTGATCAGGTGAATCCAGGTGAAAGCTATATTCACTTATTGATGTCACTTGTCAAATCCACTTCAATCAGTGTAGATGAAGAGGAGGAGACAGGGTAAAGAAGGATTTTTAAGCCTTGAGACAAGTGAGACATGGATTGTGTATGTGTGCCATTCAGAGGGTGAATGAGCAAGACAAATTATTTAAGTGCCTTTGAACAGGTACGGTAGTAGGTGCCAGGGCGCACCGGTTTGAATGTGTCAAGAACTGCAACGCTGCTGGGTTTTTCATGCTTAACAGTTTCCTGTGTGTATCAAGAATGATCCACCACCCAAAGGACATCCAGCCAACTTGACAGAACTGTGGGAAGTATTGGCGTCAACATGGGCCAGCATCCCTGTCGAACGCTTTCGACACCTTGTAGATTCCATACCCCGACGGATTGAGGCTGTTCTGAGGACAAAAGGGGAGGTGCAACTCAATATTAGGTAGGTGTTCTTAAAGTTTTGTACACTCAGTGTATATCTACAAGTGTCTGGAGCCACTGAGGAGAGCTGCTCATCATGACACAGGCAGGCAGCCTTTACCGGTCCAAAGGTTACAAACACATTACATCACATACCCCTCACACATTGACTCAGTACTGGTACCGCGTGCATATAGCCAAGTTATCGTTCCTCATTGTGTATTTATTCCTTGTGTTATTATTTATCGATAATTTTTCTATTTTTCTCACTGCATTGTTGGGAAGGGCCAGTAAGTAAGCATTTCACTGTTAGTCCACACCTGTTGTTTACGAAGCATGTGACAAATACAATTTGATTTGATTTATTTGATGTGACATAGGCTGGCTGCGAAACATGGTCTGTGTTTGTTTATACCAGAATGTTCCTCCTTAATTAGCTCTAGTGTTTGGGCTGTTGGGAAGGGTGGGGGGTTGGGGGGTTGTTTCAGTGCGTGGGACCACATAGAGCTCTACAGGGAAAGAAAACAGCCCTCTTTCTCTAATTGAAAGCAAGTTTGAAATGGAAACAAGATGGTGTTAATAGTGCAAGAGTGTCCAACCGGTTCCACCTCAGACACTGGCCTGCAATTGACACATGGACAGCTACCGGCCAGCAAAATTAAAAAATAAGTGAGTAGGAAAAACAGTCAGTATAGCAGCCATGGTAGTGTAGTGTGTCTCTGCTCTCTCCCTTCCCCCTTCTTTCTCTACTGGCCCTGCCTGCACACGAACCAGACAGCTGGCAGAGGCTTTTTAAAGACACAGTGCTTCAACTCGACTAGGACTTCATCTGGGAGCTGAGGTGATAGTCCACACTCATTCCCCAGCAAATAAACACACATCCAAATATGGTGTCACGCAGCATGACCAAAGGGCAGTGAAAAAATGAGAAAATGTCTCCTTTTGAGGACTATGTTTCAAGATGGAGAGAATGTCAGAGAATCATGCTGTGATGTCAGAAAGGCTGAGCTGTGAAATGAATAAAGAGTGCTCCCTGCGTGGTGCCGGGGGAAACACTAGCTCTGAGGGAAGCCTGATTAGGAGGTGTTTTTCTTCACTGACCTTGGTGCTTACAAGGTCTTGATCCCCGGGCCAACTCTGTGGCTCATTAAGCGCTGGGCCTCTCTCATGATCTGCTAAACCAGACAACTTTGTATTCCACTTATACGGTCATAAATCAAATCAGTAGTTCACATTAGTTGAAGTTACTACAAGGACAGCTGATGGGATCTGATTGGGTTCCAAAAGGTACATGGACTTTTCCTTATAATTGACAGAACTTTTAGTCTATTATTCAATACCATGGGTGAAATGTTCCTTAAACAAAAAAGCACTGAACTGTGCAAACAGCAACAGTTTTACTTAACAGTGTGAAAATGTGTTGCACGCAATGCAATCGTTGCAGTATTCAGAACTCATCTTGGATGACATGCCTTCTATTCAAAATGTTGTTATTTTTCTTACTCTTTTTTTCCCCGTGAGGAACCCCATTCATAACACCATAACAGAAACAGTATTTCTGAAGTGTTAGAGAAAAAGCTACCCAGCTGAGAAACTGTGGTCTAACAGTGAGTTGAACTTTGACTTTCAATAAATTCAGAGCTTAACATTAAATTGACTCATATTGGAGTTAGCCAATGCTTCAAAGGAAGTCTATACATAGTCGTTACGTGACTATGTATATTCCGTCTTATGCAACAGCATGCCTGAGGTCACAATGGAAGTTAGATACAGGACATGGCCTCCCAAGGTTTTAATAAGGAGCCTTAGGAATCCTCTCTCTAACTTGTAGTAAGTCCATTTTGTTCCAATATTAAAAGTGACTGCCCTGATCATGACAACCTCATAAAATGAAATACACAAAACAATCCATTTAGTGGACTGGACATATTGTTCATGGCTGCACTACAACCAATACAGTGCCTTCTAACCAATAAAGCAGACAATGATTTTGAAATATTCTGGAGTCTGTGGTATCACATGTGAATGTTATACCCTTATTTATACATTTTAAGACACTCAAATAAATCTGTGCTTTTCATAATAACAAGAGCCTCTCAGCTTTGACTGACAAAATACAAATGAAAAATGTTTACAAGTAAAAAAAACAATTGTCTCCAAACAATGCCTTTCACCTGCTATTTGATGAGCAAAAGAGAAGTGAGTCATCCTGCAAGTTTTGTTGCAGTAAACATTTGACATGATGTTCTGCTGCAGTTGCCTGGCAACGTTTGAGAGAGAAAGAGAGGAGAGGCGACAGGCAGGCAGCGAGGGCTAAGTATGGGACAGCAGCCCACACTGCTCCAATCAAGCTGCTGAGATGAAGCTAATTATTACTCTGGTAAAATTAAGGACAAAAAACTCCTTAATCTCATTAACTCAAACTGGGCCTCAAGCTGAGTTACAATGCCACGCTGGAATCTTCCAAGGCGAATCAAACAACCCTTTAACAATAGCATTTTCTGTCTGCTTGGTATTAGATAGCAAGAAGTTTGTGAAATGTCAAATGTCTTATGTTAAACAGGGAACGCAATAAGCTATGCAGTCAATAAGCTATGCAGTCATTGTGTACATTATCTTTTCCTATACAACTCTCTGTTGTCCAACAGCTTCTTAAAAGGGGATTGGGTAAGCAGAACAAACTCACGGGGGGTTGTTACATTTGATTTCTGTCACTTTCTGACTACACCCCTTTTGATTTGAATTTAACCTTCCATACAATGTTTGCCCATGGTAGAAGTGGTCAGAAATTAACTTTTTGGATTTGAATACCAAAACATTCAGGAGATAGAGGTGCTTAAAAGTTGACCTATTTTGCATGCCCCACCCTACCCCACCCATTCATGTCGTCATCACTGAAAGAATAAACGGTTGAGTTTAATACCATTGGAAAGCTTGCAAACACTGTTGTCAAACTGTTTCATAATTTATAACAAATAAACAAAAAATATTTTTAACTTGAATTATCCAAAAACCTGTAAATTCTGATTTTTGTCATGTTCATTAACAGGTAACTGCCAAAATAAAGGAAACACCATCATAAAGTGTCTAAATAGGGAATTGGAAAACCACCTTGGCATAGATTCTACAAATGTCTGGAACTCTATTGGAGAAATTCCATCATTTGGTGTTTTCTTGATGGTGGTGGAAAACGCTGTCTCGGGTGGCTCCATAATTGCTCCTGAGACACACACCCCTTTAAACCCCCTATGCTCCTTTGAGACCCCTCTTTCAAAGTCACTGAGATGTCTTCTTCTAGACATTGTAGCCAAAATAATGGGCAACTGGGCATTTTAATACATGACCCTAAGTAAGATGGGATCTTAATTGCTTAATTAACTCAGGAACCACACCAGTGTGGATGCACCTGCATTCAATATACTTTGTATCCCTCATTTACTCAAGTGTTTCCTTTATTTTGGCAGTTACCTGTATGTTTTAGCTTACACCCTATTTTACTTAATCTGAGGTTTTTGTGTTGTGCCCACCATCATTTGAGACACAGCATACTCTTAAATACAGGGTGCGTGTCATGTTTTGGATGATAAATGTACTAAAATGTGAATACAAATAAAATTTCAACTTTCAAGTGGTACCACAGACATGGTTGGAGGTCCACACATCAGAGAATGTTGACTTGAGTGGGAATATCCATTGTTTTAAATGAAACATAGGAAACCTATTGAAGTCATATAAATACACATAATAGAATAGACAATCAAGTCAACATTCGACAGTGGGTGGACAGGCAGCCATCTTTCTGTAGTAGTTGGAAGTTAAAGTTTCAATTACATTTCAATGTCACTGGTGTGCCTGCTAAATTGCAATGATCTGAAGGGAATTCAATTCATTATATTTGTATGATTGAAATGACACCCACCCTGTATTCAACAGTATGCTGTGTTTAAACCGATGACGGGCACAACACCAACACCTCAGATTATGTCAAATAGGGTCTAAGCTACAACATATGTGAACATGAGAAATCTACGCGTTTTGAGATAATTGATGTTAAAGGTAAAAAAAAAAGTACATCATATTTATTCAAGGTCCAATGCAGCCGTTTTTATCCCAATATCAAATAATTTATGGTTAGCAATTAAGTACCTTACTGTGTCACACCCTGATCTGTTTCACCTGTCTTTGTGATTGTCTCCACCCCCCTCCAGGTGTCGCCCTTTTGCCCCATTATCCCCTGTGTATTTATACCTGTGTTCTCTGTTTGTTTGTTGCCGGTTCGTCTTGTCTCGTCAAGCCTACCAGCGGTTTTCCCGTACTCCTGTTTTCGTTCTAGTCCCTGTCTTCTTGTTTTCCCGGTTTTGACCATTCTGCCTGACCTGAGCCTGCCTGCCGTTCTGTACCTTATGACACTGCTCTGGACCTGTCATTTTCCTGCCCCCTGTTTTTGAAATAAACTTTTGTTACTTTGAACTATCTGCATCTGGGTCTCATCCTGAGATCTGATATACTGTGATTGTTTTCAATTAAAAGGGTTTAAAAAATTGTCACTTTAGTAGTTAAATAATTTGTTCAAAACTGTTCAACTATTGTCTTTCTCTCTCTTTGAGTCAACTACACACCACCTTTTATGAACTGCAGTGCTAGCTAGCTGTAGCTTATGCTTTCAATACTATATTCATTCTATGATCCTTTGATTGGGTGGACAACATGTCAGTTTATGCTGCAAGAGCTCTGATAGGTTGGAGGACGTCCTCCAGAAGTTGTCATAATTACTGTGTAAGTCTATGGAAGGGGATGAGAACTATGAGCTTCCTAGGTTTTGTATTAAAATCCATGTACCAAAGGAGGATGGAAACTAGCTGTCCTCTGGCTACACCATGGTGCTACCCTACAGAGTGCTGTTGAGGCTACTGTAGATCTTCATTGCAAAACATTGTGTTTTAATGATTTATTTTGGGATGTGAATATTTAGTATCTAAAAATAATAACTTTTTTAACGTTTCACTATTTTTATTTTTATTAAATTCACTGAGGGCAATGGTCCTCCCCTTTCTCCTCCGAGGATCCTCCACTGTAAATCCACACTTACTGAAATCAATTGATCACATAAATCAAAGGAAGCAAACTATAATCTTAGCGGTCCTTATCTCAGGTGCGTATGTCAATGGGTTTCTAAAGTGGTGGCTCATGACATGTTACTGCTGCATTTTGACACACCATATGGCCACCAAAACACAATCAACATCCATGTACTTTGTGTGAATTCCTAAGTGTGCTGGAGTGTTAATGGATCTGTATTTACAGTAGCCTAAGAGGATAGTTAATCATTCCACTATTATATGCCATAAAATGTGCATATGTGTAGGATACTGTGTGAAATGCCTGAGTGCTTGATGTCTGGGAAAGTTAAGTAATATCACCAACATTTCAGTTAGAGCCACACAGCTTAATTTAATACCTTGAAGTTGGCAATTACATTCACGATAGCTACCAGTACACTGTCAATTCCAGAGTGGCGGATAGAGTATTAATTTCCAATGGCTCTTGTTGCTTGGAGACCAGGGGAAAGTTGCTCTCTCTCTCTCTCTTTTATCTGTGGATTACCTCAATGTTTACTTATCATGCTGCTCTCAGCCAAGTGATGGGGAAAATATTCTGTATGTACTTGGGATGAGAAAAACGCTCATGGCTTAGTGGGAGAAAAACAAAGTGGTCAGTCCTTATCTTGCTGTCTTTTGTTTGAGATGTGCGGTAGATTGTAGACAGTGAAATAAATGCAGCCAATTAGAAGTATGTTTTGTTCTAAGCATTGTGTCTTTGTGAGATATACACTGTGTACAAAACATTAGGAACACCTTAAGGGATCATAGCTTTCACCTGCATTCACCTGGTCAGTCTATGTCATGGAAAGCAGGTGTTCATAATGTTTTGTACACTCAGTATAAGTCATACAGACTTTGCTTTACTGTTTGTCCAATGCATAACGTCAGTCCATAAATGTATAATACAGCAGGGTCCGAAATTATTGACAACCTTGATTAAAATTAACAATAATAACTGTATAAAATAAATAATTCCAATACTGAGCTATATTGTATGCTCAAATAAATTGGGAAATTATATTTTATACTAAGACAGTTGCTCAAAGAAAGAGATCTTGTTTAACAAGTAATAATTTAGACATGCTAACCTCTCACCATTACCAATAACAGGGGATGTTAGCATGTCTTGGGGTTATGATCTTTGACCCTATGTAATTTTCTCATTCGTAATTATTCACGATTCATTCAGGACAATCTGTAATCATGGTAGCATCCACATTAATGTAGAAGTGTTTAGAAACATATTATATTCTTATTTACAATAAAAACGTCTCCAAATGTACACAATACATTATTTAGCATTCATTTCTATTGGGCACAAAATAATCTGAAACACAACCAAAACGAACTGCAAATGCATCCAACAAGTTTGTAGAGTCACAAGTTTGATTAAGTCATTATGTGCTAGAAATATGGGACCAAATATTACACTTTTGACTACTTCATTTATAAGACTCTTGAGTGGTGTCAACAATTTTGACCACTACCTTTTGAGAAAATATTACTTGTTAAATAAAATCTCTTTCTATAAGCAATTGTATTAGTATAAAATAATATAATTTCCCCCAAAAAATGTGAGCATACCATATAGCTCAGTATTTGAATTATTTATTTTACACAGTCATTATTGCTCATCTTTATCAAGGCTGTCAATAATTTCAGACCCCACTGTATATGGTAATATAACATATTAACCACATTCCCTAAACAAAAGCTCAGCACTTCTTTGGAGATGGGCTCTTTTCATAGTGTGTTCATAGGTTACACTACTGTAAACAGAGAAGGGAAAGTAAACCAAGCTATTACTGCACTGTCATGACGACTGTGGGTTATACCAGGACACAACTTCAAATCTTCTATTCAACCTAATGTCACCTCACTCAATTCCTCCCTTTTCTTTAGGGGATCTCCTCCCATGCATGAGCTGGATTGTTGATCGATTTTATTTGTCAGTTAAAAAACACCTATATACACACACAGTACATACATTTTAAATACGTGACAGGATATCACCAAAAAGTCATAGACTTATTTCCCTTTTGGTTCATAAAATCCATGGTGCAAAAAACATTACCACATTGGGTAGCACTTTATAATAACTCCACCAAATAAAGCATTTATATCATTTAGTAATCATTACTCCCACATTTGTAAATCACATTTACATTTTAGTAATTTAATGCTCTTATCCAGACTGACTTACAGCAGCATGTTAGTAACCTAGTTATTCACACATTTATAAACAACTAATAGTGTGATTTGTAACTTCAGACACACTCTATGCTGAGTAAAATAAAGCTTTTAGTCAAAAAATGCTAACATTTCTTGGCAGTGACTTTTCTACCAAAACCAAAATAAGGGTTTGCGGTCACTCCTTAGAGCAGTCTAATCGTGTTAACCCAGAACTAAAATCTGGAATAATTTGGTCAGCTGTGTAATTAAGTTCTGGGTCCATACCAGCGGCAACGGCGGCTCGCCCATCAGGGCATTAGGGGCGGCACCCCACTTGTGAATGGTAAAAAATTTATATTATATAATTCAAGGATTATTTTTTAAATGCTCAAAAAAATGTGGAAATGTGTGCATTTTCCTGTTTCAAAAATACGTTGTTTAAAACAAGCTGTTCAGTTATTTACTACTCTGCCTTTGGGCAGTCTCCTTGGGCGCACAGGCCGTGCAAACATTGCTTGGATTGTGTTGCCAGCTATTTTCTATGAGGGGGAATGGTCACAATGAAATGCCAGGAGGATTTCATAGCATTAATTATAACAGCAGAAAGCAAATGGACCGTCCTGCTCAAATGTCCATTCAGTCACAACTTCTGGGTCGGCTCTAGTCTCCTCTTCCCAATGAGTCGGCTTACTTCCACACCTGAGACTATAGTAGATCTGCTCTATCAGGTACTGATGTCACTAAAGCAAAAAGCTAATTGTAATTATCTTGTAAATAAATAATCATAACAGTCATAGGAGCCTGGGCCCTGATAAACCGGACAACTACATCCAACAAGAGTCGAAGGACAGTCTTTTCAAACTGACTAACTCAGAAATATTATATTATTTCAGAATAAACGGTAACTGGCTAGCGCATCATGCTTTGTGACATTATGTTAACTAGCTATCCCCAGTTAGATGATGTGTTTTCACTTATTGCATCTGTATGCTTTTTGCGTTCTCCCTGGTGCACTCGTTCGTTTATGAGCTGGCTGCTTGTTCTAAATAGTATAATCTAATCTGTTCAAAACAGTGGCAACATGTGCAGCAGTGGTCATTCTGTGTTTGACATGCAAAAATGAAATAGGTGTTTTATGCTGTTGTTTAAATGCACAGATCGCTTTTGTATCTTCTCAAAGAAACTTCTGGTAGTTTAAGAACTTGGCATCACATTTCTGTCATGCTGCTTTGTTGATAACTCCAACCATCTCGCACCCTGGGTATTCAGCCAATCAGCGGCCGCCGCTCATCCATATGTGTTGGAAATTGGGAGTTCCGGTCTGCGAAGTCTCCACCTTCGCAAAAAGTAACTCTCAGCCAAAACATTAACATTACAACTTTCCCTCAATTCCTTGCTAAAGTTGTTTCACAACAGCTTTCGTGAATAAAACCTCCTGTGTTGTGTGCTTATTCTTTTAGCATTGATATGTTCTAGGCTATTTTGAAACCTTAAGGAGCATCAGGTCCTGATGGAATGAGAAATTTCAATGGTCAGGCAAAACATTTATGGGTGTGCAAATACAAGCCTTTTCGAGTCTCAAGGTTACATTTTTAAGATAAAATGTTCATTTCGATTTTTTTATTTCACATCCATTAAGCAGAGACTAGAACAACCTTTTTTTATTTCATTTTCTAAAGCTCAAACTATTGACATTCTGCTATGTAGTACACAAAAAGTACAAAAGTATTTATAATAAGAAAATATTTAATGCACCTATTTTTATTGTACGTCATTACCAAATAGGCTATAATAGATTTTTTTAAATTATGTTTTAATTATGTGTATTTAGGATACATTGTATAATGGCTGTTCAACTGGAGTTAGCATGCTAGAATCCCTGATATTTATGACCAAATACTGTAAAAATGTAATTCCCACCACACGTCATGACCACCACATTATGAAATGTGATGGCAAGGACAGAATGTGATGGTAATGACAAAATGTATACATTTTTACTTACCTTAAGACCTGAAAAGACACATGAATTACATGTATGATCATGGTTAAGTGAACTGTAACACTTATTTACTAAATAAGACCATTATGTTTTGTATTATGTTAGGATGAGTGAGTGATTTTGATGTATATTTATGTGACTTACTATGGTTATTACTGACTTAAATTATTTATTTTAGATTTTTCTATAAGATGCTCCCTTAATCAACCAAGTAGAGGACAAGCAAATACAGTATATATACAAAAGTATGTTGACACCCCTTCAAATTAGTGGATTCTGCTATTTCAGCCAAACCCATTGATGAAAGGTGTATAAAATCAAGCACACAGTCATGCAATCTCCATAGACAAACATTGGCAGTAGAATAGCCCGTACTGAAGAGCTCAGTGACTTTCAACGTGGCACCGTCATAGGATCCCACCTTTCCAACAAGTCAGTCCATCAAATGTATGCCCTACTAGAGCTGCCCCCGGTCAACTGTAAGTGCTGTTATTGTGAAGTGGAAACGCCAAGGAGCAACAACGGCTCAGCCGCAAAGTGGTAAACCACACAAGCTCGCAGAACGGGACCGCTGAGTGCTGACACACGTTGCGTGTAAAACTTGTCTGTCCTTGGTTGAGACACACACTACAGAGTTCCAAACTGCATCTGGAAGCAACAACAGCAAAATAACTGTTAGCCGGGAGCTTCATGAAATGGGTTTCCATGGCCGAGCAGCTGCACACAAGCATAAGATCACCATGCGCAATGCCAAGCGTCGGCTGGAATGATGTGAAGCTAGTCTTGGGCTGTTTTTCATGGTTCGGGTTAGGCCCCCTTAATTCCAGTGAAGGGAAATCTTAAAGCTACAGCATACAATGACATTCTAGACGATTCACTGCTTCCAACTTTGTGGCAAAAGTTTTGGGGAAGGCCCTTTCCTGTTTCAGTATGACAAGGTCCACAAATAAATGGTTTGTTGAGAACAATGTGGAAGAACTTGACTGGCCTGCACAGAGCTCTGACCTCACCCCCGCATCGAGCCCCTTTGGGATGAATTGGAACGAATGGTCTGTTCTATATCTACAATAAAATTAAATATGTACTGTGACATTAAAATGTTTAATGGTATTTTTCATCAGTTGTTTTATACAGTACCAGTCAAAAGTTTGGACACACCTACTCATTCCAGGGTTTTTCTTTATTTTTACTATTTTCTACATTGTAGAATAATAGTGAAGACATCAAAACTATTACATAACACATACGGAATTATGTAGTAACCAAAAAAGTGTTATACAAATCAAAATATATTTTAGATTTGAGATTCTTCAAAGTAGCCCCCCTTTGCCTTGATGACAGAATTGCACACTCTTGGCATTCTCTCAACCAGCTTCATGAGGTAGTCACCTGGAATGCATTTAAATTAACAACTTGTTAAAAGTTAATTTGTGGAATTTCTTTCCTTCTCATTGCATTTGAGCCAATCAGTTGTGTTGTGACAAAGTAAGCATTGTATACAGAAGATAGCCCTATTTTCTAAAATACCAGGTCTATATTAATGGCAAGAACAGCTCAAATAAGCAAAGACAAATGACAGTCCACCACAGTCACATAAACCATAAGCGCTATGAGGAAACTGGCTCTCATGAGGACAGCAACAGGAAAGGAAGGCCCAGAGTTACCTCTGCTGCAGAGGATATGTTCATTAGAGTTACCAGCCTCAGAAATTGCAGCCCAAATAAATGCTTCACAGAGTTCAAGTAACAGACACATCTCAACATCAACTGTTCAGAAGAGACTGTGTCAATCAGGCCTTCATGGTCGAATTACTGCAAAGAAACCACTAGTAAAGGACACCAATAAGAAGAGACTTGCTTGGGCCAAGAAACACGAGCAATGGATATTAGACCGGTGGAAATCTGTCCTTGGTCTGATGAGTCCAAATTTGAGATTTTTGGTTTTGTGTCTTTGTGAGATGCAGAGTAGGTGAACAGGTGATCTCCGCATGTGTGGTTCCCACCGTGAAGCATGGAGGAGGAGGTGTGATGGTGTGGGGGTGCTTTGCTGGTGACACTGTCTGTGATTTATTTAGAATTCAAGTCACACTTAACCAGCATGGCTAACACAGCATTCTGCAGCGATACGCCATCCCATCTTGTTTGCGCTTAGTGGGACTATCATTTGCTTTTAAAGAGGACAATGACCCAACACACCTTCAGCCTGTGTAAGGGCTATTTTACAAATATGGAGAGTGATGGAGTGCTGCGTCAGATGACCTGGCCTCCACAATCACCCGACATCAACCCAATTGAGATGGTTTGGGATGAGCTACTTTGAAGAATATACATTTTTAACACTTTTTTGTTTACTACATGATTCCATGTGTTATTTCATAGTTTTGATGTATTCACTATTATTATACAATGTAGAAAATTTGACAAATAAAGAAAAACCCTTCAATGAGTATGCGTGTCCAAACTTTGACTGGTACTGTATGAAATGTCATTTCCACCATATTTTTGAGACCAATGTGTATTAAATTACAATTGATATTGATTCATTTTCCCGTACTTTCCCTTATATGCTTGTTCTTAAGATAATTCCTAAAATAATGTTAAATATTAAGATTTTGATGTTTTTGAGTATCATCAAGGCATATATGGACATTAAAACTTCCAAATAGTAAAAAGAAAAACATTAACAAATGTGAAGTGTTATATAAAATACCTTAGGCGCAATTAGCACATTTTATGACGTGGTGGTAAAGACATTTCCCCTTTGGTAATTGGGGTAACTGATCAAAATCTTTATATTCATAAATAGTATGGTCTCAACCACTATTAAATCTTGTTTCCAGACAGAGTGAAGAAAATATGCAGATAGATACAAAGCTGTTTCAAGAATTTTCATTTTCAAAAACATTTAACATCCAAAAGCCCGTATTTGCAAAATCAAGTATACCCACACTTTAGATGAGGCCACGCAAAAATACTTAATTAATGATTAATAAATGGTTTATAATGACCTGCATTCAACATCTTATGAATGAAGTAATTATTAATAAATTATTAATAAACTATGTACATTATAAATCCTTTATTGATTGCCCCTCATCTATCTTCAGAGTTCATTCTGTTAGGTGACCTAAACTGGGATATGCTTAACACCCCCGACAGTCCTACAATCTAAGCTAGATGCCCTCAATCTTGAAAATAAAGAAGAGCCGCACACTCTAGGAGCTCAGATGCAAAAAAGATTTTATGTCCAACGTTTCGACAGGCAATACCCTGATGAAGACAGCTTGCCTGTCGAAACGTTGGACATAAAATATTTTTTTTGCATCTGAGCTCCTAGAGTGTGCGGCTCTTCTTTATTTTCAAGTTTTCCACTCTGCTAGCCAGCACCTCGCCTATATAGGTGTGTGTTTCTTTTTCTTCTAGATGCCCTCAATCTCACACAAATTATCAAGGAACCCACCAGGTACAACCCCAAATCCGTAAACATGGGCACCCTCATAGATATTATCCTGACCAATCCTGACCCTCCAAATACACCTCTGCTGTTTTCAATCAGGATCTCAGCGATCACTGCCTCATTGCCTGCATCCCCTATGGGTCTGCGGTCAAACGATCACCCCTCATCACTGTCAAACGCTCCCTAAAACACTTCTGCCAGCAGGCCTTTCTAATCGACCTGGCCCGGGTATCCTGGAAGGATATTAACCTCATCCCATCCTTCAAGGATGCCTGGTCATTCTTTAAAAGTAATTTCCTCACCATCTTAAATAAGCATGCCCCTTTCAAAAAATGAAGAACTAAGAACAGATATAGCCCTTGGTTCACTCCAGACCTGACTGCCCTTGACCAGCACAAAAACATCCTGTGGTGGACTGCAATAGCATCGAATAGTCCCCGCGATATGCAACTGTTCAGGGAAGTCAGGAACCAATACAGTGCAGTCAGTCAGTTAATCAAAAGCTAGCTTTTTCAAACAGAAGTTTGCATCCTGTAGCTCTAACTCTAAAAGGTTTTGGGACACTGTAAAGTCCTTGGAGAACAAAAGCACCTCCTCCCAGCTGCCCACTGCACTGAGGCTAGGTAACACGGTCACCACCTATAAATCCACGATAATCGATAATTTCAATAAGCATTTCTCTATGGCTGGCCATGCTTTCCTCCTGGCTACCCCAACCCCGGCCAACAGCTCCGCACCCCCCGCAGCTACTTGCCCAAGCCTCCCCAGCTTCTCCTTCACCCAAATCCAGATGTTCTGAAAGAGCTGCAAAACCTGGACCCATACAAATCAGCTGGGCTAGACAATCTGGACCCTCTCTTTCTAAAATTATACGACGCCATTGTTGCAACCGCTATTACCAGTCTGTTCAACCTCTCTTTCGTATCGTCCGAGATCCCTAAATATTGGAAAGCTGCCGCGGTCATCCCCCTCTTCAAAGTGTGTGACACTCTAGACCCAAATTGTTATAGACCTATATCCATCCTGCCCTGCCTTTCTAAAGTCTTCGAAAGCCAAGTTAATAAACAGATCACTGACCATTTCGAATCCCACCGTACCTTCTCCGATGTGCAATCTGGTTTCTGAGCTGGTCACTGGTGCACCTCAGCCACGCTCATGGTAATAAACGATATCATAACCGCCATCGATAAAAGACAGTACTGTGCAGCCGTCTTCATCGACCTGGCCAAGGTTTTCGACTCTGTCAACCACCTAATTCTTATCGGCAGACTCAAAAGCCTTGGTTTCTCAAATGACTGCCTCGCCTGGTTCACCAACTACTTCGCAGACAGAGTTCAGTGTGTCAAATTGGAGGGCCTGTTGTCCAGACCTCTGGCAGTCTCTATGGGGGTACCACAGGGTTCAATTCTCAGGCTGACTCTTTTCTCTGTATATATCAACGATGTCGCTCTTGCTGCGGGTGATTCCCTGATCCACCTCTACGCAGACGACACCATTCTGTATACATCTAACTAACCTCCAAACGAGCTTCAATGCCATTAAACACTCCTTCCATGGCCTCCAACTGCTCTTAAACGCTAGTAAAACCAAATGCATGCTTTTCAACCGTTCACTGCCCACACCCACCCGCCCGACTAGCATCACTACTCTGGACGGTTCCGACTTAGAATATGTGGACAACTACAAATACCTAGGTGTCTGGCTAGACTGTAAACTCTCCTTCCAGACTCATATTAAACATCTCCAATCCAAAATTAAATCTAGAATCGGTTTCCTATTTCACAACAAAGCCTCCTTCACTCACGCCGCCAAACATGTCCTAGTAAAACTGACTATCCTATCAATCCTCAACTTCGGCGATGTCATCTACAAAATAGCTTCCAATACTCTACTCAGCAAACTGGATGCAGTCTATCACAATGCCATCCGTTTTGTTACCAAAGCCCCTTATACCACCCACCACTGCGACCTGTATGCTCTAGTCGGCTGGCCCTCGCCACATATTCGTCGCCAGACCCACTGGCTCCAGGTCATCTATAAGTCTATGCTAGGTAAAGCTCTGCCTTATCTCAGCTCACTGGTCACGATAACAACACCCACCCGTAGCACGCGCTCCAGCAGGTATATCTCACTGGTCATCCCCAAAGCCAACACCTCCTTTGGCCGCCTTTCCTTTCAGTGTTCTGCTGCCAGTGACTGGAACGAATTGCAAAAATCACTGAAGCTGGAGACTTGTATTTCCCTTACTAACTTTAAACATCAGCTATTTGAGCAGCTAACCGATTGCTGCAGCTGTACATAGTCCATCTGTAAATAGCCCACCCAATCTACCTACCTCATCCCTATATTGTTTTTATTTACTTTTCTGCTCTTTTGCACACCAGTATTTCTACTTGCACATCATCATCTGCTCATCTATCACTCCAGTGTTAATTTGCCAAATTGTAATTACTTCGCTACTATGGCCTATTTATTGCCTTACCTCCTAACGCCATTTGCACACACTGTATATAGACTTTCTTTTTTCTATTGTGTTATTGACTGTACACTTGTTTATTCCATGTGTCACTCTATGTTGTTCTTTGTGTCACACTGCTTTGCTTTATCTTGGCCAGGTCGCAGTTGTAAATGAGAAATTGTTCTCAACTAGCTTACCTGGTTAAATAAAGGTGAAATAAAAAATATTAATAAAATATTATGTGGAGTTATTATAAAGTGCTACTGAACATTACATACATACATAGATCAAAAATAAATCTAGTGTCTGAGCTAAGTGATTTTTCTGAAATAGCACTAGTAGTGTGAGGTAACAACTGCACAATATAGGTTGTGCCACAATCTCACACACCGCAGTCCAATTTGTCAAGCCATGTGGAATTTTGGTGTTGACCCTGCAGTTCTGTTATGCCAGTGTGAATCGAGCACAGGACTGGTCTTGCCAGTCTGTTGGAATTCCACGATCGTTTGGCTACGCTGAGTTACACAGCCATCAGACAGCATCACAGTCATGTAGTAACAGGAAGACATGATCCAAACACATTTTGTTTATTTGCCACAGATTTTTTTATTTACTTTTATAGATGCTGCAAGTGTTAAACTTACATTCATGTGAGACCAAAATGTGAGAATAACCCCAAATATATTTACATATGGTAGTCAGTAGATTACATATTTTTTCTTGAAATCTTTTTCTGAAATAAGCTATTTCAAAATGTAGAAAGAGGGAGAAGAGGACATTGAAAAGGAACTAATGCTTCAGCACAACGGGAGAGTGATGGCAGCATGCTGATCATTAGAGAAGTAGCTGACTACTAGTAATTGATATAATAAGTGATCCAATCCAGGGAGGTAGGAATCATATAACGTTGTTAATCCACAATAAACTCACAGTTTTCTATCTCCACGGGTTCTTTGTAGTTTTTCTGTGTGGATATAAAATCACATGCAGGTATAAGAGCTCTCTCCCTCAGAGCCTCCTTTGACAGCCCAACACCGCAAGGACAAGCACAGGAGGGGGACCGCCATAATGATGCCATCAACACACAATATAAACCCATTAATAATAAAAAGCTCTGGAGCAATCCAGGTGTTGCGAAACTCCTCCTCAAGCCTTCCCTCTGCTCGTCCATGATCATAGCCCAGCTCGAACCCAAAGTGAATTGATTTATGGTAACATTGGGGGTGAATTGGCTCTAGAGTGTGTAAACATCCTGTCTTTGCATAATGAGACAAATGAAAGTCCCCAGCCAGCAGCCGCGTCTCACTGAGAGGGAGAGAGGAGCAGAGCCGAACATAGCGCAGCGTGGTGGTCACATGCACACATTCCTGGTGCGCCTGACCCCCCTGACCCTGCAGGCTGTTTTAGAGCACGGAGCTCATATCACGGGGGTGGGACTGGGACTGGGACCTCATGGGAAGGAGTGCAAAGCCTTGCTGCAAAACCCCAACAGAGAAACACCTTCTGGCCTAACAGCATGCACACTGAAATTTGGAATAGCATGAAAGGACATCAATACACAGTGAACCAGCCAGCTGAGGGATACAATTAACTTAGAGGAAGGACAGATAGGAACAAGTTATGTTTGATTGATGCATGTTGACTTGAAGTATGTAAGTTACTTTACAAATGAGGGGTGAGGGGAGCCGTGTGAGGTGGAGCACCAATAAGGTACAAAAAAAGTGATGGCATTGACTGTACAGTATGTTTATGAGAGTAAAAAGACCATGTGTTTACTTTACGCTCCTATATGTGAATACAATCATTTGATGAATGACAGACGCAGTGATTATCCATCTAGTCAAGTGGAGAGTCCTCTATGAGAGATGACATAGAGATGGTGTATTTTACACTTTACAGTCAAATAGCAGCACAGGGTAGGCTATATTCCAGTAGACAACAACCAATGCTTTTAAAGTATTGTGTGGTTGTGAGCTTTATAAAAACTTAAGCCCTTCAGCCACAGTACCAGATACAGATCCATCTGACACTCAAGCTCACTCTTTAATTAGAGCTGACAGAAGATGACTCAAAGCAGCTTCTTCTCTCTCATTATGACCATATACAAATGGGTATGTTTATCCACAATGTAACTAAAGATAACTAGAGACTGAAAGAGAGACTGAAAGTGTGTTGTGTTTATTTTCAAATGCAGACATTTTATAACTAGGCTAAATGACTGTTCCCTCCCATTTCTGGTGACACACAAGGGTGAGGTAGTAAACAAAAAACCCGTTGCAATGAAAACAGTCCAAGGTTTAAAGAAATATAGGCTTCTGTAGGTTGAAGTTCTTCAACCATAATGTACAGTCTCAGTCTTGAACAATAAATATAAGTCAGAAATCACAAGTAGAGTATACCAATACCAACAAGGTGCTGTAAATACAGTACAAGCAAATATGTCATCTGAACATGTACAATATTTTCCCACAGTAAGTTTCATAAGAGCTTGAGACAGCCAGCTAATAAAGAAATAAAGATAATATATAATTTATGGATGTACAATATATACCACACCCATGAGGTTCAATAAAAAATGCATAGTGTTATTTCTGTGGCCGACAGACAGTTTTCCTGATGTTGAGAGAGAGAGACATGGTTTATCCATGTGCTGCTGTCTTGGCTCTGCCCTTTTGCCGTGGCAACTTTCACTTTCAACGTACTATTTAACCTCAGATTACGGCAGGTGCACCTGGCCGCTTATTTGTTTATGCCACTCCAGCCGGAGAATAAAACCTTTCTGCAGAGGGAGAAGTGGCCAGCCAGCCCACGTAACACAAACACAGAGCAGGGTATTTTACAGCCTGTAGCAAGTAGCAACTGTAATGTGAAATTTGAGCGAAGCCCTGCCACCCAATCGTTGAACGCGTTGCAGCATCACAAGCTAATTGAGAGAGTTTATTTTCTAAAATATGTTTCTTCACATGCTTGCAGTCTGGTGTCCACGTACTCATATTGCTACAGCAGTTGTTGATCACATACTGTAGCTTGGCTAATATTTTAACTTTTTTGCTTAGTGCATCTAACGGGTTGTGAACAAGAGGAAATGAGCTGGCTATGCTGATTGTAAGCATATCATGTAAAGAGGTTAGAGAATTGTAACTGTTCAATACTGTTCACCATGTAATAATGAGAACCCACTTGGCACAGACGTCAGTTCAACATTTTGTTTTGATTTACATTTGGTTGAGTTGTCAACTAATGTCAATTCAACATGAAATCAAAAAGAAAATGGGGTTAAAAGTTGGGTGAAAAAAGGCAGTTTGTCACGATCTCCTTGAGGGACAGACCAAGGCGCAGCGAGGTATCCAGTATACATGTTTTATTTGATACACGTAACTGGGCCAAAACAACAAAACGAACGAAAACGAAGATCGTAACAATACCATAACTTGAATAACACAAACCCCTAGTGCAAACTACAAACATATATATGGTTCCCAATTAGAGGTAACGACACTCAGCTGCCTCTAATTGGGAACCATTACCCCAACAAAGAAATAGAGAACCTAGAACAGAAATAACCCTACACCAAAACAAAACTAAACACACCAGACTGTCTTCTCAGGCCTGGACGTGACACAGTTTCCTTATGTTGATTACTTTTTTCAAATCCAATCGGTTTTCCACTTTGATTTAACATCATCACATTACATTTTTGTGTTGAATTGACGTGGAAACAACGTTGATTCAACCTGTTTTTGCCCAATGGGAAGTCTCACTCATGTACCATTATTTCAAGGGAAATAGAATAGAATGGAACGTATTTTTTGCCAGCCTGTGATCATACGATTACAAATAAGCCTTTTAAAATGGTATCTCTTCATGATCTTTGACATTTATCATAATTTACATCCCTTGTTGAAGAGATTATCCGGTGAGAATATATTTATAACACACATTAACATGTTTTGAAAAAACACAATCCTTTGATCAAAGAAATCCATTGAGTAGTGTTCAAATCTGTACTTAAAGACACATGCATGCACACACGGAGAGACACAGTTTCCCCCTCTAACACACACACATTAAACCCAACCAAATCAATGATTAGGTCTACTCCTGGTTGCCCTCAAACTGATCAAGTGCCTTGGAGGGCCGTATCCTCAGGGGGGTTAAATATAGCTGGATATGGGCAGTCAGAATAGACCACAACAGCAGAGCTTAATACCTGTAAGACTGAGGTTTAATACCAGGATGTGCAGGCCTAGCTAAAACCACAGCTTGGCTGTATGGAAATCGTATCCAGAGGGCTCAGCTGGATACTAGTTTACTGAGCTTAATGATGGAATTGTGCTATTGGAGACTATTGCAACCTTCTTTCTCTGATTTATTAAGAGGCATAAAGCAGTACTTTCTGATTCATTGAAATCATAATGGCCCCACTGGGTTTACTGGTTGGTTGGTTGCACTGCACAGCAGTAAATAAAAACACAGGCGCTTCTAAAGAGATGAGTATAATGTCACACCACAGTGGATTTAGGGGGGATGGTGTGCTTTTTGAGTCTAATATTTTTTTGCAACGGATGAAGAGGAAGGGACATAAAATATGCCCAATGAATTAAACAGTGAACAGCCCATTAAAACATTAATAAAGCAGGTCGCATTTCCTTTCAAACAAAGAGAGCCAGCCAGAGCACCCGAGTGATTTCTAGTGGCACAAATGTGCAGAAGGTTTCCAACATACTGTATGGTTTAGTGGGTGTAGGCTCATTAGTTCTATTCCCCACTGGGGTTGAGTGAGGCATGACGTTGGGATTAAACCACTGAGGAATGCTATTGTCCCTCCACATTCAACAGTTGGAAAGGGGAAGAAAACTGTACATTTGAAAAGGATAGACCAATTAGTAAAAGGGTAGAAGCATGGGTATACAAGACACAGGCTGGCTGGGGGAAAAGCCAGGCATTAAGAGTCTATTCTATCATTATGTACAGAACTGTACTACAGGTATTATGTATTAGTCTACTGTGGTGACGGAGAGGCAATAGATCACCATTGTGGGTTCTACTTTATAATAATATCAGTCATATCAACTAAGGTGGTAAAATGCATGTGGTTTGTTTGCCAAACAGAATATGCAATATCCCTTGGAGGAATGTGGTGAGAGACTGGAAATACAACAAATGCCTTTTAAGTTGTAGCCAGAGACAATACAGTATCATAACTATTAGGGCTCACTTTTAAAAGAAAGGTGCCAATGGAGACATGGGTGCTTCTATAGAGGAAACACCATTGATTCAACCCTAAATGTGTAAACAGGTTTTCTATTTTCCCTCTGCCACTTTCCAGATCTGTGACTCAAATGGCATTTCACAAAGACGCCGCCTGCCGAGGTCTCCGAATCTCCAGCTCTCACTTTTCATACGATGGTTAAAGAGTTTCCCTCCAGCTAGGAGCCATGCTTTCTAACCAAGCAAGGCTAACTGAAACAGAATCCACCCATTCCACACTGTGTGCTCCACTCACTAGCCCCTTTCATTTTCACACAGTCAGCTGAGTGCACTCACATACCTAGCTCCTCTTCCCTCACTCTCTGTCAACACTGGTTTCCAAACACACTCAATGGAACTCAAGAGAACAGTTAGTCACTCTGTCATGACGAGCTGGAAAAAATGTCATGTGGTACATCCAAAAGCATTGGAGATGGTGACTCAGAGTAGCAGTTTTATGTTCTAGGTATGAATTACATTTCTATTACTACATTATAACCAGGCAAAAATTATACCGCACGCAAGCAAATTCAAAGATTAATTTAAATTCCCACATATCATGCCATCATCATATGCATGAGCCACCATCACTTTAGTATTTACATACTATTCTGCAAATAATACGCTGTTTACAATCATGTATTGCTAATTTGCCTCCAGTGTGACACTGGAAATTGGCAGGCAGATTCCTGCAAGGTCACTTTAAGAGCCTTGTGTAATATGGAGCTGGCTTTGTGCTCTCAGGAGAAGCCACGGTAGATGTTTGTGTACAGCAGTGGGCACCATCAGGGTTGAGGTGATCAGGTTTGTTTACAGAGCATGGAGAAGTTTGACTGTTCAAGACACTGGTGGCAACTGCTACAAGCAGAGTGCACGTCCACAGAGGCGTTTGGATATGCGTAAAACATGGAATGTGCAAGGACTGCAGTGGCAGCAAACAGATTTCCACTATTCAATATGGATTTATGTGTCACTTCACTTGTCATTTGTAAATACTGAAAATACAAAGTCATGCAAATGAACTAGTAGACTATTAAAGGGCTGTATGCCGTGTATCCTCCTTATAGCCTACTTTTCCAGGACAGATTATATAGGGTATTTTCATCCATAGTGAGAGTTAGATGCACAAATATCATACCCCCCAAAATGTATTGTGTGCGAGGAATATGGGACCAAATACTAAACGTTTGACTACTTTAATACAAATATAAATGAATTTGTCCCAATAATTTTGGTCCCCTAAAATGGGGGTATGTAATTTCTAAACGGTTCACTTGGTATTGTATTACTTCAAATACAAAGTGCTGGTGTAGAGAGCCAAAACAACAAAACGTGTCACTGGCCCAATACTTTTGAAATTCACTGTATTTAATTTGTATTTAGGTTGATCAACTGTGGATACACGTATGCTTATCCTAATTATATTGTTTTATGAGTTGATACATGTTAAGGTCTGGACCTCTGCCACAAGAGTATATAGATTAATCTCTGTCCATTAGGTAATTTTTCACCTCTATGCGCAAAAGTGAGGGACAGCTTCTAATGCATGTTGATCTTTCCAAAGCTGTGAAATGTGAATCCACGTTTTGCCACTCTTGCCTTGAACAGAAATAGCTGCAATGAGGTAATATGCCTCGGTGTTGCTGCTGTGAACGCGGGAGACGTTTGGTGCGAAGGCTCTCCTCCACGTTTTGCGCGATCCTGAATCCAGACTTTTGTCTCGTCAGATTCAAGGATCGGTTGCTCCGCCCCTGACTGCTTGTATATCAGCACTGGATGAGAGCGGTTGAAACAGTTTTGTATTTTTTTGAGCTGAGTTTGAAAGTACACCATCTTGATTTTCAGGATGCACAGCATTCACTGAGTTGGGATTGCATAAACTGGATTGATACAGTCACTCGCCTTGCGCTGACAGCGGAGCCACATCCAAGGGATCCCGTCAAAGAGGTAAAGAACGAGTTTTGTGTTTGGAGTAGTGGAGTGAGCTGCGGGTATTGATTCACTGAAAAAAGGAAAGTAATTACAATGTCACGGAGACATTTGATACAACCTTACAGCTCTGTTTAATGTGATTCAGTCTCCAGTTACATTGTATACATGCATAGTGTCTAAGATTGTTTTGCATGGGATTTGTTTCTAAGTAGTTTTTAATATAATAATTTGGAGGCTTTAACCGCAAAACTATTTACTGGGTGATAATCGTTTTCATTGTGCGTAAATTATTGGATAGCCTGTTTTTCTTATCCAGTCGATGCAAATTGAATGTTTGTATTTTAATTTGTGACAGCTTGGGGAATGGTAGACCGCATGATGGCAATGAACCATGGACGATTCCCTGAAGCTGTGAATGGTCTCCACCATCACCACCCAGCGCGCAGAATGGGCATGGGGCAGTTCTCGAACCCACTACACCATCAGCAACAACAACAGCAGCATGGCTACACTACTGGTATAATGGGAGATCATTTGCACTACGGAGGGGGCAATGTAACAGCTAACCACGGAATTCGGCATTCTGTGGGGAATGTAAACATAAACGCTGGACACCCAAACGGCAACATGCCTCCCGGAGCGCGCTACAGCTCTCAATTTGTGGGACCTGCCGCTGCCGTCCCCACTCAAGGACAGCTCGCGGCAAGTATGCAGTTACAAAAGCTCAACACGCAGTACTACAGCCACCATACACACCCCTCTCACCATCATTATATGCATGATTTGCATCCTGCGAATCATCAACTTAACGGGACAGGACAACAGTTCAGAGACAGCAACGCGAAACACAGCACGTCCAGTTTGCCTCAACAAGCGCATCATATGCCTGCAGCAATACTGCCCCCCAACGTCATTGACACGGATTTTATTGATGAGGAGGTCTTGATGTCTCTGGTCATTGAGATGGGGCTGGACCGAATAAAGGAGCTACCTGAGCTGTGGTTAGGACAGAACGAGTTTGATTTTATGACAGACTTTGTATGTAAGCAACAGCCAAGCAGAGTGAGTTGTTAAATCTCACTAAGTGGACTTATACAGTCATCTACTCAAACAGACTTTCAAGCATTCCTTGTTGTCCCCTAAACTCGAGCATTGAGAGAGAATATCTGTAATATACCAATGGAGAACCATTCAAACATGTACTATACCAGATTATATATTCCTCAAATATTTTGGGGTAATAGACTTATACTGCAGACAAAATGGAAATGAGTTTGTTTGATGTAAGAATGAACTACAATCTCAATTGAATCTTTGTCAGAAAGACAAATTTTTACATCCATGCTATGCATTATTACTTCAAGCTAGAATCCTTAGTTGCTACATCCATTAATTATATATATATATATATATCCATTGATTCTTGAAGAATATAACTTTTAAATGCCTCATGAGCTTAGTTCAACTGTGATACCCCCATCACCCAAAGGAAAATTATAAGCCCCTTTTTTGTAAACAATGTTAATATAAACAAACACTGTATAGCCTCAACATGGTTAACTATAATTTTGATATAATGGATGGTTAGTCCTTGCACCAATAGCTATGTCTATGAATTTGAGAGCGGTTACGTTTCTATTGGCCCATTCCTCAACTTTTTTTAAAACCCAAAACAGAGGGGGGGTGGCCACTTTGTTATTGTTTCAATTAAGGATTCTAGCTTTAATTGGACAACAGAACATGTGAAATCAAGAAAACCTTTAGATGAGTAGAGTTGTCTGCTTATTTGAATAGGCCTAGTTCTGGAGGAAAATAGAGCCGTACAATAGTGTGCTTGGTATATTTATTTCCCTGCCTCATTCAAACATTTTGGATGACAGAAAATGTTGAATAATTATGAATTGCAAATGAACCATATTCAAAATGCTCGAAGTGGTTAAGAAACATGCTTGTAGACAAGTACTGTGTAATTGTTCCCTACAATGCTATACTGTACAATGTTGTGGCCATATACTTACCAGATATCTGTGCTTTAAAATGATTTGTCTATCATGGAGGGAAACTGCAACTTGTGCTTGTTTTTTTATTTCCTCATCTTCTGCAAATGTCTTTTTAACAATGCTTGTATCACAGCCAGGATGCACTGTGAGTTAACAGGGTTTTCTCTGATATTGTAAAGGTTAATGGTAGGAATGGAAATGTCTTTTTACAGAGATGTAGATCCTTCAATAACAGAGGGGGTGATGTGTTGAGGTGTGGGTATTTTCCACATGCTTAAATGGGAACAATGTCTGTTTAGAAAGAGAGAAAAGTATTTGGAAAAGGGATACTCCTCGCTTAAATAACCGACCCTTCCCCCTGCTCTTTCATGTGTGGACAATAAACAGTGTGGAATGTTGTCAAGGTAGAGAGTATAATTTCACAGGAAGTCTTGTTCCTCATCATTCCTCAGAATTGACACCACTGTGCTTATTTAGTGTATGCGATACAAGGCAATACTACTGTGTTGAAGCTTTCCAGGAAAGTTTGACAGTATTTTTTTTTATTTTTTTTTAGAAGAAGAAAATTGTTAATTTATTCTATTTTAATTTGCAAACATGAATAAAGCAGCTGAAGTGGATTACTGAAGCGATCATGGTGTCATTGTGGGTGTTGGCATCCGTTCCATGTGTTTTCAATTTGTGGGGTTTGTTGTTGCACACTTTTGCACAGTTGCAGGCCAAAGAATGAGGGCAATTCCACCGTAACAGAATGATGCTGAGACTCCGATTTTTCACCTTTAAAATGTATGTCAAACAAAAACCAATGATAGCAAAGATAAATAAACCATACAACTATACGCACAAGGACTACTTTTAACAATTTCCACTGACATCTTTACAAAAATCAATTTTACTTGAACAGTGCAGATGCAAAGTTTGGTAACAGTATGACATAACAGTCACCAAAGTACTGTTCTTCAATGTGCATCATTCTGTTCCAGTGGAATTGACTATCCTTTTACATTCAGACAACAGTTTGGTTCACATGGATCCAAAGTTAGGGTTGTTGTGAGGAAATACTGCTGGTGAGACTTACCACTGATGATGCATAAAGCCTCAAAATACCCGACAATGTAACACTTCTAGTAGATATAGGATAGTAGTTAACACGATTAATTTAGCCAAACTGTAAATAATATAACAAACTTAACACTTTGCCATAAGAACTATGAAATTACATTTGGACTATTCTGCCCATAATACCTGTTTTTATGGATCCTTAATGGTGACATTTGCAGGCAGCTGTCTCTTTTTGAGAGGGAGAGCGAGGAACCAAACACTTAACTAAAAGGAAGTGCTCAATGAGATAATGGTGTGAACCCTGAGGTGTAACGCTGTAAGCGTCTAACCTTTACCATGCTAATGTTCAGCAGCTTCATGTGCTGAGCTCTTTCCCACCGTCTGAGGAGTCCATTTCTCAGCGAAGGAAGTTATACTAGTGAAGATTTACTCCTAATTTATGTATCTGTTACAGGTAGTAAATTTGAAGCGAATTTTAAACACATCTTAAATCAATACTTGAGACTAATGAAAAGTGTGGAAAATGAGTCCCATGTGAGATTTTCACTGAATATTAAGGTAGAGAGATGCATTCATCCCAGAGGCATACTACCCTGTATTGTCCTTGAGTTTCTTATTTTTATCTCCGATTCAGTCATCCCTTTTATATGGGAAAAAGGATTAGATTCTCAGAAAAAGAGACACTAAAAGAAGCTTGAATTGTTAGCAAGAAAATTTCCTGAAGACTTGAAGGGTTATCAGTTAATTGCAATGAATCCTGAAATTGGTGTCCTTGACTATAGATAACCAAATTGACACACCAATACAGTAGCTAATCATTAGAGACACTTGTCTTTGTGAAGTGTGCTGTGCAAACCCTTGAAAATATTAATTTCACTCAGACAAAATTGTATGCTTTCTTGGCTCCCAAATAAATAAAATATACAGTGAATGACAGAGAAGGACATTAAAAATAGTATTTCCATAAACATTAAATATTTACTTGAATATACCTCGGCTTCAGCCCGACCATAGACACAGAAGTGTCTTAGGGGCAGTTGGCAGGGACGTATAACAGTGACGAGGAGTATCCTTGTGCCAAAAAACATAGATGCTGCTCTGCTGGTCAGTCTGTGTGCCATTAACACCTTGTCAAGTGTGCAAACAAACCCTGATTTGTATGTTTACAGTGTCTAGAAGAATGAATAACATTACCTGTCCTTAAAAAAGGCTAAATTCTTTCAGTGATTAATTTTGCTAACAGGTGTGCATGGATTAAAAGGCCCAATCTGTAATTTCAAAACCTGATCCTGCCACTGTTTGGAAACTGACGGATGAGGCTGTGACAATGTAACCACTCTCAAATTTATAGACACATTTATGGATGCAAGGAGTGACACCCCAACATTTTTACTCAAATGTGTATATGTGTGGGCATAATCTCAGTGTTTATCTATGGTGTTGTGTGTTAAAGGATCACCAACTAAGAAAAAGTATGAGATCAGTATTGCTGTATTAATTATCTCCCATTTAGAAAGTACATGTGAATGAATGTCTAGGTTGAGTCGCTGATGCTCTCTCCTGATAGCTACGTTAGTGCAGTAGGATACTTTACAACAGACAAATCATGGCTTTCACTATCAACCCCCAACATACAGCGGCTGAAACGGAGACAGCACCCCATCCCCCAACCCCAATCTCCGACTGGCCACCTCAGTCACGTCCTGAATTACTAGATTTAGGATTATAATCCCAGTCCAGCAGTGGGATTCAACATATTCTCCTGCTCAATCCACACCAATCAGATAAGTTTAGCCAGTCATTTAATTTTGACCATATAGAGGGTTTGGGGTCAGTAGCTACATACAATTTATTTTAAATAAACAGTTCAGTGTTGACCTATGAAATAGATGGGGCAGAGGAAAAGCTTCCACATGAAATCCATGAAGTTAAATAATTAACATTTATGACTTGGCAAGAAGTTGAAGTAGTACTGCAGCTGGTGGTAAATCAGGGAGCCAACGCAGTAACAAAATGCACTCTGGAGCAGTTAAATGCTCATCATAGCGAGTCATTCAATAAAGTTTTAATTAAAAAGAGGTCATTTAAATGGCCCAGTGCCATTTTAGCTGCCTCCTGTAAATTTTGATAGCTAACATTCACATATTCCATGGAATTAAATGTGTACATATTTTATGAGTCCTGCAAACAGCTCTATAAAATACTTCAACATAACATGATGAGACATTACCGTTTTTACAGCTGTCACAACACAACATGAGCTTTAACTAGGGCCAGGGGGTTATTCTGGCCATATGACATGACCAGACAAAAACTGGGCGCTACTTATATGCTATCTATGGCCCAGAGTATTTCGTAGCCAGGTGATATGGTCAGGAAAAACTCTGTGCCCTAAACAAGAGGTATAATACCCAGACAATCCAAATGTGTACTGTAGACCTACACCAAACCTTTATTTAAAAAAAGCCCCCGGAGATTCCAGAAAGGACAGTCAAGGGTGGGCCTCGGAGCTGCCCTCCTGGAAAGCCTGATCAGAAAGACCCCCTCTATGGGCTGACATCCTCTTGGTGTGAGCCGTGTTGAGTTGCAGGAAGTTATTTTAAGGGGCTTGCCTGTCACAGTTGTTGTCTCAGTCACCAGTCCTGTTGGACCCATTTCACTTCTCTCTCCTCGCTGGACCTGGTAAGTGGCTGTCCCATACTATTTTACATACTGTTCAGGTACAGAAATGACATATTAAGTTTGAGTTTTTGTTGGTAGTGCTAAGTGCTAAGTGTTCCTGGACTGTTTGGAGATGATGGTTGGTAAATGAAAACCTGCTTCATGATATGTGGTGACAAAGTTTCTTGGCGTTACTGTCAAGCCATAGTGACAGATTTGTTGTGCTAGTGCGACATGTGTAAAGATAAATGTTCTGTACCATGGTGGTGCATTGAGTTTTCTGCCTTGTTGATTTGGCCTGAAGTCACACTAAATTATTCAAACACTGATGACAAGTGTTTTTTGATGTGCATTCTTAATTCAACATTATCAGAGGTGATTAGCTGTTCTAAATAATCGACTGAAACACACTGTCGTTTTGAAAATACATGTAATCTCATCAGGTGTTATAACAGCTAACAAAGAATGAATGCAGACCTTCAGGACAAAATGTCAACTCTGTTTTTCCCACTTCTACGTAAAAGGGCCGTCATTGACATCAGTAGATACGTGTCTAGAATACGAAATAGCTTGACCATATTTAGAGGCTCCTAAAATAGAGAGAAGCCTCAGAACAGGTGCCATGTGCCTGCCCACTGGAAGCAGGGAGGGACTAGGGATAATTTTATCCTGAAAAGCAGGGGGCAATCATGTTGCAATAGAGCTGGGGGATAAACAACCTCTGGATACTTTAAGTTCATTCCATATTAAATGAAATGGAGAAGTGGGAAGGGAGCCTGCTGGGTCTGAGGTCTATTTGTGACAGGGCAGATTTAAATCCTCACAGTGGTATTGTGTCCTGACTCCTGACAGGCTACTGGTTTTTGTGCTATTTTTCACCACCCCTTGTGATTTGTACCAAATGCATAAGACTGAAAGTTACTTTGCTTGGAAGTAATACTCTAACTAGTTTGAGGATGAACAGAAGCTTGAACATCAGATTAAACATGAGAAATTTAAATATATGACATTTCTTTCAAATATTGTTGACCTTTTAGTCTAACAAAAATATATTGCAGTTTGGAGATGTTGTTTTAGATGTAGGTGGCAGGTGGTACACAGGTACCATTGATTAGTATAATTTTCAGTTTGTTTGTTTTACAATGTTTATCTGTATCTGCCACATGGGTACTAGTATCTAACATCTCCGTCCCTTCTCAGCCACATCTGTGAGAATGGAGACCAATGTCCAGTCTGCTGCAGAGGTCATTCCAGCCCAGACCAGTGTGACTCCACCACAGTCCCCAGTCACCACAGAGAACCAGGTCCCTCCACTCCAGGCCCAGGAGGCCCAGCACATGGACCCCATGGAGGAGTTTGGTCGTCAGCTGGAGGAGATCATCAACACCTATGGCTCTGCAGCCTGCCTGATAGAGAAACAGTGCATCGTCCTGGAAACGGAGGAGGTGGACGAGGAGGCCAGCAGAGAGCAAGGTGATGAAGTCACAGCCAACAAGGATGCCAGCACGGACAAGGATACAAAGAAGTTGATGAAAGCCTTAGGTGAGTGGTGTTAGTGTCACTGCCCCCTCATGCGTTATTTGTATTGTGAAGTTTTGCTTTTAAAGACAACATCCATACTGATTTATATGGAAAACATACAGTCAAGTCTTCACTTAGCCTTACATTCAGCAGGAGAATGGCTTTGTTTTTCGACACAGCTGTGCTGTAATCTGTTGTTTTACAGCAGTTGCTGTGAGGGCAATGACAGAGCAGTGTGCTGATGAGACATTCCAGAGGAAATATTCTAGTCACAACTTAACAACTTTCCCTTCCAATCTAAGACAAAGTGCATGTTAGTTTACACTTAATCTCGTTCATCATCACTTATCCACACAGGGAAGAGTAGACTAAATAGCAGAGTCATGCTGTTATTGCATTTTAACATGACAGCAAGGTTGTGCCCCATGGTCAGATTCTGTTTTGAGGACAGGTTACACAAGTCCTGGCCAGAAGCAACACAAACATGTATTTTCGAACCAATAGCAGACAGTTGGTTTCTTTGCCACAACAGGAAACCGGGACAGCAACGGAGGGTTATAAACATCTTCCTTGCACATTTTCAGCAATTTGATTTGATATGCTTTTCCAAAGCCGTAGTTGTCAAGAAGCAATGGCTTTCATGCTGAGGAAATGGCTTCAGAAGAGCATTTATTTTGAAGAAATGTATAGAATGATCCCTGGTGGGCTTTTTCCATCCTTCTTTTTTTCATATCAGCCCTACTGGAAACAAACATTACATGATTTATCTCTATCCACACAGGAAAGGAGGGCACGCTACTAATGCAAAGTTTGAACAAGCTGCACACACCACAGGAGAAATTGGATTCTCTCCTCAAGAAGTATGCCGAACTGGTGAGTGTTCTCTTCTCCCCTCTATCAGCACACCAGAGAGTAGAGTCCTTCAGCACAGCAGTAACCAGCGGCAATAAAACAGACGAGGGAAAGTTAAAAGGAAACAAATAAAAACACACAAATGAATCAACGGGGAAAAACAGAGAGTGCCTGGTGAGATCTTGGAAGGGGTTCAGCCTCATACCGTGATGACCTAAATATTCTGCGCCTCCGGCAGCAAAAGCGAATCCGAACACAAGGTCATATGCCATGTGATACAGCTAGCTATAACATGGCTCTCTAATTCCTCGACAGAGATATCAGGGAACACTATGCATTATGAATAATATTATCAAAGACATCGGCTCTCGCAGTCAGTTTCATGTTTAATAAATGGATAGTTCCTTAGGCCATCCTAATATACAGTTCATAGTATCACCAGGAAAAGGAAACAGAACTTATAAATAGATGTTGGGTGTCGAGTTTAAACAAATATATACCCATCCATATCCACCATCCCAGCCATACCAAATCCTCTTCGGGCATTTTTTAGCTTTTAGTCACCTAGTCAGTTGTTAGCCAAAAGCAGCTTAAAGGAGCCCAAGTCTGAACAGAGGGCAGAGGCTGTGATCCAGTTTAATGTATATAGCACATCTGTTTGCATGGTCCACAGCTGGAGGAGCGTCGGGGGGAACAGAAGCAGCTGAGGTTTCTGCAGAAGAAGCAGGGCCACGTGGGGAAGGAGAGGGACCAGCTCCAGTACGAGCACAGCAGAGCCATCCTGGCCCGCAGCAAACTGGAGGGCCTCTGCAGGGAGCTCCAGAGGCACAACAAGACCCTCAAGGTGTGTGATCACTGCTCACTGCTCAGCTCAGCTTCAATTAACACTACACTAATCTAATCAACATAATGGGCTCAAGACCCTTGAGGTGGGTTCTCACAGCCCAGTCTAACTCCACCTTACACTAATCTCCTCAACATTATGGGTTCAACACCATCGGGGTGGGTGTTCATAAGACCAACTAGGTTTTGAACCCGGGTTATCCACATGACGTAAGACTATGTTAGAACATTGCGCTAAAGCCTATAGGCATTAGCTCTGAAAGAAAGCATGAATCAGGTCTCAAGCAAGATTATGTACCACAAATCAATTTAATTCAAAGTGCTTTATTGGAAAGGGAAACAGGTTTACATTGCCAAAGCAAGTGAAATAGATAATAAACAAAAGTGAAATAAACAATAAAAATGAACAGTAAACATTACATTCACAAAAGTTTCAAAGGAATAGAGACATTTCAAATGTCATATTATGGCAATGTAACGATGTGCAAATAGTTAAAGTACAAAAGGGAAAATAAATAAACATAAATATGGGTTGTATTTACAATGGTGTTTGTTCTTCACTGGTTGTGTCACGTTGGTATGAATGATTTGGGAGACAGGCGCAGGAATGCATAATAGGTTTTTTTATTACACCCAAATTACGGCGTGCTGTGTAAGACACGGGGACGAAGACCAAACAAACACTACACAAAACATAGGGTAGAAACGCAAACAAAAGAGTGAGGAGTACCTTGAATAAATAACACAAGCGGACAATGATTAACACACGGGACGAGACCCGTAATCATCTGCGCAATCCACAATGGCACAAAAGACAAAACACACAGCACAGGTACTCACACGCACCAATGGACATTGTAACAATAATCGACAGGACAATGGTAAACCAAGGACACACTTATACAATTACTAATCACTGGGAATGGGGCCCAGGTGTGCGTAATGAAAGTTCCGGAGGGATCCGTGACAGGTTGCCCTTTTCTTGTGGCAACAGGTCACAAATCTTGCTGCTGTGATGGCACACTGTGATGGCACACTGTGTTACTTCACCCAATAGATATGGGAGTTTATCAAATTGAATTGGTTTTCAAATTTGTTGTGGGTCTGTGTAATCTGAGGGAAATCTAGATGTCTAGATGGAATTTGTCTAGATGGAATTTGTGGTTCTGGCAAGTGGACCTTTTTTGGAACACTATAATTTTTGTCTTGCTGAGATTTACTGTCAGGGCCCAGGTCTGACAGAATCTGTGCAGAAGATATAGGTGCTGCTTTAGGCCATCCCTGTAGGCCCTCACCAGATCAGCAAACAGTAGATATTTGACTTCAGATTCTAGCAGGGTGAGGTCGGGTGCTGCAGACTGTTCTAGTGCCCTCACCAATGCATTGATATACAGTGGGGCAAAAAAGTATTTAGTCAGCCACCAATTGTGAAAGTTCTCTCACTTAAAAAGATGAGAGAGGCCTGTAATTTTCATCATAGGTACACTTCAACTATGACAGACAAAAGGAGGAAAAATAATCCAGAAAATCACATTGTAGGATTTTTTATGAATTTATTTGCAAATGTATGGTGGAAAATAAGTATTTGGTCACATACAAACAAGCAAGATTTCTGGCTCTCACAAACCTGTAACTTCTTCTTTAAGAGGCTCCTCTGTCCTCCACTCGTTACCTGTATTAATGGCACCTGTTTGAACTTGTTATCAGTATAAAGACACCTGTCCACAACCTCAAACAGTCACACTCCAAACTCCACTATGGCCAAGACCAAAGAGCTGTCAAAGGACACCAGAAACAAAATTGTAGACCTGCACCAGGTTGGGAAGACTGAATCTGCAATAGGTAAGCAGCTTGGTTTGAATAAATCAACTGTGGGAGCAATTATTAGGAAATGGAAGACATACAAGACCACTGATAATCTTCCTCGATCTGGGGCTCCACGCAAGGTCTCACCCCGTGGGGTCAAAATGATCACAAGAACGGTGAGCAAAAATCCCAGAACCACACGGGGGGACCTAGTGAATGACCTGCAGAGAGCTAGGACCAAAGTAACAAAGCCTACCATCAGTAACACACTACGCCGCCAGGGACTCAAATCCTGCAGTGCCAGACGTGTCCCCCTGCTTAAGCCAGTACATGTTCAGGCCCGTCTGAAGTTTGCTAGAGAGCATTTGGATGATCCAGATGAGGATTGGGAGAATGTCATATGGTCAGATGAAACCAAAATAGAACATTTTGGTAAAAACTCAACTCGTCGTGTTTGGAGGACAAAGAATGCTGAGTTGCATCGAAAGAACACCATACCTACTGTGAAGCATGGGGGTGGAAACATCATGCTTTGGGGCTGTTTTTCTGCAAAGGGACCAGGACGACTGATCCGTGTAAAGGAAAGAATGAATGGGGCCATGTATCGTGAGATTTTGAGTGAAAACCTCCTTCCATCAGCAAGGGCATTGAAGATGAAACGTGGCTGGGTCTTTCAGCATGACAATGATCCCAAACACACCGCCTGGCAACGAAGGAGTGGCTTCAGAAGAAGCATTTCAAGGTCCTGGAGTGGCCTAGCCAGTCTCCAGATCTCAACCCCATAGAAAATCTTTGGAGGGAGTTGAAAGTCTGTGTTGCCCAGCGACAGCCCCAAAACATCACTGCTCTAGAGGAGATCTGCATGGAGGAATGGGCCAAAATACCAGCAACAGTGTGTGAAAACCTTGTGAAGACTTACAGAAAACGTTTGACCTCTGTCATTGCCAACAAAGGGTATATAACAAAGTATTGAGATAAACTTTTGTTATTGACCAAATACTTATTTTCCACCATAATTTACAAATAAATAAATAAAAAATCCTACAATGTGATTTTCTGGATTTATTTTTCTCATTTCGTCTGTCATAGTTGAAGTGTACCTATGATGAAAATTACAGGCCTCTCTCATCTTTTTAAGTTGGAGAACTTGCACAATTGGTGGCTGACTAAATACTTTTTTGCCCCACTGTATATATATATATATATATATATATATATGTTGAAGATGGTGGGGCTCATGCTGCATCCCTGTCTCACCCCACAGCCTTGTGGAAAGAAATGTAAATTTGTAAATTTTAACTGCACACACTCACTCTGCTACAGCTCAACCTCAGCCAACCCTAGATTCTTGAATGGCAGGGGTCCAGATAGCTCAGTTTATCAACTCTTATGGCTAAGGACTTACCCCAATGTTTACCCAAAAGGCTCAGACTTTTGTGTTTCCACCTCCATGGCCTGGCCCCAGTGTCTCAGTGTGCCATGGCCTCAGTAGACCTGCTCTGACTTGCAGCCAAAGTTCTGGCCACTGGTACTTTTTGTCTTGCATTAACATAACAATGGATTACTGTGAACGTGGGTCTATCAGACTTGGTTCCGACAGAGATGGCCGCCTGGCTTTGCGTTCTCAGGAAACTATGCAGTATTTAGTTTTTTTATGTATTATTTCTTACATTGTTACCCCAGGAAATCTCAAGTTTTATTACATACAGCAGGGAGGAACTATTGGATATAAGAGCAACGTCAACTTACCAACATTACGACCAGAAATACGACTTTCCCGAAGCAGATCCTCTGTTTGGCCCACCACCCAGGACAATGGATCGGATTCCAGACGACCGGAAACATGACTGAATACAAACAGCGTAGCTATTCCCTCCGCAAGGCAATCAAACAAGCTAAGCGTCAGTATAGAGACAAAGTAGAGTCACAATTCAACGGCTCAGACACGAGAGGAATGTGGCAGGGTCTACAGTCAATCACAGACTACAAAAAGAAAACCAGCCCCGTCGCGGACCACGATGTCTTGCTCCCAGACAAACTAAACAACTTCTTTGCTCGCTTTGATGAAAATACAGTGCCACCGACACGGCCCGCTACCAAAACCTGCGTACTCTCCTTCACTGCAGCCAACGTGAGTAAAACATTTAAACGTGTTAACCCTCGCAAGGCTGCCGGGCCCAGACGGTTAGATATTGTTAGATATTACTGTATTACTGCATGGTCGGAACTAGAAGCAGAAGCATTTCGCTACACTCGCATTAACATCTGCTAACCATGCGTATGTGACAAATACAAATGCAGAGGTTGTTAATTCTGCTCTTCAAAACTCCCTATTGTCAGAATTTGTCACGTGTGCTCCCTCTCCGGCCTCTAGGTCACCAGCCTGCTCATTACGGCACACACCTGTCACCAGCGTTACACGCACCTGCGTGTCGTCAGACTCACCTGGACTCCATCACTTCCCTGATTACCTTCCCTATATATATGTCACTCCCTTTGGTTCCTTCCCCAGGTGTCATTGTTTCTGTTTCTGTGTCATGTCTGTGTGTTGTTCGTGTTTTCTTGTTTTGTTTTATGTTACGTTTATTTATTCAAACACTCACTCGCTGATCTTGCTTCCCGACTCTCATCGCACTCGTTACAGCCCTAGCTATACGGAAACACAGTTCCCAAAAAATAACACTAGAGCTCACATTAACAGTATCACTGGCGACACACTGGTGCATTAATGGAAAAAGCCTATTACCCATCAAGTTTCTATTAATGTCTTGCTGTTGGTAGCTGTGAATATTGAAACTCAAATAGACTTGATGATGGAAATAAGACATCAAATGCAGGAGAGTGAAAATGTTACTGTCAATGCCTGTCAACTATACTCATTGGATGAATCCATTTGAATTCAATCACTTTTTGACAGCATCGCTTTTGATTTAAACAAAACTTTTCATACATGTTTGCCCATGGAAGAAGAGGTCAAAAAGTGACTTTTTGGACATGAATGCCAAAACATTAAAGAGATAAAGGTGTTCAAAGTTGGCCCATTTTGCATACCCCACCATACCATGAGACATCCATGTCTTCATCATTGGAAAATATAAATGGTTGAGTTTGATATCACTTAAACACTTACAAACAGGGTTGTCAAACTATTTTATAATTTCTTTAAAAAGAAAATTGTTCTAATCATATATGTTGTTGCTTAGACCCTACTTTACGCCATCTGAGGTTTTTGTGTTGTGCTCGCCATCGGTTGAGACACAACATGCTCTTGGGTGTCATTTCATTCATAGAAATATAATTCATAGAATGGATATAACCCTTCAGACCACTGCAATTTAGCTGGTACACCATTGGAACTGAATTGAAGTTGTAACTTCTAATTACTACCACAAAGATGGCCAACGGTCCACCCACTGTCGAATTTCAACTTAAATCTATATTTCTATGATTTCAATAGGTTTCCTATGGAGGATTGACAGTATAATTTAAAACAACACATATTCCCATTCAAGTCAACATTATCTGATGTGTGGACATCCACCCATCTTTGTGGTAACATTTGAAAGTTGAAATTTAGATTTTATTCAAATTTTAGTAAATGTATCAGCCACCCTGTATTCAAAAGCATGTTGTGTCTCAGTCGATGGCAGGCACAACACAAAAACCTCAGATTATGTAAAATAGGGTCTAAGCTACAACATCCGTGAATATGAAAAATCTGAGTTTCCAAGTCTTTTTAAATAATTGACGTTAAAGGTAAAAATATGACAAAATGTATATAAAAAAATATATATTTTTCAATGTCCCTCTATTTTCCGATGATGAAGACATGGATGTCTCATCGTATGGTGGGATATGCAAAATAGGTTCACTTTGAGCACCTTTTGAATGGTTTGGCATGGGCAAATATGTATGGAAGGTTTCATTAAAATTAAAAGGGGTGCTGTCAAAAAGTGATTGAATTCAAATGTCTTTACCCCACTGTAGAAATGTGCTTAAATACATTCTACTGGTATTGTCATTCGAAAAGTTGGATGCTTAAAGGGGCCAGTCCCAAAACGCAGAGGGATCTCAATGTGGGGGGTCATAGCTCAATTAGGCCTTACATGGTTGAGTGTCCTGTTACATCTATAAATAATAGATTGACATACGGTATGTTTAGTCATCCAATTATAAGTGGCTCATCTGTGACATTTCAAAGAAAGAGCATGACCAATGGCACTACCCAATTTTAGCAAAGGTCACAGGTTTAGCACAATGATAGCTTTCTATTGTGAGTTGACACATTGCCACTGCTGTTCTTCCTCTCAAAAGGTGAAACTTCTTCAGCTAAACTCTAGGTATTGATAAAGTTTGTGCCTTAATCAACATCAATGAAACCGCTGTTCACTTATCCTTTGATTCACAGCCAATAGTTATGTACACAGTTTGGCCATTTGATTTGTTTATGAATCATAAATCACCCTATAAGTCAATGGCATAATGCTCAATGATCTGTAAACAAATAGTCCCTTTTTACTGGATCAGTGTCCTATCTATTGTGTAACCCTTACACAATCTCTGGGATGTATTGAATCTCCTGTTCTGCTCCCCTTGGGAGGTAATTGGACTCCCTGTCTCTCTCCCTCTCTCGTCTCTCACTGCCACAAGGCACTGTGTGTGTGTGTGTGTGTGTGTGTGTGTGTGTGTGTGTGTGTGTGTGTGTGTGTGTGTGTGTGTGTGTGTGTGTGTGTGTGTGTGTGTGTGTGTGTGTGTGTGTGTGTGTGTGTGTGTGTGTGTGTGTGTGTGTGTGTGTGTGTGTGTGTGTGTGTGATTCCCACTCAGAGAGGAGACCCCTCAGACACAGGGCACCGGTGACGCGGCTCTCTGACAAGAGGGATGGTTTCATTGGGCTTTTGTGGCATCTGCTCTTCGACTATAAATCAAAGGCGAGAGAAAGAGGCTCTAATGACTTGACCCATCTCTTTCTGCTCCTTCTAGCGTCTTCACATTTCAAGATATAGAGGAAATCAGGGTTAAAGCAGAGTTAGGATGATCATTTGACTGTTGGGTATAATCGATTAATATGCAGATTTGTGTAAATAGCCAGCTCTTTATACATCCTAAATCAATCAAACAAACAATGTGCAAAAATCTGAACAAGAATCCTACATGCTAACAAAATTAAATCAAAATGTGCTGATCTGAAATGGAATGTGACAGCTGTTGAAAGTGGAAGATCATGTCTTGTCATCTGGTAGCTCATTATGTAAGAGAAAGCCTGAGGAGGCTTGGCATTAATGTGCTCTGCTCCTTTAGTTGTAAGAGCTCTACATTTGTGCACTTATCGGTGGGTGTAATTGAGTTACAGTACATTTCCATGTTGGAGCTTATGCCTGTGTCATTTGTAAACACAGTCAAATAAACAGCCATGTCTTAAGATAGAAACTCTGGCAATGCTTGGTCCGCTTCTCAGTAAGCTAAGTTTGGATCATAATTCCCCTGTTTCAGATTCAATAGTTGCTATATCAGCTAATTGATCATTACTGCGTAGCTTGTTGGCCAGTAAACAACTGGGATGATTATGGTTCAGTCTTATTTGATGAATGGCAAATTCTGCTCTCTGTCGTATCAATAAATTAAGTTCTGTCTTGACTTTGGAAAGCGTAATAGCTACCTGGTCTGAAAAGAGTGTATGTTGAAAACGCTCTAACACAGTTAACAACATTTCCAAATCTACTTCCTTTAATTGTGATTTATTTAACCTAGATACAAATGCAGTTGCATTCTTTTTAATACAAACTTTGGTCCCATAGAATGCGGGGGTCATCCACTGAACCTTTATAGATCATTAGGAATTTTGTTCAATTTCAAATTGATCACAGAATGTAGAATGTTGTAGTACTGAAATGTTGAAAGATCATCTTGTGGCTCTTTTAGGAGATTCAGACATTTGAAGATGGCAGTAGTAAGCGTGGTGGTCAGACAAGAGCATATGTCTAATGTCCATTTTCTTAATTAAAGAAAATACAGGTGCAGATAATAGTATGAAATCGATTTGTGAGAGAATGATTTATGCCTGTTTGAGTAGAAAGGAAAGGAAAAAGGAAAGGGGGATACCTAGTCAGTTGTACAATTGAATGCATTCAACTGAAATGTGTCATTCGCTTTTAACCCAACCCCTCTGAATTGTACTCTTTTGATTTAAAATTATGTGCTCGCCAGACATCAATGAGATTCTAATCAGAGAGTATATGCTGGAGAGCCTTGGTTGCATACGGATTGTAGTTGGTCTTATTAAAATTGTCCCGCATGTCCAAAATGGCATTCATGTCTGTCCCAATAACCAGATGGAATTAAGTTAATTCTAACAATATGCTGTTCAGAGAATCAAAAATCATAGGATCATATGAATTTGGAGCATACACATTAATAAAGGCAATGTTCTATCCATAATGAATACCTTTAAGTAAAGTGATAATGCATTCTTGGTCTTCGCCTTTAACCAAGATGGTAATTTTTTGTTTCTTATGTATCACAATGATTACACCTTTAGTTATGTTTGGGGCTTATGAAAAAGCAATCAGTTTGTACAAATGGTTCTCTATTCTATGTACATCTTTTTGGAGCAGGTGTGTTGCATTGCTCTATTAACCTGATTTCTTGTTAGGATATCAAGAAAACCGGAATGTTTAATAGGACAGTTTAGGCCTTTCAAATTCCAATAGAGAATAGCAAGTGTTGCCATTGTTAAAACAAAAATAATGTTTTATTAATAATGTAATTGTTATCTTTAGTGTTATTAAACCCATGGATGTGAAAAAAAAAAAGCGTGTTTTGGTTGCACACAACATTTTTCTGGAGGCAAGCTGAAGTTCGGAGTCGAAGTCTATGACCCTTCGTCGGTGATTGGTCAACAGTAGGGATTCTTCAATAAAGTCTTTGTTGTCATTCAATGAGAGACGACTTGTTTTCATGCAAATTCTTTCATTGAAAAATACTGCACCAAACACGACTAAGATCTATTCAGCAAAAACGTCAAAATTAATGACAGATTTCTTGAGTTATGTTAGATTAATTCAGACTATTTTCAGGAAGCGTATACTGGCTATGGTGTCTCAAAATGGACAAACAGTACTGTTGGCGCTTTTTTCTTATTTTTCAAGCAACGTTTTTTTTTAAGGGCGTATGCAAGCACACTTGTTCGGTTCGGCTAGCCGAGATTGGCTAGGCACCAGCCAAACTGAAGCATGCTGATGCATTTACAGGATTGCAGCATACATATGAAATCTCTTCAGCAACATATTTCTTTGGTCTTGAGAAAGGTATTGAGAAATAACTAAATAACCATTTACCCCTCCAGACCTTCACAATTAAGTTTGCAAACTTGATGAATTAGGGTGGCTAATGAAGAAGAAAAAAAGGACAGATAAGGAAAAAAAGTAGGCAAAACAGAAATACAATCCTAAACAGTCAAACAGGATGTCTGTGGGAGCAATAGCTCCTGATCCATTACCATTAGTAATATGGTCTAAATGACCCTAAACAGAACATACCCTGAATTTGTATTAAAGGAATTTTTGGGGTGGTTTTCCTGTAAGCATGTATGTGCTCCATACTATGCGCAGTATTTGACCAAAAATCTTCCTGGCATTTCTAACACACTGGCCCATTCTTTTCCCCGAGGCACCCAAACTGGCAAATTATTTTCCTTGGGGCCGCCATTATTAGACAGATAATTATCATTTTGCGCAAAAAAACAAACAAGTTAGACAGGCCCACTGGGATAGAAATGGACCAGCCCATCTGGCATTTGCCCGAAATGCCAGATGGCCAATCCGCCCCTGCTTCTGAATGTCTCTCTCTCCCGCTCCCTCCTTCTCCCACTCTCTTTCTCTCTCTCTCCTTTCCTTGTCCCTCTCTACCTCTCTCCCTCCCTCAATCTCTCAGGAGGAGACCCTAGCACGTTGTCGTGAGGACGAGGAGAAGCGCAGGGAGATCACCACTCACTTCCAGAGTACACTGACAGACATCCAGGCTCAGATCGAGCAGCACAGTAACCGCAACAACAAGCTGTGTTTGGAGAACGCCAACCTGGCAGACAAACTAAAACACATCATCAGCCAGTACGAGCAGAGAGAGGAGGTACACAACAGGAATACTTAACCTTAACCTCACTTTTATATGTCTGTATGTCTGTACACCCTCATTGGGGCGGCAGGTAGCCTAGTGGTTAGAGTGTTGGGCCAGTAACCGAAAGGTTGCTGGATCAAATCCCCGAGCTGACAAGATAAAAATCAAGGTGCCCCTGAACAAGGCAGTTAACCCATTGTTCCTAGGCCGTCAATGTAAATAATAATTTGTTCTTAACTGACTTGCCTAGTTAAATAAAGGTTAAATAAAATCCATGGCCTACTAACACCATGCATGCAGTCTCCAGTCATGGAGTCATGGAGTCATTTGATAACCAAAGCTGTTATTGGTCATAATTCATCTGTCCCCAAAAGGAACAAAAGTCTCTACAGGAAATAGACACTTGTACGTCATGTTCAGTGAGATAGCTGTGACAAAACAATTGAGTCGGATCTTTGAATAAAGACACTCAGAGACACTTAGAGGTATTATTGCTCCCTACGCACATCAACAGTCAGAGATATAGCCAGCTCATTGAATAACACTATAGCATGTCATATGTAATCACACAACAATACACCAGGAAAATTACAAGCCTAAAGTGACGCACGAAAAACAGGATCTGCCATGCAGTTGGTTGCCACTGAGGCTGTTGCACCACTTCTGCTGCCCACACACAGCTGCAGCTGGTGTGGTAAAACATAAGATGATTTCAATTTCTTATTTTATTTTATTTCTTTACTTGTGGAGTTTCTAATAATTTGTCTTGAGTGCCATCTGCTGGTTGTAGTCAGTATAAACACTTCAAATCAAATTGTATTGGTCACATGCACATGGTTAGCAGATGTTAATGCGAGTGTAGCGAAATGCTTGTGCTTCTAGTTTTGACGGTAAATAACATCTAACAAGTAATCTAACAATTCCCCAACAACTACCTAACACACACACATCTAAAGGGGTGAATGAGAATATGTACATATAGTATATGGATGAGCGATGTCCGAGCGGCATAGGCAAGGTGCAATAGATGGTAAAAAATACAGTATATACATGTGATATGAGTAATGTAAGATATGTAAACATTATTAAAGTGGCATTATTTAAAGTGGCATTGTTTAAAATGACTGGTGATCCATTTATTAAAGTTTCCAGTGACTGGGTCTCAATGCAGGCAGCAGCCTCTCTGAGTTAGTGATTGCTGTTTAGCAGTCTGATGGCCTTGAGATAGAAGCTGTTTTTCAATCTCTCGGTCCCAGCTTTGATGCACCTGTACTGACCTCGCCTTCTGAATGATAGAGGTGTGAACAGGCAGTGGCTCAGGTGGTTGTTGTCCTTGATTATCTTTTTGGCCTTCCTGTGATATCGGGGGCTGTAGGTGTCATGGAGGGCAGGTAGTTTGCCCCAGGTGATGCGTTGTGCAGACTGCACCACCCTCTGGAGAACCTTGCAGTTGAGGGCGGTGCAGTTGCTGTACCAGGCTGTGATGCAGCCTGACAGGATGCTCTCGATTGTGCATCTGTAAAGGTTTATCAGGGTTTTGGGTGACAAGCCAAATTTCTTCAGCCTCCTGAGGTTGAAGAGGCGCTGTTGCGCCTTCTTCACCACACTGTCTGTGTGGGTGGACCATTTCAGTTTGTCTGTGATGTGTACGCTCAGGAACTTTCCACCTTCTCCACTGCTGTCCCTTCGATGTGGATAGGGGGGTGCTCCCTCTGCTGTTTCCTGAAGTCTACGATCATCTCCTTTGTTTTGTTGACGTTGAGTGAGAGGTTGTTTAATAACATCTAAAGTGTCTTATTAAAATATGTGATTACATCCACACATTGCAATGATGAACAAGCAATTATGACATAAAATGGATGATATAAGTTGACATTTGATAGTTGGCTAAATGCTGATGGACATAAATTAACTCTGCTCTTTTTGGCAGAAAACTTATGGGATTATGCCACACTGTTTATGCATATGGCTATTTGCCATAGTAAAGAAAATAGATTAGCATTACGCTCCAAATAAACAATATGTATTGAAACAATTATTTTTGCTCAATTGAACTAATCATGGGTCAGTATTCTCATCAGAATGTGTGCCCTGATGATAATAATAATAATGAAAATCCTGATAAAGACAATACTTTAAAGCATTTACTAAGGCTTTTGCCCCCCTGATAAATGTGAAACAGTAATACAGTAAGTCCCAGGTTTTAATTGGTTCTCCACCCACTATTTTGTCTGTTCTCACAGGCATCATAAAAAGTGTCTGAACTTTCCAATGAAATACTGCAGTTAAACAACAATGGTCTTAATTACTTATCAAGGCACATGTTTCTGCCCATTTCTCATAGACAGTCATAGGTTAGCAGGGGTGGTTTTAGCTAGATAAAAAGTGTGAAATGTATCCTAAATGATGGAGTCATAACCTGTACAGAATGTCTCAGAGGCCCTTCTCAAACCAAAGTGTCTCATCTCACCTTGTCTATCACTCAGAGCTTGGAGAAGATCTTCAAGCACCACGACCTTCAGCAGAAACTGTCTGATTCCAAACTGGAGCAAGCCAACGCACAGTTGCAGGAGGCTGATGAGAAGCACAAGAGAGAGAAGGAATACGTGAGTTATTATACTTTAACCAACTTTTACTGACCGTACCCACAAAGTACTGTAAAGCAATGTCAATATAGTTGAGAAACAGCCTTACATTTTAATTCTGGTTTACTTTCAAGTCTACAACCAATACGTCTTACTGTGCATGTGATGCTCACACAAACGAGTATTGTAACCATTTACTGTCTCTGTTGTTAGCTGCTTAGGGAGGCAATTGACAAAACAAAGAAATGCTACACATTGAAGGAGCAAGAGTTGCAGTTGAAGAAAAAGGTACATTTGTGCTTTGCGTGTGTTTTGTTTTTAACCAGTTACTGGTACACGCAGCTGAGTGGAAACTACAAGCTAAACTTCTGAGAGAGCAGGAGACAGTCATGCAGGCTCAGGTGAATATATCCAATATGGTGTCAAGCACTCTTATTCAAACCATTTCTTTCAGGTCCAAGCCTACCAAAGGCAAGCACAGTCCTATTAAGGTCCCATGGATTGCTCAATGTGTTTTAAAGGCCCAATGCAGACATGTTTATCTCAATATCAAATCAATCCTCGGTTACAATTAAGCACCTTACTGTAAAACTTTTCTGTTAAAATTGTAAAATCTCAAGCAAGAATTTTGATAAGACTGTTTGGGAGTGGGAGGGATATGTAATCTGAAAACTAGCTGTTGTGGCAGAGAAGTTTGGAACTCTCTTTGTTATTGGTCTACATTAACTTAAACCACCTGGTGATGTCACCAGGCAAGCCAGAACTCCACCTATGCAAACCCTGCTGATTAGAAGGTCCTGTGTAGATTGTATTTTCAACAAGCAACTACTAGGAAATAAGCTGATAACATATCTTCACACTTTTACAGTGTTAGTTTCATCAGCTGTTGTACAATATGATACAAAACACAGGGAAACAGATTTTCGACTGCGCTGGGCCTTTAAAAGACAGCTAATCTATTTCTGTGTATTTGTCCATTGGGATCTAAAGCCCTTCAATATCCCCCCAAAACATTGGCAAAGTGACCCCCTCATTTGAGAGTAATCCCAAATCGGATTCTCCTCTCTTATAACTATATGGCTTAATGTACATAGAACTTAATATGAAAGGAAGGAACACTTGTTTTTATACACGGTTAAACCAGCAAAGAGAGCAGTCATAATTCCCATGATAGCAGCAAGCAAGGCAAGACCAGCTTCCTCTCCCTGAACCAGCAGGAGGACCCACTGCATCATGGGAATACAACAAAAAACTCTTGCTTTGCAATTAATGTGACAGGGAGTCGATAAAAGTGATGATTGCATCAATGCAATACAGCACTGTTTTTCTGTTGGATCATTGAGTGCATACTCCAGTACCATTGATTATTCCATTTGAAAATTGTGATTAAATTACAATTGCTATGTTTATTGGATGTGGTACAATCATTGTATGGGTGCAAGCAAATTATACAATTAAATTAGTTGGGTTGACACACACTATGTTAAATGATAAATCATAAAAAAATAATTTATGAATCCAGCGGAAAAGCATTTATCGCTGACAGTTCATATGGTTATAATTAATTGCAGAGAAACCTTGCCATTATTTAAAGCCTTGGGTTTTCTCAATAGAAACCTTAGCCTGGCTCCCAACTAAATCAAATGACAAAGTAATATTAAAACATAAATTATGTTGGTATTGCATTTCAGTAACAATACGATTCATCACATATTTGTACCAAGCCATGTTACATATCCAATCTAATTGACAGGGAATGTCAAAAATACAAAACATATTCAAGCAAAAGCCTTTCCTCTTTTATAAAGTGTGTCAAGTCGTTTGTTTTGCTTTTGTGCCAAACCAGTAACTTCCAAATAAAGACAGTTGATCTCAACAGGGTGGCTAGCAGAGACATGTTTGAATATTGGAGACTGACTGTGTCTGCAATGCTGCTTTCCCCTGAGGGCCTCCAGAGATTAGCTTGTTAACTCTAGCTGGACAGACTGCCTGGCAAGGCATACCAACAATACGTGGCCTTATTGGAAATGCTTATTTGTCAGGGAAAATATACACAGAGGAAAAAAATTGTCAGCCCCCTCATGAATGGCCAAATGTTTGCTGAACCCCCCTAGCTCTTTCTCTCTCATCTCCCTCTAAAGTTTAGAACATTTGTTTCTGGTGTGAAATAATGTTAAAATCATAGATCTGATTGTTCCTGGGGTGAATAGATGCATATTATTGCTACATGTGAAGTCAACATGCAATCTCCTGAAATTGTATTCTCTGTTTCTCTGCAGCTTGTTCTGTACTCCCAGAAGTTTGAAGAGTTCCAGACTACGTTGTCTAAGAGCAACGATGTGTACGCCAGCTTCAAAAATGAAATGGAGAAGGTATTTGGCATCCTTAAAATAAAATCATTGTTCCTTAAAATATACAGTGTATTTTTAGGGCCAAGTGCTTGGAGGTGATATAAGGTCAGCATAATCCTGAAATGAGAAAACAACTAATGATGAAGGTTACATTTATTTTCAGATATGTTTTAACCCAACAAACATTTTGCTTCATAGATGACAAAGAAGATGAAGAAACTAGACAAAGAGTCGAATGTTTGGAAGACCAGATTTGAGAGCACTAACAAGGCTCTCTCTGAGATGATTGAAGAGGTAACTACTTATCTGAAACACATAAAAAAGTGTCAGCCTTTATTCAAATGAGCTACAACAAGTTTACTTAATTTAATTTAAAAAAAGTATTTAACCTTTATTTAACTAGGCAAGTCAGTTAAAAACAAATTCTTATTTACAATGACGGCCTACAGTTTAACTGCATGAACAACAGTGTCCCTGACTCTCTGTTCACTCTCTTTTCCCAAAGAGGACTCTGAAGGAGAATGAGTATGAGATGTTCGTTGTGAAGATTGACAAGCTGGAGAGGCTCTGCCGAGCACTCCAGGACGAGAGGAAGATCCTGTACTCCAAGATCAAAGGCATCCGTCAAACCCCTAATGCCACCGAGGGGACAACCAAGGACGAGACACAGGATCAGGCCCCTGAACCAGTCTACAGCCTCATGGATATTGTTGAGGAGCCAGAGATGACAGAGGAGATGGCCCGTCTGAGAGCTGAGCAGAACAGGCTGGCGGAGTTCGCCGCCTCCCTACTGGCCCCGTCAACAGGAGACAATGATGACGATGACTCTGACAGCGAGGAAGAGCCAGAGTCTACAGAACCGGCTGAGGCCCAGAATATCTCCGAACCAACACAGGCCCCAGCACAAGTACAGGTAGAGGCACCAGCAAAGGCAGAGGAACCAGCACATGCAAAAGCACCAGCACAGGCTCCCTCACAGGTAGAAGCACCAGCACAGGTAAAAGCACCAGCACAGGCTCCCTTACAGGTAGAAGCACCAGCACAGGCTCCCTTACAGGTAGAAGCACCAGCACAGGCTCCCTCACAGGTAGAAGCACTAGCACAGGCTCCCTCACAGGTAGAAGCGCCAGAACAGGCTCCCTCACAGGTAGAAGCACCAGCGCAGGCTCCAGCACAGGTAAAAGCACCAGCACAGGCTCCCTTACAGATAGAAGCACCAGCACAGGCTCCCTTACAGGTAGAAGCACTAGCACAGGCTCCCTCACAGGTAGAAGCACCCGAACAGACTCCCTCACAGGTAGAAGCACCAGCACAGACTCCAGCACAGGAAGAAGCACTAGCACAGGCTCCCTCACAGGTAGAATCACCAGCACAGGGTCCCTCACAGGTAGAGGCACCAGCACAGGCTCCAGCTCAAGTAGAAGCACCAGCACAGGCTCCCTTACAGGTAGAAGCACCAGCACAGTCTCCAGCTCAAGTAGAAGCACCAGTCCAGCCAGAGCCCCCAAAACAGCCAGAGCCCTCTGCCAAGAAGCAGACACCAAAGAAGAAGAATGCAAGGAAGACCAGCTGAACCGACAAATGTGTCATTGTGTGATTGTTAGTACTGTAGTCCCTGTGCCTGGTGTTATGGTTGAGATATCTAATCCAGCTTGGTTTGTCTATATACTGGTGTATCTAAAGTCATGGCGTGCAGTAGAAGTATGTTTAAGTTGTATAGCAGATGACGACAGACAGAGATTTACTGTTTTTTACCATTTAGAAATACACTGGCATAACCAAAGAATGGGCAGCAAGGTTATTCAGGACAGCCTAAATACCTTCCAATGCCAAATGTGGTTTGCAAAACAGCATCATAAAAGCCACCGTCTTTTTTTCCATCTGAACCCTATAATGTAACTTATAAATAAATATCTGATTGAAAACTATGTAGACATGTCGGTGCTCTTTGGAATGGTTTTATAGGCCCACTTCTCTATTTTACACAATAAAAGCTCATATCTAATATGACTAAATATTGGAAGATGCACTGTAGCTAGATAAATGCCCTACAATGCTTACATGTCCCTTTTATTTGGACCAGTCTCTCTCTCTCTGTATGAATTGTTAACTGGACATCACAAACGGCTTAGAAGACACGCGGCCACTCTTCCACAATAATTTAGGGATGGATCCTTACAGTAGTTTCCATGGCAACCCAACCAAAAAAGCTAAGCGGAGAGTGCACATTTCCTTTTTTAATACAATCTGTATCAGACAGTCTCTATCCCCAGAGTGGGTTGTTTTGGCCAGGCCGTGGTCTGTCTGTGTTCTGGGAAAATAACGGAGTTACACAAACTCTCCTCCACCAATGACACAACAGTAGAATGACAGGCACCAAGTCACCATGGCAACTCCATCTGCTTATCCGTTGAGGAGGACATTAATGTGTGCATGATAATAATAGTGCAGAGGACCCTGGGTTTTTAATAAATACAGATCAGTGTTGAGTGCCCCAGGGAAAACAAATTAGACCTGCCACTGATCACTGTGAATATCATGTTTATGTTCTGGATTGTATTACTGGTTCAGCAGATTGCACACCACACACAAATTGTATGCAATATCTACCGTTAGGACAAGAGCACTTAGTTGTTACTCAACGAAGAAACGGACAAAAGTAGAACAAACTCAAGTCCTATCCAATGCCCCACTTTATGATCATATCTACACCAACCTATGGAAGTCATCCTGCCGCCTGAAATAGCCTCTGCAAACATACAAATGATGCAAGTAAATACAGTTTCACCAAGAGGATGACAAAGCTTCAAGGCTTTTACTTCATGGTTGTGACCACCAGAAGAGTCCCTTTGAAACCGTTCACAATTCCATCAAAACCTCCACACTGACTTCCCTATCATTTGTAAAATCCCATCCACATTCCTGTGGATTTATACAGTATGTCTAGACACGCTCACATCAGCTTTAATGATCTCAGGAAAATGTTGGAGAAATAAATGAATTGATAACTTCAGTTTAAGGAGCACTTGCACATCATACAGAGTCTCAGAGATTATTGTTTCAATCAAGAGCTTATAGAAGTCATTTTATTCTGAACGGTGCATATTGAATTAGGTAGGCCAGGGAGGGGCAACATTGATGGGGGTGGGGGCCCCCAAAAATCTCATCATGAACTCATCATGAAGGGACGCAGTGGCTAGCGGGTCTGCCTACCCACATCCATAGCCACACATGCAGTCAGAGCTGGCCCCAGCCTTTTGAAGGCCCTAAACTACATTTTGTTGCGAGCAAAACATTTTAGCAGTCCCCCTCTTGACAGCAGAGAGAAAACATGTACGTTTTAGAGTTAATTTAATTCTACACATTTTGGGGCGTAGAGAAAATATTTGTTTTAAAGAAAGTTTGCTGCAATTCTACAAACTTTGCCATGGGGCAGAGAAAAATGTGCAGTTTTGAATATTATATCTGAGTGAGAGTTACTAATAAAATAGTGGTAGGTGGATAGTTTGTCCACACTTGCAATAGGCTAACTAGTAATCATACCTCACATAAAAATATTTAAACTGCCTCAATTTTTCATATGAATCTCAAGAACAAATAGCTGATAGGCAGCGGAGAGGCCAGGTGCATCATTGCACATGAAAGAACAGTGAAGATATGAGACACACAAAAATCTCCCTTGTTGATCGTGTTTAGGGACAATACAATTATCCTACATAGACTAGCCTACAACACCATAATGCAATGAATAATTGTACTATTGTTTTCAAGTGAGTACAACATTGAAAGTAAAATTGTCATTTGAATAACGGCGCAAAAGCCCTGTGATTTGAATGTTTCATTATTATCTATTTGGATCAGTTGTGGGTCTACTCTCCACAGTTTATAAGGTCTAGTAGCACTCCAGTCTAGCTGTATTTTTACTTTTGATACTGAATGTGCTGTCTGTTGCAGATCATCACTCTCCCAAGTCATCCTATAATAATGTGACCACATATTCCCCGCAGGCCCAGTTATTCAGGAAAGCTTAACACATGCTCTGCCTCCTCTCCAATCTGAGCGGCTATTCCTTTGACACCTAGAACGCTTCAATACAGTCTAAATATTTATCATTTAACTTTTTTAAAGGATTTACCATAATATGTGGCGCAAACACAACCAGTCGCATTCATCCAAAATATAATTCCAGCATCCTCAAAAATGTTTGACAATAACCAGATTTCTGCATCGCAGTGCTTGAAGCGTCACTACAGACCCAGACTGTGTCACAACCGGCCGTAACCGGGAGTCCCATAGGGCGGCGCACAATTGGCCCAGCATCGTCTGGGTTAGGGGAGGGTTTGGCCGGGGGGGATTTACTTGGCTCATCGTGCTCTAGCAACTCCTTGTGGCGGGCCGGGCGCCTGCAGGCTGACTTCGGTTGTCAGTTGAATGGTGTTGTGTTGGCTGGCTTCCCGGGTTAAGCGGGCTTGTGTTAAGGAGCGCGGATTGGCGGGTCATGCTTCGGAGAATGCATGACTCGACCTCCGCCTCTCCCAAGCCCGTTCGGGAATTGCAGAGATGAGACAAGATTGTAATTGGATATGACAAAATTGGGGAGAAAAAGGGGGGAAAATAAAATAATGTCACCCCATCATAGGAAAGCATGCAGTTTATTAGGCTACAGATGAAATAAGTTATGATGAGCTTCACAGGGTGGTGAAAGTGCAAGGTGATGAACCTCATCACTGTGCACTTTCACCACCCTGTGTAGGGATCATTAGAAAACCCTTTTGCAATTATGTTAGCACAGCTGAAAACTGTTGTACTGATTAAAGAAGCAATAAAACTGGCCTTTAGACTAGCTGAGTATCTGGAAGATCTGCATTTGTGGGTTTGATTACAGGCTCAACATGGCAAGAAACAAAGAACTTTGTTCTGAAACTCGTCAGTCGATTCTTGTTCTGAGAAATGAAGGCTTTTCCATGCAAGAAATTGCCAAGAAACTGAAGATCTTGTACAACGCTGTGTACTACTCCCTTCACAGAACAGCACAAACTGGCTCTACCAGAATAGAAAGAGGAGTGGGAGGTAAATTAACTTTGATCTGTATTTTGCTCTGATCTGTCTTGTGCTCTGTATTTAGTTTAAGATCGGTTATAAGTTGGTCTGTTGTAAAATAGCCACCTGCCTTTGTTGGAATTTGCTGCAATATAGCTTTTTCAAAAGGTTTAAACCAGTTTGCAAGTGTTTTGTTTAATTCTGTTGAGACATTTTCTTTGGTCAAGTTAAACTAGCTCCCGAGTGGCACAATGTTCTAAGGCACTGCATCTCAGTGCTAGAGGTGTCACTACAGACCCTAGTTCAATTCCAGGCTGTATCACAACCAGCTGTGATTGGGATGCCTATAGGGCGGTGCACAATTGGCCCAGTGTTGTCCGGGTAAGGGTTTGGTTGGGGTAGGCCATCATTGTAAGTATGAATTTGTTCATAACTGACTTGCTTAGTTAAATAAATTAAAAAGTTCATCTCTCTGGGGCTAGGCCTAACCTTCTCTTCCATTATGTAGGCTATATTTTGTTATATTAATATCATACAGCGGACACCTAGGCCTATGCATGCAATGCCCTGATGCATTTAGTGCTCACATCTGACAGCTGAACTGTGAGGTGGACAATTATTATTTTAGGAAAGCAGCCCAAAAAAAAAAAAAAAAATTAATTGTCTATAAAGTTTTGGCCAATATCCCTCATTTAGTCCTATGTACATTTCTGAAATGTCTGGTCAATTAAAATCTTCCTGATCACGTTGTCCAGCACCCCAGAAATGTTTAATGCATCCCACTGCTGGCCTGCTTTGAAGCTAAGCAGGGTTGGTCCTGGTTAGGCGCTGAATGGGAAACCAGATGCTGCTGGAAGTGGTGTTGGAGGAGGGCCAGTAGGAGGCAACCTTTCCTCTGGTCTAAAAAAATATCCCAAATCCCCAGGGCAGTGATTGGGGACATTGCCCTTTGTAGGGTGCCATCTTTCAGATGGGATGTTAAATGGGTGTCCCAACTCTCTGTGGTCACTAAAGATCCCATGACAGAGTAGGGGTGTTAACCCTGGTGTCCTGGCTAAATTCCCAATCTGGCCTTCACACCATCATGGCCACCTAATCATCCCCAGCTTACAATTGGCTCATTTCTCTCCCCTGTAACTATTCCCCAGGTTGTTGCTGTAAATGAGAATGTGTTCTCAGTCAACTTAACTGGTGAAATAAAAAAAAACTATGAGATTCATAGTGTAATTTATATTGACTAATTTCTGCCTATTCTTTGCTGTTTGGCAATTATGATGAACAAGAGCATGTAACATTTCTTTCTCTCCTTTATTATATATTCGTCATCATTTTGTAAAAAAGCAAATTTGGCATACAGATACATTCACTTGTTGTCACAGTATATGTGTTTCTCATCTTTTTAAGTGCCAGACAGTTCCGACCGTTGTAGGTCTTATGAATATAACCTTTTCTGAAATCATATAGATGCTGTCTTGGACATTTTTTGTTGATATTCTTTCTATACATAAAAAAATAAAACAATAACTAAAGCCCAGAAAAAAGTATTTAAGAGCCAAAATAAAGTTGCCTAGATAAAAAACATAAACAAGAGAAACAGCACTAGCATGCATGCACATTTGTCAATAAGCTTCCAAGACTTTGAAGGAGGAGAATGGCTTGACAAAGTGGTAGTCGAGGTTCCCACAGTGGGGGCACTGCTGCACGTTGCTGTACTCTGAGAAGTACTGCATCCCCACCCTGACATCTATGACCGGCTTGCCACAGTGCTTGCAGTTCAGACGGGCCTAAGGGTACAAATAGAGGAAATGGCTAAGGATCTCAGTAGTTGACTTTGCCATGCATAATGTCAATGAGACGATTTGATAGGAAGAAACCAAAACTGACTTTGGCCCATGAAGTTACTGTATGGCAGCCTGCCATATTTAAATGACACCCCTGGACCATCTGGATGCTAACTCATATGACTTTCAAACTGATCATGAGAAGAAAAAAAAAAGATACTGATAAATACTAATAGCCTACTCACCTGACAACATGGTGTGGCGGCCAGTATATCGTAGGTGTACATCGTCCCCAACTGGTGCCAGCTCCCATCCCACCTGGACTTGCACTTGATACAGACAATTTTGTGGACTCCCTCCAGACAGTCGACACATATTGCATACAGATGCATCAGCCTCCCTTTACAAGAGAGACAATAGGGTTGTTTAATAGATTCCACAAATAATCCCTAAAAGGTGAAAAAGAATCATGCATTACAAAGCCTGAAGATCAAAACAACAGCATTCATCCACTGATTTAATTCTTATCCATGTGGTGAATAGCTACTAAGAACATGTTTGTTGAAAACAGTATAGATTGACATGCATGTCACGCTTGATCACATTCATGTGCCATAATAATAATTTTGTTTGTTCTCAATTAAAGTAATGAATTCTATTGTGCCAAGTTTATTATGGTGTGTTCTTATCTCAAATATGTGCAAGGGATAACACCCTTGCCGACCAAAATAACAATTATGAAAATTCACAACCAAACAAGTTTTTCTGAAATATACTAAAACATGCATATCTGGAAACAGCTGTGGTCCAAATAATTTGCTTGCAGCAACATACTGTAGCTCCTGGGGCCTGATCAGCTGTCAACAGTAAGCCTGAACATTTCACTGTCCACATTTCTTCTACCACAACAGGAACCAGCATATGGGTGTCAGGTAGCCTAGAGGTTAAAGAGGCAACTGGAGGGTTGTCAGTAAAGAGCAACCGGAGGGTTGTCAGTTTGAATCCTGGGTCCGATGGGGAAAAATCTGTTAGGAAGTGAGCTGGCAACCAGAGGGTTGCTGTCGGTACCAAATTCTAGATTACATTGCCTGCCGCTGTGACCATGAGCAAGGCACTTAACCCCCCAACCACAACAGCTCTTGAGGGCCCAGTGTGGCAGCACCTCTACAAAACCTGTATGTGTGTCTTTCTGCAGGGTTGGGTTTCGAAGTCAAATTTCAGATGGAACATGTGTGCAATTTACCAATAAAGTGATCTTTCTCTTAAGCTCGGGTTCAAGACAGTCATTTTACATTTTTTAATTACAGGTCAACTGAGATTGTTGTGGGAAAATATGTCCATGGAATATTAAAAAAGAATGATGTAATTTCCAGTTTGCAATATTTTGAGTTTGTACCCAATCACAACATGCGCAATGGTTACGGCGGTCTGCTGGTTTTGATAGCCTAAGTGTTTAAAATTCTGTTTCTCAGAGATTGCTCCAAAGACCTACCTTGCAGATGGCACGGCACATCGTACTCAATCTCATCGTGTCTGGAGGGGCTCAGGAACAGGGTCCCGTCCACCAGGGGGAACTGCTCAAAGACAGGCAGGGTGCGGTGGCACAGGGCACAGTTGACCATGTTCCTGTGGCTGGCGCTCAGAGCCGACAGGATGAACCTCCTCAGGTCCTCTCCCTGGCCCGCCTGGGCGTCATCCTCCATACGGACATGGTAGGTGTTCAGCTTGTGTCTGGGTATGTGGGTCAGCAGCTCTGTGAGGTCCAGCCTCCGCAGGAACTGCACTGGGTTGTCCCCTGGGGTGAGTCTGGGCAGGGGCAAGATGGTGTGATCCAGGTGGCCTCCGCGACCCAGCATGCCGCTTGCCAGCATGTGCTTCCGGTGGCTCTCCATGTGCACTGCATTCTTTAGGAACTCCCCCAGATGCCGGGAGCTGCGGGGCCCTGTGAATGCGGGCGGGGTGAAGAAGGAGAAGCCTGACGGAGGGGACTGACCCGGGGAGTCACAGGGTGAGCGGGGCCCCAGGCTGCTTCCACAGAATAGGCCTCCGTGACACCTCTCCTGAGAGTTCTGCCGATCCACTGACTGTCGGCGAGGCAGCTCCTGACTTGATGCTCTGTGAGCCAGCTTACTGCCCCCAGGCAGCTTGCCCCTTTTAGGATCATCAGGGGGATCCAGCCCACCTCCACATGCACCCCCTCCAGCTGCAGCTGAGCTGCTCAACTTCCCCAGGCTCTTTTCCAGAGGCACCTTCTTCTTCACCTCTGTCATGCGCTTCACCTGGTACCAGTCCGTGTCTTTCTTAAGGTGGCCCTGGCCACAGCGGCAGGAGCAGAAGCGGAAGGCCAGGTCGTATCCCTTCTTAGTCCACATGTTCTGCCGGCACTGCTTCTCGTTCCAGCTGCGGGCCCTTCCAATGCAGTTGAACTGGACCAGGATGCTGCTCTCCCACTCATAGAAGCACTGCAAGTGCATCCAGTTGCCATAAGGGCAGCTATCACTGTTACACACCACACGTTGATAGTCATCCTTCTCAAGGTCAATGTCTCTGGCCAGACTGCACACAAGAGGGGTAGCACAGGGGGCCTCTGCAGCACACAAAACAAAACAGAGTTACTATATCACTCATAAACACATTATAACATCTCCATACAAAACATGCTTTGAGGCACAACATTCACTTTGGACATATTCCAGAGCAACATGATATTAAACAGAATAGATTTTTGTTCATGCTATCAGGACTAGCTCCTTGGACTGCAATGTTGACAATATTCCATGCTGTTACTGAACGATTCAGGACTGAACCATCAATGCACAGCGTGTCCGGAATTTAACTTTAAATGGTAATGGACTGTGTGAACATTCAATAATAAGAAGAAGGCTAATGGGATCTGTGTTATCTTGCAACATAAGAGCCATCATCATTGAGCATGGATCACTGAGAAGTGGTGCCCGAATACCCGTCAGACAGGGAAACCCTCAGTGTCTGTCTGTGTCTGTGTGTGTGTCTGTGCATGCGGGTATGGTAGATGAGTTTCCTCCTTTCATTTCCTGTACTTCATTGTCAGCGCTCATGGTTTCTAGACAGTGTATCAGAAACAATCCTATGCATGCACTGTAATGTGCGGTGCCTAACTATACCTGCATCAAAACTCAGTTCAGTTCAGAAGAAAATGAATTAAGGACTAGTCAATGCCTCTGCAACAAGATTATGAGTCACCAACTTCAGGCTGCCAGGGTGATTCAAACATAAACCTGAGGCTCTGTACAAGGTCGTTGTTCAGCTATGTGCCTACCCCATCACATTTTATTAATTTGTAATATTTTGTTTATAAAAAGCCGACATGAATGTGTTTTACATGACAAAAGATGTTTCATTCAAATAGTAAGTTAGGCCTGGTAGAACTTTGATGCCAACTATAATGTATATGCAGCCTATATGCACAGTCTACTTATGCTGTTTTTTTTTTTTTTACTTTATCTGACTCCGGACACAGACGAGACAATACCGACAATGTAACAAATTAAGTTGAACTTGAACAGGCAAGCGGTGAGGTGCCAGCACTACCCATGAACAAGGCCACAAGTGAAACTGTACATGTGTGCGTCGTGATACGACAGTGCATAGAGCTCCATGTCAACGCATCATTAAATGATCAATGCATAATGCTCGTTGGCAATTACACTATAACGCGTGAGTTATGAAGCCTACAGTCGATAACAACAAAATGTGAAGCAACGTAAAGCTTACGTTGTCTCATAGGCAATAATAAAATAAAATCCATTGCAATAACTTCGGTCACGCATGTTTTGACACAATTTCACTCTTACCACTTCTATGCTCGTTGAACGATGCAGCTGTAGCCCCTAATAATGTTGTTGTTACCCCTTGTGCTCCTCCTGTTGCGGCAGCACTGGCTCCATTTTCTTGTTCATCTCCACTACTATTAGTCCTTTTATTTCTCTTCCCCTTGTTGCTTTTCTGGTTGGGCATTTTACTGATCCAGATATGAGTACTTTCAACCCATCAACGGCTGCCTGACATTTCTGCGGATTACATTTGAATCCTACTTGAGATATGCAATGATTCTCTTCTTGGTTGCAGGTGGTACTGTTTACAGCTATATTGTCTCCATCCAGGTTTATGCAGTTGTGACAGCAAAGGTAACCTACGAAGAAGGCGTGTCCGTTTCTTGTTTTGATTCCTGCTCTGAATGTAGATCCGTCAGGCGCTGTTCTGTTTTCCTCCTGCAGCCATGACGAAACACGGCTCCGCCCCCCAAACCTTGCTGTAAATTATTATTCGATTTAGCCTGGTAGGAAGGGAAATCTAAAGTAATTCCTCAGGTTCAACTCAACGCTTTCTCCAGGTTATCTGTGGTAACAGTTGCAGTCATAATCTTCTATGGCATTACCAACTATCTAATGATTACTTCTAAAAGTGCAGTCATCACTGCAGACTTAATGGGCTGGTAGTAGTATAGCCTAGTGTCCTTTTCACAATACATACATAAACATTTTCTTCAATAACACAATAGAGTCAGAGTGTGATGTTATATAGCACAGCATAAGGTTACAAAAATATAAATACACATGACCATTCTGTATGCAATGCATCTGTTGTATGGGCCCTATAGATCATTTAAAAAAAACAGGCTGCAAAGTGAAGGTTTGTTCTTTATTAACTGAGTATTTTATCCTCAGAATGCTTTCTTTGGAATATATTATTGTCAATATAAGTCAATAATTTGGAAATTATTGGACTCTGGAAAGGAACTGCACATTGATCAAGTTTGACGATCATACATGCATTGTGCTCAATTTGTCATTTGTTTATTTTTTCTTGTTAAACCATTTTTTTTTTTTTTGAAGAGTTACTATTGCTTCCCATGTCAAGTTTCAAATGTATTTCCTACCAGGACACAATACTAAGCATTGTGCATCTTCTTTGAACATTAACACCAAGCATGATAAGCCTATATTCACAGTTCATAAAGCCCACACATAGTTTGATGACATTCTTATTCTTGATATAGGGCATATTAAGTAAGCCACAACATACATGTTGCAGATATAGAAATGTGATCTACAACTCCCTAGCCTGTAAAATAGAGAACATCTTATACATAATTTCTATCCATCTACAACATAATGAACACTGAGTACTTTATCAATATGTCTCATATTAAGACTATTCTATGCTTGCATAATATACAACACTATCTGGAATGAGGCAAACTTGTATTCTAAATAACGAGTCTAATTTCAAAGGTCAGTTTAACACATTTGGTCCTGAGGAACATTACAAAACCTAATTTTTATTTGGCACAAATCACCCTGTAATTAAATACTACTAAGAAACACACAGGAAATCCATTGGCTTAATCCCCCCTTGGTTATAGCAAAGGCAAAGGTTTGTGAGTGGTCGATAGAGAAAAGACAGTCTTGCGAACATATAAAAGCTTGAATATTACATACTCAAATGCTTAACATTAGCATGAATACAAAATCAAAATGTGCAAAAGCTTCTCTTGAAGCATTGCCATCTTAGTTGTTCTAAGGAGGTCCACAAGATGTACCAAAATGACCATGTAAACAATAAATGAAGTTTCCATTTGGTGATTCCTGTAAGGTAATTTGTTTCCTAAAACATCTAGGTGTATTTCATTCCCTAGAATATACTCCTTATGAACAATACTCTCCTAATGTGGTATACAAAATGTTACATTCTCAGCCTGTACATTTGTAGTCCTAAAAATGTATCAAAATGTTGATTTGTGATCCCTGGTTGGTAGATGTAATAGTAACGCCTCAAAGAAACACTTGACTTTTCATCTGAATAACGATAGCCATCAGCTTCATTCTTGTAGGAGTGTGATGTCGACATTGTCATGGACACCTTGCAGGAGCAGCTCCCCTTCAAATGCGATGATCTTCTTCCTCTTGGCAGCCCTCAGAGTCCCAACCAAAGCCTCAAAGATATTTGCGCACCTATCGTCATTGAACAGGACACCAAATTTTACACAAGTTTGTCCATCTGCATCTGTAAAACAAGGCAAGATAGTATTAAGAGAATCCTGTATTCCTTCAATAATAAAAAATGTTCCTGAAACACCTGTGAATGTCTGTCATATAAAAAAAAATGCCAGTCAAATGTTTGGACACTACTCATTCATGGGTTTCTTTATATTCTACATCGTAGAATAATAGTGGTGAAGACATCAAAACTATGAAATAACATATGGGATCATGTAGTAACCCCACCCCCCAAAAAAGTGTTAGCATTTAAATGTATTTTATATTTAAGATTCTTCAAAGTAGCCACCCTTTGCACACACTTGGCATTCTCTCAACCAGCTTCATGAGGTAGTCACCTGGAATACATTTCAATTAACAGGTGTGGGTTGTTAAGATCATTTGTGGAATTTATATCCTTCTTAATGCGTTTGAGTCAATCAGTTGTGTTGTGACAAGGTAGGGTTGGTATTGCAGAAGATAGCCCTATTTGGTAAAAGACCAAGTCCATATTATGGCAAGAGCAGCTCAAATAAGCAAAGAGAAACAACAGTCCATCATTACTTGAAGGTCAGTCAATCCAGAAAGAGTTACCTCTACTGCAGAGGATAAGTTAATTAGAATTACCTGCCCTTCAGAAATTGCAGCCCAAATAAACGCTTCACAAATAACAGACACATCAACAGTTCAGAGGAGACTGCGTCAAATCAGGCCTTCATGGTTGAATTGCTGCAAAGAAACCACTAAAGGACACCAATAAGAAGAGACTTGCTTGGGCCAAGAAACACGAGCAATGGACATTAGACCGGTGGAAATCTGTCCTTTGGTCAGAGTCCAAATTTGAGATTTTTGGTTCCAACCGCTCTGTCTTTGTGAGACGCATAGTAGGTGAACGGATGACCTCCGCATGTGTGGTTCCCACCGTGAAGCATGGAGGAGGTGGTGTGATGGTGCTTTGCTGGTGACACTGTCTTGATTTATTTAAAATTCAAGGCACACTTAACCAGCATGGCTACCACAGCATTCTGCAGCGATACGCCATCCCATCTGGTTTGCGCTTAGTGGAACTATCTTTTGTTTTTCTCTAGGACAATGACCCAAAACACACCTGTAGGCTATATAAGGGCTATTTGACCAAGGAGAGTGATGGAGTGCTGCATCAGATTACCTGGCCTCCACAATCACTCAACTTCAACCCAACTGAGATGGTTTGGGATGTTAGACCGCAGCGTGAAGTAAAAGCAGCCAACAAGTGCTCAGCATATGTGTGAACTCCTTGAAAAGCATTCCAGGTGAATCTGGTTGAGAGAATGCCAAGAATGTGCAGAGCTGTCATCAAGGCAAAGGGTGGCTACTTTGAAGAATCTAAAATATATTTTCATTCAACACTTTTTTGGTTACTACATGATTCCATGTGTTATTTCATAGTTTTGATGCAGTTACTATTATTCAAATCAAATCTTATTTGTCACATACACATGGTTAGCAGATGTTAATGCGAGTATAGCGAAATGCTTGTGCTTCTAGTTCCGACCATGCAGTAGTATCTAACAAGTAATCTAACAAATTCACAACAATTCTACAATGTAGATAAGTCAAAATAAAGAAAAACCCTTGAATGAGTAGGTGTGTCCAAACTTTTGACTGGTACCATATGTTTAGTGTTTCCTCTAGCACTGCACGGTATTGGCAGGGGATGACACTGAAACTAGCCACTCCCAAATAGGCTGCAGCAGCTGAGGAGAAAATAAGGGGGATGCATGGCTCTGTAAACAAACATTAAAGCCAGGGGATTTTCAACATCAGGAGAGAGCATGAGGTAGTGGAGCTAATATAAGGTGGTTATTTGGAAAAGTCTGAGATGAGTTCACAAACTGGATGCTCCACTGCCTGAGGATAAAGTTAGTGTCCAAATGAAGACAAAACAGGCTTACTTTCAGTGCACCAATTAATTATGAATCTCATTAATTGCATGATGGTGCTGGGGATCCACATGGTATGCAGACTTTGGTTCCACCCCAGTGCAAATTAACTCAACTATCCACCAAGCCCTTGAACCAGGGGTGCATTCAGCAGGACAACATTTTGGATAGCAATGTTATATAGAGCAAACATGCCTCTACGCAACGTTTGTGTGTTGGAACTAGTGCTGAGCAATTAATGCTTTGAGGTCAGTTCAGTTACGGTTATTAGAAAACAAAATCACGGATTTCGATTTGATTTATTTTTTTTTTAACACATAGATTATGAAATACTGACATAGTTAGTTAATTACTAAGATATTTATGTTTATATTACCATCAAGTAAACCGAAGTAATATAAACATAAATATCTTAGTAATTAACTATTTTATGTGGAACTGACTGAGACAATGGAATATTTTCAATGTTTTGGTAATTTAATGTTTTTGGCTTTGGCATTTCCATTTAAAAAGCTGTAATTTTTATGTCAGTATTTCAGAATGCAATTGTTAAAAAAATAATAATAATCAAAATCCGTGATTTTGTTTTCTATTTATATTACTTCGTTTTACTTGATGGCTTTATAATTTTTCATGACTTAGTCATCATCTCCGGCAGCAGCCAGCCAGACATACTGTAGGCTACAGTCTTTAGTCATCCCATTAAGCTAGGCAAGCCTGCCTAAGTATGCTGCTCTCTGAAGAAATTATTTGACTAGTTCTTCAAAGTAGATAAGGCATTCTTTAAAAAAGACGATCTATACTTTACGACTTATATTTGACAACTTTTATTTTACCACGTTCCTAAAAAAAATTCTTTTTACTCCTGACACCCAACAGTACTCGTTACATTTTGACAGGTAAATTGTCCAATTTACACACTTATCAAGGGAACATCACTGGTCATCCCTACTGCCTCTGATCCTGGTGGACTCACTATACATACATACATAGTTTGTAAATTATGTCTGAGCGTTGGAGTGTGCTGGCTATACAAATTTGAAATGATTTATACTTTTTCCCCTTTTGATACTTAAGTATATTTAAACCAAATACCTTGACTAGTATTTTACTGGGTGACTTTCACTTCAGTCATTTTCTATTAAAAGGTATCTTTACTTTTACTCAAGTATGACAATTGGGTACTTTATCAACAACTGCATCAAAGTGTATCTGTCTCTGAGCCGGTAAAGAACAGGTGCAATGGATTATGGTCATTGCAGTTAATTACCACTTTTCGGTGATAAACTATACTGAACATAAATATAAAACGCAACATGTAAAGTGTTGGTCCCATGTTTCATGAGCTGAAATAAAATCTCAGAAATTCTCCATATGCACAAAGCTTTTCTCTCATTTGTGCACAAATGTGTTTACTACTCTGTTAATGAGCATTTCTCCTTTGCCAATGTAATCCATCCACCTGACAGGTGTGGCATATCAAGAAACTGTTTCAACAGCATACTCATTACACAGGTGCATCTTGTGCTAGGGACAATAAAAGGCCACTCTAAAATGTGCAGTTTTGTCACACAATGCCACAGATGTCTGAAGTGGAGGGAGCATGCAATTGGCATGCTTACTGCAGGAATATCCACCAGACCTGTTTCCAGATAATTTTATGTTAATTTCTCTACCATAAGCCAATGTCATTTTAGAGAATTTGGCACTACATCCAATCGGCCTCACAGCCACAGACCACGTGTAACCACGCCAGCCCTGGACCTCCACATCCGGATTCTTCAACTGTGAGATTGGGTGGCTGGTCTCAGACAGACAGCTGATGAAACTGAGGAGTATTTCTATCTGTAATAATGCTCTTTTGTGGGGGAAAAAAAACATTCTTATTGGCTTGGCCTGGCTCCCCAGTGGCTGGGCCTATCCCCTCCATATATGAACTGTAACTCAGTAAACTCTTAAATTGTTGCATTTATATTTTTGTTCAGTATAGGTTGAAATGTTGCTTAATGAAAACTATAAATCCCTTCAGACCAGCGTCCCATATACTGTACTTCTTGAATTAAATTCTCATGAATGATTTGATTTCTCTAGAGAAACAAACTAAATGGAATTCAAGTAATTTAACCGACGTCGGAAATTAGTTGTTTAATAAACGAAAACCCCCTGAAAATGTGGTTAATGGCTCAGCACTAGTTAGAATTTAGCCGGGGGGGAAAAAAAGTCTGCACACCCTATTTGGAGAGTTTCAGATTACAGCACAACCTCTATTACAGGAATCACACCACCTGTCCCTGCTGATTTGATTATTATAAACAGATTGTCTTGCAAAGTACATTGATTAAGCACTTCATCCGGTTGGTTTCATTCTTGGGATTGACATTAAGGTCTGAATAGCCGCCTGAATATTATGATCATTTGCCTGAATTAAGTATCTATTTTCATCTACACATACGGAACTAGAAAGACCAGACTACTGGAATTATTTGCATTTTGGTTATCAGAAGAAGAAAAAAATCTAAATAATAAATCACCTGCCTAATGGAGCAACCTCAGAGCAGACTCAACTTGCGTGACAGCTCAGGTCACTTGGCCCAGTCAATAGGGCAACCCCCATTGCATTGGTTATTTGTTATAAGCAAAGTGCACTGTAATACAAGATTATACTTACTTTTACTGCCAAGCCGTTGGATCTCTTCAACAAGCAGAGATACTTCATGTTGGACGTTCATTGCCACTAGAAGTGTATCAAAATGTAACAGTGTCACATGCCAATATTATATGGGCATTACCAGAAACAATAGCGAGGGGGTGTCATAATGTAGACATGAGTCATAACATCCCTTGTAATGTATTATAGGATAAATGACACCTAATTAAGACAGGATACACCATCACAGTATTTCAAAAATGTCGCCTACGCAGCAGCAGAAACAAATCAGAGTCACATTGTAACAAGCTGCAACAAATTGCCTTCCATTTGAAAAAGACTATCAATGCGGAAGTAGGCTAGCTGGGATCAGTAGGATTTACCCTATTTACCACAGCCACAAAGTCCAAATGGGCTGTATCGTAACAATTCATGAAGAAACACCAAAAATAAGGTTAGGCAGAAAATTTGCAGTGTGGTTATGGTTAGTCACATTTTAAGAAGAGAAATTGTAGAAATAGGCAAGGTTTATGACTTTGTTGCTGTGGTAACTAGTGACGACCGATCATTACCTACGGGAATTTAGAATCAATCACGTTGAAATAGACGGTGTAATCCGTTTCGAGACCCATTACTTGACCTCTGTCTAACTTTCCTATTTCGATCATTTAAAAAAATTAATAAATTGATTATAGACTACATAAACACGGCTATGGCAGACAATGGAAGGAAATGCGGGAGGCTACCGGCTAAAGTGATGATAGAGTTTAAATGTAGGCTAATAACCCAACAGACTATACGCATTCATTCGTGTTCTATTTCACATTGAATTGTTATTATGTTGCGGTATTTACCTGAGTAAGAGCGATATCCCGATATAACACGATGCCTGAGTAGAACAGGAAGAGAAGAGGGGCGAAGCAAATTAAAACTGTACCATAAAAGGCAGTATTGCTGACGTCATGACCCCTCCTTCTCTGGCTACAGGGAGGGGGAGCTTAAACTCATTTTAGCTTTGGTGATGATCACAGAGTTTATACAGAGCTCAGTTTGGAAGGCATGGGCTTATTTGAAAAATCTTGTTGTAATACGTACATAAGGTAAATGTTCCGGAACAAATTTACACCTAGAGGGAAAAAAATTCTGGAACATGCTTATTCCTGACATTGTCTGGAAAAAAGCTTTGTTGATGCCTTAAATATTGTATAGCAAACAAATTTAAGGAAGTGCACTTTAAGATTCTACATAAGACAGTGGCTATTGATATCTGAGAAAAAAAGTGAACATTTGACCTCACTTCTGTGATAGATTTTTGGGAAAAACATTGCAGAATACTTAATTACCTTTTTGAAATGAAGGATATAATATGTTACTACTGCAATAAGACCATTGAAATGATTGTGATTTAAAAAAATTCTTGTTGCTTTATACACTTCCAGAATTTTATACCAAAATGTTAAGACACTATTCCTAGTGAATAACAAAAATCTTCCTGAGTGATAATGAGATTTTTCTGAGTGAATACAAATTGCACTAGAATTTACATTTTTTGTATAAAAACACAGCAACGACAAAAAAAACATCCCTTTTTCAAGACCCTGTCTTTCAAAGATAATTCGTAAAATCCAAATAACTTCCCAGATCTTCATTGTAAAGGGTTTAAACACTGTTTCCCATGCTTGTTCAATGAACCAAACAATTAATGAACATGCACATGTGGAACGGTCGTTAAGACACTAACAGCTTACAGACGGTAGACAATTAAGGTCACAGTTATGAAAACTTAGGACACTAAAGAGGCCTTTCTACCAACTCTGAAAAACACCAAAAGAAAGATACCCAGGGTCCCTGCTCATCTGCGGGAACGTGCCTTAGGCATGCTGCAAGGAGGCATAAGGACTGCAGATGTGGCCAGGGCAATAAACCGCAATGTCCGTACTGTGAGATGCCTAAGACAGCGCTACAGGGAGACAGGACGGACAGCTGATCGTCCTCGCAGTGGCAGACCACGTGTAATAACACCTGCACAGGATCGGTACATCCGAACATCACACCTGCGGGACAGGTACAGGATGGCAACAGCAACTGCCCGAGTTACACCAGGAACGCACAATCCCTCCATCAGTGCTCAGACTGTCCGCAATAGGCTAAGAGGGCCTGGACTGAGGGCTTGTAGGCCTGTTGTAAGGCAGGTCCTCACCAGACATCACCGGCAACAACGTTGTCAATGGGCACAAACCCACCGTCGCTGGACCAGAGAGGACTGGCAAAAAGTGCTCTTCACTGACGAGTCGCAGTTTTGTCTCACCAGGGGTGATGGTCGGATTCGCATTTATCGTAGAATGAATGTGCGTTATACAGAGGCCTATACTCTGGTGCGGGATCGATTTGGAGGTAGAGGGTCCGTCATGGTCTGGGGCGGTGTGTCACAGCATCATCGGACTAAGCTTGTTGTCATTGCAGGCAATCTCAACGCTGTGCGTTACAGGGAAGACATCCTCCTCCCTCATGTGGTACCCTTCCTGCAGGCTCATCCTGACATGACCCTCCAGCATGACAATGCCACCAGCCATGCTGCTCGTTCTGTGCGTGATTTCCTGCAAGACAGGAATGACAGTGTTCTGCCATGGCCAGCGAAGAGCTGGGATCTCAATCCCATTGAGCACATCTGGGACCTGTTGGATCGGAAGGTGAGGGCTAGGGCCATTCCTCCCCAGAAATGTCCGGGAACTTAAAGGTGCCTTAGTGGAAGAGTGGGGTAACATCTCACAGAAAGAACGGGCAAATCTGGTGCAGTCCATGAGGAGGAGATGCACTGCATTACTTCATGCAGCTGGTGGCCACACCAGATACTGACTGTTACTTTTGATTGACCCCCCATTTGTTCAGGGACACATTATTCCATTTCTGTTAGTTATGTCTGTGGAACTTATTCAGTTTATGTCTGTTGTTGAATCTTGTTATGTTCATACAAATATTTACACATGTTAAGTTGGCTTAAAATAAACACAGTTGACAGTGAGGACATTTTTTTTGTATGTACACTAACAGTCAAAAGTTTGGGGACACTTAAATGTTTCTTTTTTAAGAAAAACAAAATTGTCCATTAAAATAACATCAAATTGATCACAAATACAGTGTAAACATTGTCAATTTTGTAAATGACTATTGTAGCTGAAAACGACAGCTTTTTGTAATGGAATATCTAAATAGGCGTACAAGAGGCCCATTATCAGCAACCATCACTCCTGTGTTCCAATGGCACGTTGTGTTAGCTAATTCAAGTTCATAATTTTAAAAGGCTAATTGATCATTAGAAAACCCTTTTTGCAATTGTTAGCACAGCTGAAAAATGTGCTTATTAAAAAAAAAGCTATAAAACTGGCCTTCTTTAGACTAGTTGAGTATCAGCAATTGTGGGTTCGATTACAGGCTCAATGGCCAGAAACAAATAACCTTTTTCTGAAATTCGTCAGTCTATTCTTGTTCTGAGAAATGAATGCCAAGTAACTGAAGATCTCGTACAACGCTGTGTACTACTCCCTTCACAGAACAGCACAAATGGGCTCTAACCAGAATAGAAAGAGAGAGGGAGGCCCTGGTGCACAACTGAGCAAGAGGACAAGTACATTAGAGTGTCTAGTTTGAGAAACAGATGCCTCACAAGTCCTCAACTGTCAGCTTCATTAAATAGTACCCGCAAAACACCAGTCTCAATGTCAACAGTGAAGAGGCGACTCCGGGATGCTTGCCTTCTAAGCCCGTTTAAAATTGTAGAACCGATGGCCATTCCCTTCCACACCCAAATGGGCTGCGACCCAACAATCTCACTACTACAGTACACCCAGTCTCTCAATACGCCATAATAACATTAATGCCTCCAAGAGTAGGTCACTCCTATTAGATTTGCCAGATGATAAACTATTCAATACAGACAGGGAATCTGAACATGCTATAATTCTGACAGGTTGAATGTCCCCCCACCCACTGGAGCGCAACTGCTATCGCCAACCGTTCAATTGAGTATACTGACTGGGAAGTCCTCGCTTTCACAAGGATTTCCAGTTCCTTTGATTTTTGGTTAGTTTGTCCTGTACAATGAATCACTTACGCAATAAACGCAGCAAACTCAACCTTCTTTACAATTAGTGTTCCAAGACCTCTCAACTGACTGACATCTGTGGGACAGGTGGGTTTCTTTATAAATCATGTCCTAACAATTGAATTGGCCACAGGTGGACTCCAAAGTTGTATCGACCTTGACTAACCTGTTCCCCCACACATTGACTCTGCACCTGTATATAGCCAGCCTGCTTCTGTTATTTTATTGTTATTTTTCTATTTATTTATTTTTTTTTAACTTCAGTTTATCTTAACACTTATTTTTCTTAAAACTGCCTTGTTGGTTAAGGGCTTGTAAGTAAGCATTTGTAAGGTCTACACCTGTTATATTCGGCGCATGTTACAAATAACATTTGATTTGATCGACGTCTCAACAAAGGAAATTGGATGCACCTGAGCTCAATTTGGAGTGTCCGTATTTAATTTCCAATAAATGTGCAAACATTTCTAAAAATATGTTTTCACTTCGTTATTATGGGGTATTGTGTGTAGATGGGTATTGTGTGTAGATGGGTGAGAGCGAAAAAATATATATATATGTTTAATCCATTTTGAATTCAGACTGTAACAACAAAATGTGGAATAAATCAAGGGGTATGAATACTTTCTGAAGTTCCTGTATCAACGTCTCCTGTAAGGCCAGTTTCTGGTTGTCTCCTCTCAACATACGCGAGGGAAACAACAGCAGTTTATAAAGGCTGCACCTACCGCAATAAACCTCCCATGCCTGGTTAATCACAGCCCTGACATTCTACTGGTGATCAGATATTACAAACAAATATTATACACTAACTATTGCATTTTTTGTGATCCGGGCGCCGCTCACTCTCAACGTCTGTACAATGACATCACGGGGCATAGGACTGGTGGCTCTGCCTGATGGAGAAAAGAGCCAGAAGACCCTGCAACTTTACGTCGAACATCATTTAGAATGATCCAGACTTGATTGAAACATACGGCCACGGAATAGAACCGGAAGAACTCCGTTTCATTTACCGTTGAATACCGACACCCAGTCTCGGAAGTTGACTATTGCTGACTTGAGGCTGGTTTTCTACATGGCTAGCCAGCTACGTTAGCTAGCTGCTAACAGCTTGTAACGTTAGTAGCGAGGCCAGATAGTCTAACTTTATCCATTGATGAATAGCAAAGTAATTATCCGAAATAGTCAATTGTTCTAACCAGTCGGTACGTAATATTGCGACGGAGCTGGTTTCTGGGGACACCCAAGACCCCTTCATGCCATAAACAGCATTTAGCTACGCTATTTAGCAAAGCTAACCAGCAACGTCGCTCTTCTTTCGCACGTTTTGGGTCCAGTTCAGGCAAGTAAGGATAACGGAACAGCTAGCTCGCTAAACGGGTACTTTTTATGCCATAATGGAAAGTTTAACATTAACTGATGGAGAGCAGAAGTATTACTCTGATTTGTTCGTTTATTGCGATACGGACAACACAAAGAAAGTGGCTTCCAATGGCAGAGTTCTTGACCTTTTCCGGGCGGCCCAGCTACCCAGCGAGGTTGTCCTGCAGGTGGGCTACCTAAATTAACTAGCCAGCTAAACGTATCAATCTGTCAAATGTGATAGAGGTGTGTTTGTCATGTATGTGGCGTTCATGTTGACAGTGGTTAACGTGACGAGACACACCTTATACTTGCCAGTTAGCAAAGTGAAAAAGGGCTTTGCTGCATCAGGCTAACTAGCAAAGCATGCTACCCAGAATATAGTTAAGTTGCTAGCATTACATTTTATACATGGGTAAAATGATGTAGTAGCCACATGTTCTTTCAACAACATAGCTATTTATTTTCAATGTTTTTCTAGCTGTCTTTCCGCTTGATATTCTTGCCATTTGAATCATAAACTAGCTTAATTATCCCAACTTCTTTTTGTAGCTACCCAGTGTAAATGGACAGCTCACTTCCTCTGTTGTGTATTTAATACTTTGTTGCTTGTTTGACTGGATACAAAGTTTACAGTATAGACACTCATATTTGTATAACGTTGATACTATCCAAAGGTCACAGTGCTCATTTGACTGATTAACATGAATCCAATCCAAGATGTGAAGCCAGTAGAATGTGCGTTGTAGCAACGACTGTGTTACTTGAACATAGTCATGTTCAGCTATTTCTTTGTATATTCGTGCTGTTATCAATTTGTGGGCTGACGCCAACATTTATGTTACGGTTGAAGGTTTGCTGTCTTTCATTCAAAGTGTAATTTATTGACCTAAGCCACTTGTCCTGTTGTAGGCTATAGGATTCATGTGATAGGAAGGGGTGTGACTCTGACTTTTGTTTCAACAGTTACTGTGCTCTTTTGTGGGCCATGATGTATGCTTTTATTTCCTCCCTAATGCAAAAACACAGGACTAATGGTTTCTGTTATGGTTGTTCAGTATACTGAAGAATAGGCCTAATCCATGATCCATAAATCTGAGATGTAAAATGTTGCCTGGGTCTGTCTGGCCTATTTAACATTGAAGTGATGCAGACTCACTAGGCCTTGGCTGGTAGTTATATTTCTTACCAACGTTAGTCCAACCATATAGCACCGCAATGGCAAAGTCTCAGGGAATAGGTCTTCTACTTGTCGTATACCTCTTATTCAGATGCATCCTTGTAGAAATGTCAGACCATTTTGTTTTATGACGACACAAGTCACATTGCTCAGTGAGCACACAAAGCAACATCTGTCTTCCTGTGTTAGTTAGTTCCAAGGACATTGCTTCCTTTCTCTGTGAGAGACTGCAACATTCTATCCCATGATCAGCTATTTGGCACAAAACAGTAGTGCATGAACACAATAGTGAGTTTAAATCGCTCTACAGACCTACAGTATGTTGATAATAAGATGAACTGCCCCTCCCTACCGTCAGGCTATGCTCAAACCCTACACCCCAACCTGAGCACTCCGTTCTGCCACCTCTGGTCTCTTGGCCCGCCCACCCTTACGGGAGGGCAGCTCCTGCTCATCCCAGTCCAAGCGCTTCTCTGTCCTTGTATCCTAAGGATGGAACCAGCTTCCCCCTGAATCTAGGACAGCAGAGTCCCTGCCCATCTTCTGAAAATGCCTGAAACCCTACCTCTTCAAAGAGTATCTTAAATAATCCCCCTCTTCAAAAAGACTGAAATGTAAATTTGTTGTCTCAGATCACAGAGCTCTGTGGAGCCACACGCCTGGGCCATTTTGGAAGGAGCCAGTTTTACATCGCACTGAAACTCATCGCTGTAGCCCAGTCCGGACTACCTCTCCGAGTAGAGAGCCTCAATTCTGGTTAGTAAACATGTCTAGAATGCTTCATCTATTAGGAATTAACCACTAATGTATGAGAGAGGGTATTAGCACCGGGGGGCACACCGGACAATCTTGTTTACATCTTTTTATGTTTGCCTTTGGTGCGGTTTCAGTTAAATTCAGTCCGCCTATATTGAAGGGAGAGTAGCATAGTCATGTGTTTTTCACAATGGCACTTATTTGACTTCAAAACAAAACTGAATACAGTGCATTCGGGGAGTATACAGACCACTTGACTTTTTCTACATTTTGTTACGTTACAGCTGTATTCTAAAATTAATTTAATTGTTTTTCCCTCATCAATCTACACACAACCATAATGACAAAGCAAAAACAGGTTTTAGAATAAAAAAACAACTGATGACATTTACTTATGTATTCATTCAGACCTTTTAGTCAGTACTTTGTTGAAGCACCTTTGGCAGCGATTACAGCCACGGGTCTTCTAGGGTATGACGCTACAAGCTTGGCACACTTGTATTTGGGGAGTTTCTCCCATTCTTCTCTGCAGATCCTCTCAAGCTCTGTCAGGTTGGATGGGGAGCATCGCTGCACATCTATTTAAAGGTCTCTCCAGAGATGTTCGATCGGGTTCAAGTCCAGGCTCTGGCTGGGCCAATCATAGACATTGCGTTGTCTTGGCTGTGTGTCTTGGCTGTGTGCTTAGGGTCGTTGTCCTGTTGGAAGGTGAACCTTCTCCCCAGTCTGAGGTCCTGAGCTCTCTGTATCAGGTTTTCATCAAGGATCTTTTAACTTTTTATCGTTCGTCTTTGCCTCGACCCAGACTAGTCTCCCAGTCCCTGCCACTGGAAAAACATCCCCACAGCATGATGCTGCCACTACCATGCTTCACCGTAGGGATGGTGCCAGGTTTCCTCCATACATGAAGCTTGGAATTCAGGCCTAAGAGTTAAATCTTGGTTTCATCAGATCAGAGAATCTTGTTTCTCATGGTCTGAGAGTCCTTTAGGTGCCTTTTGGCAAACTCCTAGCGGGCTGTCATGACTTTTACTGAGGGGCTTCCGTCTGGCCACTCTACCATAAAGGCCTGATTGCTAGAGTCCTGCAGAGATGGTTGTCCTTCTGGAAGGTTCTCAAATCTCCACAGAGGAACTCTAGAGCTCTGTCAGAGTGACTATTGGGTTCTTGTCACCTCCCTGACCAAGGCCCACTCTAGGAAGAGTCTTAATGGTTCCAGACTTCTTCCATTTAAGAATGATGGAGGTCACTGTGTTCTTGGGGATCTTCAATGCTGCAGAAATGTGTTGGTACCTTTCCCCAGATCGGTGCCTCGACACAGTCTTGTCTTGGAGCTCTACGGACAATTCCTTTGACATCATCGCTTGCTCTGACATGCACTGTCAACTGTGGGACCTCTTTATATAGACGGGTGTGTGCCTTTTCAAATCATGTCCAATCAATTGAATTTACTGCAGGTGGACTCCAATCAAGATGTATAAACTTCTCAAGGATGATAATTGGAAACAGGATGCACCGGAGTTCAATTTTTTGTCACAGAGCAAAGGGTCTGAATACTTATGTCAATGTATTTCTGTTTTTTTATACATTTCCCAAAATTTCTAAAAACCTGGGGAAGGGGTCTGAATACTTTCCGAATGCCCTGTGTGCTCCCTAGAGATGAGCTGTTTTTAAATGCATATACTGTCAACATAGAGGATACGTCACCCAAGTTTCATATCTGAGTCCAATAATAAGTGACAGAATGCAGAGATGTTGATGGGTCAGAGATGGAGTGTGAGTTTGCAGGAAATTTAGACAACTATACAGTACCAGTCAAAAGTTTGGTGTTTCTTTATTTTTACTATTTTCTACATTGTAGAATAATAGTGAAAACAAACTATATTAAATATCAAATCAAAGTTTATTTGTCACGTGTGCCGAATACAACAGGTGTAGACCTTACAGTGAAATGCTTACTTACAGGCTCTAACCAACAGTGCAAAAAAGGTATTAGGTGAACAATAGGTTAAGTAAAGAAATAAAAACAATTGTAAATAGTAAAAAAGACAGTGAAAAATAACAGTAGCGAGGCTATATACAGGTACTGGTTAGTCGGGCTGGTTGAGGTAGCATGTAGATGTGGTTAAAGTGACTATGCATATATGATAAACAGAGAATAGCAGTAGCGTAAAAGAGGGGTTGGCGGGACACAATGAAGATGGGCACTGGTTGGTCGGGCCAATTGAGGTAGTATGTACATGAATGTATAATTAAAGTGACTATGCATATATGATAAACAGAGAGTAGCAGCAGTGTAAAAGAGGGGGTGGGGGGCACAATGCAAATAGTCCGGGTAGCCATTTGATTACCTGTTCAGGAGTCTTATGGCTTGGGGGTAAAAACTGTTGAGAAGCCATTTTGTCCTAGACTTGGCACTCCGGTACCACTTGCCATGCGGTAGTAGAGGGAACAGTCTATGGCTGGGGTCTTTGACAATGTTTAGGGCCTTCCTCTGACACCGCCTGGTGTAGAGGTCCTGGATTGCAGGCAGCTTAGCCCCAGTGATGTACTGGGCCGTACTCACTACCCTCTGTAGTGCCTTGCGGTCGAAGGCCGAGCAATTGCAGTACCAGGCAGTGATGCAACCAGTCAGGATGCTCTCACATATGGAATCATGTAGTAACCAAAAAAGTGTTTAAAAAAAGAATGTGTATATATTTGAGATTCTTCAAAGTAGCCACGCTTTGCACACTCTTGGCATTCTCTCAACCAGCTTCATGAGGTAGTCACCTGGAATGCTTTTCCAGCACTTGTTGGCTGCTTTTCCTTCACTCTGCAGTCCAACTCATCCCAAACCATCTCAATTGGGTTGAGGTTGGGTGATTGTGGAGGCCAGGTCATCTGATGCAGCACTCCATCACTTTCCTTCTTGGTCAAATAGCCCTTACACAGCCTGGAAGTGTTTTTGGGGTCATTGTCCTGTTGAAGGTGTATTGCTGCAGAATGCTGTGGTAGCCATGCTGGTTAAGTGTGCCTTGAATTCTAAATAAATCACAGGCAGTGTCACCAGCAAAGCACCATCACACCACCTCCTCCATGCTTCACGGTGGGAACCACACATGTGGTGATCATCCGTTCACCTACTCTGCGTCTCACAAAGACACGGCAGATTTCCACCGGTCTAATGTCCATTGCTCGTGTTTCTTGGCCCAAGCAAGTTTCTTCTTATTTTTGGTGTCCTTTTAGTAGTGGTTTCTTTGCAGCAATTTGACCATGAAGGCCTGGTTGACGCAGTCTTCTCTGAACTGTTGATGTGTCTGTTACTCTGGGAAGCATTTTGGGCTGCAATCTGACGTGCAGTTAACTGTAACAAACTTATCCTCTGCTGCAGAGGTAACTGTGGGTCTTTTTTTCCTGTGGCGGTCCTCATGAGAGCAAGTTTCATCATTGCACTTGATGGGTTTTTGCGACTGCACGTGAAGAAAATGTTCAAAGTTCTTTACCTTTTCCATATTGACTTACCTTCATGTCTTAATGTAATGATGGACTGTCGTTTCGCTTTTCTTATTTGAGCTGTTCTTGCCATAATATGGACTTATTCTTTTGCCAAATAGGGCTATCTAGACCAGTATTTCTACTTGCACATCTATCACTCCAGTGTTAATTTGCTAAATTGTAATTACTTCCCTACTATGGCCTATTCATTGCCTTACCTCCTCATGCCATTTGCACACACTGTATATAGACTTTATTTTATTGTGTTATTGACTGTACGCTTGTTTATTCCATGTGTAACTCTGTTTGTGTCGCACTGCTTTGCTTTATCTTGGCCAGGTCGCAGTTGTAAATGAGAACTTCTCAATTAGCTTACCTGGTTAAATAAAGGTTAAATACCACCCCCTATCTTGTCACACCACAACTGAAATTCCACAAATTCCACTTTTAACAAGGCACACCTGTTAATTTAAATGCATTCCCGGTAACTACCTCCATGAAGCTGGTTGAGAGAATGCCAAGAGTGTGCAAACCTGTCATCAAGGCAAAGGGTGGCTACTTTGAAGAATCTCAAATATAAAATATATTTAGATTTATTTAACACTTTTTTGGGGGTACTACATGATTCCATATGTGTTATTTCATAGTTTTGATGTCTTCACTATTATTCTGCAATGTAGAAAATAGTACAAATAAAGAAAAAACCTTGAATGAGTAGGTGTGTCTACACTTTTGACTGGTACTGTATATACAAAAGCATGTGGACACCTCTTCAAATCAGTGGATTCGGCTGCTTCAGCCACACCCGTTGCTGACCGGTGTATAAAATTGAGCACACAGCCATGCAATTTCCATAGACAAACATTGGCAGTAGAATGGCCATACTGAAGAGCTCAGTGACTTTCAACGTGGCACCATCATAGGATGCTACATTTCCAACAAGTTATTTTTTTCCTCAAATTTCTGCCCTGCTAAACCTGCCCCGGTCAACTAAATTCTGTTATTGTGAAGTGGAAAGGTCTAGGAGCAACAATGGCTCAGCCGAGAAGTGGTAGACCACACAAGCTCTCAGAACAGGACCGCCAAGTGCTGAAGCACGCAGCTCGTAAAAATCATGTCCTTGATTGCAACACTCACTATCGAGTTCCAAACTGCTTCTGAAAGCAACATCGGCACAATAATTGTTCGTCGGGAGCTTCATGAAATGGGTTTCCTTGGCAGAGCAGCCGCACACCAGCCTAAGATCACAATGCGCTATGTCAAACGTCAGCTGGAGTGGTGTAAAGCTTGCCGCCTTTGGACTCTGGAGCAGTGGAAACTGGAGTGTTGAATCACACTTTACCATCTTGCAGGACGTCGGACAAATCTGGGTTTGGCGGATTCCGGGAGAAAGCTACCTGCCCCAATGCATAATACCAATTGGGAAGTTTGATGGAGGATTAATAATGGTCTGGGGCTGTATTCATGGTTTAGGTTAGGCCCCTTAATTCCATTGAAGGGGAAATCTTAGAACTACAGCATACAATGACATTCTAGACAATTCTGTGCTTCCAACTTTGTGGCAACAGTTTGGGGAAGGCCCTTTCCTGTTTCAGTGTGACTGTGCCTCTGTGCAGAAGTTGAGGTCCATACATAAATGTGTTGATCAGTGTGGAAGAACTTGACTGCCTGCACAGAGCTCTGACCTCAACCCCATCAAACACCTTTGGGATGAGTTGGACCGCTGACTGCAAATCCAGGCCAAATCACCTAACCTTGCTAATAATCTTGTGGCTGATGGAAGCAAGTCCCTGCAGCAATGTTTCAACATCTAGTGGAAAGCCTTCCCAGAAGAGTGGAGGCTCTTATAGTAGCAAAGGGGGGACCAACTCCATATTAATGACCATGATTTTTGAATGACATGTTCGATGATCAGGTGTCCACATACGTTTGGTAATGTAGTGTACAAGCGAAGAATAGAGAACAAATTCTACAGGAAATTGCACAGCCTAAACAGGAAGCTGGGCCAGAGATATTGTAGGAAGACTCAAAGTAGCTCTTGAAAACCTAAACATTAGGCTCTGTAAAGCACCTTATGATACATCACTTAAGTAAATTGGGTAACACTTAACTAGATGTGGTTAATAATGCAGCTGCAAGCAAATGTTGTGGTTATCGTTTTCAACACTTTTGTAGGCCATGTTGTAATAGTCCATACTAGACGACAACTGACTAGTCAAGTCCTGCTAGTTGAGACCACTACTAGCTTGCTAGAGGGGATTTGAGGCAGTGCTGTAATCTAACAGTTTCTCATCTACAGTCAAGGACTTGCCTTTGCCTCGCTTTGTTGTGGCCAAGAATGAGCAGGAGGCCAGACACACAGCAATGTACCCGGACTCTGAGAACCAGGGGTCTTACCAGGGTGTAATCCCACGACCCCCAGGCCGAGGGCAGGTCAAGAAGTTGTCTGCCCATGAGGTCATCCAGCCCTGCGTGCCCACAGTAGAACCACAGGTCATTGCCCCTCTGAGCATTTCTCTTAATAAGAGATCTCTAGTGGAGAAATATATATTTGATAAACTATTTGAATGATCTAGTTTCTTGACAGATTGATCTGTCAGAATTACAATTCAAGCTTTGATAGACATTTAGGTTTTAATCTAATGTTATTTGCCACTCTTTGAAGCTGCAGCCCGACCCCACGTCCCCTGTGGTGTCTCCTCACCAGTCCCCTCCTACCTCGCCCCACTGGAGAAAGCACAAACGTCAGGCCAGCGGGGGGAACGTAGAGAGACAACCTGTGGTTTTGGCAGGTGCTGTCTGGACACCTTTCAGAGAAGCACAAGCAGGTACACACTCCACACAACCTGTATCCTCTGTGAATGTTACAATCTGACAAGGTTTACAGTTTGTTGTAGATGTGTATTAACATCTGTACACAGTTGTCATGCATCGTTTTGTCATACAACTATTACATAGCTTGCTAGATTAATGAGGTTCAGCCAATAAACAGAACATGATTATTGATAATAGGAATATTGATGACATGTCTCTCTCTAGTCCACTCACTCAATGCTTGAGTATGCTCACTGCATCAGCTAGAAGGAGCTCTGTGTAGTCTAATTACCCTGTCCTGAGGCTGTGTAACTCTCCTCTCTCTACAGGACCTGTGGTGTCAGGTGATGGGATGTGGTCTGCCAACTCTCCTCCCCCTGTTCAGGAAAGCTGGGTCAGTTTGAAAGATGCTCATTCCTCACCGGTCCAGGTAGTGCAGCAAATGCTTCCATGGACCTGTCATATTTATCGTAATGGCTTAAAGGCAAAGAGATGGAGATGGCCTATTTCACTAGATGCTCTATTTCATTGGCTAATGTTTCCCCCTCATAAAACTACTTTTTCTGCATTTTGTTACGTTACAGCCTTGTTCTAAAATGTATTAAATTGTGTTTTTCCCCCTCAATCTACACACAATACCTCATAATGACAAAACGAAAACAGGTTTTTAGAAATGTTTGCACATTTTTATAAAAAAATTATAATAATCACATTTACATAAGTATTCAGACACTTTACTCAGTACTTTGTTGAAGAAGCTTTGGCAGCTATTACAGCCTCAAATCTTCTTGGGTATGACGCTACAAGCTTGGCACACCTGTATTTGGGGAGTTTCTCCCATTCTTCTCTGCAGATCCTCTCAAGCTCTGTCAGGTTGGATGGGGAGCATCGCTGCACAGCTATTTTCAAGTCTCTCCGGAGTTGTTCGATCGGGTTCAAGTCCAGGCTCTGGCAAGGCCAGTCAAGGACATTCAGAGACTTGTCCCAAAGCCATTCCTGCGTTGCCTTGGCTGTGTGCTTAGGGTCGTTGTCCTGTTGGAAGGTGAACCTTCTCCCCAGTCTCAGGTCCTGAGCGCTCTGTAGCAAGTTTTCATCAAGGCCCTCTCTGTACTTTGCTCCGTTCATCTTTCCCTCGATCCTGACTAGTCTCCCAGAGACTGCCGCTGAAAAACATCTCCACAGCATGATGCTGCCAACACCATGCTTCACCGTAGGGATGGTGCCAGGTTTCCTCCTGACGAGACCCTAGGCATTCAGGCCAAAGAGTACAATCTTGGTTTCATCAGACCAGAGAATCTTGTTTCTCATGATCTGAGTCCTTTAGGTCTGCCCACTCTACCATAAAGTTCTGATTGGTGGAGTGCTGCAGAGATTGTTGTCCTTCTGGGAGGTTCTCCCATCTCTACAGAGGAACTCTGGAGCTCTTTCAGAATGACCATTGGGTTCTTGGTCACCTCCCTGACCAAGGCCCTTCTCTACCGATGGCTCAGTTTGGCTGAGTGGCCAGCTCTAAGAAGAGTCATGGTAGTTCTGAACTTATTCCATTTAAGAATGATGGAGGCCACTGTGTTCTTGGGGACCTTCAGTGCTGCAGAAATGTTTTGGTAACCTTCCCCAGATCTGTGCCTCGACACAATCTTTTCTCTGAGCTCTACGGACAATTCCTTCAACCTAATGGCTTGGTTTTTACTCTGACGTGCACTGTCTGTGCCTTTCCAAATCATGTCCAATCAATTTAATTTACCACAGGTAGAAACATCTCAAGGATGATCAATGCAGACAGGATGCACCTGAGCTCAATTTCGAGTCTCATATCAAAGGGTCTGAATACTTATGTAAATACGTTATTTCTGTTTTATTTTTAATGCATTTTAATGCATGTGTAAACCTGTTTTCGCTTTGTCATGGGTTTTGTGTGTAGATTGATGAGGACAAAAAAATATTTAATCCTTTTTAGAATAAAGCTGTAACGTAACAAAATGTTAGTCAAGGAGTCTGAATACTTTCTGAATGCACTGTAGCTACTGCTAGTTCACTGCGATAAGTCAGGAACTGTTCTTTTCTCTCTAAATGTTTCACATGACTGGCTTTAGGAGAACTCTTCGATACGAACGGTTGCATCTGCGACAACAACCAATGAAACCCAAAGACAGTCCAGTGGTGGTTATGACGACCCCTGGAAAATCACAGACGAGCAGAGACAGTATTACATCAATCAGTTCAAGACCATCCAACCAGACCTCAACGGTTTCATTCCTGGTTAGTAGTGAGCTTTGTGTGAAACCACCTTTTACACATATTCACCTTCAATCTGCAGTTGCTTCATCAATTTTTTGGACTAATAAATTAATGTTATTCAAGAATCAAAGGGTATATACATTAGAAATGCCTAATGAGCTTAGTTTAACTGTCGTACTCCATCAGAACCCAAAATATGTTTGTTTTACACCAATGGTTGTAAACATTGTAAATGTAAACAAACATTTTATAGCCTCTCAACATGTTAAAAACTATAATTTTAATATATTGGCTGGTCAGTCCTTGTATTCATAGCTCTGCCATTTTAATTTTAGTGGTTACATTTCTCCAGTCCCTTCCCTCAGCTTTTTACCAAAACAGAGGCAGGGAACCACTTTGTTATTGTTTCAGTTAAGGATTGGCCCTTTAAAGGTTACAGGGACTGGCTGTTATGCTACAGTGATTTGACCCAGCACAAACAGTTTTTCCCTTTGTCTATATTTCAGGTTCTGCCGCAAAAGAATTTTTCACAAAATCAAAGCTACCCATTCTTGAACTGTCCCACATTTGGTAAGTTATTAGAAAGAGGGCTATTGGCTTTAGTTGAGATGCTCCCCGTATGTAATGATGGTGACTAGAAAGAGGGCTATTGGCTTTAGTTGAGATGCTCCCCGTATGTAATGATGGTGACTAGAAAGAGGGCTATTGGCTTTAGTTGAGATGCTCCCCGTATGTAATGATGGAATTGTAGTATGAACCACCTGCTTTATTCTTAATCCAGGAAGCAATACCAAAGAATGGAATATATATAACTCTTCAATTAATGCATTTGGATACCTCTTGCCCAGTGATTGAATTCACAAGGGATTTGTGTTTAGTCTTTTTCGCTGACTCACATTTTTTGCATTACAGGGAGCTGTCGGATTTCGATAAAGACGGGGCGTTGACACTGGATGAGTTCTGTGCTGCATTTCATCTGGTTGTTGCTAGGAAAAACAGCTATGATCTTCCCGAAAAGCTGCCGGAGAGTCTTATGCCAAAGCTTATTGACTTGGATGACTCAGCAGGTAAAAGCTGGTGCTCTCCTGCTATATAATCAGACTCTGTCCAAACCTGGCCGTGGGACCGTCTGCTGCAGACAGTTGATTTTATGAAACACAGAGAGAAATGGAACCGTCATCCTGATGATATAAATGTTCCATGTTCCAGAGGTTCCAGACCAGGCCCCTGACGTGGGCTACTCGGGCTCCCCCGTGGAGGTGACACCCAACAAGTCCCCCTCCATGCCCTCACTCAACCAGACCTGGCCTGATCTCAACCAGGGCAATGAGGTTGGACACCGAACCACCACTTGTTGTCACTGAAAAATAGGACATCGTTGAACTTTTGTTATTCCAGCATTTTGCAAGTTACTTCTCAATTAAGTGATCCATAAGGATCTTTCCGTTGCTAGGTTTTTAGTAGCTATCCTCTTGCAGTAATTTCCTAATTCAGTATCTTTCTTAAACATTTTTGAGAAACACAGGTTAGTACTTACAGAAAGCTACAATTGTTGATATTCTCAATCAGTCAGTTTGTTCCATTTCTGTTAACCACTTAGGGAGAAGCGGCGCGCTAGCGGGCCGCTCCCGACACTACCCGGTGAAATGTAAGGCGCCAAATTCCAAATCCAAAAGTTTAATTATTAAACATTCATCAAAATACAATCAAAAGCTCTGATTCTTGGCAATATCACAGTGTTGTCAGATTTCAAAAAGGCTTTACGGTGAAAGCACAACATTTGATTGTCTGAGGATAGCACCTCCAATATTTATGCATTATTATGAATTCATATCCAGCGCGGGTCACGTAATATAAGAGCTATAAGAACTCAAATAAATCACTTACCTTTCGAAGAACTTCTGCTGAGGGCTTCCCAAGTGTCCAACGAAGACATCCAATGGTTCTTTTGTTAGAAAAAGTCATTTATTATATCCATAAATCTCAGTTTGGTTGGCGCGTTATGTTCAGAAAATCCACCGTTGAGTCGCCCATTGAACCGTGAAGAGAATGCGTTCAAATTATACCTATACCTATTTCTCCAAACTAATCAAACATAATTTGAATGTATCCTTAGGTATCCTTTTATGTATATTTACTATAATATTTTACACGGATTATAACCTAAACGTTATAAAAGGAAAATAAAGTGGGGCGCGCTCACGTTCCCAGAAAATCTTGTTGACATTTCTACTTCCTTCAGTAATTCTTCTTCTGTATGGTTCTGCTCAGTGCTAAAGCCTCCAAACACTGTCCAGAGACTGTTGACATCTAGTGGAAGCCATAGGTACTGCAATCTAGGAGCTAAACTCCATGTATTTCAATAGGAAGCCTATCAAACTGAGCAAATGTCACACATCAGTTATATCAGTTCTGTTATACTCACAGACATGTTAACAGTTTTAGAAACTTCAGTGTTTCCTATCCATTAGTACTAATTATGTGCATATCCTATTTTCTGGGCCTGAGTGGCAGGCATTTTACTTTGGGCACGCCAGACTCTCCAAAACTGTCACCTCTGCTGCCGCTCCCTAAGAAGTTAAGCTAGTTATCATGGTTCCAGCCAATATCCATCCCTTCCTCACTATAATGAATGGATAAGTGATAATACATGCAGTTCATCACCCCTCCTATGTGAGAGCAGTGGGGTTTGTAAATGGGTGGGGAATCCTCCTGTGTGCTGATGTGTTTCTGCTCTCTCTCTAGCAGTGGGAGACTTTTAGTGAACGCTCCTCCAGCTCACAAACTCTGACCCAATTTGATTCTAACATTGCACCAGCTGACCCTGTAAGTCCATCACTTAGTATGCCTGTTTCAGTATAAATGATGAAATTAACCCAAGGGCTAATTGAGATCTCGCTCTGAGTGCATGTACTTAGTGCTACTGAATCCACCACAACATCAGTGCCCATGTGATTTTGCTTGCTTAGCTTTTTTGTCTCAAACTATGATTAAGAATATGACATTGTGGGCCCTACAAGGTCCTGTGATATTTTAAATGTTAGCAATATTTAATGTCTTTCTTCATTTTTGTACTATTTTCTACATTGTAGAAGACCTCAACTATGAAATAACACATGGAATCATATGTAACCAAAAAAGTGGTAAACAAATGAAAGTAACCACCCTTTGTAGCCACCCTTTGCCTTGATGACAGCTTAGCACACGCTTGGCATTCTCTCAACCAGCTTCATGAGGTAGTCACCTGGAATGCATTTCAATTAACAGGTGTGCCTTGTTAAATTGTGGAATTTCTTTCCTTAATGCGTTTGAGCCAATCAGTTGGGTTTTGACAAAGTAGGGGTGGTAAACTGAAGATAGCCCTATTTGGTAAAAGACCAAGTCCATTTTATGGCAAGAACAGCTCAAATAAGCAAAGAGAAACGACAGTCCATTACTTTAAGACATGAAGGTCAGTCAATCCAGAACATTTCAAGAACTTTGAAAGTTAAGTAAAGTCGCAAAAAACATCAAGCGCTATGATGAAACTGGCTCTCATGAGGACTGCCACAGGAAAGGAAGACCCAGAGTTACCTCTGCTGCAGAGGATACGTTTGTTAGAGTTAACTGCATCTCAGATTGCAGCCCAAATAAATGCTTCAGAGTTCAAGTAACAAGACACATCTTAACATCAGCTGTTCAGAGGAGACTGCATGAATCAGGCCTTCATGGTCGAATTGCTGCAAATAAACCACTACTAAAGGACACCAATAAGAAGAGACTTGCTTGGGCCAAGAAACACGAGCAATGCACATTAGACCGGTGGAAATCTGCAGTGTCTTTTTGAGACGCAGTGTAGGTGAACGGATGATTTCTGCATGTGTGGTTCCCATCGTGAAGCATGGAGGAGATGGTGTGGGGGTGTTTTGCTGTTGACACTGCCTGATTTATTTAGATTTCAAGGCACACTTAACTAGCATGGCTACCACAGCATTCTGCAGCGATACACCTTCCCATCTGGTTTGCGCTTAGTGGGACGATCATTTGTTTTTCAGAAGGACAATGACCCAACACACCTACAGGCTGTGTATGGGCTATTTGACCAAGATGGAGAGTGATGGAGTGCTGCATCCGATGACCTGGCCTCCACAATCACCCGACCTCAACCCAATTGAGATTGCTTGGGATGAGTTGGACCGCAGAGTGAAGGAAAAGCAGCCAACAAGTGCTCAGTATATGTGGGAACTCCTTCCAGACTGTTGAAAAAGCATTCCAGGTGAAACTGGTTGAGAGAATTCCAAGAGTGTGCAAAGCTGTCATCAAGGCAAAGGGTGGCTACTTTGAAGAATCTCAATGTTAAATATATTTTGATTTGTTTAACACTTTTTTTGTAAATAAAGATAAACCCTTGAATGAGTAGGTGTCCAAACTTTTGACTGGTACTATAGATCTTCAGTTTTCTCAATCTGCACAATTGCCATGAATGGAAGCCTTCTCTAGCCTTTTACAAACTGTTCTGACACTGTGATTTCAATCATAATGGCACTATATGGGTTTATAATCAAACTGTCACCTCTGTCCTTACAGGATACAGCCATTGTCCACCCTGTCCCCATCCGCATGACCCCAAGCAAGATCCATATGCAAGAGATGGAGCTAAAGAGAACCGGAAGTGGTAAGATACGTTCCCCATAAGATAAGAGCACATAAACATATCAGAAGACCGAGCTCTGTCTTCTAAGGCAGTGGAGACTTTGGAGAGACGAGCAACTCTCAAGAGTTTTACTGGGAAGAAGTGAAGGGATGCGCTGTACCTTTTTATCAAAATACTGTTAAGGGAATTGACCGTCTTTCTCATTCCTGAAGACCACACACATCCTACGAGTCCCCTGATGGCTAAACCACCTGACCTCTCTGAAGAAACCAAGCTTGCCACCTCTATGAAGTTTGTAACTGCTAACTCTGGTAAGTGTCTCGAGGGATGTGCCATTATCATAATGAAGTTAGGACAGCTGCAATTTTTAGGTAGGCCATATTTCCTACAATAGATCTGTGTGACCATAATTATGTTGCTTTTCCTTGAGGCATGGTTAAAGATACAATACTCATATTTCTCTCCTAAAGGTGATGGTTATAGCAGTTCAGATTCCTATACTTCAGATCAAGACCCAATTACAAGTGTTGTAACAAGACAAAGGTAAGTTGGTCTCAATATCTAGAGATATTCAATGTCAAAACACGTGCTTTGTTTATTGAAGAGTTTTTGAATGGTAAGCTCACTAGCTGTTTTGTAGGTCTCATTCTGGGACCTCTCCTGAAGGACTGAAGGTGGTGGCTGCCCCCACCGCCCCCAGACCACACGCCTCCCACTCCCGCTCCTCCTCGCTAGACATGAACAGAAGCTTTGCGGCTGTCCCCACCGGGCCACAGTTGGCTGGAGTCGTGGCCTACCCTCCAGCCGTGCCTCCTAGACCACTACCCACACAGGTAGAACTATCAGTACAGAAATGAAGACTTATCAAAATGTTTCCTCCTCTGTGTAGTCTTTAATAGGAAATGTACATATTTAAATGCTGAAATCTCCTTTATGTTCTATTCACTCTACACAGACTTATTATTACTACTACTACTAAGGGAGTGAATGTTATTTATAATAAGGGTTACATGGAGAAAATTGAACCTCTGAAATGAAAATGGATAGCCCTCCCTTGGAAAGGTTGTGAAAGATATACACACACCCAAAATAATAATTAAAAGGAAGTGGATAGCAGTGAGCATGTCTACTGTTTACCCTCACTTCTTGGACAGACCAGAGCCTTAGAACGGTTTCTAAAACTGCATATCTATCTTCTGTAAGCATTACATGGCAACGCAGGATTTTGATTTCTTTGGCACAGGGCTGCGGGCCAAAAGGTTGTGAGTTCAGAGACTACTGTGGACAGATCTCCTTTTATAGTAAAATCTATCATATTTTCATGCAATTCTATTTAATTTGACATATTATCAGAATATTTTTTATTACCACATAAATTACTGAAATTACAGGCTAAGAATGGACAGATATGTGTTCATCTTGTCACATTTCTCCAATGCCAAATCAGTGTGTTTTGTTTAACAAAACTGTTCATGTTTGCAAATAATCATTAGGAATCTGAGAATGGTACCTTCAAAAGTTAAGCCTACCTTTCCACCCCAGATCTGTAATTTTTCCCCCCTCTAAATCTTAAGATAACAATGTGTAGGCCTGTGGTTTTTGCCATTTTCTTTAATAAAAGGTAGGCCTATGGCAAATCTATGGATATAGCAGCCTATAGCCTAATTGTGTCTGTCAAACAGGTAGGCCTACCTCTTTCTTAAATAGGAAGAAATCGGCTCCAACACAGTCCTCTTGTTGTTACTAAAGTCGAAATTAAAACTTTATATTAATGGTGCCTACTGTCCATTGGTTGTGCTGCTGCTTCAAGTTTCAGCACCACAATGTTACTTGAATCAATAACTCAGATGGAAAGACGTGACTCCCCTCCTGAACTGCCGCCACTGTAGGCCTACACAGCACAGCATTGGTGAGACAGCACACAAAAAAGGTTTTGATCAGCAAGAGCAGAGCAGCCTGGGGCTCAGGGTTGGAATATCCATTGCAGTGTGTAATGCAGCCTAGTTTTATTTACGCCATCCCAGCAGCTATCTTATTAATATAACTTTGATCTGTGCTTCTCCGACCATGCACTCCGTAGCCTATAAGCTATGGATAATTTGATTGAGACTACACTAAATAGCCTATAGGCACACTTGATATTGCATGCCAGGTGGAGAATCAGAGATGAGGGGCGGCATCAGGCGCATACACACACACACACACACACTGTACCAGTCAAAAGTTTGGACAGACCTACTCATTCAAGTAGGTTTTTCTTTATTTTTACTATTTTCTACATTGTAGAATAATAGTGAAGACATCAAAACTATGAAATAACAAATATGGAATCATGTAGTAATGAAAAACGTGTTAAACAAAATCTATTTTATTCTTCAAAGTAGCCACAGTTTGTGCAAAGCTGTCAAAGCACTCTTGGCATTCTCTCAACCAGCTTCATGAGGAATGCTCTTCCAACAGTCTTGAAGGAGTTTCCACATATGCTGAGTACTTGTTGGCTGCTTTTCCTTCACTCTGTGGTCCAACTCATCCCAAACCATCTCAACTGGGTTGAGGTCGGGTGATTGTTGAAGCCTGGTCATCTGATGCAGCACTCAATCACTCTCCTCCTTGGCAAAATAACACTTACACAGCCTGGAGGTGTGTTGGGTTGTCCTTTTGAAAAACAAATGATTGTCCCACTAAGCGCAAACCAGATGGGATGGTGTATTGCTGCAGAATGCTGTGGTTGCCATGCTGGTTAAGTGTGCCTTGAATTCTAAATAAATCACGGACATTGTCACCAGCAAAGCACCACCACCTCCATCCTTCACGGTGGGAACCACACATGCGGAGATAATCCGTTCATCTACTCTGCGTCTCACAAAAACATGGTGGTTGGAACCAAAATTCTCAAATTTGGACATCAGACCAAAGGACAAATCCACCGGTCTAATGTCCATTGCTCGTGTTTCTTGGCCCAAGCAAGTTTCTTCTTCTTATTGGTGTCCTTTTAGTAGTGGTTTCTTAGCAGCAATTCAACCATGAATGCCTGATTCACACAGTTTCCTCTGAACAGTAGATGGTAACTCTTGGTCTTCCTTTCCTGTCAGTCCTCATGAGAGCCAGTTTCATCATAGCGCTTGATGGTTTTTGCGACTGCACTTGAAGAAACGTTGAAAGTTCTTGATTTTCTGTATTGACTGACCTTCATGTCTCAAAGTAATGATGGACTGTCGTTTCTCTTTTCTCATTTGAGCTATTGCCATAATATGGACTTGTTCTTTTACCAAATAGGGCTATCTTCTGTATACCACCCCTACCTTGTCACAACACAACTGATTTGCTCAAACGCATTAAGAAGGAAAGAAATTCCACAAATTAACTTAAAAAAATACCTAACACTCCCCTTGACTGAAATTGAAAAACCATGGCCCTCCCCCATTTGTCTCCAGGTTCCCATTCAGTAAATTCCAATCTAAGTCATTGACTAAGAAATCTCCAGTTCAAGGTTGTGTTCTGTTTTTCAGTATGCAGTGTTAAGTCTGAACACTGTCCATCCCCTTTGTCCCCAGACCTCGGGTCCCCATAGTGGGCATCGCTCAGATGAGGGCCTGGCAGCTCACTCCACTACCTCGCCCCATCAGATCCCGGAGCAGCCCAACTTTGCTGACTTCAGTCAGTTCCAGGCGTTTGCTGCCTCAGATCAGCCCAGCGATGACGGGGAGAAGCACCCGGAGAGTCTGCCGGTAAGTCAAACACCGTAAAATACAGAACCACCTTGCAGTTGGTGAACCTAACCTGGTTATATCATCTGTGCTCCTGTTATAATAAGGCAGTGTTGGTTCTCCGTTCACAGTTAGAGAAGTCTTCAGAAGGTGCTGGCCCTTTGAGAACTGTGAAGAGTGACAACCAGGAAGAGAGAGCTGCAGCTACTGTGAACTCTGTAAGTAATTGACTTATTTAGACTATGATGCACCTCAATCAATCACCCCAACTACCTCGTACCTCAGTACACTGACTCGGTACCTGTACAGTGGCTTGTAAAAATATTCACCCCCCGATTTGGCATTTTTCCTATTTTGTTGCCTTACATCCTGGAATTAAAATGAATTTATGGGGGGGGTTGTATCATTGGATTTACACAACATGCCTACCACTTTGAAGATGCAAAATATTTTTTGTGAAACAAAAAGAAATAAGACAAAAACAGAACTTGAGTGTGCATAACTATTCTCCTCACCAAAGTCAATACTTTGTAGAGCCACCTTTTGCAGCAATTGGGATTTTTGCCCATTCTTCAAGGCAAAACTGTTCCAGCTCCTTCAAGTTGGATGGGTTCTGCTGGTGTACAGCAATCTTTAAGTCATACCACAGATTCTCAATTGGATTGAGGTCTTGGCTTTGACTAGACCATTCCAAGACATTTAAATGTTTTCCCTTAAACCACTCGAGTGTTGCATTAGCGGTATGCTTAGGGTCATTGTACTGCTGGAAGGTGACCCTCCATCCCAGTCTCAAGTCTCTGGAAGACTAAAACAGCTTTCCCTCAAGAATGTCCCTTTTATTTAGCACCATCCTTCAATTCTGACCAGTTTCCCAGTCCCTGCCAATGAACAACATCCCCACAGCATGATGCTGCCACCACCATGCTTCACTGTGGGGATTGTGTTCTCGGGGTGATGAGAGGTGTTGGGTTTGCGCCAAACAGCGTTTTCCTTGATGGCCAAAAAGCTCAATTTTATCTCATCTGACCAGAGTACCTTTTTCCATATGTTTGGGGAGTCTCCTACATGCCTTTTGGCGAACACCAAATGTGTTTGCTTATTTTTTTCTTTAAGCAATGGCTTTTTTCTGGCCACTCTTCCATAAAGCCCAGCTCTGTGGAGTGTACGACTTAAAGTGGTCCTATGGACAGATACTCCAATCTCTGCTTTGCAGCTCCTTCAGGGTTATCTTTGGTCTCTTTGTTGCCTCTCGGATTAATGCCCTCCTTGCCTGGTCTGTGAGTTTTGGTGGGCGGCCCTCTCTTGGCAGGTTTGTTGTGGTGCCATCTTCTTTCCATTTTTTTAATAAAGGATTTAATGGTGCTCCGTGAGATGTTCAAAGTTTCTGATATTTTTTTATAACCTAACCGTGCCGCTTGCTTAGTGGTGTTGCAGTCTCTAGGGACTTTCAGAACGGGGGTGTGTGTGTGTGTGTGTGTGTGTGTGTGTGTGTAATTTAACACGTTTTTTTTTTCACTTCACCAATTTTGACTTGTGTATGTCCATTACATGAAATCCAAATAAAAATCCATTTTAAATTACAGGTTGTAATGAAACAAAATAGGGAAAACGCCAAGGGGGTGAATACTTTTGAAAGGCATTTGTTACTGTTTTTAATTTGTATCTATTTGTTAATTTCCTTTTTAACTGTATTGTTGGGAAAGAGCTTGTAAGCATTTCATGGTAAAATCTGCACTTGTATTTGGCGCGTTAGACAAAACATTTTGATTTGATGCCCATACTGGGGGCCTCAATGTCCTCCTTTCCTGAAAATTGTTAATTTCAGATGATTTATGTGTTTTAATTTTTTCCCTGTCAGGCCAAAGGGTCCATCATGGCCCCCCCACCCAAGCCTGTCCGCCGGAGACTGAAGTCTGAGGATGAACTTCAGGAAGAGGCCCTCCCCCTGAAGTCTAACGTCATAGCCACTGTTCTAGCTGCACAGCCATCCATTCCCAGGTAGGAACAGGGGCTCCATATGAATCTGAATAGTGACTGGTCTGTCATTGTTGATTTATATATCTTAGATCACTTAATTGCCATCGAAATGAAGAAATTTAAGTTTTGAATAAAAACAAATTGCAGGTCAGTTGGGAAGGATAAAAAAGCAATTCAAGCCTCTATCAGAAGAAACAAGGAGACCAACACAGTCTTGGCCAGGCTCAACAGTGAATTACAGCAACAGCTAAAGGTAGGGGAGTGTTTAAACACTGTACATCCATACTAACCAATCTGTTAGTGAACTGAACCTGAGGCTTGATTTTGAACATTTTGGCATAAAACAAATCAAAGCCTTTTAATAAGGTTGAACTTCAAACCTAATTTCAGGTGGTTTATCTTGTTGTTTTTCATTCATAGGACTTGCTAGAAGAGAGGATATCTTTGGAGGTTCAACTGGAACAGCTTAGACCATTTTCCCATTTGTAACCTGTTTGTGTGAGGAGGACAAGTCCATGAAAGCAGATAGGAGAGGCCTTTTGTGTGATGCACATGTTGTTCTCCCGATGTCCACTCCCTCTGTTCTGCTGTCTACTGTGGGAAACGGACTCTGTCACCGACTGACTGCAACAACACACCCTGAGTCGCCCTCATCAGACAGAATGCAGTCTTACCAGAACGGCTAGGATGGGAATGTTTATTAATATTGGCACTTTTATTTATCAAAGAAAAGAAGATTATTGTAGACGTCAATCACTTATAACAGCACAGGCCCCCGAGGCCAGCCAGGCAGGCATAGAACTGGAACTTGAGTCATGGGGTACTGAAGGCCAAGTTCCCTCCCCATGATGACAAGTGCCCAGTTCACTGAATGAGAGGAGCACACTGTCTGTCTGTACTGTGTGTGGGCCTGGCCGCCCGGGCCCTGTCAAGGACAAATAATCATACCAGCGAGGGCATTGGGTGAGGAGAGGGGAGGAGTCTATTGGATATGATGCTCTATCCTGGAGCACCTTGGACTGATCATGTGACAGGAATTTATTAATGTTCCAGTTTATTACTGTGTGTGTGGATGTATGTGGGCAGGCAACGGTTACAAACTGCACAATGCAACAAGTGTATGTATGCGTTCTTTTAGTTTTCACTAGTCTTCTGCGATTTGATCCTTAACACAGTGAGCTGTATTACCTTGTGAAGTGATCGACCCCCATATGACGGAACACCATTTAGTTTTCGCTCCTGGCTCTGTAGTTGCTCGTGCTGACGCTGCCTGTGAGAGAGGTCCTTGTGAGATATGATAACCAACTATGGAAGTGAGACCGAATGAAAATACTGCACTTTCCCCCGGTTTTTCTTTTTGTTTCCCCTCTGACACCATTTTTGTTTTTACCTGCATGTTGTTCATGTTCTTATCTAGTATGAAGACTGCGCTTAAAAATAAACCACTTGATTTCTACCTGTATATCTTAACTAGTATGACATTGTGGTGGTACCTAAACCTATAACTCTTTGTTTTCCTGGAACTTCCTGTTTTTTCTTCACCTGTCCTCAAAAGCCTTACTCCTGGCGGTTTCCACTTTAATCTATTCTCCCTGTATTGAACCTAGGTGAGCCTTCTTTTCCCTGCTGTTCAGGTTGATGTACTGTAAAAGGGGTATGTTGTATATTGTATATGATACACACCTTTTGATCTCATATGTACATTTGCATTAATTGCTGACTAAAAGCAAATATTCTATTTAATTGCTTATTATGGCTGTGGGATGATAATGTTTAACTGCATGGATGTATCTCTGCAGAATGAACTAGCAGCTGTGTGATTTTTACACAAAATAAAACAACAATATTTTAACCACCTTTTTCCGGTTCAAATGTTATTGTTGATGTGACTGACTCAAGCAGTCCCAAGGAATACCTTGTATTGCTACATTTTTAACGCTTGATAGTAAAATCTGATGCATTCCAGTCTGATAAAATCCTTTATCAGCTGATGTAACATTTTTCATAGAACTTAGGCAAGTAAATAACCAGTGTTACAGTGGTGGTGTTTTTGTCAGGTCTCATCTATTTATATTGCACGTTGTTGTGCAGAAGGGCACAACACTACAAAAGGAACAGTAGCAATTAACATTAAGTGAAGAGCAGTGAGCAGGTTTTACTCAAGGGCAACAGCAGTACTATATTTCTCCTCAGGACGAGCTCTAGTTACACAGATATACAATTACTTGTAATAATATGATCAACAATGATGATGACCGGTTTCACTTCTATTTCTAATTGACAGTGTGAAATCATCCTGAACATTCTGCTTCGTGTAGTGGTGCGCGGTGGGGTGTCCTACGATTTCTACTTCACCACTCTGGAAAGGAAAAGGTAAATTACAAATCTAAACCCACTTCAGGACATTGTCAGGACTTACTAATCACACCAGGCTTTATAGCAAGATGAGTATTGGTCCAATGACACAGAAGCACTCACACAGTGGTCTGTTTGTAGAGGTCTAGGGCCTCCTGTGCCACCACCTCAGAGAACTTAGGGTCATTCCAGGGGATGTCTCCAGGCACACTGAAGATCATGGCGGGGTTGTCAAACAACTGGACAGAGACCGTGGTGTCCCCTGGCTTCTCAGGGTCCTCTGTCTCCTTGGACATGACCTTGGAGGAATTCAAGATGTAAGTCTATTTATAAGACCATGTTACAAAGAAATAAGAGACAACGCATTGACTATGGAGTCTCACCGTTTCGATCTTGAAGATTCCATCCTTGATGTTGGTGGTGTTGGCCAGGGCAGACACCCAGCCAAACTGCTTGCTGAAAAGGTCCAGCAGGCTGGAGGTGTTGGACATCTGCTCCTCAAACTTCCTCAGCTGCTTGCTGTACTCCTGAGTGAACTTCTCTGCCATGGCCAGGGCCTGCTCCAGGTCCTTCTTCAGAGGACCAGCCAGAGGCTTCTTCCCAGAGCAGTCTGGAGGAGAGAACCGCATTTCATATAATACACAACTCTAAGGTCAACAGAGTCACTGGTGTCCCTTTAGCCCTATGTTTGGTGTGATGTAATAGCAACTTGTTATACCTATTCCGAAGGCCACAGTTAGTTTAAGGAGCAGTTCTCTCTCTGTGGGTCTAACCCCAAGACTTCTGGAAAACTGTTAAAGACCTGAAGAATAAACCCTCCTCACAGCTGCCCATGTCCCTTAATGTTGATGTGGTTGTTACTGACAAGGAGCACATGGCTGAGCTCTTTAATCACCACTTCATTAAGTCAGGATTCCTATTTGGCTCAGCCATGCCTCATTGCCTGTCCAACATTTCCACGGTGCGTCCTTTATTTAAAGGTGGAGATCAAGCTGATCCTAACTGTTATAGCCCAATTTATATTTTACCCTGTTTATCAAAAGTATTTTTGGTATTTTATTAGCAAGCAACATCAAGACATCAGTCAGGAAGTTAAAGCTTGGTTGCAAATGGGTCTTCCAAATGGACAATGACCCCAAGCATTAGGATCCCCACTAGCTGTTGCAAAAGCAGCAGCTACTCTTCCTGCGGTCCACACAAAATATGAAACATGACATAATACAGAACATGAATAGACAGAACAGCGCAAGGACAGAACTACATAGATAGGCACACGTACCCTACATATCAATACATGCACACAAACTATCTAGGTCAAATAGGGGAAAGGCGTTGTGCCGTAAGGTGTTGCTTTATCTGTTTTTTTAAAACCGGTTTGCTGTTTATTTGAGCATTAAGATTGAACGGAGTTCCATGTAATAATGGCTCTATTTAATATTGTACGCTTTCTTGAATTTGTTCTGGATTTGGGGACTGTGAAAAGACCCGTGGTGGCATGTCTGGTGGTGTAAGTGTTGAGGATCACCGAAGTGGAGGTGTTGTTTCCTACCTTCAACACCTGGGGGCGGCCCATCAGGAAGTCCAGGACCCAGTTGCACAGGGCCATGAGCTTAATGATGTGCTTGGAGGGTACTATGGTGTTGAATGCTGAGCTATAGTCAATGAACAGCATTCTAACATAGGTATTCCTCTTGTCCAGATGGGATAGGGCAGTGTGCAGTGCGATGGCGATTGCATCGTCTCTGGATTTGTTGGGGTGGTAAGCAAATTGAAGTGGAGGTGATATGATCCTTGGACTTGTCTCTCAAACCACTTCATGATGACAGAAGTGAGTGCTATGGGGTGATAGTCATTTAGTTCAGTTACCTTGGCTTTCTTGGGTACAGGAACAATGGTTGCCATCTTGAAGCATGTGGGGACAGTAGACTGGCATAGGGAGAGATTGAATATGTCCGTAAACACACCAGCCAGCTGGTCTGCACATGCTCTGAGATAGGGATACCGTCTGGGCCGGCAGTCTTGCGAGGGTTAACACGCTTAAATGTCTTACTCACGTCGGTGGCACTGTGTTATCCTCAAAGCGGGTGAAGGTGGTTAGCTTGTCCTCAACATGGCTAGTTTTCCTTTTGTAGTCCGTGATTGTCTGTAGACCCTGCTACATACCTCTTGTTTCTGAACCATTGAATTGCGACTCCGCTTTGTCTCTATACTTACGTTTTGCCTGTTTGATTGCCTTGCGGAGGAAATAGCTACATTGTTTGTATTCTGCCATATTCCTAGTCACCTTGCCATGGTTAAATGCGGTGGTTCACGCTTTCAGTTTTGCGCTAATGCTGCCATCTATTCACGGTTTCTAGTTAGGGTAGGTTTTAATAGCCATAGTGGGTACAACATCTCCTATACACATCCTGATCAACTCAGTCACCGTATTAGTATATTCATCAATATTATTCTCTGAAGCTACCCGGAACATATCCCAGTCCGCGTAATCAAAACAATCTTGAAGCGTGGATTCCTGATTTGACCAGCATTAAATAGTCCTTAGCACGACTACTTCCTGTTTGAGTTTCTGCCTATAGGAAGGGAGGAGCAAACTGGAGTCATGGTCAGATTTGCCAAAAGGAGAGCAGGGGAGGGCCTTGTAGTCATCCCGGAAGTTGGAGTAACAGTGGTCGAGTGTTTTAGCAGTGCGAGTACTACAGTCCATGTGTTGATAGAACTTCGGCAGCCTTTTTCTAAATTTGCTTTGTTAAAATCCCCAGATTCAATAAATGCAGCCTCAGGATATGTTTTTTCCAGTTTGCATGAAGTCCAGTGAAGTTCTTTGAGGGCCGTCGTGGTATCGGCTTGATGGGGGATATACACGGCTGTGACAATAACCAAAAATAATTATCTTGGGAGATAATATGGTCGGCTTTGATTGTGAGGTATTCTAGGTCAGGGGAACAAAAGGACTTGAGTTCCCATATGTTATCACAATCACACCATGAGTCATTAATCATGTAGAGAGATATTTATTCCTGTCTGTGCGATGAACTGAGAACCCAACTGGCTGGACCGACTCAGACAGTATATCCCGAGAGAGCCATGTTTCCTTGAAACAGAGTATGTTACAATCCCTGATGTCTGTCTGGAAAGAAACCCTCGCCCTGAGCTCGTCAACATTATCATCCAGAGACTGAACATTTGCGAGTAATATACTCCGAAGCGGTGGGTGGTGTGCGCGCCTACTAAGTCAGACTAGAAGACCACTCCGAGTACCTCTCCTCCGCCGGCGGTGTTTTGGGTCGGCCTCTGGAATCAGTTCAATTGCCCTGGGGAGTGCGAACAAAGGATCCGCTTCAGGAAAGTCGTATTCCTGGTCGTAATGCTGGTAGTGCTGGTAAGTTACCGCTACTCTGATATCCAATTGTTCTTCCCGGCTGTATGTAATAACACAAAACATTTTCTGGGCTAATAATGTAAGAAATAATACATAAAAAATTTTTTAAAAAATACTGCGTAGTTTCCTAAGAGCTAGAAGCACGGCAGCCCTCTCTGTCGGTGCCATTTCATATGAATAGGCTAGCTGCTATGCAAAATAGCTTCTCAGACCCGTCCTTGGTCGGCAGGATCACTGGACAGAGACTAGCAGTCCCAGCAACTGATGCCAACTGCGTTGCGGGATCCAAACTAAAAAGGTTAGCTAGCTACTAATACACTTGCAAAACAACAAACTTTTAAAAACAACAAAACCAAGCTCTCCCTCGTTCCGCGTTCAAAAGAGTTGGAAAAAGTTATCAAGAAAGCCAGTCAGTTGATTATTGACGTCTATAGTATTCTCTCTGATATACAATCTGGTGTCACTGCAACCTTAAAGGTCCTAAATTATGTCACCATTGTTCTTGATTCTATGTTGTGTTGCTATTATTTTGACTTGTCCAAAGCTTTTGATACGGTAGAACATTCCATACTTGTGGGCCGGCTAAGGAGTATTGGTGTCTCTGAGGGGTCTTTGGCCTGGTTTGCTAACTACCTCAAAGAGTGCAGTGTATAAAGTCAGAACATCTGCTGTCTCAGCCACTGCCTGCCACCAAGGCAGATCCTTCTCAATTTACATCAACAGCATAGCTCAGGCAGTAAGCTCTCTCATCCATTTATATGCAGATGATTCAGTCTTATACTCAGCTGGCCCCTCCCTGGATTTTTTGTTAAACGCTCTACAACAAAGATTTCTTAGTGTCCAACAAGCTTTCTCTGCCCTTAACCTTGTTCTGAACACCTCCAAAACAAAAGGTAATATGAAAGAAGAATGGCCCTCTTTCCACCGGGTACGATTACTACCTCCTGAGGCTTTAAAGCTTGAGTTAGTCACCTCATACAAGTACTTGGGAATATGGCTAGACGATACACTGTCCTTCTCTCAGCAAAAATCAAAGCTGCAGGCTAAGGTTAAATCTACAGTCGTGGCCAAAAGTTTTGAGAATGACACATTAATTTCCACAAAGTTTGCTGCTTCAGTGTCTTTAGATATTTTTTGTCAGATGTTACTATGGAATACTGAAGTATAATTACAAGCATTTCATAAATGTCAAAGGTTTTTATTGACAATTACAATTTACATTTGCAGTGTTGACCCTTCTTTTTCAAGACCTCTGCAATCCGCCCTAGCATGCTGTCAATTAACTTCTGGGCCACATCCTGACTGATGGCAGCCCATTCTTGCATAATCAATGCTTGGAGTTTGTCAGAATTTGTGGGTTTTTGTTTGTTCACCCGCCTCTTGAGGATTGACCACAAGTTCTCAATGGGATTAAGGTCTGGGGAGTTTCCTGGCCATGGACCCAAAATATCGATGTTTTGTTCCCCGAGCCACTTAGTTATCACTTTTGCCTTATGGCAAGGTGCTCCATCATGCTGGAAAAGGAATTGTTCGTCACCGAACTGTTCCTAGATGGTTTGGAGAAGTTGCTCTCTGAGGATGTGTTGGTACCATTCTTTATTCATGGCTGTGTTCTTAGGCAAAATTGTGAGTGAGCTCACTCCCTTGGCTGAGAAGCAACCCCACATGAATGGTCTCAGGATGCTTTACTGTTGGCATGACACAGGACTGATGGTAGCGCGCTTTTTTCCGGATGCCCCAAACAATCGGAAAGGGGATTCAGAGAAAATGACTACCCCAGTCCTCAGCAGTCCAATACCTGTACCTTTTGCAGAATATCAGTCTGTCCCTGATGTTTTTCCTGGCGAGAAGTGGCTTCTTTGCTGCCCTTCTTGACACCAGGCCATCCTCCAAAAGTCTTCGCCTCACTGTGCGTGCAGATGCACTCACACATGCCTGCTGCCATTCCTGAGCAAGCTCTGTACTGTTGGTTCCCGATCCCTCAGCTGAATCAACTTTAGGAGACGGTCCTGGCACTTGCTGGACTTTCTTGGGCGCCCTGAAGCCTTCTTCACAACAATTGAACCGCTTTCCTTGAAGTTCTTGATGATCAAATAAATGGTTGATTTAGGTGCAATCTTACTGGCAGCAATATCCTTGCCTGTGAAGCCCTTTTTGCGCAAAGCAATGATGACTGCACGTGTTTCCTTGCAGGAAACCATGGATGACAATGATTCCAAGCACCACCCTCCTTTTGAAGCTTCCAGTCTGTTATTTGAACTCAATCAGCATGACAGAGTGATCTCCAGCCTTGTCCTCGTCAACACTCACACCTGTGTTAACGAGAGAATCACTGACATGATGTCAGCTGGTCCTTTTGTGGCAGGGCTGAAATGCAGTGGAAAGGTTTTTGGGGGATTCAGTTCATCTGCATGGCAAAGAGGGACTTTGCAATTCATCTGATCACTCTTCATGACATTCTGGAGTATATGCAAATTGCCATCATACAAACTGAGTCAGCAGACTTTGAAAATTTATATTTGTGTCATTCTCAAAACTTTTGGCCACGACTGTAGACTTGGTTTCCTCTATTGTAATCATTCCTCTTTCACTCCAGCTGCCAAACTAACCCTGATTTAGATTACCATCCTACCCATGCTAGATTACAGAGACATCAATAATAGATCGGCAGGAAAGGGTGCTCTCGAGCGACTAGATGTTCTTTACCATTCGGCCATCAGATATGCCACCAATGCTCCTTATAGGACACATCACTGCACTCTATACTCCTCCGTAACTGGTCATCTCTGTATACCCACCAAAAGACCTACTGGTTGATGCTTATTTATAGGCCTCCTTCCCCCCTATCTGAGATACCTACTGCAGCCCTCATCCTCCAAATACAACACCTAGTTCTGCCAGTCACATTCTGTTAAAGGTCTCCAAAGCACACACATCCCTGGGTCGCTCCTCTTTTCAGTTCGCAACTGGAACGAGCTGCAAAAAAACACTCAAACTGGACAGTTTTATCTCCATCTCTTCATTCAAAGACTCAATCATGGACACTCTTACTGACAGTTGTGGCTGCTTCACATGTGTATTGTTGTCTCTACCTTCTTGCCTTTGTGCTGTTGTCTGTGCCCAATAATGTTTGTACTATGTGTCATGACTGTCCTGTTCGGGTCAGGTTACCGTGGACCACAGTCCTACAGAGATATCTCTCACACCCACCAGAGGGGGGAGATAGGGAGGTGAGGGGTTTTATGACACCTCACGCCCATTGTAAATCTTAAGGCAGCAGACAAAATCCTTTGTCCTCTGTGTGGAGGTTTTGAATGTGTGAGTGGCCATTATGGAGAATCTAACTCAGAACGGTAACATGCAATAAATGGACTTTGGGACAATATATTTAATCAGCAAAAACGGTGGTATTAACGATAGATGGAATATGAAAATGAATGTTGTTTTTGTTATGTTATTAAAAGTTAAATGACGACGTTATAACGAAAACATTGTGACTTGAAGAGTTTCCATAATATGCACATGATGTATAAATATTGTACGTTGTGTGGAAAATGTCCAGATCAAAGAGAATGTTCTGTAAAAAGTGAACTGTGAAATTAGTTGTCTAAGGTCCAAGTAGTCGCAACCCCAAAATGCAACATGATGTTGAGGAGACAAAAGAACCTCTTAACAATTTATGCTACGGATGAGTAGCTGTGTCTAAGAGGGTGAATTCAAGCAGGACCGCCCGGTTATTCTATCCAAGGAATCGTGTGTCTACACTGCTTTCATTCCCACACTGGAACCATCTATACACGGCTGATTAGCCATCCGGAGAAGACCCCTTTTCAGAACGAGGGCAAGGAAACAGACCACTAAGAGAAAGGACACTGACATTGTGTGGACAATCAGAGACTTGCACCCGGTAACGAAAGAAGTGCCGCCATCAGAGAAGGACACCCCATCGGAGACCTCCGACAAGTAATTACATAATTATATTCTGACCCATAAGAGCAGCAATTCGGGGGCAAGGTGTTAGGGCTAAACTAAGCATAGTTTACAAATGTATCCAAGTGTGCTTTTCTCTCGTGCACACTCTCTTTCTAAATCCCCATTTTGTGTAACACGTGAAACGGGAACCTGTTTCATTGTACTAAGTTTTAATCAATAGCCTAGACTCTGTATGTGTATCTTATGTTATCATTTAGCATGTTAGTAAATAAATGATCAACTCAATTGGTGCGGTACGGAATCATTTAGTGAGACTCGGGTTTGTGCAGATTGACGAATTATGCGACGTTCAGGATTAGACTGTAGAGGAAATTAATAAACGATTGCTGTAAAATCTATATTCTGATATTCTTTGAGTTAATTTGGGAAACGGAAACAAAATAAAATATTTTCCCATGGTGCCCCAGGTTACTGAGTAAATGATTACCTGATTAATTGAATCACGTAATTATAAACATTAATCAATACAATGTCACAACACGTTTTGTGCTGCTACCAAGCTGTGTGTCATGTGTTTCTGCCATGCTATGTTGTTGTCTTAGGTCTTTCTTTATGTAGTGTTGTGGTGTCTACTATCGTGATGTGTGTTTTGTTCTATATTTTTCTTTTTAATCCTGTCCTCGCCGGAGCCGTTTTTCCTTTTGGTAGGCCATCATTGTAAATAGGAATTGGTTCTTAACTGACTTGCCTAGCTAAATAAAGGTTAAATAAAAAATACCTGACTAAGCCAAGGCATGACTTTGTGGTATCGTAGACACTTGAAAGTTTAGGTGTACAGTACAAGCCAGTGCTTGTTGCATGATGAATGCTACTCCCTATTATGTGCCAATGATAATTTTGCATGTTTTTGTTCAGACCTGTTCTGACCTCTGAGTTATGAATCACCTGGGTTATATGAATGTTGCAGAATTGTGCGAAAGAGAAAAGACCAACAAATCTGATGAGCTTTACCAATATCCTGGATCGCTATGCATTTTTCACACTCTCCTCGCAGTTTAATGCAGCCAGCAGAATTGCGACGTATCTCTCTGCAGGTCATACCGGAAGGCTTTGTCACAACAACATCCTCATTCACACTCCCCTCTGTGGAAAAAAGAAGCCCAAGATCATTTATGTAAACGTTAACACCATGTTATTGTATAATAGCAGTTGTTTCATTAGGACTGAGGTATACCCTCTGAGGGGTTGATGTCAAAGTTAGCATCTGCGTCCATGACAGGCCCCATGGAGCCGAAGATATTCCGGGCCATGTCCATCATAGGAGCGAACATGTTGTGGAACCCATGGAAGTCTGGGTCCTGCAAAGCGGACCTGACCATACGGGAGCGCACCTCGCCCATCTCTGCTCTCTCTTTGGCCCTCTCACTCTGACCCCAGATGCTGGGCATGTTGAAGGGGCTGGAGAACATGGGAGGGTTGAGGGAGCGCATGTGGTCAAACACCCTCATGCTGTCCATGAAGATACTGTCCACCCCATCGGCCACGTCGGAGTAGCGCTCCTCCAGGTTCTGGAACCTCTGGCTCTGCTCCTGGTCCTCCCTCTCCAGAACATCCATGTTCTCCCCGTTGATCCAGATGGAGAATGGAGAAGTCCTGTTCAGAACCTCCTCCAGCTGAGAGAGAAACAGGAGAAAGCGGCTAGTACAACAGTGACCTATTTTATTTGGAAGGATTGTATAACAATAGCTTAAACACATTGATCAGCTGTACTGCATGTATCTGTGTAAGTCTAGCTCACACAACATATTTGAACTACAATTGCAAACCAATGTGGAGATTGATTGATGATAGTTCTGTGTAGTTGAGGCGGTACCTGTCTGCCGATCAGTCCGGCGCCACTGCTACAGGTCCTGGAGTAGTATTTGACACAGGTGTTCTTCAGACAGGGCTTGCACTCCTCCCACAGAGACTGCATGGTGCCGTTACACACCTCCTGCTCCTCACTCAGTTTAGTCTCCATCTCCTGAGCTGCCTTCAGAGCATCCTGGGAAACAAACACAGCAACTGAGTTAGTGGTCTAAAAAGAACTAGGTGACTATAGCTGATGAATTGAACACACAATGTAGTGTGATCGTTAACTTATTTTTGTCCAAAACAGTGATGAAAGCTCATGGTACAGTACGTTGCTCAAATGCTATGTACCTCTTTTTGCTGTTTAGTTTTCTCCAGGGCACTCAGGAAATTATTGTGATCATCTCCAGACCTCTCCATCACTGTCTTCATCTCCTTCACCCCACTGATGGCATTCTCTATCTGCTTGTCCAGGTACTTCACCCCCAGGAGAGAAATCTCTGCAGAGAACAAATCGCTCGAAATAAATCTCCACAGTGACTTAAAAAGATCCTGCATTTTACAGTATACCGCTATTCTGAACAATTTGAAGATATTTAGTTACAGTTGAAGTCGGAAGTTTACATACACCTTAGCCAAATACATTTAAACTCACATTTAATCCTAGTAAAAATGCCTTGTCTTAGGCCAGTTGGATCACCACTTTATTTTAAGAATGTGAAATGTCAGAATAATAGTAGAGAGAATGATTTCTTTCAGCTTTTATTTCTTTCATCACATTCCCAGTGGGTGAGACATTTACATACACTCAATTAGTATTTGGTAGCATTGCCTTTAAATTGTTTAACTTATAGCCTTCCACAAGCTTTCCACAATAAGTTAGGTGAATTTTGGCCCATTCCTCCTGACTGAGCTGGTGTAACTGAGTCAGGTTTGTAGGCCTCCTTGCTCACACACGCTTTTTCAGTTCTGCTCACACATTTTTTTATAGGATTGAGGTTAGGGCTTTGTGACGGCCACTCCAATACCTTGACTTTGTTGTCCTTAAGCCATTTTGCCACAACTTTGGAAGTATGCTTGGGGTCGTTGTCCATTTGGAAGACCCATTTGCGACCAAACTTTAACTTCCTGGCTGATGTCTTGAGATGTTGCTTCAATAGATCCACAGAATGTTCCCTCCTCATGAAGCCATCTATTTTGTGAAGTGCACCAGTCCCTCCTGCAGCAAAGCACCCCCACAACATGATGCTGCCACCCCTGTGCTTCACGGTTGGGATGGTGTTCTTCGTCTTGCAAGCATCCCCCTTTTTCCTCCAAACATAACGATGGTCATTATGGCCAAACAGTTCTATTTTTGTTTCATCAGACCAGAGGACATTTCTCCAAAAAGTATAATCTTTGTCCCCATGTGCAGTTGCAACCGTAGTCTGGCTTTTTATGGCGGTTTTGGAGCAGTGGCATCTTCCTTGCTGAGTGGCCTTTCAGGTTAGGTCGATATAAGACTCGTTTTACTGTGGATATAGACACTTTTGTACTGGTTTCCTCCAGCATCTTCACAAGGTCCTTTGCTGTTGTTCTGGGATTGATTTGCACTTTTCACACCAAAGTACGTTCATCTCTAGGAGACAGAACACGTCTCCTTCCTGAGCGGTATGACGGCTGCGTGGTCCCATGGTGTTTATACTTGCATACTATTGTTTGTACAGATTAACGTGGTACCTTCAGGTGTTTGGAAATTGCTCCCGAGGATGAACCTTGGGAGCAATTTCTTGGCTGATTTCCTTTGATTTTCCCATGATGTCAAGCAAAGAGGCACTGAGTTTGAAGGTAAGCCTTGAAATACATCCACAGGTACACCTCCAATTGATTTAAATCAATTAGCCTATCAGAAGCTTCTAAAGCCATTAAATCATTTTCTGGAATGTTCCAAGCTGTTTAAAGGCACAGTCAACTTAGTGTAAACATCTGACCCACTGGAATTGTGATACAGTGAATTATAAGTGAAATAATCTGTCTGTAAACAATTGTTGGAAAAATTACTTGTGCCATGCACAAAGTAGATGTCCTAACCGACTTGCCAAAACTATAGTTTGTTAACAAGAAATTTGTGGAGTGGTTGAAAAATGAGTTTTAATGACTCCAACCTAAGTGTATGTAAACGTCCGACTTCAACTGTATATGATGGCTTACGGCTTAGATCCTCCTTGGATGGAGGCAGCAGACACTCAGAAGATACCAGAAGCAAAGCAAGGCCCAGTAGTGACCCAAAGACTCTCATCATTACTGTTTCTTAGATACCAAGCGACTGATGCAGTACACACCTGAAAAACAGACATGATACAATATAACTGGCAAACCGAATTTTAAAACATTCATGGGGGGAAAATGTCTATGGTAGCTACTTGGGGCTTAGGGTATTTCGGATGTAATCATAATGCCTCCTATGAAAAGCACTACAAAATGACATAGTCCAGTGGTTCCCAAACTTTTTGTAGTCCCGTACCCCTTCAATCATTCAACCTCCAGCTGCGTAGGATCAGCGCACTCGCAAATGTTGTTTTTTGCCATCATTGTAAGCCTACTATACAATACATTTATTAAACATAAGAATGAGTGTCAATTATGGTCAGTAAAGAAAACTTTAAGCTCATCTCTCAATTTTAAAAAACGTGTCAATACTTTGTCCCTTGATAACCAGAGCACTTCTGTATGTTGTAAAAAGCGTTACATGGTCTCTGCCCATATCATTGCATAGGGCAGAAAATACACAAGTTCAGGGGCCTTGCTTTAACAAAGTTAACTATTTTCACTGTCCAAAACGTCTTTCAAGTTGTCAGGCATTCCCTTGGCAGCAAGAGCCTCTTGGTGGATGCTGCAGTGTACCCAAGTGGCGTCTGAAGCAACTGCTTGCACCCGCGTTACCACTCCACTATGTCTCCCTGTCATGGCTTTTACACCATCAGTACAGATAACACCACATCTTGACCACCAAGTCCATTTGATATCACAAAGCTGGCAAGTACTTTAAAAATATCCTCTCCTGTTGTCCTGGTTTCCAGTGGTTTGCAGAAGAGGATGTCTTCCTTAATTGACCCCCATAAACGTAACGGACATATACCTGGAGCTGTGCCAGGGCTTGCCTGTCCTAGCCACTCGGTAGCTCACCATATAAGACTCTTCTAGCTGCTTCTTAATGGTATCTGTTCCTTTTATACATGTCTTACTAGTCGAAAGTCGTCTTAATTCTTGCAACAAAAAAAAAACTCCAATGGCTTATTTTTCAAATGAGCATGTTTTGTTTCTAAATGTCTGCGCAAGAGTGAAGGTTTCATCGAGTTGTGAGATAGTACTTTTGCACATATAACACACTGTGGCTGAGGAAAGGCACTACTCCCAATATAAGTGATCCCCAAATCAATGTATGTCTAATCATATTTGCGCCTCTTTGGTGGTCCAGGTTGTTCTGCTTCCACGAGCACATCTAATGCTAGCATCAGTAATTCTACATTTGTTGTTTGCCTAGCTAGCATGGACACTGACAGTTGTGAATCTGATGCAGCCGAAAAGCTACTGCCCCCTTACCCGGGAAAGCACCGAACAGACTGTCAGTGTCCATGCTAGCTGGGCTAAACAACAAATGTAGAATTACTGATGCTAGCATTGGATGTGCTTGTGGAAGCAGTAGCAATACGACAAGTAGAGCTGGTATTTGTCTCTATGGACGCAGGCCGTACTTATTTTTAACCATGTATCCTTTATCGGGCAAAAGGAATGAGCAGCAGCTACGTTTGGCTACATACGGACCTTTAGTGGAATTCCCCCGAGAGCGTAAAGGTTAATGTGATTGGATGTTAATTATTTGACATTGTGTTGGTATTTCGCTGAACATTAGATGGTTTCATTTTATGCTTGGCAGTGAAACGAGGCTACTCAGGCGAGAAAAAAAACGAATCCAAATGTATAGCCATGTTGGAAAATATAAATGGACTGTTTCAAAATGTGAAAAATAGATGTGAATCACATTTTTATTTGGCGTACCCCCGACGACAGTGCGCGTTTGGGAATACCTGTATGACGGCATTGCGCGTTTGGGAATACCCGTATAGTCCACGTCTGACCTTGATGTTGTTGTGATGTTGATATTACCCACTAGAGGGTAATGTTGCCCATATAACAAAGACAAAAGTGTGACACAGCATAATTTAAAACCTTTTCCTTTAATGCTGACATTTGCTGATTTGTTCCAAAGGATAAAGTGTGTTTATACTGCATTACATCAGACATTTCTCCTATTGTATACTTTTTAAAATTTGATATAAGTATTGACCTTAGGCTCAAGATAAACCCTGTGACATAGATACAATGCGGAGATTAGGGACTGGATTCAATCCTTAGCGCCGAAGAGCAGCGTTGTAACGCGGTTAAAATGTAAAGGTCATTTTGGATTGAGTAGACATATGCAGTGTTTACTGTGAACGCAGTCTCCTCAAACACGGAAACATTGCCTATAAATGTAAATCACGCTACAACGCTGATCTTCGGCTGTACAGATTGAATCCAGCCCTGGTGGGCGTTTATCTGATAGATCTCCCTGTTGGAATGGAACAGAAACAAACACAAATTCTTCTCTGCTAATCTCTGTGATTATTCCAGGCAGCCCTATAATCCCTTGTGTATTCAACACGCTCACTGTGCAATTTCCCAGAAACACTGAATTGTTGTAAAAAAATAAAGCCCAATGTTTAGATTTGGAAAACATTACACATCCTTCCAGTTGTGGTACCAGATATTCAATTGAAATGTCACCATTGAAGGAAATATCTTGCCATTAAGGGAAATGGCAAGATACAGTCATAATGTTGACATTTTCAGTCACAGGACTAGCCTTACATATTTTACAGAATTTGCACATTCTAATATACTCCTACAAGGGTCCAGACTTAATTGCTCTCTGCTCTGTCCATCTCACTCAAACGTGCCCTGTGTAGCTACAATAACAACACTCTAACTCAGAGAGACTTTGTGCCTTTGAGGATGTTGAATTTAATTATCCAATTGTGTAGTCTTTATAGCAAGTGCATTGGATAAAGCTTGCAGCCTGAAAATGTTGCGATATACGCAGTACATATCTGGGTCATTCACAGGCAGAGGCAGCAGCAGTTTTGAACAGAAGTCACTCGTGAGTAAGAATGAGGAATAACAGTATCACCACTGTGCAGAATTTCTGCAGAATCAAATAGAAACAATTTTTCTCATATTAAACAACATGGCAAAAAATCTGCCCTAGGTACAATTCTAAAAACAAATCAAGCATTTCAAGGATATTCCTACTGCAGTTCTGTCTAGCGCAGCAGAAGGCAGCTGTGCACAGGGCTGATACCCTGAAGACACACAATATGCATTTTCCTCCCAGCCAGCCAGACTGCCAGGCAGAAGAGGACCACTCACCTCCCTGTTGATCTTGCCTCTTCAGAGCGGATGAAGTGCAGTGAGGCTGTCTTCCGCTAGGTATTTATACAGGACCTAGCGGCGATGTTGAAACTGTGATTCACGCCCTGTGGCTTTGGACTTTTCCAGAAGTTGTGTAATTCCCAGTCACATCTCAGAGATGTAGAGCAGCCAGGAGGGGGCACTGTTGCACCGTGTGTCACTAAGCTCCCTCATGGCTACTCTCTGGCTCCTGGGAGACAATGTAAATAGAGGGAGGATTGTGTAATCTTTGTGGGTCAGTGAACATGGTCTGGGCACATGGAGGAGGGGGCTTTCAAGATGATTGATCCTTATATTATCACACATCCCCATGACTCAGTGCATCTGCGCATCATTACACACATGGATCATCCAAAAGGAGTCAAATTCAAATTGCAATGTTATAACCATAACAAATGCAAACATTTACTGTAACACCTTGTAGTTCTAATTCAAAACATATCCCTAAACTGGCTCAAACACAGCTGTCCCAGGCTCCAGCGTCACACAAATTCATGACCAAGCACAGGTACGGGAATGTTGATGATGTGTTGCTGCTGAATCCGGCAGGTTATAAAAGGGTTCTTTAATGAGCCCTGCAAATGTAAACCTCTTACTTTATGCTCTCATCATCCTGTTGCCAAGCTGAGCTCTACAGCCAGGCCAGTGGCCAGATGTCTCCAGTTAGGAGTATACTTTATTTTTTCCTGTGACGCAAGATCATTACATAAGCTCATTCAGAAATAAAACTATATAAAAGGAGGAAATGGAAAAACTAGATTCCTGGCTACACCCCACCTAAAACACACAGAGAATAACAAGTTCTGGGCCCTAATGTTGAATGTCTGCTAGGGTGATATTTACTGTATGCACACACTCATACCATGGCACTGTGTCAGCAGTCTTCAGGGACAGATTTGTGGTTTCAAATAAGAAGAAAGGTGAGAGTTCATTTGTGCAGGACATTACAGCTGGAGCATCCTAGCAACAAGACCTCAATTGGTCCAGTTTTATATTAATTCTCTCCTTTTTGTGTTATTCTCATGCAAAGACAGAGTTTGATTTTGAATGTGGGTACGAACTTGACATACCAGTTTGAAGGATATAAATGAGATCATGTAGAAAAAAAAACTTGAATAATGCTCTTGGCATCGGTCCTTATGGCTTGATGTTCGGTTTTGTGCAGAATAGAAAAGGACTCAGCCAAGTTTAGTGTCTACGCTCAAGTCCACAGAAATGATTTGTCATCCACATCCAGACGAGCTCCGGGTTGATTTGTGATGGTGTCTGGTCCTTGTGAGAGATGCTGTTGTGTTTAGGCAGGCAGACAATTCTCCTCTCTCCCCCTCTATGGGCAGATCTCCAGCAGGCCCAGACCAGGGCAGAGCAAGACGTGCCTGGGCCTGCGTCCTCTCCTACCTCCTCCCTTTCCATCCCTTTCTCCCCTTCCCATTCTTCCCTTCTCTCCCCGCTCCTCTCATCTTCCATCTTTCATCCTCCATCCTTCTCCTCTCCTCCCTTTCTCCCAAGTGCATGTGACCAGTCAAGGTCATTCACAGACTGAGACACAGTCAGAAGCAGACGTGTGACTATGACTTCCCACAGAACACAGGGATCTCTTGAGGCATGCAGTAGACACTCTCTCTCCCACAGTGATAAAACTACTGCTGGGAATGACAACAGCTGCTCCCTCTGAGAAAGGTTCTATTGCATTACTCTCAAAATAACACTGATTGCAAATCATGATGTTGATTTGTATCACTTTAATTGTTCATGCCTTGTTATACAGTGGCTGACCACAGCAGTGGGTTTAGAATGCCTTTAAGCTCGATGGATGTAAGATTAATTGTTTTGGCTGGTGTCTATGTGATACAAGTGCCTTTGGCAAGGATGCTTTCCATCAGTATCAGGGTCTATGTACAGCAAGGCAAAAAATACTTTAGGACAATGAAAAATTACAGTAATCTATATTTTCTGCTGATTCTCAGCGTCATAATGTATCCTCCTGCAGTATTAATCACGAAGGTTCCTAGTAATTTCAAATAGTGTCCACTGGGTGGCAGTAGATCTGACGTAAGAAATGCTGAAATGTTTATGTTCTCAGTAGCCGCTGCTATAAACGAAGGACTGGACATGTTGGGTGTGTCAAAACGTAGATCTATTATTTTTGCAGTGTGATAAATAGATGCAGTCCAGATACAAAATGTTTGAAATGCTCCAAAATGTGTCAACATTTAAATTTTCAGTATTTTCAGTAAAGCAATGTTCTCAATGTTTTCATTGTTTCATCATTGTTCTGTTTTATCTTCCAAGTCATTTAAACCATTCTGGGTTGTAGCCTAGTCCCTTATGACTGCATGGGCCAATTGTTTTCACTGTCTCTGAAGCTTGGCATCGAGATCAAAATCTCTTTGAAGTCATTATAGTCTATCCCAAGTCACAACTCCACAAATTGAATTCCGTTGGGGCTTCTTAATCTGCTAATGGAAGACTCAACATCCTAACTTGATATTCACTCTCAATCTTTAGAACCACATGCCCTCAGTTTAGCTCAATATTTTGTTACCAGCTACCGCTTTTTTGATGTAGCCTACAGTACTACTGCATAACATTACATAACTGGAAATCAATGTCCTATTTCCATAGTTTACATGACATAACTTCAGTAATTGCTCTTGAACCTCAGGGGTGATTGCATTTTGACCTTTAGACACATCATTAAAATATCTCTCTACAAACAGCTGAATTACAGCTGCTATTAGAAATATACAGGCATAAACATCTGTATTGATGTAAACACTGAAGGTGTTACAAATAGTGGCCTCTAAACCGGAGGGAAGACGGCATCTCTCTGCATCACTGTAAAACCAAAGCAGTCATGAACTTCCCATTAATCATATGTCCAGACTATTTATTTGATAACAGATTATATCAACATAAAACTGCTATGGATTGAAAGAAAATGGCCCCTGTTCATAAAGTCATGAAACTGGATTGGAATGTAGGTTATTACAAGATGGCCGCCAGTAACATTGTTGTAAAGCTCAATCAAAGATTGTATAGTATGGCTTAAACAATATGTGATGACATGTCTGTAAACAATCCAATGAGGTGCAGAAGTTAATGTGATGATCAATCGCAGAGCGACATGCCGCATGGTGTGAGCAAAGGGTAAGAAACATTTGATTGTTTTGCATGTTTAAGTAAAGAACTTAACAATAAAAACATATGCACTTGTGTAGGAACATCTTAAGAAGCATATTTGATAGGTTCTAAACATATTTTGCTTTTAGATATATTCAAAAATGTAGTTCTCTTTTTGTTGCCTCAGGGCAACGATGTGCAGTTAGGTTACGTTTCAGGCCAATATCATGCTCAGTGAAATACATGTAATTTGATGTAAAATGATGGCCTTGGTCAATGTTTTTCCAACCTATCCACTGACATTCACAGGCAATGGACACAGAGACATTCTGTGGGCTGAAAGGAGCCTAATTGGTTAGAGCGTTGGACTAGTAACCGAAAGGTTGCAAGATCGAATCCCCGAGCTGACAAGGTAAAAATCTGTCATTCTGCCCCTGAACAAGGCAGTTAACCTACTGTTCCTAGGCCGTCATTGAAAATCAGAATTTGTTCTTAACTGACTTGCCTAGTGAAATAAAGGTAAAAAAAATGTTTTGCAGTTAGGATCATACCCTCTGATAGTGAGGAAAGTGAGCTTGAGGACAGTGACAGCGAGGAAGAATGGACCCCAGAATCAGGTTTGAGAGGCAGTAAAATAGTAGTTAATTCCCAATTTGTATTTTCTTAGGAAAATAGTGCTTGTTTCTACTATGTTTCACTTAATAAATGTTCTGAAAATATCCCATTTTCCTTGGTGTTTTATTACCCTCATGGCGCAGCGTTGCCCTGAGGCAACAAGAACAATTCTGGGTGTGGGGGGTAAAGTGAATGTTTTTATTATTGCTAAATTATCAGAAAGCCTAAATCTTCCCCAAAAATAGAATGGAATATTTACATATTTACACATAACCAAAATGTGTGCAGTAGAGGCTCACATTACAACTGACAGACGCTGTCTGCATAGGAGCTTACATCATATGGTTAGATCAATAATGTTATGTACACTCTCCAAGACAAAAGGTCATTTCACAGCGGGTAGAGACAACTTCTTACCTTGTGATTATGGATTGAAGCAAAAACAGATGTTTGTCTCTGTCACTCTCACACGCTCTCTCTTTCTGAGATCTCTTTCAACTACATTTTCTAAAGATGGAGCTTTATCAAGGCAAGCTGAAAGTGGAACCCATTTAAGTAACAAATTGCTGTCAGAACCTTTTCCAAACAAAGGATTCTAGTTTATCCATCCATTGATTTACTGGCTATTAGGGTCCCATCCAAGATCACAACATTTTGTGCATTCGCTACATATTAGAAAACATCAGTGGAGCAGAATAGGACTTAGACAATCACTAAGATAGGATGATAATAGACCAAAGTGGACTGAAGCTATTAAGAGGTTTCTGTTGGAACCATAGAGCAGCTAGATCATTTACTCTGTATGGGCCTTGAGGTACAAAGAGAGAAGGAGCCAGGCAAAAGGTTCACTCAGAGGTCAGAGAAAATCAAATCAAATCTATTCCAATTTTATTTGTCACATGCGCCTAATACAACAGGTGTAGACCTTACAGTGAAATGGTTACTTACAAGCCCTTAACCAACAATGTAGTTTTAAGAAGAATAAGTGTTAAGAAAGTATTTACTAAAATAAATTGAAATAGAAAAAAATAGAACAAATAAAATAGAAAAAAACAATTAATTTAAGAGCAACAATAAAATAACAGTAGCGAGGCTATTGGGGGTACCGGTACAGAGTGAATGTGCAGGGGAACATGTTAGTTGAGGTAATTGAGGTAATATGTACATGTAGGTAGAGGTAAAGTGACTATGCATAGATAATAAACAGAGCAGCAGCGTAAAAATATTGGGTGGGGGGTAGCCGGGTAGCTATTTGATTAGCTGTTCAGGTATCTTATGGCTTGGGGGTAGAAGCTGTTAACAAGCCTTTTGGACGTAGACTTGGTGCTCCGGTACAGCTTGCCGTGTGGTAGCAGAGAGAACAGTCTATGACTAGGGTGGCTGGAGTCTTTGGGGCTTCCTCTGACACCACCTGGTATAGAGATCCTGGATGGCAGAAAGCTTGGCCCCAGTGATGTATTGGAACGTACACAATACCTTCTGTAGTGCCTTGCATTCGGAGGCCGAGCAGTTTCCATACCAGGCAGGGATGCAACCAGTCAGGATGCTCTCGATGGTGCAGCTGTAGAACCTTTTGAGGATCTGAGGGTCCATGCCAAATCTTTTCAGTCTCCTGAGGGGGAATAGGCGTTGTTGTGCCCTCTTCACGACTGTCTTGCTGTGTTTGGACAATGATAGTTTGTTGGTGATGTGGACACCAAGGAACTTGAAGCTCTCATTCTGCTCCACTACAGCCCCGTTGATGAGAATTGGGGTGTGCTCGGCCCTTCATTTCCTGTAGTCCACGATCATCTCCTTTGTCTTGATTATGTTGGGAGAGAGGTTGTAATCCTGGCACCACACTGCCAGGTCTCTGACCTCCTCCCTATAGCCTGTGTCATCGTTGTCGGTGGTCAGGCCTACTACTGTTGTGTCGTCGGCAAACTTAATGATGGTGTTGGAGTCGTGCTTGGCCATGCGGTCATGGGTGAACAGGGAGTACAGGAAGGGAATGAGCACGCACCCCTGAGGGGCCCCTGTGTTGAGGATCAGCGTGGCAGATGTGTTGTTACCTACCCTAACCACCTGGGGAAGGCCTGTCAGGAAGTCCAGGATACAGCTGCCCTGTCTGTCACACCAGCCTTCACCTTCACTCCCCCTCCTGTCCAGCTCAGGCGTTCAGCGTTGCCGGCCTTCTAGCTACTGCCGAACCTGCTGTTGGCAAACGCCATTCACTAAATCAACCCCGGACTTGTCTCGTCATCATTACACACACCTGTTTCCAATCCCCACTCTATCACTGTATATATACTCCCTTTGCCATTTGTCTTTGTTGGTCATTGCAAATGTTACTTGTTTTCCTGAGAGGAATCTCTCCTACTATTTCCTGAGTACTTTATATTTTTAACTTTGGGTTCGCCCTGTGCCTTTTTGTTTATGAAGATATATTTTGAGCACAACAGCGTTTGGGTTTCGTCCCACTTTGATCTATGGTGCTTAAATAAACTCAGTAGTTCTAAACCTGTGACAGCCTCCTGCCTACTCCTCTCTACACCAGTGACACTGTCCAGATCCTCTCTGTACTTCCTCAGTCATCCATATCTTGATGACTGTTGATGTGACTAGTGCCCATATAGTTCACAGAGAAGCATCTGCCCTTTCTTCAGTGTGCCAACATCATAGCATCTTGATATTATTGTTGGGAGCAATTGATATCGTAGTTGGCAATGCATGATCAACACAGCCATATGGAGGGTAATTAGACAGCCTGGTCTCAGAGCAAACACATTATATTTTACAAAAATCGCAACAACATAAATTCTCCCCATAATTCTCCTCTGTTCTTATAGCACAACAAGAAACCTGGTCTCAGAGAAAGACATATAATACTATACTTCCTCCAAGATGGGGCATAGTTAGCTAACATGCGTAGTAGTTGCTAATTAGCCAAAATGCTAAAATGCAACTTTAACATAAATTAGCAACTACTTACTACTTTGCAACTACTTAGCATGTTCGCTAACCCTTCCCTGTCTAGCAACCCAAAGGTTGCGTGTTCAAATCTTATCACAGACAACTTTAGCATTATATCTAATTAGCAACCCAAATTCTTAACCCTAACATAGCATATCATACTAAAGCACATCCTTTTTTGGGGGTGGGTAGATCAGGTTTAAAATTGCAGATAGATTGTAGCTTCCATCACTGTCATTGTCTGCATCATTTACAATCCCCATATATTGTTTTGTAAATATATACAGTACCGGTCAAAATGTTCATTCAAGGATGTTTCTTTATTTTTATTATTTTCCACATTGTAGAATAATATTGAATAAATCAAAAATATTAAATAACACATGGAATCATGTAGTAACCAAAAAAGTGTTAAAATATTTTAGATTCTACAAAGTAGCCACCGTTTGCCTCGATGACAGCTTTGCACACTCTTGGCATCCTTTCAACCAGCTTCACCTGGAATGCTTTTCCAACAGTCTTCCCACAAAGGCTGAGCACTTGTTGGTTGCTTTTCCTTCACTCTGCGGTCCAACACATCCCAAACCATCTCAATTGGGTTGAGGTTGGGTGATTGTGGAGGCCAGGTCATCTGTTGTAGCACTCCATCATTCTCCTTCTTGGTCAAATAGCCCTTACACAGCCTGGAGGTGTGTTGGGTCATTGACCTGTTGAAAAACAAATGATTGTCCCAATAAGCACAAACCAGATGGGATGGCGTATCGCTGCAGAATGTTGTGGTAGCCATGCTGATTAAGAGTGACTTGAATTCAAAATAAATAACTGACAGTGTCACCAGGAAAGCAGCCCCACACCATTACACCTCCTCCTCCATGCTTCACGGTGGGAACTACACATGCGGAGATTATCCGTTCACCTACTCTGCATCTCACAAAGACACAGCGGCTGGAATCAAAAATCTCTCATTTGGATTTATCAGACTGAAGGACAGATTTCCATCGGTCTAATGTCCATTGCTTGTATTTCTTGGCCCAAACAAGTCTCTTCTTATTATTGGTGTCCTTTAGTAGTGGTTCCTTTGCAGCAATTCGATCATGAAGGCCAGACTCACGCAGTCTCCTCTGAACAGTTGATGTTGAGATGTGTCTGTTACTTGAACTCTGAAGCATTTATTTGGGCTGCAATCTGAGGTGCAAACGTATCATCTGCAGCAGAGGTAACTCTGGGTCTTCCTTTCCTGTGGTGGTCCTCATTAGAGCAAGTTTCATCATAGCGCTTGATGATTTTTATGACTGCACATTAAGAAATGTTCAACATTTTTGAAATGTTCCGTATTGACTGACCTTCATGTCTTAAAGTAATGATGGACTGTCACTTCTCTTTGCTTATTTGAGCTGTTCTTGCCATAATATGGACTTGGTCTTTTACCAAATAGGGCTATCTTCTGTATACCACCCCACACCTTGTCACAACACAACTGATTGGCTCAAACGCAGGAAAGAAATCCAAATTAACTTTTACAAGGCACACCTGTTAATTGAAATGCATTCCAGGTGACTACTTCATGAAGCTGGTTGATACAATGCCAAGAGTATGCAAAGCTGTCATTAAGGAAAAGGGTGGCTATAAAAAATATTTAGATTTGTTTAAAACTTTCTTTGTTACTAAAAAATGTCATGTGTTATTTTTTTGTTTTGATGTATTCACTATTATTCTACCATGCAGAAAATAGTACAAATGAAGAAAAACCCATGAATGAGTAGGTATGTCCAAACTTTTGACTAGTACTGTGCATACATACATACATTCATATACAGTTGAAGTCGGAAGTTTACATACACTTACGTTGGAGTCATTAAAGCTAGTTTTTCAACCACTCCACAAATTTCTTGTTAACAAACTATAGTTTTGGCAAGTCGGTTAGGACATCAACTTTGTGCATGGCACAAGTAATTTTTCCAACAATTGTTTACAGACAGATTTTTTCACTTATAAATCACTTTATCACAATTCCAGTGGGTCAGAAGTTTATGTACACTAAGTTGACTGTGCCTTTAAACAGCTTGGAAAATTCCTTAAAATTATGTCATGGCTTTAGAAGCTTCTGAGTCAATTGGAGGTGTACCAGTGGATGTATTTCAAGGCTTACCTTCAAACTCAGTGCCTCTTTGCTTGACATGGGAAAATAAAAAGAAATCAGCCAAGACCTCAGAAAAAAAATTGTAGACCTCCACAAGTCTGGTTCATCATTGGGAGCAATTTCCAAATGCCTGAAGGTACCACGTTCATCAGTACAAACAATAGTATGCAAGTATAAACACCATGGGACCACGCAGCCGTCATACCGCTCAGGAAGGAGACGCGTTCTGTCTCCTAGAGATGAACGTACTTTGGTGTGAAAAGTGCAAATCAATCCCAGAACAACAGCAAAGGACCTTGTGAAGATGCTGGAGGAAAACGGTACAAAAGTGTCTATATCCACAGTAAAACGAGTCTTATATCGACCTAACCTGAAAGGCCACTCAGCAAGGAAGATGCCACTGCTCCAAAACCGCCATAAAAAGCCAGACTACGGTTTGCAACTGCACATGGGCACAAAGATCGTACTTTTTGGAGAAATGTCCTCTGGTCTGATGAAAGAAAAAATAGAACTGTTTGGCCATAATGACCATCGTTATGTTTGGAGGAAAAAGGGGGATGCTTGCAAGACGAAGAACACCATCCCAACCGTGAAGCACAGGGGTGGCAGCATCATGTTGTGGGGATGCTTTGCTGCAGGAGGGACTGGTGCACTTCACAAAATAGATGGAATCATGAGGAAGAAAAATTATATGGATTTATTGAAGCAACATCTCAAGACATCAGTCAGGAAGTTAAAGCTAGGTCGCAAATTGGTCTTCCAAATGGACAATGACCCCAAGCATACTTCCAAAGTTGTGGCAAAATGGCTTAAGGACAACAAAGTCAAGGTATTGGAGTGGCCATCACAAAGCCCTGACCTCAATCCTATAGAAAATGTGTGGGCAGAACTGAAAAAGCATGTGCGAGCAAGGAGGCCTACAAACCTGACTCAGTTACACCAGCTTTGTCAGGAGGAATGTGCCAAAATCCACCCAATTTATTGTGGGAAGCTTGTGGAAGGCTACCCAAAACGTTAAACAATTTAAAGGCAATGCTACCAGATACTAATTGAGTGTATGTAAACTTCTGACCCACTGGGAATGTGGTGAAAGAAATAAAATCTGAAATAAATCATTTACTTTACTATTATTCTGACATTTCACATTCTTAAAATAAAGTGGTGATCCTAACTGACCTAAGACAGGGAATTTTACTAGGATTAAATGTCAGGTATTGTGAAAAACTGAGTTTAAATGTATTTGGCTAAGGTGTATGTAAACTTCTGACTTCTACTGTACATAAAATACATATACAGTGTATTCGGAAAGTATTCAGACCCCATGACTTTTCCACATTTTGTTACTTTACAGCCTTATTCTAAAATGGATAAAACAGTTTTTTCCCGCATCAATGTACACACAATACTGCATAATGACAAAGCAAAAACAGGTTTTTAGACATTTTTGCAGATGTATTAAAAGTAAAAAACAGAAATACCTTATTTACATAAGTATTCAGACCTTTTGCGATGAGACTCAAAATTGAGCTCAGGGGCATCCTGTTTTCATTGATCATCCTTGAGATGTTTCTACAACTTGATTTTTGCCAACTTGTGGTAAATTCAATTTATTGGACATGATTTGGAAAGCCACACGCCTGTCTATATAAGGTCCCACAGTTGACAGTGCATATCAGAGCAAAAACCAAGCTATAAGGTTGAAGGAATTGTCCGTAGAGCTCTGAGACAGGATTGTGTCGAGGTACAGATCTGGGGGAGAGTACCAAAAAATGTCTGCAGCATTGAAGGTCCCCAAGAACACAGTGGCCTCCATCATTCTAAAATGGAGGAAGTTTGGAACCACTAAAACTTTTCCTAGAGCTGGCCACTCTGCCAAGCTGAACAATCGGGAGAGAAGGGCCTTGGTCAGGGAGGTTACCAAGAACCCGATGGTCACTCTGACAGAGCTCCAGAGTTCCTCTGTGGAGATGAGAGAACCTTCCAGAAGGACAACCATCTCTGCAGCACTCCACCAATCAGGCCTTTATGGTAGAGTGGCCAGACGGAATCCACTCCTCAGTAAAAGGCACATGACAACCCGCTTGGAGTTGGCCAAAAGGCAACTAAAGGACTCTCAGACCATGAGAAACAAGATTCTCTTGTCTGATGAAACCAAGATTGAACTCTTTGGCCTGAATGCCAAGTATCACGTCTGGAAGAAACTGCACCACCCCTAAGGTGAATCATGGTGGTGGCAGCGTCATGCTGTGGGGACGTTTTTCAGCGACAGGGACTGAGAGACTAGTCAGGATCGAGGCAAAGATAAACAGAGCAAAGCACATAGACATCCTTGATGAAATCCTGCTCCAGAGCGCTCTGGACCTCTGAATGGGGCGATGGTTAACTTCCAACAGGACAACAACCCTAAGCACACAGCCAAGACAATGCAGGAGTGGCTTCGGGACAAGTCTCTGAATGTCCTTGAGGGTTCTGCCAGAACCCGGACTTGAAACCGATCAAACATCTTCAGAGAGACCGAAAAATACCTGTGGAACGATCCTCCCCATTCACCCTGACAGAGCATGAGCATTCCATTTGCCATATCAACTGTGCTGTGATATTTCACAAACATTCTGAACCTTTCAATTCTCATAGTTTCTACAGATTATGAATTAAAGAAAAACATTTTTGCCGAAAGTATTATTATATTATTGATTGTCTATAACGTTTCAAATCACCCAGTAGTGCTATATGCAGAGTTAGCTCCAGGTAATTGTTACAATTCCTCTGCCATTCCTGGACCTGCGACCAAAAACAAGCTACATATGGACAGTACCAAAACACATGATCTAATGATTCTGTCTCTTCGCAGCAAAATCTGCAGAGCTGGGATGGTTGTATCCCCCATATATATATAAATATATATATATATTTATAAATAGCATTCTATTGTTTGCAAGAATTTTGTATAATCATTTACATTGAAAAATTCAAAGTTCTGAATCTGGCGTCATTTTGCGTAACAGTTCATAAACCATGTGCCATGGAATTGGTACATCGAAAATCTCTTCCCAACTATTTTGAAATCGATGTGGCACAGCTGTCATTTTTTTGGTCCTTCAATTAAACTGGTTCACTTTTTTATTGATCACAATTTTCTTTTACCATTTTTGGTACAGACAAGTTCCTTACTTTTCCCCCCTTCCACTTGCCTCTTCCATTTTTGCGGTAATGCTGCAATTAGTTGGTTGTCATTTTGGGTAGAGCATATACTTTCGTTAGCTACATGTGTGACATAATTCCACTATTTATGATATAATTTACAAACATTATACCTTTTTACAATTTTTGTTGTTGTAAAATAACAGTTTGTTTTTATCAATTAGTGTAATTGAGTTTAACCACAATATTTGTTGTATTATTTGTTCTGTCTTCTCTGGTGGATTAACCTGAAATTGCAACCAACTTTCTATGGCTTGTTTTAACAATAGCAATATTTTGGAGAGAGGTTGTGAGAGGTTGTAATCTGATTAAAGGGGGAAAGGCCATTCTTGAACATGGGATGAGACATTCTTACTAATCTGCCAGAGAGCCAGTTCGGACTTAAGTATAACTTTTGTATGACTGACACCTTTAGTGAGAGGTCTAATGCTTTAATATTTAATACTTTCTGCCATCCTAATTCATATTCATTAGTCAAAGTCAAAGTCACCATTATTAGTCAGTTGTACAACCGAATGCCTTCAACTGAAATGTGTCTTCCGCATTTAACCCAACCACTCTGAATTAGAGAGGTGCGGCATTATATAAATAGTCCTGTTAAATTTTGTCTGGCTTCCAAATAAAATGGAATATTTTTTGCTCATATAATTTAAAAAACAGGTCGCTAGTAGTAGGCAAGACCATAAGTAAATAGGTAAACTGGGATACAACTAAAGAGTTAAACACAGTGGTTTTTCCACAAATAGACAGGTATTTTCCTTTCCATGGTAGCAAGATCTTGTCTATTTTTGCTTTCTGGTCTATTAAAATGTATTGTAGTGACATCATTTCTTTCTTTTGGGATGTGTATTCTGAGTATGTCCACATCACCGTCAGACAATTTTATTGGTAAACTACACGGTAATGTAAAAGTTGTATTTTTATTGATCCAATACTTAATATAGTACACTTAATTTGGATGTAGAGGTTAGAAAACTTATCTAGATTCTCTATAAGGCTGTGGAGGGATCCCAATTGTGTATTTAAAAGAAAACATGAATCATCAACATACAATGACACCTTTGTTTTTAAGCCCTGGATTTTTAACCCCTTGATAATACTGTTGGATTTGATTTTAACAGCTAACATTCCGATGGCCATAATAAATAGACATGCCGATAGTGGACAACCTTGTTTTACTCCTCTTGACAGTTTAATACTTTCTGAGAAGTACCCATTATTTACTATTTTACACCTAGGGTTACTATACCTAACTTTAAACCATTTTATAAGAGATTCTCCAAAAGCGAAATATTCCAGGCATTTATATATAAATTCCAACCGTACCTTATCAAAAGCCTTTTCAAAGTCAGCTATGAATACTAGGCCTGGTGTCCCAGATTTTTCATAGTGTTCTATTGTTTCCAGTACTTATTTTATCTCCAATGTATCATCCATGTAAAAAACCTGTCTGATTAGGATGAATAATAACCGACAAGAGCTTTTTAATTCTATGTGCTATGCATTTTACTAGAATTTTTATATCACAACTAAAGTAGAAGGGGCCTCCAATTATTTTAAGTGGATCTTTACATTTTCCACTTGGATCCTGTTTCAATAATAATGAAATCAGACCTTCTTGTTGAGTATCTGATAATCTACCATTTATATAGGAGTGGTTAAAACATGCTAATAACGGTCCTCTGAGTATATCAAAATAGATTTGATATGCCTCAACTGGTATGTCATCCAGCCCTGGAGTTTTAGGTTAAAAGGCTTTAATTGCATCAAGTTCCTCCTCTGTAATATGGCCTTTACATGAGTCTTTCTGTACAGCTCAAATTTTTGTTATTAATTAGGAAACTACATGTGGGCATAATCCGCGAACCTCTAGCAATCCAAAGGTTGCGTGTTCAAGTCACGTTGGGGACAACTGTAGCATTTTAGCTAACCCTTCCCCTAACCCATATTCTACACATAACCCAGTTCACCTAACCTGCTACGTAAATTCACCTAACCTTTGTCATTTTAGTTCTCCTAACCTTTTACGTAAATTATCCTATCCTTTTTTGTTAGTTCCCCTAAGCGCCAACATAAATTCTCCTCGTAATTCTCCTTTGTTGTCATGGTGCAACAGGCAACCTGGTCTCAGAGAAAGATGTATAATACCATACGTCCTCCAAGATGTATGATAAGGGATGTCATCCAATTCATAGGCTATTGTATGACTGGGTAAGACGTATGATACTATGCGTCCTATAATTCGTATGAAATTGTACGACTGATATTCCATTCCTAACATAACGTAGTATATCATACTAAAATTGTCACAGATTTATGTACAGAATAATCCAAATTGCCCTGAGACCGCGTTGCAAATTGATTGTGATAAATTCTGTTATAAGTTAATTAAGCTGGTGCTTGTCTTTTAAAGTTGTCTATAACCATCCAACTACTCGTTTTCGGAAATGAATTGAGGTCTGCCTATTGAATTAGCCCTGATATGTCAGACATGGAGGAAAATATTTCATTTTGAACAGTGGAGGGAGGCCATAGATAGTAAAGGTGCCCATTTGATCCATGTTCAAACAGTTGTTAGCAATTAGCCCGAGCCGCAGACCGGACATTCTACAACATATGCACTCTCCGTCCCTCCCTCTTCTTTCCATCTCTTAGTCCCCCTCCCATCTCTCTCTCTCTCTCTCTCTCTCTCTCTCTCTCTCTCTCTCTCTCTCTCTCTCTCTCTCTCTCTCTCTCCCTCCCTCCCTCCCTCTCTCTCTCTCTCTCTCTCTCTCTCTCTCTCTCTCTCTCTCTCTCTCTCTCTCTCTCTCTCTCTCTCTCTCTCTCTCTCTCTCTCTCTCTCTCTCTCTCTCTCTCTCTCTCTCTCTCTCTCTCTCTCTCTCTCTCTCTCTCTCTCTCTCTCTCTCTCTCTCTCTCTCTCTCTCTCCCTCTCCCTCTCCCTCTCGCCCAGTCATGTTTCCCCAAGCTGCACATGGTTACTGTCCAATGTATAAGTTTCCTCTGGCTCTGAGGGAAAGGAGCAGCAGCCTTTCGCAGACTAACTGTAACATGTAGCCAGGAATTTGTTCTTCAGACTAATAGACCTAGACTGTTTTATGTATGTGAGCTGCAGTTCAAGTGAGAAGTTGCTGAAGTTGCCTGAAGAATTCCTACTGTCGTTGTTTAGAGAAAAGTCTGGCTGAATATACAGCAGTCGTAAATTAACAAGTAAGTCCTGTCTCCTGCTCAGTGCTCTGGGCACCCTGAACCATTTGCAAGAGGGACCTGTTGCCTATGGATGAGTGTATACATTGTAAATTAGACACCGCTTTTCTGTCACTTCCGCTGTAGGAGACTGTACTGCAGAAAAGAGGACTGGGACAGTCAGAGGCTTTTGTCCGGACAAGTTCTTCACATTGTCACCAGAGCTGCCTTGAAGAATCACCATGAAAGGTTAGATAACTGTTGATGACTCTCTCTTGATGCTTTATTCAAATTAAGACTACTGCTTACTGTGGAGGAATATAATATATTATGTAGGAGACTTGAAAGTGCACCGGTGGCACACAAATGTGCAGACAGCTCGCTTTTAAGACCAGTACCTCACAGCATCCAGAGAAAACTTTGGTTTGTTGATCTTGGATGTGGGACATCCACCCCTTTGCTTTGAAATCTCCGTATTTCAAAAGCTTGCTGTTTTCAGAAGCCACACATTCGCTTTTGGGCTTCCTTTAAGGATCTTATATGAGCCCTATTGAAAGGATAACATTTAACGACTAACCTTTGTCAACGTTGCATGATATAAGACTCTTCAGAGACTCTGAAGAGGTTGCGGAATCTGAGGAGTCCTCTTGGAAGAGGAATTGAGTAGCGACATGTGGCTTTAGCTTTGGAAGGTGTTATAAAGTGTTGTGGTATTTACAGGGGAACACACAGGTAGGCGGTCTCCTCATCTCTTGTTTGGAGCGTGCTCCATTGAAGCCGGGCTACTAAACATGTAGACTAACACATTCCTGTGAAACAGGAAAGAGGCACCTTGGTAGGGGAAGCAGCAGGTGTGTGGTTGGCACATAGAGTACAGTACAGTAGAGAGAACTCTGACTGGAGACACAGACTGCCGTACAAGAACTTGAATAACACTGTTCAACACAGCTCTCTTCTTTGGAAAGACAATTGCATTCCTTCGACAGACATTCAATCATAAATCTTTGGCACATGACAGTTATCAGATGAAAATGAAAGGTTCTAATTATACAAAACTACTGGGATTGCAAGAGAGAAGTTTGGGAGATTACAGAACAAGACCCTGGCTAGTATTGCCAGACATGCCTGGCTATTTCTATCATGAGATGTACAAAGCGTTTTCCTGGAGAAAACGAGGGCATGTTTAGGGTATCATTTTTATTTCAAGTCTGAACTCTCTCACTCCACTATGAAAGGCTGCTTGAGATCCTTTGGAACAAGACCATTTGGATCAACACATTCCAGGCATTTCATTGCTTTGAAAGCAACTACACATTCCCTTTTAAAGGGAAAAAACAGTTGGTTGTCAACAGGGGCTTGGGGAGACACTAGTTTTTATCAGTTGCAGTTGGGGCCCTTCGGTGTTGGAGAAATCTTGTGTCTCTGTTTTCAAATTGGTGATTCAGGAATCCATTTTAAAAGCTTTAAGTCAACACCAATCAGGCGGACATTTCAACCAGTACAGCATAGTTGGTTGTCAGTCTTGGTATTTGTTTGTTTGGAGAAATGGATTGCCAGTTGCTTCTGTTAAAAGACAAGAAAACATAACCTCTTGACCCAAAGCTTATACTATAGTTCAATAGTTAAACAAAACTGGATTTTCCCTGTTCCACATTTGAATGTGTGTGAAATCCAAGCAGTGGTTGACATATATTCAGCAGCTTTTCTAGGTTGATAGGGAGAGATTAAGTGTAACATTTGAAAATCCACTGCCAAGTGTAAATCAAGAAGGAACACAATAGGGTAACAACAAGCATTGACAAATCATGAGGTTTATGGACGTGAAGGGAGTTGACTGGTGTCATGTTCTTGCTCAGTGTGGCCCAAAGTTCACAATAACAATGAGGGTGGAGGACTTAGACTTCATGTTGCCAATGAGAAACCACTAACATTCTCTTTGCTCACTGTGTGTTGTACATGCATATTGGCGATTATTTGATACTTAAAACAAATGCAATGGGAAATAGAAACACTGGGTTGTTGATGTAGGTGTTAGGTGAGAGTAATCTCCCAGAGTACTCTCCTAGAGTAGTCTCATAGAGTTGTCTCCAAGATTAGTCTCCTAAGGGAAGGCTTCATGTCCAGGGCATTATACAGCAATGCCATCATTAGACATGGGTCCGCTTACTAGGTGGCTGTCCTATTGTGGAAACAGAACAGAACCTTTTTTACTGGCTCCAGTTTCTCTCCCTAGGGTGTCATCATTTGGCCACTATTGGCAGTCAACGTTGTCCTTGCCCTATCAGCAGTTCTGTATGGACCTTTCTTCCACCCCATTGAGGGCCCTTTCTGATGTAATAGGTTACATAATTAAATAATTTGACTATTTAGCCTAATGTGTGATAGCTCGATTATTAGCCAGCTTGTCAAACGTACCCTCATACCTACGTAGGTATTCATATGGATGTGGTTACAAATAATCAACTATGTTTAGAGTAGCACCAAAGAGTACTATGTAACGCAATTGCTACCTCTAATGTTCTTGCTGAGATGTTTTAACAGAGCTCAAGGTGTGTTTTCATATGTGGCTGCGTACTGTAAGACATCTGGCCAAGAGACAAATGAAATGGATTGCTTTCGGAGAGTCAAAGCTCTTCTTTCATGCCCTAGAACTGAAACATTGTCAATTTTTTGAAATGCAATCGTCTCCATAGCTTTAGCTGAGTCATGACGGAAGTATTTGGATGAATATTTAACCCTAACAAAGATTATTTTCATTACTTTCAGGTAATGAAAAGTTTTAACACATTATGACAGTTCAAGGACTATAGCATTAGACCTGAGAGGTATTTACTATAGTACTATAGCATTAGACCTGAGAGGTATTTACTATGGTACTATAGCATTAGACCTGAGAGGTATTTACTATAGTACTATAGCATTAGACCTGAGAGGTATTTACTATAGTACTTTAGCATTAGACCTGAGAGGTATTTACTATAGGACTATAGCATTAGACCTGAGAGGTATTTACTATAGTACTATAGCATTAGACGTGAGAGGTATTTACTATAGTACTATAGCATTAGACGTGAGAGGTATGTACTATATTACTATAGCATTAGACCTGAGAGGTATTTACTACAGTACTATAGCATTAGACCTGAGAGGTATTTACTATAGTACTATAGCATTAGACCTGAGAGGTATTTACTATAGTACTATAGCATTAGACCTGAGAGGTATTTACTATAGGACTATAGCATTAGACCTGAGAGGTATTTACTATAGGACTATAGCATTAAACCTGAGAGGTATTTACTATAGTACTATAGCATTAGACCTGAGAGGTATTTACTACAGTACTATAGCATTAGACCTGAGAGGTATTTACTATAGTACTATAGCATTAGACCTGAGAGGTATTTACTATAAAACTATAGCATTAGACCTGAGAGGTATTTACTATAGTACTATAGCATTAGACCTGAGAGGTATTTACTACAGTACTATAGCATTAGACCTGAGAGGTATTTACTATAGTACTATAGCATTAGACCTGAGAGGTATTTACTATAGCATTAGACCTGAGAGGTATTTACTATAGTACTATAGCATTAGACCTGAGAGGTATTTACTATAGTACTATAGCATTAGACCTGAGAGGTATTTACTATAGTACTATAGCATTAGACCTGAGAGGTATTTACTATAGTACTATAGTGGACAGAGGGCTACATGGTCGCTGCCTTATACACTGTTAAAACAGAGAACATATAATCAAATTCACATTCCAAATGATCTATTATAAAAACTAATTATAGGTAGGGATTATTCTGTTTTCAGTGCAATAACATGTATGTTTTTACCAGGCACATTAGACTCTTTAACAATGCAAGAATGACACACCCTCTAATCAAGGAAACCTGCAGGACATACAGTACCTGCTGGATTTACCATATAGACATTTCGCTCCCCTGCTGGCATATACGTTATTGGATTACAAAGTTATCTAAATATTTAAAGATTTTTGGAGTGGACATTCCATTCATGAAGTGTTTGATGAAATATAAGTGTTAGTTTTGTCCATTAGAATTTGCCATTTCCTCCAAATGCACCTGTGCTCATATTTGCAATGGAACACTGGTTCTACTACAAACACCCAACACATTTAAATATCTTACATTCTGAATGCCACTGACCAAAAGAGCCCTCACCTGAGTGCCTGATTCTATCTTAAAAACATGTCTGGTGATTATGCTGGTGAAGTGCCCCTGATTGATGTGATGTGCTGATGAAGTTCCTGATTGACGTAAGAGGCATGTTTTATACAGAGAAGGCAGGGCAGACCACTCCTTTCCTCCGTTGGCAGAGCCGGGAGAGCAGTGGAGGGCAGGCCCGGGTTTAGCTTACAGCCACCGGTATGGCTGACTGGATTATGTAAAGTCTAAGAGCTGCAGCAGGCAGCTGGGCCCATTCCAGACCCATTCTCTCTCTCTCTCTCTCTCTCTCTCTCTCTCTCTCTCTCTCTCTCTCTTCCACTGGTCCGCACATCTCAGCATTTCAGTCAGAGCCTTGGCCTTCAACAGGCTGACTTCAGCTGCTCCAACAGGCTGACTTCACATAAACACCCTCACCTCAGAGTTCACTGTATTCCTCTCCCCGTGCACAAAAAGCACTGCACAGCCCAGCAGAGGTGAAAATGTAATAAAATGTCTGAATGTAATATTATGGGGAAAGGACGTCTAGGAAAAGACTCAACAGAGACTCAACTGAGTGATGTTCTTTACTTTTGTGGATGTTGTACCTTAGTAAGAGAGTTGTTGACATAACTCAAATGAGATTCCGAAGGATTACCTCACAAGAAATACTGAGGTTTGTAGCCTAAAACTGCATATGCCATTAATCAATTGAAAGGCCTGTGTACATCTCTATTGTGTGACAATGGCACAGTAAAGTAAGCTTTTCACAGTAATGTCTACACCTGTTGTATTCGGCACATGTGAAGAATATAGTTGATTTGGTTTGATTAAATCACATACATTTTAAGTTATAGCTCTATTCGGTAAGCATTGCTAGTTCATTTAGTGGTTAGAGCATTGGGCCAGTAAATGAAAGGTTGCTGGATCGAATCCCCGAGCTGACAAGGTAAAAATATGTCGTTCTGCCCCTGAGCAAAGCAGTTAACCCACTGTTCCCCGGGCGCCGAAGACGTGGATGTCGATTTAAGGCAGCCCACGCATCTCTCTGTTTCAGAGGGGTTGGTTTAAATGCGGAAGACACATTTCAGTTGAATGCATTCAGTCGTACAACTGACTAGGTATCCCCCTTTCCTTTAAATTCTTGCCCAGCAATAAGCCATTTAAACCAAAGTTGAATCCAAATTCAGGTCTTGGCTTGAAGCTGCTTCTTTTTAGCATCAGTGTACCATGTCCCCCTGGCCCCTCTACCACATTGAGCTGGAACCAGGGGGGTGACACCACAGCCAGCCCAGCTAGCATCACACACAATCAGCGTTACTATACTGTTTCATATTAGTCTGCAATGGGGCCCTTTATCTGACAGCACATACATTTTCATTCCAGCCCACCATACTTAGAGAAGTGAATGATATATTGGTCAGAGACACAGATTAAACACCAGGAAAACAATCCCGTTTCCAATTTGCGTAATTGTGTTTCTATAAGTTGTCAGCCAAGTATGACCTCACATTCATATTGAGAGCTCCAAGTTGAATGTTTTGTGTCTTGGATGGTAAATGTGGCTGAGGGGGCTTATTGCATTTCACCTCGTACTTTGTGATTTATGACCACTTTAATAAAATGTGTGAGTTGTTCCTTCAAGTTTCATACCATTGACCTTCATCTGTGAACACGCGTTTCAAGTCTCTCCATCTGTTTTTCAGAAATCTATTGCGGATACGAGAACCAGCTCTTTAAAGGTGAGGACAAACATGCGTGTTCGTTTTCTAAATTATCCTCTGATTCTTGGACAGAACAGTGTGACAAATCTGTTTGTTGCTATCCTGGCTTTGGCAAATCTAGTAGGCCTACTATTGCATGCTTGCATGGTGGGAGTAGTCGGATTAAGGACAGGGTTAAGGTGCCTATTGGGAAGCTGTGTTTAAGTAAAAAGTCAATGAATGCTGACATGAGATGAACTTGTGAGTGTCATCAGATGTTTCCATAACAGTGACACATTTTTCTTTGCTGCCTTTCAGAGGAGGATCTTACTGGGGAGGAGGAAGAGACTTATTTTAGAGGTGAGAAACATGGTTCCAAATCTACAACCCACAGGCTTTCTTGCTGTCCACTTTTGTTTATTTGGCTTGTTTGGCTTGGATAGACAAGCAGGTTCTATGAAGTGTCCTTTGTTTTGATATTCTTTTGATATGTCGGTCATGAATCTCTCAGACAAAGCCCCCAACAATACAAAAACCCTTTGAAAAATAGCATCAGAATATCCATCGAGGGCGTATTGTGCACACAGTGGGCTATGTGTGTACAGTGTTTGTGTGTGTGAGGGCCTGCGCGTGTCTGCATACATCTGCGATCGTTGTTTTGTTTGTGTGCGTGCATTGTACATCTGTTTCAGATATCCTTCCTTAATCCTTCTCTTTCCCCCGTCTGACCACCATGCTCACTCCACACAGCCTCTGCTGACCAAAGCCAGCCACTAGTCTGGTAGTTAGTCATGCTCACTCCACACAGCCTCTGCTGACCAAAGCCAGCCACTAGTCTGGTAGCTAGTCATGCACAGTCCACACAGTATCAGGGTTAAGACAGGTATTTCCCCTCCTCTCTGTTCTCTAACCATCTGATGTTATGGTAGACAGACTAAAGCCCCATGCTTCTGATTGCAGGAAGAACCAGAGGTGGCTGTGTGAAATGCCAGCAGACACGTTCTCTGCAGCTGGCCGTTAAAGTGCTGTACAGTTTCTTTGCCTTCCTCATCATAGCAGTGGCAGTGCTGGCATCACTTGGTGAGTAACTATGATATTATACCAAATCTGGCGGGAGGCAGCAGGTAGCCTAGCGGTTAGAGTGTTGAGCCAGTAATTGAAAGGTCACTAGTTTGAATCCCCGAGCCGACGAGGTGGGAAATCTGTCAATGTGCTCTTGAGCAAGGCACTTAATCATAATTTCTCCAGCGTCGCTGTTGATAATGGCTGACCCTGGCTGTGACCCCACTCTCCGGTGGTGTCTCAGGGGATTCCTGCCCTTTTGGGCTGTTAGGCCCACTTTTACACCACCACTTTCTTTGGTTGGGTTTGATGATATATAATAACTAAGCTAATAAAGCCATATTAAATCCAGATTATTGTATGAGAAGATTGAAGCCTGGGACTTGATGTGTCTGCAGGTATCATGTGTGCACAGACCTCAAGCTTCACATCAGCTGGCATTCCTCCCCAATCAGGACCTGTTCTCTTTTGTCATGCTTGACTTGACAATGTGCTCCACACTGTACAATAACAGCTGAGAGGGAGATCTGGTTCAAGCCTACAGGGTTTCTGTTGTAAAAAATAAGGGCCATTTAATTTCCAACAAGGATCGAGTGAACATACGACTTCAAACCGATTTGCCAGGTCTTACCTGACTGACAACTTTTTCAGTGCTTACAGATGTTACTTGCATTTAGGCAAAAATATTATAGCAATTCAAAAAGATAAATCTCATTTTCACAGCAGCTCAGAGCTCCCTGAGGGCCATTGTGTAATTCCAAGAGTGCTGATACAGAGGGTTGTAATTCCAACACTGCAGTGGCACTGCATTTTATTGGCGGGGTCTGCTTGAGTTTATGTCAACGCAGAGCACAGCAATAATGAGGCAAAACAAGAACAAAGCACTGTAAACTTTATATTGTGAAATGTCTGAAATGTTGTTTGGCTAAAACTCCCCAAACATCGAGCGAGAACTTAAACATGAACTCATAAATATAGAAGTCCCCAATAATTATTGTTATATAACAGGCATTCAAGGGGGGACAAACATCACATTAGAACCTAACCAACCTCTGTCTAACTAGCGGACATGACTAGAACAATATCAGAAGTTCAAGTCCACCAGTACACCATGATAATGTAAATTAATGTTGAGAGGCTGTGTAGAATCAACATCCCTGAGACAAAATGCAGCTTAACTGGTGGTATGTCAATGACATCGTTAGTGAGTGCAAACATACTATGGTGAACCTGTTATTTATCCCCAGAGTCAAGGATTAGGAAATGATATGCAAGTATAAGTCCTTAAAAGTGTGCTTTAAGCACTGTTGTTCTTCTTCTGGGAAACATAATCAACTGGGAAGTAACCAGCTGTACACACCAATACCATTATTTGTGCAGTACTTTGTAATAGACAGGAACTGTCTTGTTGTTATCGTACAAGAAGGTTCAAGGTGGCATCTTAATTCCATTCACTGATGTGTATTGTCAAAGAAGTGTTGTTGTCACTCTATAACTTCATTCGCGTCCTAGTTTCTCAACACGTGTATTATGTCTGTTTCAATGTCTATAGAGGAACCTCCATTCCCGTTATTCTGAAAGTCAAATTTACATAATTATCTTTGTCTCATCAGTATTTAGGAAGGTCGACAACTTATCAGAAAAGGAATCCTTTTATCATAAGAAGATTACCAAGGTCCAGGAAAGTATACAAGGTGAGAGAGTATGATTAATCACGTGACAAAATGTGCTGTGCAAGCAGAGCCTCCCAATGTGGCTGCTGACAGAGAAGTCAAGAAGTAACAATGAGTAGTAGAGCACGCTGAACATTTCTGCAGATTTCCAAAATGTATTTTGTCGAAAGAGGACCGCTCTGTTTAAAATAGGTCACCCATTGAGTGTAACTGTATGGGTGATTGAGTATGAAGTCTGGGCCAGTGAGGATCCGCTCTTCAAGCTTCATGGCCTGCCTCTTCTGGGGTGTCAACTCCCTGAAGAGACATCATTTGCAGAGTCTATGACAACTGCCTCCATTGGCCCATTTATGGAAGCACTGCATCAGTCGACTAGAATTTACAAATGGGGAACTCTGATCATGAATAAATGATACATAAACAGATCCCCATAATATTGTTGTCTATTCTTTCCCAGATCTCAGCACTGCCAGCAACTGCTCGGACTGCTTTAATGTGGCCCACTTCAGCGAGGAGATCAGTAGGCTGAAGGGGGAGTTTGAGGACCTCCAGAAGATGATACTGGGTCAGGAGCAGGTCCTGGACCATGCCTCCCAGACCCAGCAGACCCTGAAGGCAGCCAGCAGCAGGATGACCCGAGACATGCAGAACTACTCCCTGTCCATCAGGCTCATCAACCAATCCCTGGAGCGTTACGTACACCAGGTGGACGGATGGAAGGCGGTCATCACCGAGACGGAAGAGAGCATGAAGACTCTGTCTCAGGATCAGTATGACCTCAAGGCCACGGTGAATCAGGTCAACACCACGGTGGCCCTCAGCTCCTTGTGGATGGACGCCCTGCAGAGGAAGACCGACGAGGAGACGCTGGTCCTGCAGAAGATGACCGCTGACTGGCAGAACTACAGCCGGGTGTTGAGCGGTCTGAAGTCTAACTCCAGCACCACCACTCAGATGGTGAGGAGCATCCAGAGCGGCATCTCGGCCACGCACCAGAGGATCAGCATGAGCTCGGAGATAGTGCACGACCTTACCCTGCAGGTGATGAACCTGCAGATGCAGCTGGACAACGTCACCTCCTTCATGGACGAGCACGAGGAGAACATGCACGACCTCCACTACCACTCCAAGTACTTCGAGAACCGGACGGGCGAGAGGTTCATCACCATGGACGCCCGCATGAACTCCATCGAGATGGAGATCGACACCATCTCGTCCAGCATCAATGCCACAGTAAGCCACGTTCAGAGCATGTACAAGTACATAAACATCGAGAGCACTTCATGCCAGACGCGGCTTGGTGGCCACACGGAGGACCTGCACCACCTGAACACAACGGTGCTACTGCTGATGCACCTGGCTGACACCCTGAGGCAGCAGTACATGCTGCTGAGCGTCCGTCTAGACATGGACATTAGGAACCTGTCCATGGTCATGGAGGAGATGAAGCTAGTGGACACTCACCACACCCATGTCATCCAGAACTTCACCATTCTGAAAGGTACAGCAGAGATGTTCTTGATGTTTTCGCCAAAGGCACTTTTGTTTACGAGATCTTCATTTAGCTGTGTTGCTATTGGCTGGTTTCATTAGTGCTCACTTGACTCTTCTCTTCCCCAAAAGCACTTCTATTACTGTTTATAATTGCTAATATTGCTGCTATCACCTGTGCTCACTCACACTACTCTTCTCCTCACAGGTGCACCTGGCCCACCAGGTCTAAAGGGCAACAGAGGGGAAGGAGGGGCCAAAGGTCCAGTTGGCCTGACAGGAAACAAAGGAGACAAAGGCCTAGCAGGGAACCGTGGCCCTCTGGGAGAGAAGGGCTTCAACGGGCCAGAGGGAGCTCAGGGGGAGCCAGGAGCAATAGGAGCCAGAGGCGGAGTGGGGGTCAAAGGGGCGAATGGTTCTGTGGGCCAGCCTGGCCCCCGTGGAGAAAGAGGAGAGAAGGGAGATATAGGTACTATTGGTAAGGATGGACTGCCAGGCCCCAAAGGGCCAATGGGAATACAGGGCCAAGCAGGGCTCCCAGGAGTGCATGGGCTACCTGGTCCCAGAGGAAAGCCTGGGCCTGTTGGTCCACACGGAACCCCTGGCCCACCAGGCCTACCAGCTTACCCAGCCACAGTGTCTTGAGGGGCCCATAAGGTCTGATCCCTACAAGGGCAGGATTAGACGTAGTGATGTACTGGCAGCCTGACAAAGGGGTGGGGTTTAATTGAAGAGGATGGAATGGATGGATGGAGCATGGAAAACCTCATTCTCAAGCTTTCCCCTTCATGTTAGTCCATTGTTTTCATTGGACACTCAATGGACAACCCATGCTCTTGAGCATATACTGTACAGTACACATAGCCCTAAATGCATGTCCAGGTATGAAGGGGTGTAGAGGAGACTGCAAAATTGAAGATAACATAAAGACTGCAAAAGTATGAGTTAAAAAAAATGCATTGTAAGTTTTCAGTATCATATACAGCTGAATGTATGTTTGAAGGAACCACAAACCCCTCATGGGGACTTCATAAAGATCTAGGTTTACATTGCCATGCAGTTTCATGAGGGTACACTTAAATAACGATTATTTTGAACACACATTTGTGAAACATTGACACGTGAAATTCTGTTTGATGGCACTTTACTGGTTTTATAAAGTGTAGAAACTACAGTCTGTTTTTATGTGTTTGCTTTTGCATCTTTTATGTTTCGGAGCAGGTTCTCTGAATACTGACTGAAGTTGAGATGATTAAACAGGTCATAGAGTGTAATGGTAAGGGATGAATGAAATTGCTGAAGAACCAAAGGAATCTGCTTGGGTACTCAACTTTGGATGTATTGTGTTTTAGTCAGCAACTGAACATTTCCTGAAAAACTTCAAATGTATGGTTTTGAAGACATATTTGGTGTTTCAAGACATATTTGGGGTTTCATGCCAATATTTTGCTACGTTACATTCAAAGTGTTTTTTCCAGATTTTAAAGTGTAGATAATATACATAATGTTTGTTTTGTGTTCTTGTTTCCATTGTGACTATTCATATGAATCCCTGCACATAATCAGAGTTGTGTGATGGTATGTGTATTTTAACAGCAAATAGAACATGTTAAAAAAAGGTGAAATGATAAGAGACAGACGCTACCTACTGGGCACGCACTAGTTGAATCAATGTTGTATAGACGTTGAATTGACGTCTGTGCCCAGTGGGTATTTTTGTAAACCTGTGTCATTCTAATATACATTTGACTGGCTTGAATAGATGTTCAATAAATGCTACCATTCTACTTCACCAAAGTGTATCGGCATCATGCATTCACAAGTTCTGCTATTCTTCACATATTTGAACCTATTTTAAACTCCCATTTGTGTCTGGTAGAATGCTCGGATGTAGCTGCCGGGAGAGTCAGAGTTCTACTCAGTCCAAAACCCTGAATGGAAAAAGGAGTGGTTTTGCTGATTAATTAAGAACTTGCAGTTTTCTCCCTCCAATAAAGTATCTTAGGATTTAGTGACTCAAACAGTCTTTAATTTCCTGTGTTACTCAATAGTTTTTTAATACAACTCATGCCTTAGATGTTTCAGCTATATTCCGCATAGAATATTAGCTGTGGATATTATGGCTTCAAATTACGTGCTGATACCATGCAGTCTCGTGAGATCTGAGGGACACGAACTCTAACAAAATCTTCCCCTAAAATCCACTCAAATCCCATATTTTGTTGGTCATATGGATTTGAAATGTGTGGAGGGATTCGACCACTTTATATTTTCACCTAAGCAATATTACAGAGGAAAACAGATTGTAAAATGAAATGGCTTTAAGACTGAAGATACACTGTCACATTATTCTTCAAAAGAAGGAAAGGACTGCAGTGTTGAAATTTGAAAAGGTGTGTCTGATTTCAGTGGCTGGCTGTGTAAAGATACTCTGTTACAATGGCCTGAGCTTCTCCTTCACATGTGGTGTGCATGCCGCCGCAAGACATCTGACCTCCAGCAGCTTTTCAAAAAACCATTACCACATGTGCAACCATAAATCACTCACAGCTCGTGTGTAGGGAGATATTTTGGCTTGATGCATCATTACAAATGACACATTTAGGCAGAAACAGTTAATGTGGAGCCAGCATTATCGTTGTAGTTTACAATAGGAAAAAATGTCATTTTCCATTGTTATTGCTGCAATAACTAACTGCTACTGTAAATTAAACACATTGCGCACTGAGCAAACATACACTTGAACATTTAATGACACTTGTTTATTAGATGGTTACTCTGAGTGTACTGTATACTCCAATGACATATACTGTAGATCCATTTTAATGTGAAGCACAGTAAATTATGAAGTCTGCGGAGAATACCTGCTCCATATAATATCTATTGTATTGGCGCCAGGCATATTGTTGGGGTCACAGACGCTGTCTGTTGCTGACGCATTCATATTTCACAGGCCCATCTGTAGCACATCTATACCACTGAACACCAGATGCACTCTGTTCTTCAACAATACACCCTCATGAATACCCCAAAATATATGAGGGCAGATTAGTGGCCGGGGGTCAACATGTCTTTTGAGCCCAATACCCCTGGTTTCAGTTTCACACAAAACTTCAGTTGCACAAAACTACTATTTTGCTCCATTGAATAACTCTAAACCTGCAGATTCAAATGATGGGGAAAAAAAGAGATCCTACACCTTTGTACTCAAGCCATCTCAATTACCATCATCTAATGTCTTATTTTTCACCAAAATACACGACTGCATTCACTAATGAGTAATGACTGAGTGAAACTTGTGTTTGGTTGTCTGGGTCTCGTTATGTGGCCACTGTTGGCTGGGAAAATAGGCATGGGGATTGTTTGGCCTCTTTATGAGCTCATGGCTGTTGCCCTCCTTTACCTTCAGTGTGTGCTAACTGCATGGTGAAAAAAAGGCCCCTGGTCTGGGTGTCTACAGCTGGCAGACAGGCCTGTAGCCTGCAGCAGGTCCACGCCACCACCGCCATCACCACCAACACACCATGTCACGCTGCTGGCCTGGCTGACAACTAGACCGGAATCCCCCTTCAAACTAAGACATACAGACACATGACGCTCCATGGATACAACCACCAGCCATGTGTTGGTCTGAGCTGTCAGCTGCCAGGTGATTGTTGACCAAAAAAGAGCTGGATTTTAACCCTCATACTACCAATATATTTTACATACTTGGATTGATTACCAACTAGGGTAATTTTGACCCCAAGAATAAACTATTGGAAAGAGCAACAATCATAGCAAAATATCAACTTAATTATTGTCAAAACATCCTTAGACATGTAAATACCAGAGCAGACTGTTATTTTAGCTAAATTACAAAAATGTTCCTTTAAATAACATGCAACTTTTTTCCAAAGTAATATCCAAATTAGTACAGCAAATCTTATTTGCCTTAATTTGATTGTAGTATGATTTAGTTTTTTCGAATTTTGAAGTAAATATGAATTTCTTTTCATATTTATGTGGGAATAACAACTGCCATTTAAAGGGGCGGTACACCAAAATGTGAAATATACTTCATTTTATTGGCGAAAAGGGATTAATCCATTGATCCTGAGAGACAATAGCCAGGTTTACATCCAATTGGCGGCAGATTTTCATGTGCATATTCTAAAATCTGCATACGAACAATATGCGCATTTTATCACCAGTGATGTGTTTCCATCAAAATGACCTATTGCGGATAAAAGGCTGTGCGTGACGAAGTAGCGCATATAAAAAAAAGCTTTTGCTGTAAATTCCCATGTACCGAATAAAGAATACAAGTTAAATGGGTTACCATCGCATTTTCAACTCTACTGATGGTTTTGTAAAACAATGTACTGCATTGTATTGCAAATGTGGTTTTGGCACGTGCGCTCGAGCCAACAGCTTGCAGATACAGTGTGGGTAGGATATCCTACATAATGAGATTATTATGGACAAAAGAGTGAGATTATTTTTATTTGTCAAAAGGAAGCCAAGCATCGATCATCATGTCACCAGAATAAGACCCTCCATATTTATTGAAAAGGACCATCAATCACCACTTGCACTTTCACCACCCAGTGAAGTTCATCATAACTTAATTCATCTGTAGCCTAATAAACTGCATTCCTTCCCAAGTCGTACGGGAGGACCATACAGTATACAGTATCATTTGGAAAGTTTACAGACAAATATGCTGTTTCCATCAGGCCTGTCATTACATTTCTTATCTGATAGGTACTTTACTCGCATAAAAAGGTTGGATGGAAACCTGGTTAGTGACCATTTCTAATGCAATGTTTCACAGCATATCAAAGTTTCCCTTCTCACACTACAATACATGGGGGATGAGAGAGCGGAAAACATTGCCATGACGTGGGGGATAATTAGATAGATAAATATAGGTTATATTTACATTAGTGCTTCTAACCCACTGGTTCACCTTTTCTTGCAGAAGCAGGTCATACATTTTTGCTGCTGGGATTGCACACTGCGGTATTTTGCCTAACAGATACGGGAGTTTGTCAAAATATGATTGGTGTTCGAATTCTTTGTGGGTTTGTGTTATTTGAGGGAAATATATGTCTCTTATGTGGTCATACGTTTGGTAGGAGGTTAGAACGTGCATCTCTGTTTCCACCAGTGGAGGCTCCTCCTCAGAGGAAGGGGAGGACCATCCTCAGTCAATTTCATAAACATAAAATTGTAAAACATTGAATAAGTTATCCTTTTTAATACAAATCCTAGGAGGCTCTTGGTTCTCACCCCCTTCTATAGACTTACATAGTAATTATGACAACTTCCGGAGGACGTCCTCCAACCTATCAGAGCTCTTGCAGCATGAACTGACATGTTGTCCACCCAATCAATGGATTAGAGAATGAATCTAGTCCTGAAAGCTTAAGCTACACCTAGCTAGCACTGCAGTGCATAACATGTGGTGAGTAGTTGACTCAAATAGAGAGAAAGACAATACTTTAACAGTTTTGAACAAATTAATTTCTTCAAAAATGAAGGAGAAGCAAGAGAGAGAGAGAGATTTCGTCATTATCTTTGTTACTTTCAGTTTCACTTACTTAGCTAGCAAATGCAGCTGGCTAGTTTAGTTATTCAAACACCTGGCTCAAACAAAGGGATGCTATGTTAGCTAGCTGGCTATGACTATCCAACACAACACTGGAGCTCTTCCAAATCAGGGTAATCTTTTGGTTTTATTAATTTATTGCCACCGTGGCCCGCCAGTGTACCTTCTAACTGACTGTAACGTTACTGCATGATTTACTAACACATTAGTTCTATTAGCTATGTTGACTAGGACATTACTTTAGCTAATATAGGGACAACAATGTAGGCTGTGTGTAGCGGTTATGACATGGTTTGGCATGGAACGTTTTTTTTGCCTGGTCACATACAGCTCATGTGTTGTGCATTGAAGTCCACAAGCGAAGGGAAGAGGACAAAGTGGTTGTCATGAGAGTGAACTTTGTTTGCGCATGACCAGGGGTGTATTCATTCCTGCCGATTCTGTTGAAAAACGTTTCTTAAACGGAAGAAAATGGAACAAAACGGTTGATAAACATACCTGAATTTGTCCAATAGAAACTCTCGTTTGCAACTGTCAGCTAGATGCAGGCAAGAGTGTGCAAGGCGGTATTGAATGTCACTGTCTGTCCATGTGTCACTGTCTGTCACCTCAAATTTGTCTCTCGACCTGTGTGCACCTATGTTGTAAACTTTCATTCATAGGCTAGGTTGTAGCAACCTCATGATGGGTATATGGAAAATTTGAGTATCATGTAGTAGCCTAAACCTATCGCTGTTATGTTGAATTTGGTGAATGGAATATGAATGAGAGTCATCCAATATCCTGTAATAGAAATAAGGCCATGCTCACAAAAAATAATCATACTCCCTCATCTTAAACGGCACTGACCGCCACTCGTTTCCACCTCATTAATGAAAGTGGCGCCGGAGGGGACGGCTACCGTTTTACGGGCTCCTAACCAGCTGTGCTCTTTTGTTAGTTTTACACATTGTAACTTATTTTGTACATAATGTTGCTGCTACCATCTCTTATGACCGAAAAGATCTTCTGGATATCAGAACAGCGACTACTCACCTCAAATTGGACAAAGATTTTTTCTTTAATGAGTCCGACGCAAAGGATATACTGCTTCTCCGAGACCAGGCCCAAATCCCTGTCATTCACGTGAAGAAAATATGGAGGGCGGAGGTCGTTGTGCCTTGTGAGAATTTGTCAGCGAGTGGGTAACCTGGCTCTCCCATCCGTTCTCTTGGCCAACGTGCAATCACTGGAAAATAAACTGGATGATCTCAGTTCGAGACTATCCTACCAACGGGACATTAAAAACTGTAATATCTTATGTTTCACCAAGTCGTGGCTGAACGACAACACAGATAATATAGAGCCGGCTGGGTTTTCCATGCATCGGCTAAGACGAGGGGGGTGGGTGTGTGTGTGTGTCCCTTTGTCAATAACAGCTGGTGCGCAATGTTTAATATTACAGAAGTCTCGAGGTAGTGCTCGACTGAGGTAGAGTACCTCATGATAAGCTGTAGACCACACTATCTACCAAGAGAGATTTCATCTATATTATTCGTAGCTGTCTGTTTACCACCAAAAGCCAATGCTGCCACAAAGACGTCACTCAACGAGCTGCATAAGGCCGTAAGCAAACAAGAAAATGCTCATCAAGAAGCAGCCTGATTACCAGGACATGTACTCAGAGCATGCGCGGACCAACTGGCAAGTGTCTTCACTGATATTTTCAACCACTCCTTGCCGGGTCTGTAATACATACATGTTTCAAGCAGACCACCATAGCCCCTGTGCCCAAGAAAGTGAAGGTAACCTGCCTAAATGACTATCGCCCCGTAGCACTCACGTCGGTAGCCATGAGGTGCTTTGAAAGGCTGGTCATGACATCAACACCAGCATTCCGGGTTGAGGTCTGTGATAAAGTAGTCAACAATACTGCTGCCAAGGGATGAGCTGTAGGATTACCTACCTTAGGAGTTCCCTCAAAGCTTACCATTGACTATGTACAGACCCAGCGTGCGACAGAGCTGCAGGAGTTGTGACCCATTTTTGTTGGTTAAGTTGTCGTAGTTGTGTCTAGGGGGTATATGGGGGAGGGAATGCTGTCACATCCAGGTAGGTGTTTGTCCCCCTGTGTGCTGAGAGTGTCAGGTTCTTGTCCAGTTCTGACGTTTAGGTCACCACAGACTAGTACATGTCCCTGGGCCTGGAAATGGTTAAACTCCCCCTCTAGGATGGAGAAACTGTGTTCATTAAAGTATGGGGATTCTATAGGTGGGGTATACAGTGCCTTCAGAAAGTATTCACACCACTTGACTTTTTCCACATTTTGTTGCGTTACAAAGTTTGATTAAAACTGATGTAATTGTTATTTTTTGCCAAAGATCTATACAGAATACTCTGTAATGTCAAAGTGGAAGAAAAATTCTAACATTTGTCAAAACAAATAATGAAAAATAAAACACTGATATATCTTGCTTAGATATAGAAACCCCTTACCCAGAAAGGTTGGTATTCAACCAACCTTTCTGGGTAAGTCTCCAAGTAGTGTGTTAATATAGCACTGCGCCCTGCTAGGGGACGGTCTGTGTGGAAGATTAAGTTGCTTACGTTCCCATTTTTGTAGCAGTCAGCAAAAGGTGTCTCTGGATTGTCCATGGGGAGCTTATTTTTGTACTCTGTCCATGCCTTCTCATCTTTCTCTCTCTTTCTCTCTCGCTCTACGTATTTTTTCTCTCCTTTCTCTCTCTTACAGTACACAAAATTCACACCCACTGTGATTGTTGTTTTCACAGGTCTTTTGTCATAGAGACTCCAGGGATTGATTCCCTCAATAATGTCATATCCAGTCTGACCATTGAGGTAGGTGACAGAGACATCAGGAGACATGACCTAACTTGGAATCTGTCCACACCAATGGAAACCCATTACAGTTGCAGCTGTATAAATAGACTGTTCTGAGACCTGCATTAAAGGTGACCAAATTATTATTATTGTATATTCAGCTATGTAAACAGTGGTTGCACTTGCACCTGCCTTTCTATGTAGAATATAGGGAGTCAACACTTTTAGAAAGTCTATTCATTGTGGTAAAATTACAGTATGGTAAAGACATTACAGAGGTTGAGAACATAATTTTACTGTATGGTGACTTTTTGTAAGTGCAATGGGAGTACTATTGTAGTCTATAATATATGGTTTAGATGTACTTATTGGAAGTATATTCATGGGAGAGGGAAACAATCCCTCAAGAATTTCCACGAGGGTCGACCCTGATTGCAGTGTCCAATACTATTTCTCCAAGCTGTAGAAAAAGCTACGGCCTCAGAATGTCCACAGAGATTCTAATGTGCTCTTACAGTCCTGTTATTTCAATATGTAATGAAATATATAAATGGAGAACTAAATTCAAGTATTATCTACTTATTTGCTTTCCATGACAGAGAGAACAATATAGGTCCCTAGTTATTAAAACAATATGTTTGGTGAGAGGTCTATAGGCCAAATAAGACTGATCCATTTAGTCTTTGGCAGTGCTATACTGTATGTATGCTGACAATTATTTTTCTCCCTGTGTATTTTTGGGACATTTCTTCAATATTCCAATTTGGCACCAGGGATTTATATAGAGTGTTTCAATTTCAATGCTTATTTTAATGAAGTAAATTATAATAAACAATGTGTCAAACATTATTAATTAGGATGTAATGGAGATTAATTCTCTGCACTTAAGATCAATGACACCTCAAAATTTTGGGGGGATTTAATGAACGAAAAATAAGCAGATTTTCTTTTCTTTTTCCAAGCTGCAGGAGAATAGTCCTGTAATTTCATGCTTTGAAAGACAGTGTTTAATTTACACTACCGTTCAAAAGTTTGGGGTCACTTAGAATTGTCCTTGTTTTTGAAAGAAAATCTCAGTTTTCTGTCCATTAAAATAACATCAAATTGATCAGAAATACAGTGTAGACATTGTTAATGTTGTAAATGACTATTGTAGCTGGAAACGGCAGATTTTTTATGGAATATCTACATAGGCCTGCGTACAGAGGCCCATTGTCAGCAACCATCACTCCTATGTTCCAATGGCACGTTGTGTTAGCTAATCCAAGTTTATCGTTTTAAAAGGCTAATTGATCATTAGAAAAATCTTTTGCAATTATGTTAGCGAGGCTGAAAACTGTTGTTCTGATTAAAGAAGCAATAAAACTGTCCTTTTTTAGACTAGTTGAGTATTTGGAGCATCAGCATTTGTGGGTTTGATTACAGGCTCAAAATGTCCAGAAACAAAGATGTTTCTTCTGAAACTCGTCAGTCTATTCTTGTTCTGAGAAATGAAGGGTATTCCATGCAAAAAATTGCCAAGAAACTGAAGATCTCGTACAATTCTGGGTACTACTCCCCTTCACAGAACAGCGCAAACTGGCTCTAACCAGAATAGAAAGAGGAGTGGGAGGCCCCGGTGCACAACTGAGCAAGAGGACAAGTACATTAGAGTGTCTAGTTTGAGAAACAGTTCTCAACTGGCAGCTTCATTAAATAGTACCCGCAAAACACCACTCCCAATGTCAACAGTGAAGAGGCGACTCCGGGATGCTGGCCTTCTAGGCAGAGTTGCAAAGAAAATGCCATATCTCAGACTGGCCAATAAAAATAAAATATTAAGATGGCCAAAGAACACAGACACTGGACAGAGGAACTCTGCCTAGAAGGCCAGCATCCTGGAGTCGCCTCTTCACTGTTTTATTGCTTTTTTAATCAGGACAACAGTTTTCAGCATTGCTAACATAATTGATTGCTAACATAATTGCAAAAGGGTTTTCTAATGATCAATTAGCCTTTCCAAATGCTAAACTTGGATTAGCTAACACAACGTGCCATTGGAATACAGGAGGGATGGTTGCTGATAATGGGCCTCTGTACGCCTATGTAGATATTCCATAGAAAATCTTCAGGTTCCAGCTACAATAGTCGTTTACAACATTAACAATGTCTACACTGTATTTCTGATCAATTTGATTGTATTTTAATTGACAAAAAATGTGCTTTTCTTTAAAAAATAAGGACATTTCTAAGTGACCCCAAACTCTTGAACGGTAGTGTACTTTGTTATGATCTGTGTACTAAGGCACCCACTCATCCTCAACAAGAAACTCTGAAACTCTGAATTAACCTATTGTCATTGTAATTTTGCAGTAACATGTTTTCAGCTAAACAGGTGGTCCTAAGGGGTCTCTAATGTTCCGCTTTGGTCTGGACCCACATTGTTCACAGGTGCTCTGCAATCTGTGCAATTTGGGAGACATCTTGGAAGTGTCTTCCCTTGGTCAAGTCATATTGATGACCATACTTCACAATTCAGCTACAAAACATTGACATTGGACCACTCTAACCTTACCCATTCTTAAACGCCATATTTTCAAGTTCCCTCCCTTTCAATAACAAATGTATTCACAGAGGATGCACAGAATTCCACAATAGAAGGGGGGCAATGGAGAGTGAGACATGGAACCATGATATGCATTACTGTCCAACAATGTGGTATATTGTGAAACAATATCAAAGTATCATGTGAGGACAGTTAAAGTTAAACAAAGAATGATTCACATTTCCCCCAGCTCTCAAAATGGTTCTGAATCCACCAAAACCAACCAGAGTTCATGGGAGGAGTACTGTAAATTGCTTTTTCATTTCTTTGTCTTAAGAATAACAATGTCTTTCCAGCAAACCTTACAAAGTCCAGCTCAGCTTAAGAGACAGACAACTCCCTGTGTTACAGTGAGGCAGTGGCACCTTGATTCAATATGGCAACGCAGTCAAAGGCGGATGTTAGCAATTATATAAACAACCCATGCAGGTTACGTAACAAGAATCATACAATTAGATGAACATAACACCACCACCACAGAGGAAGTGGTAATCTGATGTTAAATAGCAGTTAGTGCTTTGTGATATCTGCTTGTATTTGTGCCATTCCTGATCCTAGAGATTGGGTTGGTAGATTTTCATTACTGTGCACACTACAACTATAGGAACCCTAATCGGCGAGGCCTCCTCCTCACAGCAATTTAGGAAGAATAGAAGTGTGGGATGGAGCATTGGAGTATGGGCCTCTCCCCCCTCCTCCCAGGCATTTTCTGCAAAATTCATCATCTGTGGTTGCCTGTTTAGAGCCTTCGGGGAGGGCCAGGACATGACTGGCAAGGCAGGCTAACGCCGTCCAGATGGAGCCACAGCAGCGGGAAGGGGGTCAGGAGTTGTTAAGACAGCTGCCTGTTTCTCTGGACTATTATGGATGGTGGAAACACCATATTATCATAAGAACCAGTCAGCAGAGACAGAGGGAATGACTGGGCTGGAGGAGGCTGGTGGGAGGAGTTATAGGAGGACAGGCTCATTGTAATGGCTGGGATGGAGTCAATGGAACAGAGTGAAACATTTTGTTTCCATGTGTTTGATGTGTTTGGTACCATTCCATTGATTCCAATCCAGCCTTTACAATGAGCCCGTCCTCCTATTGCTCCTCTCACCAGCCTGCTTGTAAAGTTGTTGCAAAACATTTTAACCTCTATGGGATCTGTGTCCCTGTACCCGGACGGTTGAGCTAACGTGCGCTAATGTGATTAGCATGACAGTTGTTAGTAACAGCTAACTTTCCAGGACATAGACATGTCTTATATGGGCAGAAAGCTTAAATTCTTGTTAATCTAACAGCACTGTTCAATTTACAGTAGCTATTGCAGTGAAAAAAATACCATGCTATTGTTTGAGATGAGTGCACAACAACAACAAAAAAGTATCACAGCAACTGGTTTGATACATTCACCTCTGAAGGTAAATCATGTACTTACATTCAGTAATCTTGCTGATTTGTCATCCTGAGGGTCTCAGAGATAAAATGTAGCATAGTTCTGTTTGATAAGATACATTTTCATATTCAAATGTAGGAACTGGGTTCTACAGTTTGAATCCCTGCTGTCTCTGTAAACTTACATTTCTTATTACCATATCATTTTTGTATGTTGTCTATAGTTATGTACTTGAAAATGTATCAATTGACCAATTCGGCACAGTAGGGCAGACTTGATACAAAATATTGTCCAGTATTGCAATGCTTCACTAGATCAATTTGAAACTTTGCACACAATGCTGTCATCTAGTGGAATATTATATTTGGGCCTTTCTCTTGCATTTCAAAAAAATGCATGTTGTTTTGCTTGTATTATCTTTAACCAGATCTAATGTGTTAAATTCTCCTACATTAAAAAAATCATAAATACAGCATCAACAAGAAGATGAATAAATATGTTGTTATTTAACAAACCCAACACAGAGATATAACTACAGTATATACTGTACCTTGCGCAGCATTTTTAACACCGTAATAGTGAGGGAATAGAGGGGAGGATCAAGAGTGAAAACCAAGACATTAAGCCGAGAATGGTGCTAGAACACAAATCCCTAGACAATTTAGTGTAAAAGTATTTCAACTTCAGGCCACCAAGAAAAGTTATGACTTGACACAAATGATAATAGTTACAAAAAAATAAGCACTCTTCCACAAAGATAATTGTTTCCAGGGAGAAACGATTATAACGAAGCGCCTCTAAATATGACAGACACTTTCACCACAATGATAGCTGCGCAGCTGTGACTTTGTTGGAGTCTAGGGTCCCCAGGCATTTCACTTAATTGGGATTTATTTTGAATGTCTTTGGGTAAAACATGCAAACACAGCCAGTTTAGAGTTTGCTTCCTTTGGCATGTAGACGATCTTTAGTATGCAGTATGTGGGTCCAAACTCATTAACTTACGGGCCCAATGCAGGCATTTTTATCTTAATATCAAATCCTTTCTGGGTAAAGTACCTTACTGTGATTGTTTTCAATCAAAATGGTCTAAAATAAAGACAAATTTGCTTCTTACAAGAGCAATTTCTCAAGCAACAATTTTGCTAGGACTGTGTGGGAGTGGTCTGACTGGGGATGGGAAAACCGAATATATCCGCTATTGGCAGAGAGATTTGGAACTCACTTTCTTATTGGTCTGTTAACTAATTTACCGCAGGCCAAAACTCCATCCAACCAAAACAGGCTGAAATGTCATGTGGTCTTTTCAAACAGCTCTTACACTACAAGGGCATTATCCTAATTTTCACAATTTCACATGCTCCATGTGGTAAACGAGCATTCAGTTGTGCAAAAAAAGTGTTTTATAACTTGTAAAACAGTCCGGTTGTTTCCAACTATTCCCTCTGGCTCCACACCAATCCACAGATGCAGAGCAGCCCTGCCAAAAGGATGTCAGGGTGAAAGGCAGGAGATTGTGGATGAGCAAAGTGATCTTGGACAGAAGAAGGGCATCACATGGCTGGAATCTATTGTGGATTCCTGTGGCCGGGACTCACTCCTAACCCAGATGAGCACCCCCGCCATCCAAACTAAACAGTCATTATTCCAATATGCACTCATGCATAATCAGACAGGATCCTGGGGGTTGTTGCACAGCATCAGATCTCATTATTCTGGCCCGGTGGGAGAGCGATTACAATTGTCCCAAAATGTGCAAATGTGTGAATGAATGCATCCACTTACGAACACTGCGTTGACATGAGTTTATGAGCTCATTTGATCCGGAAAGACAATGTTCCAGACAAAGTCTGAGAGATGACACTAACATAGTGTCTCATAAGAAGCCAGGCAGATCCAAGTATTTATTGAAGGAGGATGGAAAACATGAATGCCTTTGTCTCCAGTGCCATAATTGTGATATAATTTCACTGTTGGCTCAGAAAAGCCTGTTGGATGGGTCAGAGGAGCTGGGGGAATCCTTGTTGTTGTCCTGTGAGTGGAGCAGGTTGGGCAGAGGCCCGTCCTGCTGGTGCACAGATTAGGGATGTCTGTGTTCTCCTGCTGGTTCTGGGTGACTCAGCGGGGTGAAATATGCTGACGGTAAATCCACAGGGAACTCTGGGCCCTTTCAGGGATGACTTTAATGTTATGAAACCTGATGCCTAGATACAGTACAATGAGATGTAACCCTTTGAGGGAATCATGGGTGTTCAATTGTGAAATGGGTTCTGTTTGATAGCAGCTGGGCAGGCAAAATATTTTGCAATGTATGGATAACAAGTCAAACACAATATCATGTAGGAACTATCTTTATGTGCAGTAAGTGAAAGCATTACCATGTTTATCTGTCAATACTACAAGGTTAGCGCAAGTGAAGTTTAGTCTAGTGCTTTGAATGCAGGTTATCATTCTCAATTAATTAGAGGCTAATTCGTTGAGTCTACATACCAAATCTGGAGTCAATCTGACTTATCGGTCATGAGAAGAAGATATTAAGTATTTTTAGCATATGTGCTAACAGCCATATTTGAATTCAGCCTTTTTATATACAGTGAGGGAAAAAAGTATTTGATCCCCTGCTGATTTTGTACGTTTGCCCACTGACAAAGAAATGATTGGTCTATAATTTTAATGGTAGGTTTATTTGAACAGTGAGAGACAGAATAACAACAAAAGAATCCAGAAAAACGCATGTGAACATTTTTATAAATGGAATTGCATTTTAATGAGGAAATAAGTATTTGACCCCTCTGCAAAACATGACTTAGTACTTGGTGGCAAAACCCTTGTTGGCAATCACAGAGGTCAGACGTTTCTTGCAGTTGGCCACCAGGTTAGCACACATCTCAGGAGGGATTTTGTCCCACTCCTCTTTGCACATCTTCTCCAAGTCATTAAGGTTTCGAGGCTGACGTGTTGCAACTCGAACCTTCAGCTCCCTCCACAGATTTTCTATGGGATTAAGGTCTGGAGACTGGCTAGGCTACTCCAGGACCTTAATGTGCTTCTTCTTGAGCCACTCCTTTGTTGCCTTGGCCGTGTGTTTTGGATCATTGTCATGCTGGAATACCCATCCACGACCCATTTTCAATGCCCTGGCTGAGGGAAGGAGGTTCTCACCCAAAATTTGACGGTACATGGCCCCGTCCATCGTCCCTTTGATGCAGTGAAGTTGTCCTGTCCCCTTAGCAGAAAAACACCCCCAAAGCATAATGTTTCCACCTCCATGTTTGACGGTGGGCATGGTGTTCTTGGGGTCATAGGCAGCATTCCTCCTCCTCCAAACACGGCGAGTTGAGTTGATGCCAAAGAGCTTCATTTTGGTCTCATCTGACCACAACACTTTCACCCAGATGTCCTCTGAATCATTCAGATGTTCATTGGCAAACTTCAGACGGGCATGTATATGTGCTTTCTTGAGCAGGGGAACCTTGCGGGTGCTGCAGGATTTCAGTCCGTCACGGCGTAGTGTGTTACCAATTATTTTCTTGGTGACTATGGTCCCAGCTGCCTTGAGATCATTGACAAGGTTCTCCCGTGTAGTTCTGGGCTGATTCCTCACCGTTATCATGATCATTGCAACTCCACGAGGTGAGATCTTGCATGGAGCCCCAGGCCGAGGGAGATTGACAGTTCTTTTGTGTTTCTTCCATTTGCGAATAATCGCACCAACTGTTGTCACCTTCTTACCAAGCTGCTTGGCGATGGTCTTGTAGCCCATTCCAGCCTTGTGTAGGTCTACAATCTTGTCCCTGACATCCTTGGAGAGCTCTTTGGTCTTGGCCATGGTGGAGAATTTGGAATCTGATTGATTGCTTCTGTGGACAGGTGTCTTTTATACAGGTAACAAACTGAGATTAGGAGCACTCCTTTTAAGAGTGTGCTCCTAATCTCAGCTCGTTACCTGTATAAAAGACACCTGGGAGCCAGAAATCCTTCTGATTGAGAGGGGGTCAAATACTTATTTCCCTCATTAAAATGCAAATCAATTTATAAAATTTTTCACATGCGTTTTTCTGGATTTTTTTGTTGTTATTCTGTCTCTCACTGTTCAAATACACCTACCATTAAAATTATAGACTGATCATTTCTTTGTCAGTGGGCAAACGTACAAAATCAGCAGGGGATAAAATACTTTTTTCCCTCACTGTATCTCAAAACCATTAAAAACTGATGTAAGGCAAAATCTGGATCTGATGTATGGTTCATTATTTTTTTTTATTTTTTTTATTTCACCTTTATTTAACCAGGTAGGCAAGTTGAGAACAAGTTCTCATTTACAACTGCGACCTGGCCAAGATAAAGCAAAGCAGTTCGACACATACAACAACACAGAGTTACACGTGGAGTAAACAAACATAGAGTCAATAATACAGTAGAAAAACAAATCTATTTACAATGTGTGCAAATGAGGTAAGATAAGGAAGGTAAGGCAAGAAACAGGCCATGGTGGCGAAGTAATTACAATATAGCAATTAAACACTGGAATGGTAGATGTGCAGTAGATGAATGTGCAAAGTAGAAATACTGGGGTGCAAAGGAGCAAGATAAATAAATAAATACGGTAAGGAATGAGGTAGTTGGTTGGGCTATTTACAGATGGGCTATGTACAGGTGCAGTGATCTGTGAGCTGCTCTGACAGCTGGTGCTTAAAGCTAGTGAGGGAGATAAGTGTCTCCAGTTTCAGTGATTTTTGTAGTTCGTTCCAGTCATTGGCAGCAGAGACGGAGGAGCCAAAGGAGGAATTGGCTTTGGGGGTGACCAGTAAGATATACCTGCTGGAGCACGTGCTACGGGTGGGTGCTGCTATGGTGACCAGCGAGCTGAGGTGGGTCTTTACCTAGCAGGGACTTGTAGATGACCTGGAGCCAGTGGGTTTGGCGATGAGTAAGAACTGAGGGCCAGCCCACGAGAGCGTACAGGTTGCAGTGGTGGGTAGTAATCATTAAAAGATGATTGCAGATGATTTTGAGCATTAGTGTTACATATTTAATAGTTTACTTTTTTTTACTCAGCCCTTAGCTTTTCTCAAATTAAGTAAAAACAGGCACCATGGACCTACATTACAATTGTGGTGTCATTTGGTCATGTGGTTCATGAGAAGATTTTGGAAATACTTTTAGCATATTTTAGCATCTTAGCGTAAGTGCTAATGCATCAATGTTATTTTCTCAAACTCTTCAGGGACTATTGTGATGAGTCCAAAGACCACATTTGGAGGGAATCTGACATTTAGTCCATAAGAAGAAGATTTTGTATGATTATTTTCAGAATTAGCATTACATAGTCCAAAAAAGGAATTGTTAATAGTTTATTTCTTTAGATATTTATGAATGTCAAACTTAACATGGTTCATCATGGTAAGGTCTTTGATGACCCTAACAAGATACAAATTGATAGGGCATTGTGGAGTGGATTTACAATGGACACATAAAATCTGATTTCCTGATTTATCAATAACCGATTGATCACCAATCCCTTAGCATTTTTCAAACTAAGTTAATTAATGTACCACGTGCCCTACATACAATGCTGTGTTATTTGGACTTATGGTTCATGACAATACGTTTTTCAAAAGTTTTCCAAAATGTCCAAGATGGAGGAAAATCTCTCCTAATGGGCATTGTGGGTCCTTGAGGCATATTTTTTCAGCATAAGGAAATCACCTACATACAAAGTTTCAAGTTTCTAGGTCAAATGGGGCAGATTTAAGGGGTTTAAGTGAAACTGCTTATAACTGCGCCACCTACAGGCCAAGCTTTGCTGTGAACCCCTAATTAAGATTTTAAAAGTTCTATCATATCTAAAGTCCTCTAAGGCAGATAAACCAAAATGAATCATGGGTTGGTAAAATATACTCAAGTGCTGGCACATCTAAGAGCAGAGGTTTAGTGATCCTGGTCAATAAATATCCTAACTTCACTGACACAAAAGTGATATGTGACCACGGGAGCAGATTCATTGTAGTGAGGGGAAAGTTTATAGGTGTCCCAGTTCAGTGGCGATATTAGCATGTAAATCTTTGTGGGCACCGTTTGTCACCGTTATAGTGCAATTCATGTATTGTTTAGTGTTGTGTTGTGTAGTGGCTTTGCTGGCATGGATCCCCCCCTTTCTTTTCAGCACCATGGAGTGAATACTTACCATCAGCGAAGCCTTGTCTGGCAGCGAAACAGTTAATTTAGCCTCATTTACTGCCTTTTTTAAAAACATAGCTGATATGGCTACTTGCTTATACAAATGTGGTTTCTACTGACAATTGAGATGTACAAACTATGGCATAAGGGAACAACGAGCAGATAAGAGGCAATCCGTAAGTTTTATTAAGCCATTATTGAGCACGCTAGGATGGATGTAGTCAATATAACAATTTGTTCAGCACTTTTGAAATGTACAGCGATAAAATTCAGAACATGGGCCGTTCTTACAGTATTCTCCCTGTACACCAAGTCAGAACTGCAGGATAAATAAAGGGGGCATATAAGCAGACAATGAAATCTCTTACAATATTCAATGATTACATTTCTCTAAAACAGGCTACAGGCTAAAAAATTATTAGGGTGAGGCACATAGGCCAATAACAGCTTACTACACTACACTTACTCAGCTTTATTAACTCAAAGATTATATATTTTTTTACATTGCTTGCAAACTGATATGTGACACGTATTAATGCCAAAATAACATGCAAAATAGGCAACGAAAACAAAAAAATACCAAATTTTTCTTGATTTTTCTATTTTCTACGTTGTAAAATAATAGTGAAGACATCAAAATGAACTGTTTCGCTGCCAGACGAGGCTCCTCTGATAGCCAGCCATGCCGAACAATAAATTAAATGTTTTGCCTACTTTACCCATATTTTCTTTTCTTTTTGCAAACAAAGTAGTGTGTAGTTGCAGTAGTTAGCTACATGGCAAAAAAGTTATTAACTACTGAAAACACAGTAACACTTTACTTGACACCCAGCGTCATAACACGGTCAAAACATGGTCATAACTATGTCATAATATGTCATAGAAGCTGACATGACACATACAGTGCCTTGCAAAAGTATTCATCCCCTTTGGCGTTTTTCCTATTTTGTTGCATTACAACCTGTAATTTAAATGGATTTTTATTTGGATTTCATGTAATGGACATACACAAAATAGTCCAAATGAGTGAAGTGAAATGAAAAAAAATAGCTTGCTTCAAAAAATTCAAAACTGAAAGTGGTGCGTGCATATGCATTCACCCCCTTTGCTATGAAGCCCCTAAATAAGATCTGTTGCAACCAATTACCTTCAGAAGTCACCTGATTAGTTAAATAAAGTCCACCTGTGTGCAATCTAAGTGTCACATGATCTGTCACATGATCTCAGTATATATACACCTGTTCTGAAAGGCCCCAGAGTCTGCAACACCATTAAGCAAGGGGCACCAAAAGGCATGTGGGAGACTCCCCAAACATATGGAAGAAGGTACTCTGGTCAGACGAGAGTAAAATTTAGCTTTTTGGCCATCAAGGAAAATGCTATGTCTGGCGCAAACCCAACACCTCTCATCACCCCGAGAACACCTTCCCCACAGTGAAGCATGGTGGTGGCAGCATCATTCTGTGGGGATGTTTTTCATTGGCAGGGACTGGGAAACTGGTCAGAATTGAAGGAATGATGGATGGTTCTAAATACAGTGAAATTCTTGAGGGAAACCTGTTTCAGTCTTCCAGAGATTTGAGACTGGGACGGAGGTGCACCTTCCAGCAGGACAATGACCCTAAGCATACTGCTAAAGCAACACTCGAGTGATTTAAGGAGAAACATTTAAATGTCTTGGAATGGCCTGGTCAAAGCCCAGACCTCAATCCAGTTCAGAATCTGTGGTATGACTTAAAGATTACTGTACACCAGCAGAACCCATCCAACTTCAAGGCGCTAGAGCAGTTTTGCCTTGAAGAATGGTCAAAAATCCCAGTGACTAGATGTAACAAGCTTAGGGAGACATACCCCAAGAGACTTGCAGCTGTAATTGCTGGTGGCTCTACAAAGTATTGACTTTGGGGGGGTGAATAGTTATGCACGCTTTGCAAGTTTTCAGTTTTTTTGTCTTATTTCTTGTTTGTTTCACAAGAAAAAATATTTTGCATCTTCAAAGGGATAAGCATGTTGTGTAAATCAAATGATACAAACCCCCAAAATATATATTTTAATTCCAGGCAACAAAATAGGAAAAATGACATGGGTGAATACTTTCGCAAGCCACTGTATATTTAGACCTGTTGTGACATATATTGCATTATTTTATGGCTGGTTATGACACCTACACAAGAGTGTCAAAACCCACAAAACCTACCACACAAGGCAAAACATTCTATTAAATTATAATTTTAATTGCGCACAAATTGATGTCAGGCATGCACCTACCCCAATTCTCTTAGACACCCTCTTTTTGACTGATGACTGACATAAGGGCATGTACGTGATAGGCCTATCTGGCTTATGTGATTATGATGGTCATAATGCTTCTTGACAGTGTCATAAAGTGCATTTTCTTAGTCCAGGTAAAGTGACACAGGATGGTCATAATGCTTCATGACAGTGTCATAAAGTTATTTCAAATATGCTGGGGAAAAAAACATGACTGTGAGCAGAATTTATTACAACAAACACAAAGGACTTAAGAAACAAACTTTCAAAAGAAAGGAAACTTCTTGGCAGGGGAAAAAACACATTTGAATAAATTTGGGTTTTGACACTCTTATGCAGGTGTCATAACCAGCCATAAAATAACTCAATATATGTCACAACAGGTGTAAATATATGGGTCATGACAGTGTCATGACCATATTATGACAGGTTATGATAAGTTATGTCAGCTTTTATGACATATTATGACATGGTTTTGACCGTGTCATAACGTGTCATGACGTTGGGTGTCAAGTAAAGTGTTACCGAAAACACGACACAGATTTGAATTTAGTTCAACTACCACCAAGCTACAGCAAAATGTAATTAAATTACTAGTTGAACTACATGTAGTTCACTAGTCCCTAACACGGTCTATGCCTTATCTCATTTGCCAATGCCAATCCCAGAATCATACTTTAAAGAAATAGATAGGATTTTATATCGGGAAGGGGAGGCCATCGTTTTTGGGCTTGAAAAAACTTTAGCCTCCCTAACTTTAAATGGTTCTACTGGGCCCAGACAATTAAACAGCTAAGTGTATGAAGACCAGGATGGAATGGAGCTGTACAAACTGACTGGTATTATATGGAGAAGGAGATGCGGGAGGGAGTATCACCTTGGTGCTGGGCATTTCAATCCCTAACTCTTAGACAACAGGGTCATCCAACCATGTCCCGTGAGGCTGTGATAAATGTTTTTTTTTAATAAAATGGGATCTCAAAAACGGAAAAACAAAGCAATTGTAATAGGGGGCAAAACAGCAGACTGGGGAGTCTGGAGGAAGCTGACGGCAACACAATGTATAACTTTGAACATCTGTCTGTATTCTGTAACATGTGATTTGCCTACGACACAGTTTTGGAAATACCCACTGGTCACAGAGATCAGTTCAACATCTAGTTTTGATTTACATTTGGTTGAGTTGTCAACTAAAGTGAATGTCATTGGATTTAGGTTAAAAGTTTGGTGAAAAAAATACGAAATGCTCTTACGTTGATGATTTTTTGCGAATCCTATCAGTTTTCCACATTGATTCAACGTCATCCCAGTTTTTTGGGGGTTGAAATTACATGGCAACAACGTTGATTCAACCAGTTTTTGCCCACTGAGTACCTACAATTGCAGAGCTGTCTGGCTAAAAACCTTTGTCAACCTCTGACTAGTTCAACTAAAAACTCAATTTGAAAGGCTTTTGTTTAAACAAAACAATAGAAAACACTTGACCTCCTTTACAGTATATTCTTGCCTACTAGATGAAATGGCTGAACCATTGGCAAAAGTGAAAAAAATACAACCTATAAAGAAGTGGGTAACAAATGTATACAAGCTAAAGTGATTCACAGGTGGTACTGGACTCCAGAGAAGCTGTGTAAAACCAAGATATTGCCGAATGATAACAGGATCAATCCCTCATATTTAATCGTCCTGTGCCTCTATTCCAGACTGGTGCAATATTATCATCTATGCTATTTGTGAAGTAGTGGGGACTGATTTTTACGTTTCTAATACATGTATAATGTTGTGCTCTACATTAAGTGACAGAGTTTATTCTCCTCTCACAAGAGGTGGATCTTGCTGACCCTTACTTCTGCAAAAATAGTTTTTGTCAACACTCTTATCCAGAGCGAATTACAGTAGTGAGCGCATACATTTTCATACCGGTCCCCCATGGAAATACAAACCCACATCCCTGCCGTTGCAAGTGCCATGCTCTTACCAACTGAGCTACAAGGGACATTGGAAGCAAGAGCGACCCTCACTGACTGTGACCTAGTATGGGCTCCATTCCTGCAGTGATCAGCAGGTGGAGCTAGTAACTCATTATTCATGTTCTTAGATATGCCAATATTTCTATATCATTAATGACATTCTCCCATCAATGTGTAACCATAACAGATTATGAACTGACGATTAATGAAATTGTCTCCATTAATTGTATATACACTACCGTTCTAAAGTTTGGGGTCACTTAGAAATGTCCTTGTTTTTTAAAGAAAACACATTTTTGGTCCATTAAAATAACGTCAAATTGATCAGAAATACAGTGTAGACATTGTTAATGTTGTAAATGACTATTGTAGCTGGAAACGGCTGATTTCTTATGGAATATCTACATAGGCGTACAGAGGCCCATTGTCAACAATCATCAATCCTGTTCCAATGGCACGTTGGGTTAGCTAATCCAAGTAAATCATTTTAAAAGGCTAATTGATCATTAGAAAACCCTTTTGCAATTATGTTAGCACTGTTGTACTGATTAAAGAAGCAATAAAACTGTCCTTCTTTAAACGAGTTGAGTATCTGGAGCATCAGCATTTGTGGGTTCAATTTCAGGCTCAAAATGGACAGAAACAAAGAACTTTCTTCTGAAACTCGTCAGTTAGCATCCCGGAGTCGCCTCTTCACTGTTGACGTTGAGACTGGTGTTTTGCGGGTACTATTTAATGAAGCTGCAAGTTGAGGCGTCTGTTTCTCAAACGAAACACTATAATGTACTTGTCCTCTTGCACAGTTGTGCACCGGGGCCTCCCACTCCTCTTTCTATTCTGGTTAGAGCCAGTTTGCACTGTTCTGTGAAGGAAGTAGTACACAGCGTTGTACGAGATCTTCAGTTTCTTGACAATTTCTCGCATGGAATAGCCTTCATTTCTCAGAAAAAAAATAGACTGACGAGTTTCAGAAGAAAGTTCTTTGTTTCTGGACATTTTGAGCCTGTAATCGAACCCACAAATGCTCCAGATACTCAACTAGTCTAAAGAAGGACAGTTTTATTGCTTCTTTAATCAGAACAACAGTTTTCAGCTGTGCTAACATAATTACAAAAGTTTTCTAATGATCAATTAGCCTTTTAAAATGACAAACTTGGATTAGCTAACACAATTGACATTGGAACACAGGAGTGATGGTTGCTGATTAAGGGCCTCTGTACGCCTATGTAGCTATTCCATTAAAAAAAACAGCTGTTTCCAGCTACAATAGTCATTTACAACATTAACAATGTCTACACTGTATTTCTGATCAATTTGATGTTATTTTAATGGACAGAAAATTTGCTTTTCTTTCCAAAACAACGACATTACTAAGTGACCCCAAACTTTTGAACGGTAGTGTATATTGTCCAATGTATAATTATGAATATGTGATTATTATTTATTCATTTACTTGGGACAGAGGATAATGGTCCATATGAATCTTATGAGCGTCTTAAGATTTGTTTTTAAAGAATTACCTGTAAACATTCTAGGCGCATCTCCCATGCATTGTTTTTTTTCTATCGTTTTTTTCCCCGTTGTGTTGCTGATGTATGCACCTTCATCATTCAGTAGACCTATTGGCAGTTTCATAAAATACTTCAGGCCAGATTATGAACTGACGATTAATGAAATTGTCTCCCTTAATTGTAGGCCTGCCTACCTCTGGAGGGATGGGGTGGGTAGGAATGGAAATAGTCTTGTTGATGTTAGGCTGCATATGTCTGTATGTGTATCTTGTTTATTTTTGTCTCGTCTGAATAAAGAAAGAAACAATATATAAAAAAAGGAGACGCACAGTCCTTTTGTTATGGGGTGTGCTCTCTATCACCCCCATGTGCAAGCCATATTTCCTTACATCAGAAGGAGGCCTTTCCAAGGACAGCACCCCCACTCTGCATTTTACGGCCTTGTTTGCTTTTGTTGGAGGCTTCAGCTGGTCAGGCTGGACACGGGGACCACAGCAGAGCAGGTGGGTCTGTTGGTCGGTGGGTCGGCAGTACTGCTCAGTCTGCCCTCCAGAGCCAGACCCTCCATATGTGGTGGTGTGTGGTCCTCCTGCCTCTGTCAGCCACAGGCAGATGTTATTATAACCAGCGCAGAGGTAAAGCATAGTTGACAGAGGCCACAGTTAGGGAAACTTTCCTCCTCTCTCTCTAAACAGGAAATTACAGGACTGCCTAGCTATAGATGACAATACAACCATATAGCAGAAATGTTTAGAATAGGAGTTACAATGGGCCACAAGTTGGGGGCACCATCGTTCGACTTGGTGGCACCCCACTGTGGTAAAGCAGTATCTGATACATGTTGTACTGCAGGAAAAGGGGGATTCCTAGTCATAACTGCATTGCTCAAGGGCAGAACGGCAGATTTTTTCCACCTAGTTGTCTCTGGGATTCCAACCATCTTTTGGTTACTGGCCCAACACTCTTAACCACTAGGCTACCTGCTACCCTGAATGGGCTGGTTTCCTGGACCCAAAATAAGAGAATCCCAATTGAAAATGCTATTTCTGTCCATGAACAGGGTTAATCTGGGTCCGGGAAACCACCAACCCTAAATCTCAGCCATAAAGCACATAAACATCTGGCACAATAGTGTACTGCACCAAAGCAAATGGACAACAATTTGCTCCCACGCTCTCTCTAGTCATTTCCACTCTCCACCCCACTGCTGCACTATGCTTGGATTCTGTGAGAATTGGTCTGGGATGAAGCTGAAGCTGAAGCTCTGGCAGGGTCATGGGCTCCTGGAGGGGATGACTGCATATTTCCAATAAACACAAAAACCTGCCTTCTCCACATGGAGAGAAGAGGACCATCAGAGGTGGCAGCATTAAGAGGTCATTCTTTCCACAGGACCTTACGTCCTGCCAGCATGGCTGACGCCCTCCTCTGCTGAATAACTCCTTTCTCAGGCTTCCATTACTGTGTGTGCCATCTCTATATTGTGTAGGCCAGCTCTCTGAAATGTACCCTCTTAAATCTACTGTGGGAGAAACAGTAAATTCAGAGCTGTAAAAGCTTTGTAAGAGATTTAGCGGGGCTACCTTCAGGTTTCTGAAGCAAAGGTTCAGTTTAGGAAAAAGGTTCTGAGCACTGAGTTCAAAGTTATGGGAAACATAGTGCTTTTTGGCAGGATATTCACTTGTAAATATGAAATTAAACTATTGTGACAGAGCTGGAAATTATCCCTAGTAGAGGCCTGTCTCTATTTGTCCTGGTTTAGTGCTTTATTTTCAGAATGTCACTGCCAAACTATTATTTTGTGTGATTTGGGTAACTGTTGCCTCCCGCTGCAAATTACATAGGGCCCACCAAAAAATGTTTTATTTTCCACAAAATACAGGCTCCTGACACCAAATTAGCCGCCAAATTCCTGGTTTTGTCAGTCCCCCAAAATTAAGAAAATTAATAAAAACACATGATATATATATATATATATATATATAGTGGGGAAAAAAAGTATTTAGTCAGCCACCAATTGTGCAAGTTCTCTCACTTAAAAAGATGAGAGAGGCCTGTAATTTTCATCATAGGTACACTTCAACTATGACAGACAAAATGAGGAAAAAATCCAGAAAATCACATTGTAGGATTTTTTATGAATTTATTTGCAAATTATGGTGGAAAATAAGTATTTGGTCAATAACAAAAGTTTATCTCAATACTTTGTTATATACCCTTTGTTGGCAATGACAGAGGTCAAACGTTTTCTGTAAGTCTTCACAAGGTTTTCACACACTGTTGCTGGTATTTTGGCCCATTCCTCCATGCAGATCTCCTCTAGAGCAGTGATGTTTTGGGGCTGTCGCTGGGCAACACGGACTTTCAAAGATTTTCTATGGGGTTGAGATCTGGAGACTGGCTAGGCCACTCCAGGACCTTGAAATGCTTCTTACTGAAGCCACTCCTTCGTTGCCGGGCGGTGTGTTTGGGATCATTGTCATGCTGAAAGACCCAGCCACGTTTCATCTTCAATGCCCTTGCTGATGGAAGGAGGTTTTCACTCAAAATCTCACGATACATGGCCCCATTCATTCTTTCCTTTACACGGATCAGTCGTCCTGGTCCCTTTGCAGAAAAACAGCCCCAAAGCATGATGTTTCCACCCCCATGCTTCACAGTAGGTATGGTGTTCTTTGGATGCAACTCAGCATTCTTTGTCCTCCAAACACGACGAGTTGAGTTTTTACCAAAAAGTTATCTTTTGGTTTCATATGACATTCTCCCAATCCTCATCTGGATCATCCAAATGCTCTCTAGCAAACTTTAGACGGGCCTGAACATGTACTGGCTTAAGCAGGGGGACACGTCTGGCACTGCAGGATTTGAGTCCCTGGCGGCGTAGTGTGTTACTGATGGTAGGCTTTGTTACTTTGGTCCCAGCTCTCTGCAGGTCATTCACTAGGTCCCCCCGTGTGGTTCTGGGATTTTTGCTCACCGTTCATGTGATCATTTTGACCCCACGGGGTGAGATCTTGCGTGGAGCCCCAGATCGAGGAAGATTATCAGTGGTCTTGTATGTCTTCCATTTCCTAATAATTGCTCCCACAGTTGATTTCTTCAAACCAAGCTGCTTACCTATTGCAGATTCAGTCTTCCCAACCTGGTGCAGGTCTACAATTTTGTTTCTGGTGTCCTTTGACAGCTCTTTGGTCTTGGCCATAGTGGAGTTTGGAGTGTGACTGTTTGAGGTTGTGGACAGGTGTCTTTTATACTGATAACAAGTTCAAACAGGTGCCATTAATACAGGTAATGAGTGGAGGACAGAGGAGCCTCTTAAAGAAGAAGTTACAAGTCTGTGAGAGCCAGAAATCTTGCTTGTTTGTATGTGACCAAATACTTATTTTCCACCATAATTTGCAAATAAATTCATTAAAAATCCTACAATGTGATTTTCTGGATTTTTTTGAAAATTACAGGCCTCTCTCATCTTTTTAAGTGAGAGAACTTGCACAATTGGTGGCTGACTAAATACTTTTTTCCCCACTGTGTATATATATATATATATATATATATATATATATATATATATATATATATATATATATATATATAAACTGCCACCAATTTGCTTTCATCTTCCTGTCCCAATTAACACAACCAACTAATTTATGACAAAACAAGACAAAGGTCTAAAAACAGAGACGCTGACTTGCAGTCTTTGAGGAAAACATAGGCCAATAGCTTTGTCTCTGTGAGATAATATTGAAGAGGCACTTCGACTAAACAAATCTGTAGTCGACATCAAGTTTGATTATTGATCAAATCAATCAACGAATGACAAATTATACCATTAACCATGTCAGAGGGACCAACTCTAGCGTGATATTTAGTAAATGTGCACCTCCGGAAATAAAGCAAGAACCTGCCATCTAGTGGTCTTAAATAAAATGGAATCTCAAAATGTGAAATAAAGCAACAGTAAATATTTTTCAGACTTAGTACAAAGTACATGTTACAATGGGTGTAGCATAAGTTCTTTACTCTGCACTCATAGCTGTACATCTATGTAAATCTCATAAAAAGAATTCAGTTCTGGAACTGACTCATACAACAGGACTAATAAAACGAGACAAGAATATTGGCTGAATTCTGGCTGAACTCTTAATGACTCCCTTGCAAAGGAACAACTGAGCTGCCACAATAGTATAGAGTGGTACCACTCAAGAAGTATATCTCTTTAAAACAAACGAAATAAATGCCTCAACCATGACACAACTTTCATAAAAAATGTATTGAAGGTGTACGCAATGTTCCAGTCATCTTAAAATCATACTTGCATGTGACAAATATGCATATTCACAGATAGTTGATGAACACACAGGGTCCTGTAGTTACATACAGTTGAAGTCAGAAGTTTACATACACCTTAGCCAAATACATTTAAACTCAGTTTTTCACAATTTTTGACATTTAATCCTTGTAATAATTCCCTGTCTTAGGTCAGTTAGGATCACACCTTTATTAAGAATGTGAAATGTCAGAATAATAGTAGAGAGAATGATTTATTTCAGCTTTTATTTCTTTCATCACATTCCCAGTGGGTTAGAAGTTTACATACACTCAATTAGTATTTGGTAGCATTGCCTTTAAATTGTTTAACTTGGGTCAAATGTTTTGGGTAGCCTTCCACAAGCTTCCACAATAAATTGGGTGAATTTTGGCCCATTCCTCCTGACAGAGCTGGTGTAACTGAGTCAGGTTTGTAGGCCTCCTCGCTCGCACACGCTTTTTTAATTCTGCCCATAAATTTGCTATAGGATTGAGGTCAGTGCTTTGTGATGGCCACTCCAATACATTGACTTTGCTGTCCTTAAGCCATTTTGCCACAACTTTGGAAGTATGCTTGGGGTCATTGTCCATTTGGAAGACCCATTTGCGACCAAGCTTTAACTTCCTGACTGATGTCTTGAGATGTTGCTTCAATATATCCACATAATTTTCCTTCTCAGGAAGTGCACCAGTCCCTCCTGCAGCAAAGCACCCCCACAACATGATGCTGCCACCCCGTGCTTCACGGTTGGGATGGTGTTCTTCGGCTTGTAAGCATCCCTCTTTTTCCTCTAAACATAACGATGGTCATTATGGCCAAACAGTTCTATTTTTCTGTTTCATCAGAACAGAGGACATTTCTCCAAAAAGTACAATCTTTGTCCCCATGTGCAGTTTCAATCCAATAATCTGGCTTTTTATGGCGGTTTTGGAGCAGTGGCTTCTACCTTGCTGAGCGGCCTTTCAGGTTATGTCGATATAGGACTCGTTTTACTGTGGATATAGATACTTTTGTACCTGTTTCCTCCAGCATCTTCACAAGGTCCTTTACTGTTGTTCTGGGATTGATTTGCACTTTCGCACCAAAGTACGTTCATCTCTAGGAGACAGAACACGTCACGTTCCTAAGCGGTATGACGGCTGTGTGGTCCCATGGTGTTTATACTTGCGTACTATTGTTTGTACAGATGAACATGGTACCTTCAGGGGTTTGGAAATTGCTCCCATGGATGAACCAGACTTGTGGAGCTTTACAATTTTTTTCTGAGGTCTTGGCTGATTTCTTTTGATTTTCCCATGATGTAAAGCAAAGAGGCACTGAGTTTGAAGGTAGGCCTTGAAATACATCCACAGGTACACCTCCAATTGACACAAATGATGTCAATTAGCCTATCAGAAGCTTCTAAAGCCATGACATCATTTTCTGGAATTTTACAAGCTGTTTAAAGGCACAGTCAACTTGGTGTATGTAAACTTCTGACCCACTGGAATTGTGATACAGTGAATTATAAGTGAAATAATCTGTCTGTAAACAATTGTTGGAAAAATTACTTGTGTCATGCACAAAGTAGATGTCCTAACCGACTTGCCAAAACTATATTTTGTTAACAATATATTTGTGTAGTGGTTGAAAAACGAGTTTTAATGACTCCAACCTAAGTGTAAGTAAACTTCCGACTTCAACTGTATGCCATCCTGTCACTTGGAATAACCCACTTTTATTCATGTAGTGGGAAGCAAATCACATGCAGAGTGAAACAAAGGCCTTTCTTCTGCTTTTTGCGGTTTCGAGTGAAATTGTTTATGCAGATGTCAAATGAAATGCAAGTCTTCTTGGAGAAGAATTCATTTGGTCGCGCTCCTCATACCTTAACCTGCTCCACGCGTTTCACGTTTCATGTGGACCAGAGGTCAGCCACAGCTGCTTTCCATTCATATACACAGCATTGAGAAATGAAGAGATGTCACGCTCTATACTGAAAATTCAGCATGTTAAATCCTAGCTCTGATCATGACCCAGGAAAGAGAAACCTGATCCGTTACCCTGACAAAAAGCACTTGGAATTGGTAGGGGGAGAGAATGGTACCCATATGACTAATAAAGGACCGAGTAACTAAAACCATTCAAATGTCTCACTCTTCATTAACAAAGCTATGTCAACATGTTTTCTAAATAATGACCTGGGCAATTACTATACCTTCTGGGCAGTTCAATTTAAAACAAAAACGCAACTTTGCGTGGATAAACAAGTGGATTTTTATTAATAACGTCAGGACTCTTTTAGCTATTGCAAAGAAATTCAAGATAAAACTTATTTTGCATGGCCTCATGAGAACACAATTACTAGGCTCCAGTCTCTGGACAGGACAAAGTCTGCACCATCAGCCAGGTAAATTATAATAGATGTAAAGTACATATTCATTTCACCCATAGCTAGACATACTGGTCAGGAGATCATATATTCATTCATATCATTATGTCAACATGCACCAATAATGAATTAGATCAAAGAACAAAGAACAGAGCGTGTAAGGAATAGCAGTCCCAAGACTAAATCCTTGACAGCACTTGTCTGAGGAATCTGGGATTGCCGTTACCCTCGTCAGTCAAGCAGAGGATGTAAAGTACAAGATACCAATGATGTTTGAATTTTTCCTTCGAAATTCAAGAAGCGTAGGGAAACCAAGCGGTTCACTATGGTCCTGAAATTGTGCATAATTGGCACGAGTCCTGTTCCAAAAATACAGTAGCAAGTTTATCGATCTATACACACAATGTCAGAGCACTGTCCGGTATAACAGTGCAGGTGCAATCCAACAATGTTTACTTTCAGGGGATGGTGTCTCTCCGATGTCCCATATTCTCCTTTTACATGAAGTCATCAGAATCATTTCCGTCCTGAAAAAGACTCCATTATCCATTTCTGACATAATGAATGGTCGTATTGCAACAACAGTCATATAACCGATTAACAGGCCAGTCTATTTCTGAAAGAAACAGATTATAACTCTGTTCGGATTTTGTTAATCAACTCACCTCATTTGTTGTCATATTGTCACTCGTCATCAGCGAAGAATAACTTCTGTTTAGGAAAAATTACTGTGTAAGTTCATATCATTCACATAAGTGACTATTCACATGGTGTTTTGGGATGCCAGTCGAACATAGATGATGTAGCTAGGGAGATAACTTACTTGAGTTCCTCCAGCTCTCTTTTCTTTTTCATGTCATCTTTCTCTTTCTTTTTCAGATCTTGTATCTGGACCTTCTTCTCGTTTCTCTCCTCCCGGTCTCGAGACTCTTTCTCTGCTGCTAGATCAGGGGTATCGCTCGTCCTTTGTTTTCTCCACCCTGTTCACTATCTCATTTACCTTTTTCTCTACTGCCACGACCTTCACCTACAAAACAGTAGACAAAACAGGTCTAAATTATCATTTCATAGAAATGACCAAAACGTCACAATACGGTGCAGTGTTGGATTTGGCTGCTGGGGGGGCAAGGAGACACCCAGCTCCGCTAAAACCATTGTCAACTACGTGCCGTTTTCAAAGGATTGTTAAATAAATAACTATTTGGTTTTAATATCATCACCTCTTCAAGAGCATAGTCAGAACTACACATGTCCAATTATTCCACATTTAACTCCATAATTAGACTTATACAGCATGTAACTGCATGCCTTTCATGATCAGTAAACATCAATTGACAATATATTTCCAGATATAGCAGGGCAGTCTATCCATTTGGCATGTAGCTAGCTACAACATGTGTCATTTTGCTTGCTTCATCAGAGATTAGGCTTTTGGAAAGAGCTTGACATCGGCAAATCCTCGTCCTGGTCAAGTTCTGTCGGACTACTGTCATCACCACTGAAAGTTAGCTTGTTAACTAGCCATATTGACGTGATCTGTTATTAGCTAGCTAGCCAATTTGACGTGGTCCATCAATCAATGTAGCCTATCGTGTCTGTCAGCAGCAATTGTGACGAAACACTCTTAAAAACAATGTTGAAGAGAATAATTTGTATGTGTCCTGCTGCTTGACAGGCAGAGCACACAAGTTATCCTAAACCACTGATACTTGTCAGGTATAGTTCACTTTAATCCAATTAATGGAGGGCAATATTGATAGATATGAGTCTACCCTCAGGTATCTGAAATGACATGATCAATTGATGTTTACTGATCATGAAATTATGCAGTTACATGCTGTATAACTCTGATAACAGAGCTAAATGTGCGCAATTGTTTTGCCTGGAATAATTGGAGATTTGTAGTTGACTATGCTCTTCAAGAGGTGATGTTATTAAAACCAAATAGTTCACATTTATTTAACAATCCCTTGAAAATGACACACAGTTATCAATAGTTTTAGCAGAGCTGGGGGTCTTCTTGCAACCCAGCAGGCAAATCGAACGCTCTGCACCTTATTGTGACGTTTTATTGATATCAACCTATAGAAACAAAGAACATGTGAACAATAAAAGATGAGACTCATAAAAGTGACAGATGTGAAATTAACACAGATTCATTATGCCAGAGAGATCACTGACCTCCTTGTGTCGATGGAAACCTATTTGGCCTACATCCATGTCTCCTGTTTTCTTTAGGTTGGCCCATGGTGTGTAGACAACATTGATGTTGTTCATTTTACAACCTGTTAAGAGGAATTAAGAGTTAAAAGGCTATCACCAAGTTTCCTGGAAATGCTTGTGATATTGTATTAACTACTCTATTATTTGTATCAAACTCACCAGGAAACTCAATGTATTACCTTGGATGCTGTTGTTTTTCACAAGCTGTGCACAGTCAATCAAGACTTCCTTGGGAATATCCTCTATTGTCAGTCCCTTAGGCATTCGCAGGTACACATGGGCAGAAGAGAGTTTATCCACATGAAACCTGTGGACACAATTATGATATAATTATTATAACAGCCTTATGGCACACATACAAAATTTTTACTATTTTCTACATTGTAGAATAATAGTGAAGACATCAAAACTATGAAATAACACACATGGAATCATGTAGTAACCAAAGAAAGTGTTAAACAAATCAAAAAATATTTTATATATTTGAGATTCTTCAAAGTAGCCACCCTTTGCCTTGATGACAGGTTTGCACACTCTTGGCATTCTCTTAACCATCTTCATGAGGTAGTCATCTGGAATGCATTTCAATTAACAGTTGTGCCTTGTTAAAAGTTAATTTGTGGAATTTCTTTCCTTCTTAATGCATCTGAGCCAATCAGTTGTGTTGTAACAAGGTAGGGGTGGTATACAGAAGATAGCCCTATTTGGTAAAAGACCAAGTCCATATCATGGCAAGAACTGCTCAAATAAGCAAAGAGAAACGACAGACCATCATTACTTTAAGACATGAAGGTCAGTCAATACGGAACATTTCAAGAACTTTGAAAGTTTCCTCAAGTGCAGTCTCAAAAACCATCAAGAGCTATAAGGAAACTGGCTCGCCACAGGAAATGCAGACCCAAAGTTACCTCTGCTGCAGAGGATAAGTTCATTAGAGTTACCAGCCTCAGTAATTACAGCCCAAATAAATGCTTCACAGAGTTCAAGTAACAGACACATCTTAACATCAACTGTTCAGAGGAGACTCCGTGAATCAGGCCTTCGTGGTCAAATTGCTGCAAAGAAACCACTACTAAAGGACACCAATAATAAGAAGAGACTTGCTTGAGCCAAGAAACATGAGCAATGGACATTAGACCGGTGGAAATCTGTCTTTTGGTCTGATGAGTCCAAATTTTAGATTATTGGTTCCAACCGCTGTGTCTTTGTGAGACACAGATTAGGTGAACGGATGATCTCTGCATGTGTGGTTCCCACCGTGAAGCATGGAGGAGGAGGTGTGATGGTGCTTTGCTGGTGACACTGTCAGAGATTTATTTAGAATTCAAGGCACACTTAACAAGCATTGCTACCACAGCATTCTGGAGCAGAATGGACAATGACCCAACACACTTCCAGGCTGTGTAAGGGCTATTTGACCAAGACAGAGAGTGATGGAGTGCTGCATCAGATGACCTGGCCACCACAATCACCCAACCTCAACCCAATTGAGATGTTTTGGGATGAGTTGGACCGCAGCATGAAGGAAAAGCAGCCAACAAGTGCTCAGCATGTGGGAACTCCTTCAAGACTGTTGGATGGAAAAGCATTCCAGGTGAAGCTGGTTGAGAGAATGCCAAGAGTGTGCAAAGCGGTAATCAAGGGAAAGGGTGGCTACTTTTTTGGTTACTACATGATTCCATACATGTTATTTCTACAATTATTCTACAATGTAGAAAATAGTAAAAAAAATAGAAAAACCCTAGAATGAGTAGATGTGTCCAAACTTTTCACTGGTACTGTACTACCACAGCCCTATTAGCAGATATAGGACTACTGTACCTTTGCCTAGCTCTAGGTGCCACCATGTGGATATTTTTCAACACTGCATAGAGTAATGTATCAGACAAATGTTCAGACTCAATGGTCAAATCCCAATAAGAGGCTCATGGTTTCAGTTATAAGTAGTGAGAGATATTCGAGATTCTCACCAAATGTCTTCAGGCCATCCATATTTGATGAGATCTTCATCTAATTTTGAGAAAGAAGCAGACAGTTAGCTGGGTAGGCATCTTTAATGCCGCTAACAACATGAATCCTGGTTTGTTAGAAAACAACTTTAAATGACCAGCTACCTACTTTCATATTTGTCTTTCCCCATGTAGATAGTGTAGGGAGGTGTAACAACTGTACAATAAAAAAAACAAATCAAAGGTTAATAGTTTTAGTTAGCTATATCAACAAGGCTTTGGTGCTAATTAAACACGAATAATCTGATAATTTGCCTAGCTACACATAACTGCCCATTCTCTGAACAGGACAATAACTCTGCCATCATCCACTCCACATGATTATTATTCTTAATCAAATGCCCAGCTTCATCTGCTGACCTGAATATGTCAACAAAAATCCATGACGACTGACAACCCATGATCATATGTGTCAAGAAAGCTTTCTAGCGAGAAATCAAACGTAGCTAGCTAACAAAATGATTCAAGAAGAGTCTCTAGGCTAGCTAGTTCAGCTGCTAACCATGGGCGGGATAGCCAGCTAAACAACAAACACACTTACTCACCGGCACTCGTGAAGTAAAACACCATCTTGCATAAATCGAATAAACTGTTTTAAACTTTAGAAACAAAATATGAATGGAGTACTTTACACACTTGCCAAATAACTAAATCTGCCTCATAGCGAGATGATAACTGTGCTGACAGTCTATTTCGCGTGGAAAGTTGACCCGGACGTCGGCGGCGGTCACAAAGCAAGTGTTTCCGCTTAGGTCCGTCTGCGACGCGCTCGGAGAGTCATTAGGCGCGCGATTCAAACAGTCTGCACTGGAGCCGCGGGGGAAACAACACAGTGGACAACCTCGGATTTGGTATGCATTTGTGAAGAACCATTTATTTGATCAAAGTTAGCCAACTGTTTAGATGGCGTTTGACGTTTTCTTTTGCCTGCCAGCTGTTTGTTTGCAAAAAACGTTGCAAGCTAAAATCGTTAGCTGGCTAACAAGCCAATCATTTCAGCCACGATAGTAACAACTTGGCGAAACAGAGTTTTTATGTTAGTAACTTTTTAGTGAAAAGTTGCCTGCAAGTTTGATCACACAAGGGACATCCCCACAAACGTTTCGTTAACTTTGTATGCCACACAGTGTAGTTGGTGTATTTGTGTCAGATCCATCCCGCCAATAATTATTCACTCCGACACTGAACTAACGTTAGCGCAGTCTTTGCCAGCTGGCTATCTATACATAATACAATATTTATTGTAAGATATTAACCTTTTCATGTTGAAATGTTACCATTACGTTTGCATTGCAATTATCAATTATTATAGCTAGATATGCTAGCTAGCTGATTATACGTGGTTAATTTATCTAATTATTGATTATCCGTTGCGGGGCCTAGCTAGCTAACATTAATACTTCTAATTATTCTTCCAGTGAAGTTACAAACATGATGCCCAATACTACAAGGAAGAGGAAGCACTCTTCAGTTGATTCTGACAGGTGAGTGACAAGATGTGTATTCGTAAATCATGTGTTAAATAAGTTACTAATCAATCAATCATGCATATAACATTGTAGGGCCTAACATCCTTATAATTCTCCAACATTTTTAGTAACTCAGCCAAAAGGCCTGTTACAGATGGAGGATCTCCCCTGAAAAGGAAGTCATCTCGGTTGCCTCAGTCTCCACTAAAGATGTCAGTCAAACACCAGGAGAAAGAGAACTGCCCATCTCCTCAGAGATCCCCAGCTCCATCTCCCCTAAAGATTGCCCAGAAGAGAGGCTCTCCATTCAAGGCTGCTGTGGTAACAGGGTCCTTCTATGGTAAACGCAAACCTTTGTACCTGACACCCCTGGAGAGGAAGATGCTGAATGAGACCAAATTACCTCCAGTGCTAACCAGTGTGGATCCTTATGGAATGCCGACGGCTGCTGAGAAGAAGAGGATGAAGATTAGAGGTACCAAGGCCAAAAAGGTGTCCACTGTACACGGAATGAAGACTGGCGTAACAGGAAACGCCAACTCCAAATCAAGCCTGATCATTTCCTCAAAGCCTAAAGCACCCACCAGCACAGAGCAAGTGGAGCTGAAAAAAGGCATCACCTTGACCTTCGGGGGTTTAAAGCCTAAGCCTAAAATCTTCATTGGGGCTGCCTTTTTTAGCACAGGAAAAAAAACTGCCTCCATGTACAAAAAGTCAGCCCCGAAATCTACCAAGCCAGCTTTGAGATTTGAGAAAACAAAGGCCATGGTTCCTGCCTTAGAGGGAAAGCAAGAAAAAGTACAGCAAGCCCCCTTTCCACAGCGATGTGCTGTTGTAGTGAAGAAACTGCAGGAAAAGCCAGAGTCTCCGCCCAGTGTGCAGGATGTACCAAAGAGTCCAGAGTCACTCGGGGCCCTGTCACCCAGAGCTATAGCAGAGAAATACAGCATGACCAAGGAAATCAGGATTGTGTTAAACAAATCTCCGTCTCCCACCCGTCCAGCATCCCCAGAAATAAACACTCAGGTGAGCTGTAAATCACTGGAATAGCGTTTAGCATAAATCTTACTGTCTGTAAGCATAGTGTATCCATACTACATTTAGAATATTGTTCTTTCTGTTTCTAGGAGGACTTTATCACAGATACAGGTTCTGATGCAGTGTTTGATCTCAGTGATATTTGCCCATTAAACGGCATCAGAAGTCCAGTCAAAGGTCGGTTGTTTGTCGTTGGTCAATTAGCATGAATGTTTTTACTTAAAATGTCTTAATTTTCATTCATGGCTTCTCTCTCCCCTTTATGGAATCCTTAGCCGATGCTGTGTATCCAATCTTTGGATCTGCATCAAAGAGGTAGGCAATATTTAGCTAGAATGGTTTACTTTCCTCCGGGGATGGTATTATTTTCGGTCTTGCACATGGACAAATAGTAGTAACTCCACACACTGTCAACAGGTGTGTATCGATGTGTATATGCATTTATCACTTTGTCTCTTTTCTGCCTTTAGGCCCCAGACGAAGGCAGCTTTGGACTCTCCAGTGAACTGCAGCACCCCCTCTGCCCTTGGTCACCCCCTTCCCTCTGCTGCCAAGGAGAGGAGTGCCAGGAAGAAGAGGGAGACTAACAAACAGGCTGAGGCTGATGATCAACTCATCATCGTAAGTAAATCCTCTGGAAAGATGATGGATGGGAACATTGATGACCATTGACTGCCTCTCTCACCCTGTCATCTGTGAGCTTTGCTAATGCTCTTTGTTCTGTGTTTACCTCCAGGATGCTGGCCAGAAGCAGTTTGGTGCCACCGTGTGTGGGTCCTGTGGCATGATCTACAGTGCAGACAGCCTGGAAGACAACTTCCAGCACACACAGTTCCACCAGAGTTTTCTGGACAGCATTAAGTTTGTGGTACGTATGCCCAGGCATTTCCTCCCTCTCACCGACCTGTACAAGTTGCCCTAAGCATGTTGCTTTTAGAGTGGCTCCTTATTTTTTCCACAAAAGCTTAGCCAAAACCCCTGACGTGGTTTAGCGAAAAAAGTGAAACTGACCACTCACTCTTGAGTTCCGACGTTTGCTTAATCAATGTTTCCTTCTCGACCCCAGGGCTGGAAGAAAGAGCGGGTGGTAGCAGAGTTCTGGGATGGAAAAATCATTCTGGTTCTACCTGATGATCCAAAATACGCTGTCAAAAAGGTTTATCAATCATATCAGTGCCTGGGTCTGAAATAGCACCCTATTCCCTTCATAGTGTACAGTACTACTTAAGGCCCATAGGGTGTGTTTACGCATTTGGTGTGAATGGAATCGTGAACGCACTTGCTCATGCTTAATGATGTTTTTTTATCAGGCAGAAGATGTGAGGCGACTTGCTGACAACGAGTTGGGCTTCCAACAAGTGTCCCTCAGCTGCCCCAGCCAGGCTAAAACCTACCTGTATGTGAACAGTGACAGGATGGTGATCGGCTGCCTCATTGCCGAGCACATACGACAGGTAACCTTTCTCTCCTCCTGTGCTACTAAACTTTTGCACTCTGCTCCGATGTGTAACGCTCCAAACAAATAGTGGGTCTTTCAGGAACGAATCAGGAGACTGCACAATACAATATGCTGATGTAAAGCCCTGTTATAATGTACAAAGCACATGAAAGATTAAGTCTGATTTGAAATACGTTCAGTCAAATATGATTAATCAGATGTGAGATTTGCGGCCAGTGAAGGGGTGGTCATCAGCCGGCTCATTGCAGAGCCTGTACAACATGTAACTACCAAGGGTCTCCTTCAGAGGTAGAAAGGTAGCACACTGGAGGTGATTCAGTCAGATCTTTGTTAACACTGGGTGTAGTTAGTGAGCGAATTGCTATCTTACAGGGGTATTTAGCAGAGTGACTGAGTGATTGGTCTATCTTGCCCTTTGTTTCCAGGGCTTCAGAGTGCTGGAGCAGCCAGAGCAGACCAAGGACATGACCAGGGAGGACTTCATGGAACACCACAGAGCCTGGTGCTGCTCTACCACGCCAGAAAAGGCCATCTGTGGGGTCAGCCGCATCTGGGTGTTCAGCCTGGCCCGGAGGAAGGGCATTGCCACACGCATGCTCGACACAGTCAGGTTAGGGAATTATTTCAGGATAGGTAGTGCAAATTTACTTTTGATTTGTTAAACTGAGACGTGAGGAGCACAATTTAAAATCAGCTGAACAGGCATACTGGTTGAGGGACAATTTCAGTGATGTATATCTAAATGGAAGATGTTATGTTCCTGATCAGCAAGTCATGTATGGCCATTTTTTTTAATCTGAATGTATTTCTGTCATTTTCAGAAACTCTTTCATGTATGGGGGCCACCTGACCAAGGAAGAAATAGCCTTCTCTGACCCCACCCCAGACGGCAAACTGTTTGCCACAAAGTACTGCGAGAAGCCTGCATTTATGGTCTACAATTTCATTGGTTAACTTAAAGCACAAGTTCAGACACTTTTTTTTTTTAATGCTTTGAGTTTGATCAATGTTTGCCTCTTTTTGAGAAGTTTAAATTAAAATCAGAAAGTTGAAGGTTTGTTGAACATGCAAGTTATTGCAGTAAAATTCCATTAGTGTTGAACTCAAGTATATATTCTCTTCTACAGCTTGTATATAGTTTTAATAAAATGTTTCTTTCACGCTTCAGAAACCAAACTTCTTGACAAAATGCATCATGCTCCATTAACACTAAATGGGGTCTTCTAGTGAAACGGGTGTATTTTGGGGAGAGTAGTTTGTAATAACAGTTGTGTGCCACTGCTATTCACAGAAATGCAAACAGTTAAAATAAAGATGAGTATGGCAGAGCATCTGAGCAATTTCTTTAATCACATGATCGACATTCATGACACTTACAGCATAGAATGAACCTATTTTGACACTGCACATTCCATTTGTTTGTGCAGCACAAACCATGTATGCCCACAGGACACTACTAAAATGCTCAAGTATTAGTCGACTAGTTTAAACAAATGGAGGAAAAACCTGCTTCTTTGAATTCCTTCTGTTTCATAGCAGTATACTGAAATACAAATCATTATATTTACAAATTTCACCTGACAAAGGAGTACAGGCCTAGAGAACAGGACAGAATAATACAATGATATTACAAAAGTCAAGGTTTCTGAACACAGACACCGGTCTAGTCATTACAGTAGGGCTTGAGATGAGACTGGTCAGTCTATGACAATGACCTCACTATTTTTGTTGTCCGCCTGCATGTTGGACTCCAGAACCGGAACTATTTGGGCAGCAGAGGGGCGTTTCTGTGGATTCTCCTCCGTGCAGAGCCAGAAGAGCTCCACCATTCTCTGGTAGGCTCCCCCAAGACTGTCAGAGTCCAGTGCTGGCCGGGTGCCCAACTTCTCATAGTAGGCATCCTCATCAAAGTCGTCCTCCATTGAATCATCTGAGAATGATAAAACATTTATACAATTATTTAAAACCATTATTGAGCAAATTCTTGTTTGTTACAGAACATATGGGACAGAAGTCTTTTAAAAGAGCTCTACAAAAGTCAAGGTTTCTGAACACAGACACCGGTCTAGTCATTACATATAGAACTCTCCTTACCCCCTTCCTCCTCCTCCTCCTCCTCCTCACTGTCCAGCATCTCCAGGTGAGGCATGGCCAGAGTCATCATCTCCCACAGGGTCAGTCCGTAGGCAAAGATGTCTGCCTTGTCTGTGATCACTCCTCCCTTCAGAGCCTCCTTGGGCATCCACGGCTCAGTGCCAACATACTCTGCTTTGGGGTTACTCACTGAGAGAGGAGCAGGAAGAGGTTTAAACACTTCATACAGTGATTAAAGCATTGGTTTTTAGGCTTACTGGGCATTGTTACATTTGACCAACAGTTTATTTGTGAGTATTGGTGGTTCTCAGCAAATTTAAAGATCTGAAAGTTGGGAACATATGTAAGAAACACTAAGAATAAAGATGAGGAATTGATTTGCTTAAAAGCCCAATTATATAATACATTGAAGTATTTTTAGCCCTTTTTGTTCCCGCCCATGTTAATGTCTATAACTATAAATAATCACACACATTGCTCAAAATATTTACAAGAAAACCTCATTAAAGTTACCATGATAGTTTCAATCCTATTAGCAATTTTACTCTAAATACAAGTATCGATATGCAAACACAAAGCTTTTCTGCATTTGGTTTGAGGTTAACAAAACTCTTATTGCATTTTACAGTTCAAATGATTCACTATTGTGTCTTGACACAATATGTATAGGCTTACAGCCTATTTCTGAAATACAAGAATATATAGACTTGTATTGTCCTGCCTTTTTCTTTGAGAGGTTCTACAACCTCAAGGACAAGAGGAACACCTATGTGAGAATGATGTTCATTGACTACAGCTCAGCGTTCAACACCATGGTGCCCACAAAGCTCATCACTAAGCTAAGGACCCTGGGACTAAACACCTCTCTGCAACTGGATCTTGGACTTCCTGACGGGCCACCCCCAGATGGTAAGGGTAGGTGACAATACATCTGCTACGCTGATCCTCAACACGGGGGCCCCTCAGGGGTGCGTGCTTAGTCCCCTCCTGTACTCCCTGTTCACCCACGACTGCGTGGCCAAGCACGACTCCAATACCATCATTAAATTTGGCTGACGACAACAGTAGTAGGCCTGATCACAGACAACTATGAGACTGCCTATAAATCAGAGACCTGGCATTGTGGTGCCAGGACAACAACCTCTCCCTCAACGTGAGCAAGACAAAGGAGCTGATTGTGGACTACAGGAAAATGAGGGCCAAACACGCCCCATTCACATCAACGCAGCGGGTCGAGAGTTTCAAGTTCCTTGGTGTCCACATCACCAACACACCAAGACAGTCATGAAGAGAGCATAACAACACCTTTTCCCCCACAAGAGACTGAAAAGATTTGGCTTGGGTCCCCAGATTCTCAAAACGTTCTACAGCTGCACTATCGAGAGCATCCTGACCTGTTCCATCACCGCCTGTTACGGCAACTGCTCGGCATCCGATTAAGGCACTACAGTACATCACTGGGGCAAAGCTTCCTGCCATCCAGGACCTACAGTGCATTCGGAAAGTATTCATAACCCTTAATTTTTCCACATTTTGTTACATACAGTGGGGCAAAAAAGTATTTAGTCAGCCACCAATTGTGCAAGTTCTCCAACTTAAAAAGATGAGAGAGGCCTGTAATTTTCATCATAGGTACACTTCAACTATGACAGACGAAATGACAAAAAGAAATCCAGAAAATCACATTGTAGGATTTTTTATTTATTTATTTGCTAAATATGGTGGAAAATAAGTATTTGGTCAATAACAAAAGTTTATCTCAATACTTTGTTATATACCCTTTGTTGGCAATGACAGAGGTCAAACGTTTTCTGTAAGTCTTCACAAGGTTTTCACACACTGTTGCTGGTATTTTGGCCCATTCCTCCATGCAGATCTCCTCTAGAGCAGTGATGTTTTGGGGCTGTCGCTGGGCAACACGGACTTTCAACTCCCTCCAAAGATTTTCTATGGGGTTGAGATCTGGAGACTGGCTAGGCCACTCCAGGACCTTGAAATTCTTCTTACTGAAGCCACTCCTTCGTTGCCCGGGCGGTGTGTTTGGGATCATTGTCATGCTGAAAGACCCAGCCACGTTTCATCTTCAATGCCCTTGCTGATGGAAGGAGGTTTTCACTCAAAATCTCACGATACATGGCCCCATTCATTCTTTCCTTTACACGGATCAGTCGTCCTGGTCCCTTTGCAGAAAAACAGCCCCAAGGCATGATGTTTCCCCCATGCTTCACAGTAGGTATGGTGTTCTTTGGATGCAACTCAGCATTCTTTGTCCTCCAAACACGATTTAGTTGAGTTTTTACCAAAAAGTTATATTTTGGTTTCATCTGACCATATGACATTCTCCCAATCCTCATCTGGATCATCCAAATGCTCTCTAGCAAACTTCAGACGGGCCTGAACATGTACTGGCTTAAGCAGGGGACACGTCTGGCACTGCAGGATTTGAGTCCCTGGCGGCGTAGTGTGTTACTGATGGTAGGCTTTGTTACTTTGGTCCCAGCTCTCTGCAGGTCATTCACTAGGTCCCCCCGTGTGGTTCTGGGATTTTTGCTCACCTTTCTTGTGATCATTTTGACCCCACAGGGTGAGATCTTGCGTGGAGCCCCAGATCGAGGAAGATTATCAGTGGTCTTGTATGTCTTCCATTTCCTAATAATTGCTCCCACAGTTGATTTCTTCAAACCAAGCTGCTTACCTATTGCAGATTCAGTCTTCCCAACCTGGTGCAGGTCTACAATTTTGTTTCTGGTGTCCTTTGACAGCTTTTTGGTCTTGGCCATAGTGGAGTTTGGAGTGTGACTGTTTGAGGTTGTGGACAGGTGTCTTTTATACTGATAACAAGTTCAAACAGGTGCCATTAATACAGGTAATGAGTGGAGGACAGAGGAGCCTCTTAAAGAAGAAGTTACAGGTCTGTGAGAGCCAGAAATCTTGCTTGTTTGTATGTGACCAAATACTTATTTTCCACCATCATTTGCAAATAAATTCATTAAAAATCCTACAATGTGATTTTCTGGATTTTTTTCCCTCATTTTGTCTGTCATAGTTGTGTACCTATGATGAAAATTACAGGCCTCTCTCATCTTTTTAAGTGAGAGAACTTGCACAATTGGTGGCTGACTAAATACTTTTTTTGCCCCACTGTATTAGCCTCTGATTCAGAGCGGTTGGGTTAAATGCAGAAGGCACAATTCAGTTGAAGGCATTCAGTTGTACAACTGACTAGGTATCCCCCTTTCCTTATTCTAAAATAGATTACATTGTTCATTCCCCCTCATCAATCGACACACAATACCCCATAATGACAAGGCAAAAACAGGATTTTAGAAATATTTGCAAATGCATAAAAAAAATGTTCGATCGGGTTCAGGTCCGGGCCCCTGGCTGGGCCAGTCAAGGACATTCAGAGGCTTGTCCCAAAGCCACTCCAGCGTTGTCTTTGCTGTGTGCTTAGGATCGTTGTCCTGTTGGAAGGTGAACCTTTGCCCCAGTCGGAGGTCCTGAGCGCTCTGGAGCAGGTTTTCATCAAGGATCTCTCTGTATTTTGCTCCGTTCATCTTTCCCTTGATCCTGCCGCTGAAAAACATCCCCACAGCATGCTGACACCACCACCATGCTTCGCCGTAGGGATGGTGCCAGGTTTCCTCCAGACGTGTTCAATTGTGGTTTCATCAGACCAGAGAATCTTGTTTCTCATGGTCTGAGAGTCTTTAGGTACTTTTTGGAAAACTCCAAGTGGGCTGTCATGTGCCTTTTACTGGGGAGTGGCTTCCGTCTGGCCACTCTACCATAAAAGCCTGATTGGTTGAGTGCTGCAGAGATGGTTGTCCATCTGGGAGGTTCTCCCAACTCCAAAGAGGAACTCTGGAGCTCCTTCAGAGTGACCATCGGGTTCTCTGTCACCTCCCTGACCAAGGCCCTTCTCCCCCGATTGCTCAGTTTGGCCGGGCGGTCAGCTCTAGGAAGAGTCTTTGTGGTTCCAAACTACTTCCATTTAACAATGATGGAGGCCACTGTGTTCACCTTCAATGCTGCAGAAACGTTTTGGTACCCTTCCTGAGATCTGTGCATCGACAATCCTGTCTCGGAGCTCTACGGACAATTCCTTCGACCTCATGGCTTGGTTTTTGGAAGGCCCAAAAAAATTGTCAAAGACTCCAGTCACCCAACTCAGACTGTTCTCTCTGCTACCGCATGGCAAGCGGTACCGGAGCACAAAGTCTAAGTTCAAAAGGCTCCTTAACAGCTTCTACCCCCAAGCCCTAAGACTGCCGAACAATTAATAAAATGGCCACCCGGACTATTTACATTGACACCCCTCCCCTGTCTTTTAACACTGCTGCTATTCGCTGTTTATTATCTATGCATAGTCACTTCACCCCTACCTACTGTACATGTACTAATTACCTCGACTAACCTGTACCCCTGCACATTGACTCTGTACCGGTACCCCCTGTATATAGTCTCGTTATTGTTATTTAATTGTGTTACTTTTTATAGAATTTTTTTAACTTTAGGTTATTTTGTAAATATTTTCTCAACTATATTTCTTGAACTGCATTGTTGGTTAAGGGCTTGTAAGTAAACATTTCACGGTAAGGTCTACACCTGTTGTATTTGGTGCATGTGACAAATACAATTTGCTGAATAAAATAGATTGTTTACATAGCAAACCACCTGCACATTGTTTGTTATTCTATACCCTTCCCTACAGCATCCTTACTATGAATTGAAACGCTGTGTTTCCGAGAAAGCATGAGCTGATGTAACCACTGGGCATGTGTTCCATTAGGCTCGTGACATGAGCGCGCGCAACACTGTGAAAATCATCAACAGCTATGTTGCAAGAACAACAGATGTTTGGCATTACTCCCCAAGACCTAAACTAAAGAGGGCTAGGAATGCATTTTGTTCATGTCCTAATCAGTGTTTACATCCGGCTAATTTCTCAGGTTCACACTTTCTAAACAGAGACAAAGACAGGTTGTCTAACAACAGCAACAGATGGAGAAAAGAGACCAACAAAAAGTTCTGCCTATTTTACCAGTGTTTGAGTGTATGTATTCAGCTCAGATTATGATATCTACCTTTCATATTCTCATCCAACTGCAAGGAGACTCCCACATCACAGATTTTGACAGTCTCAAAGTTTCCCTTGATGACAACATTGCAAGACTTCATGTCGCCATGTAGTAGCTTCTTCTCGTTGTGAAGGTACTGAAGGTCAAACAAATATACATCTCAGCGTTTCCTTAATATATTTTCTATACCAATTGGACAGTCATATGCATTTGACTCACATTAAAATATGAAATTACATGAAGCATCTGGTAACTGACAGTGAAAGAGAAAACAGGAAAATCATTTCCATTTAATGGTGGGTTTTCAGTTTATTTGGTCATAGCTAGGCCATGAATCAAAGATCCCTACACTCAGCAATGATGCTGTTTAAAAACTGCTGCATAGAGCAACACCCCCTCAGGGGATTACAGAACATTTGAAATCCTAAACCTGAAATTGTTGATGTAATGACACTAATGGAGGAGAAACTCAAATACCCTTCATCACCACGTATTATTCACATCAGAGGATGATTGAGTAGGGAAAATGTATTAAAGCAATCTTGAATTACATTTTCTTACATGACCTCTGCCACAAAGCATGAGAATAGAGCCAATCCATATCTATGAGCTGGATGATCACATCCAGTCTTCACTACAGTACTCCTGGTATTACAGCTTTATGTTACAAGCTGTATCTCCATTCCTCCCACTGTAACCCATTCCAGATCAATACCATGTGAAAACTGGATTCAAAAGATGAGTAGGATGTTACCTGTAGGCCACGCGCCACATGTAAGGCCACTTTGTCAATGGTGGAGGCTGGAAAAGCCTTCAGGCCCTCCTCTCTCCTCCTCTCTATCAGATCGTTCAAGGACTGCTCCCCACCATACTCCATGGCCAGGCACTTGGAGCCATCCTTGGCAGTGGTGAAGGCACGGAATCCAACAATGTTTGGGTGGTGCAGGCCTTTTAGGATCTTTGCCTCGTCACTGAGTCGTCTCTGGTATACACCCACCTGTTTTGAGGCACATTTGCTGTTGATCTTTTTGACAGCCCATGGAGACTGGTTAAATGTACCAAGTCTGCAAAAGAGCACATAGGAACATGACATACAAGCACCATAGGTAATATTGAAAAGCTAAATGACAGAATATACTTTAAAGAGATGTATAGGAAAGATATACCAATGGTGTGTATTTGACATATGGAAATATGTCTATAGTTGGCTGGGATTAAGGATGAATTACATAAAGGTTATCCAACAAAACAAACCTGTTCATGAGATAAACATTCACCCCAGTTCCACATCCCAGTTTCTTCATGAAAGGGGAGGCAGGGATGGTTATGGGGGTTCTAGGACTGGGTGCGCCATTAGAGAGAGTGCTTTTAATCTTGTCTGGTTTGCAGGGCGTCTTAAATGCATTCACATCACTGGCAATAGAAGAGTCCATTCTTTCATCGATCTGTGAACACATAAGACAGAGTCAAAGTACCTCAATGCTAGCAAAGCTGGCTAGCAAGGATAACTTCAATAACAGTCAGTAATCTATCGCAAGGACCCACAATTAGCGATCAACGACCTAATTTACTCAAGTGCGATTATGATCTTTTTACGTAACTAACGTTACAGAATAATGTGATAAAGATTTATGAACAAATTCAGTGATTATTCTTACCAATATTTCTGCCTTGTATGTCTTGATCACAAAAGAGCAGTAGAAAAGGCGCCCAACTTTAAAAAATCCAAAATGTTTTCGTAAGTCAAATACAGGCGCCCTAGAAGGACAAACTGCAAATCTGTCAAAATGACTGAAAGAAGCGTTTCTAAAATATGTAGCCTCCCAACTATCTGAAATACAGGTCAGGGGCATTAACACATTGTTTTGTGAATAGTATAAAGTACTGATGTAGCTAATGGTGTTTCTGGTTTGATTAAAACTCTGTTTATGCTTGTAGAAAATATTTGTAAAGTAAAATACATTGATACACCACCAGAGAGCAGACTTAGGCGATAAATAGAGAGGAAAGTTGTGTGTGGACTGTGGACACGTCTATACTGAGTGTACAAAACATTAAGAACACCTTCCTAATATTGAGTTTTTTCTTACAGTTTTATCTTTGGGGCCGAACCCTGGATTTCAGTAGTGGACAGATATCCAGACTTTCTGATTTTCTGCAGATCCAGGAACAAATTCCGTGTTTCATTTGTTATTTATCCAGCCACTTTTGGGCAGATGTCTGCTGCAGCCTGCATGTGTGTCTGAAATCATCCCAAGCACAGTGGGGCTCATTGATTGTGTCTCGCCCCATTTCTCCACATAGTGATGAGCAGACCATGCCCAAGCCTTATTGCCCTTCCAGGTGGCACTGCATGCTGTTTAGTCATTTGTAAAACAGATTTCAATAGGGACATACCTAATCAATTGTACAACTGAATGCATCTTCCACATTTCAGAGTGGTGCCTTAATCAACATCTACTTTATCAGCACCCAGGGAACACTGCCTTGCTCAGAGAAACAGATGTTTACCTTGACAGCTCAGGTATTCGATCCAGCAACCTTTCTGTTACTGGCACAACACTCCTACCCACCAGGCTACATGTAGTTTCCTCTCTTTCCTTCAGCCCGATATGGCACGGTACCTTGGTTAGAAAACAAATGTTCAAATAAACCTCAGAGGGAAATTAGCAATTTTTTGTGGGCTTGCTACATGTTGTGGTTGGTTTTATTAAAAAGTAGAGTGTGTTCCTTGGTCAAACCTCTGCATGGGCTCTGGATGGGGAGAAGGAGCTGTCCCGAGGCTCTGCTCAAATTGGGTAGATTTGGGGAAATCCACAATTTAATCATTTCATGCATGTTTTCAATGGCAAATATTGTTCTGTAGATATGGTTTATTTGTTCATTGTTTTACTTGAATAATCATCTGCATTTTGACCATGTATGGCTTATTGTTTAGCTTTACAGTATTTTGGATCATATCCAGTGTACATACAGTACCAGTCAAAAGTTTGGACACACCTACTCATTCAAGGGTTTTTAATTATTTGTACTATTTTCTACATTGTAGAATAATAGTGAAGACATCAGAACTATGAAATAACACATGGAATCATGTAGTAACCAAAAAAGTGTTAAACAAATCAAAATTGTATATTTGAGATTTTTCAAAGTAGCCACCCTTTGCCTTGATGACAGCTTTGCACATTCTTGGCATTTTCCCAACCAGCTTCATGAGGTAGTCACCTGGAATGCATTTCAATTAACAGGTGTGCCTTGTTAAAAGTTAATTTGTGGAATTTCTTTCCTTCTTAATGCGTTTGAGCCAATCAGTTGTGTTGTGACAAGGTAAGGGTGGTGTACAGAAGATAGCCCTATTTGGTAAAAGAACAAGTCCATTTTATGGCATACATCTCAAATAAGCAAAGAGAAATGACAGTCCATCATTACTTTAAGAAATGAAGGTCAGTCACTACGGAATATTTCAAGAACTTCTTCAAGTGCAGTCGCAAAACCCATCAAGCGCTATAATGAAACTGGCTTTTATGAGGACCGCCACAGGAAAGGCAGACCCAGAGTTACCTCTGCTGCAGAGGTAAGTTCATAAGAGTTACCAGCCTCAGAAATTGCAGTTCAAGTAACAGACACATCTCAACATCAACTATTCAGAGGAGACTGTGTGAATCAGGCCTTCATGGTCGGAATGTTGCAAAGAAACCACTACTAAAGGATACCAATAATAAGAAGAGACTTGCTTTGGCCAAGAAACTCGAGCAATGGACATTAGACCGGTGGAAATCTGTCCTTTGGTCTGATGAGTCCAAATTTGAGATTTTTGGTTCCAACCGCTGTGTCTTTGTAAGACGCAGAGTAGGTGAATGGATCATCTCCGCATGTGTGATTCCCACCGTGAAGCATGGAGGAGGAGGTGTGATGGTGCTTTGCAGGTGACACTGTCAGTGATTTATTTAGAATTCAAGGCACACTTAACCAGCATGGCTACCACAGCATTCTGCAGCGATACGCCATCCATCTGGTTTGCGCTTAGTGGGACTATTATTTGTTTTTCAACAGGACAATGACCCAACACACCTCCAGGCTGTGTAAGGGCTATTTGACCAAGAAGGAGAGTGATGGAGTGCTGCATCAGATGACCTGGCCTCCACAATCATCCGACCTCAACCCAATTGAGATGGTTTGGGATGAGTTGGACCGCAGAGGGAAGGAAAAGCAGCCAACAAGTGCTCAACATATGTGGGAACTCCTTCAAGACTGTTGGAAAAGCATTCCTCATGAATGGTTGAGAGAATGCCAAGAGTGTGCAAAGCTGTCATCAAGGCAAAGGGTGGCTACTTTGAAGAATCTAAAAAATGTTGGGGTTACTACATGATTCCATATGTGTTATTTCATAGTTTGATGTCTTCACTATCATTCTACAATGTAGAAAATAGCACAAATAAAGTAAAACCCTTGAATGAGTAGGTGTGTCCAAACCTTTGACTGGTACTGTATTTTAATCCATTCTGTAGTTATATGGACATGTTGACAGAATGTGTGTTCCAACACAGCTCTCAGCAGCATCTTCATCTGAACATTCAACCGTTCATCCTCCCAGACACAGGAGACGGAAGATTGTTCAGGAAATCCAGGCCAACAGCCACCGATAACTCTCTCTAGTTTACAATAGCAAACAGCCTCTGTCAAATCTCAGGGGAGGACTCTTTTTTATAGAACTTATCCTGTCCAGAATACACATCGGCACATAGGGGAGTTCTGGAGGCCTCTGGGGAAACATACACTTCTAGCAGTGCTGATTACTGGAGCTGCTCTTTCTCTCTCTGAGTTCTGTGACGTGACCCTAAACTCCTCTGAACAATGTAGTTTCTTTCTATAAATGGACTGAAGAGGTATATTTATTGAGTCCACTACCCCTTGCACAGAATCTCTATAAATTGTTGCACTGTTATTTCAAACCCTCTTACAGAGCTGACTCAATGTGACAGTCATGGATGTTAATGCCAGAGAGAGGTCCTCTGGGAACTATAGAGTATAATGCAGTCCAACGGTTCCTGTGTCCATCTGTGAATTCCCCTGAATTATCGCTTCAGAAATATTGTCCTCGGTCATACCTCAAATAAAATACTTGTTGTTTGTCTGCGTTTGACATAAAACTCATTTGAGACAGTTCCAGATGCTAAGGGTTTTTCACAATGGGAGTGTATGAAGCAGATTAACCCAAACATTTCACATGACAAAATTAAATATGTTCTATTACCTTCCAAATAAAAGTTCAAACATTGATTAGAAGCATCTTTCCCTCAGCCGTAATTCAGGGTCTTGGTTCTCCCTAGGCTCACCATATGCTGAGGTGATCAGGTGATTCTCCAGCAATCATTTCTATTTTCGTCCTTCATGTGGAACCACTTTTAAGGTAATTGCTTCTCAGTTGTCAATCCAGAGATGACATACCCAATTTCCTCTATCTCTCCTCACCTGTTCTCTTGATGTATCTAGGGTATGGGCTAGGAGTACTTAGCTTTCTACTGAACTGCCTCAACCATTTTCATCTTAATCAGAAAATAATCAAGTCCACATGTATAAACAAATGTATATTTTATTATTTCCATGGTACATGAACAATTAAAAAATCTGAAAAATCTAGTAAAAAGTATTGTCTAATGGACATTTGAAATATTCACTGTATTTATTTATCTATTTCATACTACTTCAGGTATTGTTGTCTGGGTGTTATGACCAGCACAATCGATAAGCAGATATTTACATTCCTCAGCAGTCCCTTTGTCCAATAAAAGTGGTGATTAGGGCCACAGTATAACCAAGTATAACCATAGTATAACAAATCAACCAATCTCGACTTCACATAGCAATCATACCATCCTGGCATTTGATAGTATGTTCCTAAAGTGGGAACCTGGGTTTGTGGTCCATATTATAAAAAGCAAATGTGTGCAGTCTGCTCCCTTAAATGTATGTGAAAATGACAGTGATTCATTTCCAGCACAGTTGAAGATCCATGCAAGAATAGCCTCTGTTATGTTCACAGACTAACTGCACCCTGGTTGAATATTTGAGACAGGATTATAATAGAGATGATCACATACTGTAGGAATATCTATTTCTACAAAATCAGAATAAATGTTTTGTATGAAAATATTTTAGGTACAAAACATTTTTTCTACTTTCTTTTCTGTTGAAGGAACTTTCCCAAGACGGAAGCATGATTAGTCTGAGTGAAAACATAGAGATTGTAGGGTATTCTCCTTGGCTGTTGGCTTAGAAAACGAGTACATTGCAACGCCTCTATAGCACTTGTCTGCGCATGAACCTAAGTTGATAAAAGTGAGGACCATTTCTGAGGGGAGCTGCTCCACTGCTCCAGATGAAATACTGAGTCCAGATTCATGAGTCTGGGAGTGGATCAAACCTAGTCCTCAGGACCTCAGCACATTTCATTGTTTATCCCAAATCAATATTTGGCAAGGGAATATCTACAGAAATATTTTTCTTACAGCCATCATATCACGTCAACGCGTGATTTACATGTGAAAGTATCTGACATCAGGGGTTGGTTTTGTTTATTTCACACAATAATACATATTTCCCTGTTTCATTTCCTGTGAGAAACCTCAATTCATTGTGCATGTTTTACCATTTACTATTATTTTCCCCAAACTTGCCCTCTTAGGCTGTAATTTGTCTTACTCGTCATTAAGAGTCATGGTTTCCATACATAAACCAAGCGTCAATCTTCAAACCGCCCATGCAATTATCGATGAAGAGAGTGACATTTTTGGCTGCACTCTAACAAAAAAAACTGTTAAAGGGAGAAGCAAAAACGAGAGAGAGAGAGACTCTGATTCATGATGATAAAAACAATGCTTGGCTCTACAGGCAGAAATAGTAAAATTGTCAGACACAAACCAATAAATCGTACTAGGGCCAAGTCATACATCCATTTAAAATGGCATCTGTTCCCCTTCCTTTTCTTTGTAATCGCTTTAGCTATCAAAAAAATTTGACAAACATTTGTGACTGACCATTTTTTACTGTAAGTTGGTCCATTTTTGGCACTGAATCTAGTCCAGCTAAGAAGTATCTGCTATTGATAAACCTACTTTACATGGACAATAGCCATCCAAGAGGCCCTAAGGGGTCTGAAATCAAAGCATGTTTGCACATAACTGTCAAATCAGTTGCCCACAGCGGTGGGTGGGTGTAGGACAGCAGGATACAGCTCCTCTGCTCTACCTCACGCTGCCTGTCAACTGCAACTCATCTCAGCAGTTTGTAACTGAACTCAGTGGGGGTTAAAGCGGTGGGTGTTAGGTGTTGCATGTCACCCCCGCATCCTCCACGTGCCCACAGTTTGTCTTACCCCAGCCTGAGAACTTGCACTGGTGAATAGTGTCCTCATTCCCAACGCAGGCCAGGTCATCCATCCAGATGAGCCCAGTACCTGTAGAGAGAGAGAGAGAGAGAGACAGACAGACAGACAGACAGAAAGAGAGCAAGTGAAAGAGAGCGAGAGAAATGGAGAGGGCAGAAATACTTTAGTCAAGATTAATCTAACAGTGCACAAGTGTCCTCTCAGCCTCCCACTGTTAATAATAAAAAAAACATCCAGATCGACTCCAGTATTCAGGACTTACAGAAAAGTATGGTTTACAGCTAAGATGATAAAGGAGGGATATACAGGGAGGGAATATAGGGGCGGCCAAGTATCAGGCTCCGCTATTCTATTGTTTTTTCTCTCAAATCACAGCCTTTATCTGAATGAAAGAGAGTGTGATAGCAGAGTCTGGTCTGGTCATACTCAGGCTCCTCTTATTCATCACACCACTCTCCTCTGAGAGCAAACACAGAGGCTCTGGAGACTGGAGCAAGCCTCTTCTCTCTCCTCTCCCCTGTCCACAGGCACCAGGCAGGGTAGCCAAGAGCCACCAGAGGGGACCTCTGGCATGGAATCTCTGTCTGAAATTGGGTTTATTGTGGTATCAATTACATTGAAGACAGAACTGAGAGGCCGACAAACACACGAGACACCAACCTCCAGTGCCTGTTTCTCGGTCCAAATTAAAATAATTTCAATACCCAGTCAAAATCTTTAGATGGCTTAAGTAATAATTGCTGTCTGAAGAATGATGTGCGAAATGAATGTCCAGCAGATGAACGCAACCTTAGGAATTCCATTGTTCATGATAATGAGTTGTGAGTTACAATGGTAGACGTGGGACAATGAATTCATCATGGGGTTTGAGAAAAAAATTCCCTTTCAATCGGTATGTATAGGTTCAGAACATTTGGGAAACAGCACAGTTAAAAATATGGATGGTCTTCAGAGATAGATGGGAGGGGTTGAAGGTAATTGAAGGATTGGATTCAAAACAAACAAAAGATAACTAATGTAAAATACACTGTGTCCGATCTAATTTACCTACTTACCAAATAAGCAGGTTTGAGAAAGACATAAGGACCTTAAATATACAGTGCATTCGGAAAGTATTTAGACCCCTTGACTTTTTCCACATTTTGCTACGTTACAGCCTTATTCTAAAATGTTTTAAATAATTTTTTTCCTCATCATTCTACACACAACAGCCCATGATAACAAAGAAGAAACAGATTAGATTTTTTTTGCAAATGTATAAATATAAAAAAACTGAAATATCACATTTACATAAGAATTCAGACCCTTAACTCAGTACTTTGTTGAAGCATCTGTCACGATCTTCATAAGGGACAGACCAAGGCGCATCGAGGCATCCAGTATACATGTTTATAATTCAAAAACTAAACTCACGTAACTGGGTAAGACAACAAAAAGTAAATGTAACGAAGATCGTGAAGTCGAACACACTAAACACAAACAAGCTATGTCCAAACAATCACCCACAAAACCTAAATGAAAACCCCAAACATATATATGGTTCCCAATTAGAGACAACGACACACAGCTGCCTCTAATTGGGAACCATTACCCCAACATAGAAATACAACACCTAGAACAAAAACCCTACACCACAACCAAAGCAAAAACACGCCAGCCTGTCTTTTCAGGCCTGGACGTGACAGTACCCTCCCCCAAAGGCGCGGACTCCGACCGCGCCACCCAAAAGTCCATGGGGGTCTTCGGGTGGGTTTCTCTGTCCCAGGTGGCGGCTCGGTGCTGGCCGTGCTGGTCCGAGTCACACACCGGAGGCCCTGGGCCATTTGCAGGACTGGGGACCCTCTCTGGCGGCCCCGGGCTGGGGACCCTCTCTGGCGGCGCCGGGCTGGGGACCCTCACTGGCGGCGCCGGACTGGGGACCCTCACTGGCACTCTGGTGCGGGGAGCGGGAACCGGCCGTACTGGGCTCGTGGCGCACTCTGGTGCGGGAGCGGAACCGGCCGTACTGGGCTCGTGACGCCGCACTCTGGTGCGGGAGCGGGAACCGTCCGTACTGGGCTCGTGACGCGCACTCTGGTGCGGGGAGCGGGGACCGGCCGTACTGGGCTCGTGACGCGCACACTGGTGCGGGGAGCAGGAACAGGACGTGCTGGACTCTCTAAGCGCACAGGGGGCCTGGTGCGCGGAGCCGAACAGGGCGTGCTGGACTCTAAGCGCACAGGGGCCTGGTGCGCGGAGCCGAACAGGACGTGCTGGACTCTCTAAGCGCACAGGGGGCCTGGTGCGCCGGAGCCGAACAGGATGTGCTGGACTCTCTAAGCGCACGGGGAGCCTGGTGCGCGGAGCCGGAACAGGACGTGCTGAGTCCACGCCGGGCACAGGGATCCTGGAGCGTAGAACAGGGATCCTGGAACGTGGAGCAGGGACAGGGCGTGCTGGGCTGCGGATGCGAACCGGAGATTCTGCCCGTGGGACCGGTGCAGGATATCTTGGTCCCAGGAGACGCACTGGAGACCTGGCGCGCAGAGCTGGCACCACCCTTCCAGGTAGCACACTAACCTTGGCCTGACAGACGAGTGGCGCTGGGATCTCTCGCACTGGGCTGTGGACACGTACCGGAGACACTGCACTCAGAACCGGTGCAGGATATCCTGGTCCAAGAAGGCGTGCCGGAGACCAGGAGCGCTGAGTCGGCACCACTCTGCCAGGCTGCACACTCAATGTAGCCTGACAGACGAGTGGCGCTGGAATCTCCGCACTGGGCTGTGAATGCGACAGGAGAAACAGTGCGCAAAACTGCATAACACGGTGTCCTCTCCGTGCGCCGCTCTCCCCAACGCTCTCTCCACAAAGCACGAGGAGTTGGCTCAGGAGTCCCTCCAGAACCGGCCAAACTCCTCGTGTGCCCCCCCCAAATTTTTTGGGGGGGCTGTCTTTCGGGCTTCCGTGCCAGGCGAGGTCTAATAAACTCTCCTCTATCCGGATTCCATGCTCCGTATAGATCCTCATACCTGCGCCGCTCCGCCGCCGCTGCTTCCAGTTCCTCTCTAGGATGGCGATACTCTCCAGGCTGGGTCCACGCACCTCCATTGAATAATTCCTCCTCCCACGTCCTTAACTCCCGGGTCTCTCGCTGCTTGGTCTTCTTTTGGTGGGTGATTCTGTCACGATCTTCTGTAGGGACAGACCAAGACGCAGCGATGCTTCCAGTATACATTTTAATAACGGACGTAAACTGGGAAAATATACAACAAAACAAACGAAGAACGTAACGAAGAACATAACTGACAAGACAAACACAGCTATGAACTTACAATCACCCACAAAACCTAAATGAAAACCCCAAACATATATATGGTTCCCAATTAGAGACAACGACACACAGCTGCCTCTAATTGGGAACCATTACCCCAACATAGAAATACAACACCTAGAACAAAAACCCTACACCACAACCAAAGCAAAAACACGCCAGCCTGTCTTTTCAGGCCTGGACGTGACAGCATCTTTGGCAGCGATTACAGCAACGAGTCTTCTTGGGTATGATGATACAAGCTTGGCACACCTGTATTTGGGGAGTTTCTCCCATTCTTCTCTGCAGATCCTCTCAAACTCTGTCAGGTTGGATGGGGAGCATCGCTGCACAGCTATTTTCAGGTCTCTCCAGAGATGTTTGATCAGGTTCAAGTCCGGGCCCTGGCTGGGCCACTCAAGGACATTCAGAGACTTGTCCCGAAGCCACTTCTGCATTGTGTTGGCTGTGTGCTTAGGGTCATTGTCCTGTTGGAAGGTGAACCTTCACCCCATTCTGAGGTCTTGAGTCCTCTGGAGCAGTTTTTCATCAAGGATCTCTCTGTACTTTGCTCCATTGATCTTTCCCTCGATCCTGACTAGTCTCCCAGTCCCTGCCACTGAAAAACATCCCCACAGCATGATGCTGCCACCACCATGCTCCACCGTAGGGATGTTGCCAGGTTTCCTCCAGATGTGAGACTTGGCTTTCAGGCCAAAGAGTTCTTGGTTTCAATCTTGGTTTCATCAGACCAGAGAATCTTGTTTCTCATGGTCTGAGAGTCCTTTAGGTGCCTTTTGGCAAACTCCAAGCGGGCTGTTATGTGCCTTTTACTGAGGAGTGGCTTTCGTCTGGCCACCCTACCATGATTGGTGGAGTGCTGCAGAGATGGCTGTCCTTCTGGAAGGTTCTCCCATCTCCACAGAGGACCTCTGGAGCATTGTCATTATAGTGTATTGTCTGTAGATTGCTAAAAAAAATAAGGCTGTAACGTAACAAAATGTGGAAAAAGTCAAGGGGTCTGAATTCTTTCCGAATGCACTGTATGCCTAACATAACTGCAACTTTGTTTGATTAATAACAACAAGGGATAATATACATGCAGGAAAACCACAGTGAATCCAGGTGAAAGCTATGATCCCTTATTGATGTCACTTAAATCCACTTCAATCAATGTAGATGAAGGGGAGGAAACAGGTTAAAGAATGATTTTTAAGCCTTGAGACATGGATAGTGTATGTGTGCCATTCAGAGGGTGAATTGGCAAGACAAAAAATGTAAGTTCCTTTGAATGGGGTAGTGGGTGCCAGAAGAAATCAGCCAAGACCTCAGAAAGAAAATTGTAGACCTCCACAAGTCTGGTTCATCCTTGGGAGCAATTTCCAAATGCCTGAAGGTACCACGTTCATCTGTACAAACAATAGTACGTAAGTATAAACACCATGGGACCACGCAGCCGTCATACCGCTCAGGAAGAAGACGCGTTTAGTCTCCTGGAGATTAACGTACTTTGGTGCGAAAAGTGCAAATCAATCCCAGAACAACAGCAAAGGACCATGTGAAGATGCTGGAGGAAACAGGTACAAAAGTATCTATATCCAAAGTAAAACGAGTCCTATATCGACATAACCTGAATGGTCACTCAGCAAGGAAGAAGTCACTGCTCCAAAACCGCCATAAAAAAGCAAGACTACGGTTTGTAACTGCACATGGGGAGAAAGATCGTACTTTTTGGAGAAATGTCCTCTGGTCTGATGAAACAAAAATAGAATTGCTTGGCCATAATGATCATCGTTATGTTTGGAGGAAAAAGGGGGAGGCTTGCAAGCCGAAGAACACCATCCCAACCGTGAAGCACGGGGGTGGCAGCATCATGTTGTGGGGGTGCTTTGCTGCAGGAGGGACTGGTGCACTTCACAAAATAGATGGCATCATGAGGGAGGAAAATTATGTGGATATATTGAAGCAACATCTCAAGACATCAGTCAGGAAGTTAAAGCTTGGTCGCAAATGGGTCTTCCAAATGAACATTGACCCCAAGCCTACTTCAAAAGTTGTGGCAAAATGGCTTAAGGACAACAAAGTCAAGGTATTGGAGTGGCCATCACAAAGCACTGACCTCAATCCTATAGAATATTTGTGGGCAGAACTGAAAAAGAGTGAGCGAGCAAGGAGGCCTACAAACCTGACTCAGTTACACCAGCTCTGTCAGGAGGAATGGGCCAAAATTCCCCAAACTTATTGTGGGAAGCTTGTGGAAGGCTACCTGAAACGTTTGACCCAAGTTAAACAATTTAACGGCAATGCTACAAAATACTAACTGAGTGTATGTAAACTTCTGACCCACAGGCAATTTGATGAAAGAAATAAAAGCTGAAATAAATCATTCTCTCTACTATTATTCTGATATTTCACATTCTTAAAATAAAGTGGTGATCCTAACTGACTTAAGACAGGGAATTTCTACTAGTATTAAATGTCAGGAATTGTGAAAAACTAAGTTTAAATGTATTTGGCTAAGGTGTATGTAAACTTCCGACTTCAACTGTATGTGTGTAGTTATGAACTAATGTCTCCATTTCAGCAATTTTTTTATGTATTTGTGTGTCTTCCCTCAAAAATAGTAGTATCACTAACGTTCAAAGGAGGCCCTTTGTGTGTATGAAAATATCGTTCCATATTGTTTTCCATATTCTTTATGACCAGCAGTACTGTTGAGAAGGGACCAGGACCCAGTAAGCCTACAGTCTATCTACTCTATCCGTTTGTTCACAGAAACATTTTGAACTTTGAGTGTGTGCAATATTTTCCCTCAGAATGTTGGCAAACACACTCTGTATGATCACAGTTTCTGCTTTAAGGTCATTCTACCACATTTAGCACCATGAGAGAAGACTCCAAGTTTGAGCACCACCAACTACATAACATTGAATAACTGAAACATCTTGAGTGCAGCATGAACTTGAAAAGGAAACTTGGCCAGGACCAGTATAGTATAGTGTACATTCACCACAGATGTTTGGACTGGGCCTAATACATCACTGTTGGGTTTATTTTAACTAGACATGCCTCCTAAACTGGTTTACCCAGCATCTCAACACTTATTTTGAGAATAATTTATTGTATTGACCATGTACAGTGTCATCTCTAAAATAATTATAGATACAAATATTGGTCAGGATGAGGTTGAGAATAAAGAAACAACATTTTGCTTCACAAATGGGGTCTATGAAAGACACAACTGTTTAATCAATCCTCCAAAGTAAATGTGAATTATTGTTAATTTTAAAGAATGGTTCTTGGAATTAGATTAGTTTTTTTAATTTTCCAGATTTATTTGAACTAAATAATATTAATACACCATAATATTTTGATTGGACCAAACAGAGATGTGTGTGTATGCATGATGTAATGATGGTTGTGGAAAATATGTCATAAGAGAGGAAACAGATGGATATTACCACTGGCACATTTTTGATGGCATCTGGCTCCTGTGATGTTCCCTATAAACGTATATGAATCTCAGTAGTTTTCAAATGCTTTGTGCACTAATACCCACCATAAAAAAGTACAATTACAAAAACAAATGGTAAGAATCCTAATCTGCCTCCACAAGTTTATCACAGTCTGCACTGTAGTTAGTTCAAATCTCGATAGAGATAAAAACAGCCAAAAGGCTTACCTTGTCCAAACCGGCCTGTTTTATGGATCTCAAAGGCTCCTTTGTAGCCAAGCATCCTGCAGACCACATCGCCGTCCTTCTTGTCCCAGACGTCATCACACACCGTTCCCCAGCGTCTCTCGTGGAACACCTCCACTCTCCCCTCGTGAGGGCCTGATCCATTCACCAGCCTCACCAGTGTCTCATCCACTGAATCACACGCACACACACACACACACACACACACACACACACACACACACACACACACACACACACACACACACACACACACACACACACACACACACACACACACACACACACACACACACACACACACACACACACACACACACACACACACACAGCAGGAGAGAGAGACATGGATGGTGGTTCTAAGCTGGTCATAGGCCAAAACCCCTGAGGGGTTCCTAGCCACAGACCACTGATCAGGTTGAGGTGGCTTGACTCAGTGTATTAACCTCAAAGATAGAGTGCATTGCATTGCTGTAAAGTCAACTTAATTACAGTAATATTCAGAGGACACTGGCAAGTTGATTTGCTGTTGATTTCCAAACCAGCTTGGTTAACCAGCATGTCTTGGATTAGTGAAGTCATACTTCTTGGATTAGTTTGTTCAAAACACTGTTTGTACATTTCATGTAGACAAATACATCCATCAGGTATGGAGCAACAAGCCAAACCTCTTTCTAACTTTATTTAATGTAAATTATTGTTCCATAACCGGGAAAATAAAACAACACACTTGAACACAAGTTTAGGAAATGCTTTCCATGAAGCTTGTTTGTTCAAAGGGGTTTCCTATTAGGGGTAATTATTGCCTCCATACTTGGTGACCTCCATAACTGCAATTATAAAGAGTTTGGAGTGAAATTTGTGGTCTTGTTGGGGCAGGAGAAGGTGTTGAAAATGATTAGTACCTCTCATTGGAAGATTAACTCTGACTGAACTAGCCTTTATTGACCTTTTTAAGAGATGGATAACCTGGGGCTCCAATGGCTGAACATGAATCTGGAGGATAGACTCGAGAAGAGCACAGGAACAAGGTCAGGAATTAGGTCAGAGAATGTTGTCACAAGAAATAGAGATGCAGGGACAGGATATTAGCCATATCATCAAGTGAAATTATTACAGTTTGTCAAAATAAACTTTAATTAACTAAATGTTCATCAGCTTTTTGGTTAGGCATACTCAATCTGTGTTCTACCCTGGACTGTATGTGCCCCTGTTTCATATGCAAGACCTCACCTCCCAGAGATAGCCATCACAGGGACCAGTCCATGTGTTATCGTAACTGTGCTGAGACCATCTCCTCGATCTCAGGTCACCTCCGCTGTGTGTGTTGATGCTAGACTGCCTTGTTTAAAGAGGGTTCTGGGTGGGTATTGTTGTTATCCTTGTGTGTGTGCCCCCCACAAGACAGCAGGTGTCTCTTTCCCCCAGCACACACAGTGGGAGGCTGATCCGAGGGGCCACCCGTCCACCATCATGTTTGGGAAGATTTAGTAAGAATAGGAAGTTCTAGCCAGGATGTCATATTACAGCTCCCCTGCACATGAAGCCTAGTCCTGTAATGAAACCTAGTCCTGTAATGAAGCCTAGTCCTGTAATGAAGCCTAGTCCTGTAACGAAGCCTAGTCCTGTAATGAAGCCTAGTCCTGTAACGAAGCCTAGTCCTGTAGCGAAGCCTAGTCCTGTAACGAAGCCTAGTCCTGTAACGAAGCCTAGTCCTGTAACGAAGCCTAGTCCTGTAATGAAGCCTAGTCCTGCAATGAAGCCTAGTCCTGCAATGAAGCCTAGTCCTGCAATGAAGGCTAGTCCTGTAATGAAGCCTAGTCCTGTAATCCTGCAACAAAATACCTCATGAAAAACATGTTGCAGCCAGGTATGGACCTACCTTCAGACCAGCATGAGGCTTGGTTTGTTCAAATCATTTTAGAAGTTCAGACAGAAACTAAAGTTATGTTAATCACACATCCAACAGAAAACCTCTTAGCAGACTTCTCCTGAGAGAGACTCATGCGCAGTATAATACAGGGCCTATTAAAGTCCAGCTAATTGATAAAATGACGGCGTAATGAAAACCAGTACTTCCCATTTCTACCGCCACACTCATGACATCTCTCTGTAGTTTCACAACTGAAGTATTTGTTCTTAAAAAAAGAGCTGTTTAGTCTTATGGGAGAAAACACTAAAAACAGTGCTGTCAATACCTTATATAAGGAGGCACGTTTCCAAATGTGCCTTTGACGATTGGAGCACTGGCCCACTTTGCTATACTTCACATAATCGAAACTACAATTTGAACTAGGTCTTTTCATTATTAAAATACACTGTGGAAAAAATTATATCTGACTTGAATTTAGCATGTATGAGCAACATAATAAGGACAAAAACAATAACCGATTAAAGAACAAAAATGGCTACACTGACCTATAAAACTGGCGGGCAACCAAATGTTCTACCTTCCTCTCTACTCTTAGGGGAGAGTAAGGGAGTGAATCTTAATTTTAGCGCAACAGCTTACAACATCTGGACCCTTTGCAACAACATTTCTGGACTAATGGACTAAGACAATGCTGTGCATTTTGGGGCATGTGTGCGTGCAGGTCTAAGTGCACGTGTCAGTGTGTATATGTTCACAACTTCAGGTTGTTCATGTATAAATGCACCTCCCATTGGAAGATTAACTCTGACTCAACTAGCCTTTATTGACCTTTTTAGGAGATGAATAGCCTGGGGCTCCAATGGCTGAACATGAATCTGGAGGATAGACTCGAGAAGAGCACAGGAACATCTTGTTAATGTGTTGCAGATGCTGCAGCCTAAGCTGCGCTCTACTCTTAGCCTGAGACATGCAGCCAATCTGGCAGACTGAAACCATGTGTCTGCTGCAGATATGTAGGCATAACTATACTCTGGTAATGGCTCAGGAAACTTCAATCTGTCCAATGAGAAGCAGACCCAGGTTATCTCTGATAGGGGTGTGATGGGGCTAGGCAGGAGCCAGGGTGGTATTAGCAGGGTAACTAACAGGGCACAGTGGATGAGGATCTGTGTGCAGTAGGCAGCAGAACTGACATGGAGAAGCCCAAGATCTTATAAATGCCTAATTCAGCACAATGATGCATAGGTCTACTTGATTAGCACTATGAGGTCAGATTGATTTAGCCTACAGAGCCAAATCAGAGATACACATACTTACTGTAGTATCACTAAAACTTAACAGTCGTACAGCTGTAAGTGAATCATAAAATACTTCCTTTAGGGAAATGGGAAATGAGAAATAGAATTGAGTGCACTTTAGAGGACCATGTTACACTATTACAGAGAGACATTTATGACTATGTGCTGCAGTAGAGGAAAGCCTCCCCTATCCGTTAGTGGAATTAGGTCCGAGAATGCTGTCACAAGAAATAGAGATGCAGGGACAGGATATTAGCCATATCATCAAGTGAAATGATTACCGTTTGTCAAGATAAACTGTCTAGCTGTAGCCTACTGCAGAACAAGGACAATATAACAAACAATCTCCCATGTTGAGTTTGTCTACTTGTACAAGCATTTATTCTATAATGTATCTCTGCTTGATATCTGTATGTCTGAATACAAACACCCCTACATCTTTCTGGCTTTCATTGACTAAATGTGTTTGTCAGTTCTTTGGTTAGGCAAACACAATCTGTGTTCTACCCTGGACTGTAGGTGCCCCTGCTCACGGTCCCTAAGGGAGTTTCATACGCAAGACCTCACCTCTCAGAGATGGCCATCACAGGGACCAGTCTATGTGATATTGTAACTGTACTGAGGCCATCTCCTCCATCTCAGGTCACCTCCGCTGTATGTGTTGATGCTAGATTGTGTTCTGCCATGTTTTAAAGAGGGTTCTGGGTGGGTAATTGTTGTTATCCTCGTGTGTGTGTGTGTGTGTGTGTGCAGGCATCTGTTTCCCCCAGCATACACAGTGGGAGGCTGATCCGAGGAGCCTCCAGTCCACCACACTCAAAAAATGTGGAGTTCAACAAGGGTTCTTCTATGAACCTTAGGGTTCTTGGCACTGAAAATGCAGCCCAAAAGGATCTTTGAAGAACCCCATATGAGGTGGGGTTCATCGAGGAACCTCCTTAGTTGGTGGGGGTTCTTGCAGGAACCTAACTGCCCAACTGAAACATTTGGATTTTAATTTGAAAGGACAGCAGGTGCAGGCACGTAACTGAAAAATATAAAGATCTCAATGTAAGGTAAGGTTTGTACCTTGTATTATCTAAATTGATATTGTTTTATGATGATACCATCTATCTTTTCATATTGTGCAAATCTTTCTAAAACAGAAAAAGAACACAATTCAATGGATATCAATCAACAGAGAGGTAAGAATATGTAGGCTATAAGAAGTTGTTGAAGGCAAGCTGTTTTGGGTGAAGATGATTGAACTGCTCACTTTTGTGTCTTTGTCTGCAGGTATACAGATAAGGAGGCACACAAAGGTACAGTCAGTACCAGTCAAAAGTTTGGACACACTTACTCATTCAAGGGTTTTTTCTACATTGTAGAATAATAGTGAAGACATCCAAAACTTGAAATAACATATGGAATCATGTAGTAACCAAAAAAGTGTTAAACAAATCAAAATATGTTTTATATTTTAGATTCTTCAAAGTAGCCACCCTTTGCCTTGATGACATCTCTGCACACTCTTGGCATTCTCTCAACCAGCTTCACCTGGAATGCTTTTCCAACAGTCTTGAAGAGTTCCCACATATGCTGAGAACTTGTTGGCTGCTTTTCCTTCACTCTGCACTCCATCGCTCTCCTTCTTGGTCAAATAGCCCTTACACAGCCTGGAGGTGTGTTGGGTCATTGTCCTGTTGAAAAACAAATGATAGTTCCACTAAGCACAAAGCAGATGGGACTGCGTATCGCTGCAGAAGGCTGTGGTAGCCAAGTGTGCCTTGAATTCTAAATAAATCAAACAGTGTCACCAGCAAAGAAACTCCACACCATCACACCTCCTCCTCCATGCTTCACGGTGGGAACCACACATGCGGAGATCATCCGTTCACCTACTCCGCGGCTCACAAAGACACAGCGGTTGGAAACCAAAAATCGCAAATTTGGACTCATCAGACCAAAGGACAGATTTCCACCGGTCTAATGTCAATTGCTCGTATTTCTTGGCCCAAACAAGTCTCTTCTTATTGGTGTCCTTTAGTAGTGGTTTCTTTGCAGAAATACAACCATGAAGGCCTGATTCATGCAGTCTCCTCTGAACAGTTGATGTTGAGATGTGTCTGTTACTTGAACTCTGTGAAGCATTTATTTGGGCTGCAATTTCTGAGGCTGGTAAATCTAATGAACTTATCCTCTGCAGCAGAGGTAACTTTGGGTCAGCCTTTCCTGTGGCAAGCCAGTTTCCTTATAGCTCTTGATGGTTTTTGTGACTGCACTTGAAGAAACGTTCAAAGTTCTTGAAATGTTCCGGATTGACTGACCTTCATGTCTTAAAGTAATGATGACCTGTCATTTCTCTTTGCTTATTTGAGCTGTTCTTGCCATAATATGGACTTGGTATTTTACCAAAAAGGGCTTTCTTCTGTACACCACCCCTACCTTGTCAAAACACATCTGATTGGCTCAAACGCATTAAGAAAGAAAGGAATTCCACAAATGAACTTTTACCAAGGCACACCTGTTAATTGAAATGCATTCCAGGTGACTACCTCATGAAGCTGGTTGAGAGAATGCCAAGAGTGTGCAAAGCTATCACGTTTCAGGAGAAGAACCAGATGCAGTGTCGAAGTAAAAAAAGTTTATTACTAGAACAGGGGGCAGGAAAAACTAAATGTCAAGGGCAGGCAGAGGTCAGTAATCTAGATCAGAGTCCATAAGGTACAGTTTGGCAGGTAGTCTCGGGGTCAGGGCAGGCAGAGGTCAATAATCCAGGGTGGTGTGACAAGGTACATAATGGCAGGCAGAATGGTCAAAACCAGGAAAACTAGAAAAAGACAGGCGCAAGGGGAAAACCGCTGATAGGCTTGACAAACAAAACGAACTGGCAACAGACGAACAGAGAACCCAGGTACAAATACACCGGGGATAATGGGGAAGATGACCGACACATGGAGGGGGGTGGAGACAAGCACAAAGACAGGTGAAACAGATCAGGGTGTGACAAAGGTAAAGAGTGGCTACTTTGAAGAATCTTAAATATAAAATATATTTTGATTTGTTTAACACTTTTTTGGTTACTACATGATTCCATATGTGTTATTTCATAGTTTTGTAAAGTAAAACCCTTGAATGAGTAGATGTGTCCAAACTTTTGACTGGCACTGTATGTCCATTAGTATTGGTATGTTATGCAGCTCACATGTACCATCCTCCTCCCTGACCTCTTCAATGAAAATCACATAGGCCTCTACATTATGGACAAGGTATGTGTATGAAAACCATAATCAAAGATTTTTACATTCACATTTACCACAAAAACCAAGGTATGAATTCTGTTGTGTTCGTGTTTTGTTAACCATCTGTATAATTACTCTTTTTTGGATTCATTGACTTCACCCTCCCTTCTGCTTTTCCACAAAAATCATAATAAACACTGCCAACTAGAATACACTCATGACATCTCTCTGTAGTTTCACAACTGAAGTATTTGTTCTAGAAAAAGAGTTGTTTAGTCTTATGGGAGAAAACACTAAAAACAGTGCTGTCAATACCTTATATAAGCAGGCACGTTTCCAAATGTGCGATTGGAGCACTGGCCCACTTTACATCATCGAAACTACAATTTTAACTAGGTCTTTTCATTAATAAAATACTGTAACGTCTGCTTCCAACTCACACTCTCAAACACATAGATCCCCTGAACGCAGCTCACTCTCCAGATCCCAATCACCTGAATTCTGATCACCTGTTCACACACATGTATGTCATTTACACACACTATTTAGTTCAGTTCCTTGCACCCCATCATTGTGAGGTTTTTGTTTGTTTTTGTCCAAGATCTAGTTGGAGCTATGTTAAGTTCCATAGTAGTCTTCCTGTGTATCATAGTTTTTGGCCATCCTCACTAACAATGTTTTTTTTATACCTATTTTCTGCCTGTACTGTTATCTTTTTGGATTCCCTGTGTATGACCTTCTGCCTGTTCCGGGACCCAGCTACCTGCCTCCTCCTGTGGTCCTTTACTAAATAAACACCTGCTGCGCCCTGCGCTTGAAACCAGCACTCTGTCTTCCCATCATACTCATTACAAATACACTGGGGAAAAATTATATCTGACTTGATTTTGGCATGTATGAGCACATAAGGCCATAAACAATAACCGATTAAAGAACAAAAATGGCTACACCTTCCTCTCTACTCTTAGGGAAGAGGAAGGGAGTGAATCTGAATCTTAGCGCAACAGCTTACAACATCTGGCAGGGAACCGATGTTTGGCCCTTTGCAACAACATTTCTGGACTAATGGAAAAAGACAATGTTATGCATTTTGGGGCGTGTGTGTGTGTGCAGTTCTGAGTGTGCGTGTGAGTGTGTATTATGTTCACAACTTCAGGTTGTTCATGTGTAAATGTGACCGCTCATGCATGTGTATATGAGTAAAGTCTCAGTCAGTAACTCAGCACCAGGTTGACACTTCAAATGTGGAGAATGGAGCTTGTGCCTGTCCTGTAAAAATAATCTTTCCAATCCAAGCTCACTCCAGTTACTGTTGGACTCTTGGGATATCGTATCAAAGTTCGGTACCCCCATCCTGAGAGGTATGTGGATGTTAGGGTGAAAGGCAACGCTATGGCAACAATTACCAAGTAAGCTTTAAAGGACCTGACATTTTACAGCTTGTCACACTAGTTACGGTAGATGGGGCTTTAGGTTCAACTGCACCCCCAACTCTCAGCCCCAGCTCTCAGCCCTAACCCTCAGCCTGAGGTAAGCCCCAGCCTCAGCCTTCTAGGAGAAGCATGGTTGTCAGTTGTGACATTCTAAAAGTAAAGCGGGGTAAATAAGATAAATGAACAAGGGGACTGGGGGAGAGCCCCACGGTGTCTGAGCTGTGACAGACCTTCCTCTCACTACGAGGACCTATACTTTGTGTGACACCACTGCTTTCCATCAACCACTAGCATGAGCGCTTGACAATTATGGAAACAATTCCAGACCAAGTACCAGAAGAAAACCTCTTAAATCACATGGCTTTGAATGTAGAGTGCTGATATTTTCCTCCTTGTAGCTAATGAGGAGAAATATATTTCAGATGTTTGTAGCTGTCACTTTAAGAAGAACACCGTTCCAGCTCTCATCACACCAAAATGGGTTTAATGATGTCATAGAGAAAGAATAATATTTCCTGTGTGAGGGAAGAAATTGAGGTTTGCGGGTTTGTTTTCTTTCCCTGCTTGAAAACACATTGTGGTTTTATTGAAATGACCTGTCAGTGGGGGTGTGCGGGCATATACTGTACAACGATACGACAGGCCCACTCAGTACGACCAGGCCTACTAATCAGTTTTCCCATGCTTCAAACACTGTGAATAAATGTTTTGATACTTATTATTTGGTGAGGTAAGCCATATTGAGTGGTTTGGATACAGGAAGAAACCTGTAAAACGTCACGCTAATATATGAGGTGACCTTTCCATGTACAAGTAGAGCAGAGATTCATGCCTGTTGTGGCTCGGTCCATAAAAATAGTTTATTTTTCTGTTTGATCCACTGGCATCCCTGTTTACAAGTGGGGTCTGCCAGGTGAGAGCCTCCAGCTACTGATGTAAATGAGTACTGAACTCACTAGACTGAGACCAGCATGTGACTTCAGCTCTGGTGCTGAGTTTTGGAACGTGGAGTAAACAGCATTCCAAAGCAAAACAGAGAAGGGAAAGGCCTCAAAAGACCCTCTGCACTCCTTCACCCCTTGACGGAGTGCAGAGGTAGTGAACATTGATTGGTAGGTCAGTTAGGGTTCAATTCTTTAGCCTACCTGGGTTTAATTACAACCTATTCCAATAATTTGTTTTACGATGCAGCAGTGTTAGAGATATGTGTGCAGATGACGATGGACAACATCATCGACCATGATCATTTGGAGGATGAGGAGGAATCATAACTCTTCACTGCTCACTGGTCTCACCTGTTTTTTCACCACGGTCACCTCGGTCTCCCTTCTCGCCCTTCAGTCCTCTGTCTCCTTTGTCACCTTGGAAACGAAAGACAGACAACAAAACATTGTGTTACGCTCAGTGGCAGAATATGAAGTAACACAGATTAATATATAACATCATGTAAGTACAAAATTAAACTGAACACAAGTGATCACTTGAAGAAGAACAGTATTACATGTTTGTCCCTAGAGAACCTTCCAACATGCTACTCCTCTGAGCGGTGCCCTCTCCGTCTGTCATGGTTGACTCTGTCATTGTTGACTTTATGTGGGAGGGCAGGGATTAGGCCTAAAGATAGGCTATGGTTTGAGGTTTCCAAATTGCCTTACTGGAATACTTGGGAGACATGAGAGGGTCTTTTTGCTCTTGGTTGGGGGAACATAAAGTAGCTCTAAAATAGCCCCCTCACCCTGAGAAGAACGCCAGATATACCAACCTCAGGTCTGATATTGGACATTATCCCTCAGCTCAATTTCCCTTTGGATAACTTATAATCTTGTTAACCTGAATTGAAGCCGCACAAACTAAATGTAATCACCTTGTCATTAGACACACATATTATAGGACAATCCCCTTGTGAACTACAGTCCCTTCGGCTTTTGGTTTTCCTAGCCAATGCAGTGGACTAGAAACAGTACAAATACCAAATATGTTCAGGGTGTATGTTTCCCCAAAAGTCAACATGAACCCATATGTCCTTGATTCTCCGTGATCTGACGTCCATTGTTGTGGGCCATCGTTTTGTTTGTTGCTCCGCTCTCAACATCTGAGGCAACTCAGTTGTCTGTGGATTGTATGCCAAATTTTAAAAGACAAAAAGGGGTCAGGGCAAAAGACGACATCAATTTAACGATTAAAGGATTTAATTAACAAAATCACTGGGATTGAGAGGCTGAAAGCACAGTTGTCCTGCATCTCCTCTTTCAGAGTGAGCGGAGAGAAATGTTATGGCATCTTTCTGGCTTGTCCGATGATGTCACATGCTTTACAGACATAGAAAAGCCTCACTACTTGAAGCCAGTTAACAGTCTTATAAATGAGATTGAAAGTAGATCCTCCTTGAAGACATTTGTGTCCTGAATGAGGGCATCTGATGTTGATCTGATGAGGATCAGAGTGTGGACACAGGGACATTCTGGAGCCTTGCAGTTTCATCTGAAATTCTTGATTTCAGATGCCAGCACCATAAATGCAATTTACTGTCTGGACTTGAGAGAGGCTGTAGAAAATTAAGTAATCATTCCATTTCAATCTTTAATTCCACTCGATAAAATCTTCAGATTTGTTGTATTTTTAATGTGTAATACCAGAAGGATGTCCATGATAATAGAGGACACCACGCAATAAGGCAAAAAGGAACATTATTGTACTATCTAGTAGAATATTCATAAAAATAACAAACTAAAGATATGCCTTTGATGGAGTCCTACCGCTCAGTTCTGTGGGAACATTTCTCTGTAATTACAAGTCTAAAACCCCAAGGTGTGATTATGAGCTGCTACTGTAATAAAGTAACATTACACAATGATTATAAAGTGACCATTATCCCACGTTTAATTCCTGAATTTTCATATTCAAAATCACAAGTAAGGGACCAATTGCAGTGGCGCCCAAACCGAACCACCAAGTGTCCGGTAGTGCTCTGTGCTGACCACATCCTCATCGTAAATTGAGAAATTTTAGACACTCACACTCTATTGCGTGTTGTAGTCTCAGTGAGTCAGTCTAATAGAGCTGGGCCTGGGAGGCCAGGGCAGATAGACAGCACAGGGCATCCACATCCCATCTTAATGTTATTGGCTCACAGAGGTTTGAGCCTCCAGCACCGGACAGTTCTGCCAAACTAAACTGATCCAGAACAGCTGTTTGGTTAGCATGGAGAAATAGAATATGCCCATTGTGGAGAGTCAAATCTATGACCAATACGATAAGGCACTGTGTCTCGAATCATGTTTGTGAGAGGAGTATCTCTCACACATATCTTTCAAAACAAGTGCTGCTTTCCAACACACAAGGTGACGAAAGAGGAAAGGGCTTTCTAGAAGGCTTTGAGACATGGCTCTGTCCAGTGTCTGTGTTCTTTTGCCCATCTTAATCTTTTCTTTTTATTGGCCAGTCTGAGATATGGCTTTTTCTTTGCAACTCTGCCTAGAAGGCCAGAAACTGCCAGTTGAGGACTTGTGAGCCGTCTGTTTCTCAAACTAGACACTGTAATGTACTTGTCCTCTTGCTCAGTTGTGCACCGGGGCCTCCCACTCCTCTTTATAATCTGGTTAGAGACAGTTTGCGCTGTTCTGTGAAGAGAGTAGTACACAGCGTTGTATGAGATATTCAGTTTCTTGGCAATTTCTCACATGGAATAGCCTTAATTTCTCAGAACAAGAATAGACTGACAAGTTTCAGAAGAAAGTTATTTGTTTCTGGCCATTTTGATCCTGTAATCGAACCCACAAATGCTGATGCTCCATATTTAATCAGCACAACAGTTTTCAGCTGTGCTAACATAATTGCAAAAGGGTTTTCTAATGATCAATAAGCCTTTTAAAATTATAAACTTGGATTAGCTAACACAACGTGCCATTGGATCACAGGAGTGATGGTTGCTGATAAAGGGCCTCTGTATGCCTATGTAGATATTCCATAAAAAATCTTCAGTTTCCAGCTACAATAGTCATTTACAACATCAACCATGCATACACTGTATTTCTGATCTATTTTATTTTATTTTAATGGACAAAAATTAGCTTTTCTTTCAAAAGCATGGACATTTCTAAGTGACCCCAAACTTTTGAACGGTAGTGTATACAAAAGTATGTGGACACCCCTTCAAATGAGTGGATTCTGTTATTTCAGCCACACCCGTTGCTGACATGTGTATACAATTTTGCACACTGCCATGCAATCTCCATATACAAACATTGGCAGTAGAATGGCCTTGCTGAACTGCTCAGTGACTTTCAACGTGGCACCGTCATAGGATGCCACCTTTCCAACAGTCAGTTTGTCAAATTTCCACCCTGCTAGAGCTGCCCCGGTCAACTGTAAGTGCTGTTATTGTGAAGTGGAAACGTCTAGGAGCAACAACGGCTCAGCTGTGAAGTGATAGGCCACGCAAGCTCACAGAATGGGACCGCCGAGGGCTGAAGCGCGTAGTGCGTAAAAATAAAACTGACTTGGCCGAATGGAAGCAAGTCCCCGTAGCAATGTTCCAGCAAAGGTGTAGGCAACTCCATACTAATGAAGATTTTGAAATTATATGTTTGACGAGCACGTGTTCACATACTTTTGGTCATGAAGTGTATTTCTATCTTCAAGGTTTTAGGTTGTCTCAGCACATCAGCTGATAAGGTAGGTCTACTATGGGTTAGGATGGGAAGGCAGAGGGCCTGCAGATATAGTTGTCAATGAGACACAACAAATCAGACGTAATTGACCCTGATCCTCCATCCATCTGCCTTGGATTACCTTCTCTGGAGCCTGAGCCTAAGAGAGAGCACGGTGGCACACTCTGTGAGAGCACCCCTTTAAGGTTCAAAGAGACAGGTATGTACAGATGATAGTTTAACTAATGATTCTACAGCTGTCAGATAGTAATATTATCAGACATACCTTTGGGCCCTTCGGGCCCCATATCCCCTTTCTCCCCCTGTTGGCCGTCGGGGCCGCTCGGGCCTTTTAGTCCCCTTGGACCCTGGATGCCTTTTTCTCCTGTAAAACCTAACGGGAAGACATAGATAAATGTATTTTCCCAAGTCTTTTCAAACAGGATATCTGGCATGCATTTCAAAGAATGAATTGGGATCTTATTGGGATATTTGAGTACGATGGGCCGATTGCATGCCATAATAACATTTTCCAATGTTCTCTTTCTTTATTCATCATTTCATTATGTCATGAAAGACTATCTAAGGGAATGCCCTTACTCCCTTTCCCAGGATGCTTTGAGCCCAGTTGGGTGGCTGTTATTATTTTGTTAGCAAACAGAGTGGTTTTATTGGTTTGGAACCACCAGTGGTCCTGTTCACTAGGTTTTGAAGATATTGTCACTGCATTACTCACAAGGTAATGTACTGGCGTTCCCAACTCTTTAATGAGTAGGATAGTGGAACAACTGAGATTTTGAATGTGGTAGAAGGAGTGTTTTGGCTGGCTGTAACACATGTCCCATGTTCCTAAAGGGAGGCTTGCTTTCAGCATTCTTCTTGGAAATAAGTCTTTGAGGGTCTATGAGGGTTTACATAATTCACAATCGTGACCCGGGCCAATTACAATAAGATAGTTTATATATATTTTTTTGAAAAATGGTTGAAGAAAGTAATGTATGTTGAAAGCTAGAATAGGACAAATGACAGTACTGTACAGTGTACGAACCTCTCATCCCTGTGAGGCCTGTCACACCAGAGGACCCAAGTGGCCCAACTTCGCCCTTCTCACCCTTTGGTCCTGGAGGCCCTGTTGAAAACAACGTAATTAAAGCATTAAGTTGATCCCAAGATAATATAAACTGATTAATATACTGTAATATGAAGACAATATGATTATTGAAGTTGTGTAATCCCATAAGTCACTGGTTTCCTTTGGGTATGTCATTCTTGTTTCACCACACCCTCTGACTAAAGCAGAGGAGCTTAAGGCAAAATCTGAGTCTGAAACATGGTTAAGGGACATCGTTCAATGGTTTGTTGTACTTGGAACCAGTTGACTGACTTCAGACTTGTTTGTAGAATTAGCTTGGCCTCGATGGAAAGCACATGTTACACAAGGTACACCACAATCGAACCACAATGGAATAGTTAGACATTAGTCTTGTTTTGTCCAACTGACATGTTCCAAAGTAGCCTTTCACATAATGGTGTGATCTGATCATTACAGATGTAGGATCTTAATTTGAGCCAGTTTGCTACAGAAGGAAGATCATCTTGCAGCAACAGGAAATGTGAATTATTATGTGGATTTACATTTTTGTAGGGGTTGACATATTTTCCATAAGGGAACATCAAGTCTGACGTTTTAAAGTGGAAGTTAAAGAACGTCAGAAGACTTTTTAAACCTCAAATACACTACAAGTTTTACATTTCCTGCACTGCAGGAAAGTTCTCTTGTAACAGGGTGATCAAATTAAGATCCTACATCTGTATATCCTAAGATACTGCCCTGGCCATGCTTTGAGCCACTCCATATCCCCTGGCCTGGCCTGAAAATCTTAATCTATCGGAGTGAAATAGTGACTAGTGAGAAGTCAGGTTGACTTGGAAGTCATATCATCCTGAAGGAAGGAGAAACCCCTGAATTGAATTGAGTGGTGACTGGGTTGTTTTAGTGGGATCAACGGTATCACTCATCACTTCTTATTTAGAGTCTTCTATTAATTAAATTGAGAATGTTTAACATATAATGGATCAGCAAATCTGAGTTGGCTGAGCAGAATCCATATGTTAGTAATGGGCTATTTGCATGTCAAGGGAAAATGGCTGCAATGCAATCAGTTTTTACACGTCTAATATCAAGCTGATAGATAGATTATTTAAAAATATTAGACTGCTTAAAAAAAAAAAAAGGTTTAGGCTATTTTAGGTGACTGATATTGTTTTACACCAGGATGTCCATTTATCAAATTATCTTAAATAACATTTTCCTTATTTTGTTTCACCATTTGTGAATAATGAAAACAGCGCTAGATCAATGTTTATATAATGAAAATCAAATTTCCATGAGAATGAAGTCAATAGACACACTGCTCCTCCCAGCCTGAAGACACTTCACTAAAACAGCAAACAGGTCACTCCTGAGGCCATTACTGCTAATCAAGTGGCTGTGTGATGATTATAAATGTTTCCATGCTAACGCTCTCCTCAGACCAACACATCACAGTTTCTTAATCCACCTCTCAACTTTGCTAAAATGTGTGTTTTTGCTATTTGTTTTTTTCCCTTCTCATTTGTCCACCGCTGCCAAATTGGAAGGTAGGCATGAAACATAAGCAAAAGGCATTGGGATGGAGGGAGGGAGAGGAGGCATCAGGCCAGAAACACCAAGTACCATGGCGAGGTGCAGCTTTCCTGGCTAAACCCACACTTAATGACAAACAAATGTGATGTGAGGGGGAACTAATGACAGGGCTGAGTTCCTTGGTTTTGGAGGATTCTAAATTGAACCCACAATTGTTTCCAGGCTAGATAAACCACTGTCCCACCTACAAACAGTATACATCAGATACTGATTTAAAGTCTTGTTATGCATAGATTAACATCACTCAACTCCTATCAACATGGAGGTGGAGGTCCTAAGATGACATAAGGAATTGTTTTAAAATGGTCATACTATGGATAATTTAGCTATTTGGTTCTGAATTTTTAGGATGCCTTTAGGTATACATTTTTTTTTTTAATGTTTTCTTTTGATAAAAATATTGAATTTGGCCATTGAATAGCAGATTCATAAATGGCAAAAAGGACAGTCAAAAATGTATCATAAATACAAGATTTGGAAGTGTCTGTCCTAAATCTAGGAGATACAGATATAACCCCTTTTTTGGGGTAGGCACAAAACTGCCATCATACTTCCATTAGTTTTTTTTAAACTGGTACTGTGGGGGTCGTAGAGCAAAACGGAGAAGACCATCGTGTTTCTGACATCCTCCCCTTTCCATAGAGTGGTCAGAATAGTTTGTAGGTCAAACCGTTCGGATGCTACAGACATTTATGTGAGAAGACTGATTTTCGGGATGTGTCATGGTCTGACAAACACCGCTCTAGCTCTGCCACCCTTTCACCGCGGAAGTGCGAGATATACAGTAACACATACTGTATCTCTAGCTTAAACTCACAGATTTTGCTGGGGAGTTTTGTGTTATGTAACTTAGATTGTTGCACCGGTGTGTCAATCGACTCTAGGGGGATAATCATGACATAAACTTCTAGCCAGTGATTAGTGTTGGGGCCGTTATTACCTTCTAGGAAGGAGATGTTCTTGAGGATATTGGAGTGCTCCCAGTCCTTGAGCCTCAGGTCCTCTGTGATGGTGCTGAGGATCTCCACCTCGTTCTTCATTGTCTCCTCCATGTGCACCTGTGTCTCCCTCATGTACCGTGTGTCCTGGCTCACGTTGCTGATCTGCACCTGCAGGTCCTGGATCTTCAGGTGATGGATGCTGATGTCACTGGTGAATGTGTGGTTGACCGCGTCCACCGTCCAGCCCACCTCCTCGAGCCTCTCCTTGAGCTGGTCAACCTGATCCGCTGCGCTCTTCAGCAGTAGGTCATGGTCGCGCAGCGAGACAGAGGCCTGGGCCAGCTGGTTGCTCAGCCCGCTCACGTTCCTCTGGGACGATCGGTTCAGGGCAGAGACACGGTCCCCCAGCTGCTCCACTGCACTGTCTGTCGACTGGGAGTGGCCCTGCAGATCCCTGATGTCCCTCTCCAGGCCGTGAAATGCCCGGCCCAGCTGCTGCAAGGACTCGCTGTGGTTCTGGAACAGATTCTCCAGCTTCCAGATTTTCTCCAGGAGGTTTGCCTGCGAGGAGATGTCGCCCAGGGACTGCTGGAGCTCCCGGGAGCGGTCCCCCATACGGGTCATGTTCTCCATCAGTGCCTCCTGCTTCTCTGAGGACATCTGAGACCTGGACACTGAGGAGGACACATGGAGAGAAGAGAGAGAGGGGATTTTACAACGCTAACATAGAAAACGCTGAAGATGAAGAATGCTTACTACAGTAAAAGTGTGAAAAGATTGGAACAATGTTATTTCGTGACATTTGCTGGTTGAAAATACCATCTACATGATCTTCTAATCAGTAGGGTTTGAATGGGTGGAGTTTAGGCTTGCCTAAATAAGTTAATAGACCAATAACAAAGAGAGTTCCAAACCTATCTGCCAATTACAGCTAGTTTTCAGGTGCCCTCCCCCTCCCCACAAAAGCCATTGTGTTTCTTATTTTTTACCATTTTAATGGAAAACTATTACAGTAAGGATCTTAATTGTTACACAGAAATGATTTGACATTGATATAAAAACAGCTGCAATGGGCCTTTAAAGTTTAGGTTCTGTTGGAGGGAAGTTTCTTGGTAACAGTGCAATTAGCCAGATAGATACAGTATGTTGAAACCAAATCCTCTCAGCTCTGCAATGACAACATCCTCTCTTATACTTTCGATGTAATGTAATGTTGCTCAATGAGAGAAAAAGAGAATGTTGGAGAAATGGAAGGAAATGGCTAATTCCCAGCACAGATGCTCAGAACCCCTCTCATCCCTGTCAACAGCTATTATAACATTGCTGCCTATGTGTGTGTTGTTGTGTTGAATTATTTCAATTTGAGGGACATGTTGCCTACATGGCTGCACAAAAGGGACTTTATGTTCCTTCTCATTTTATGTTGCGCACATTTCCAAAATAACAGTCTATCTTACAGTATGTTATTTCCACACGAAGATAAGCCTAATTGTTATTCATCAGGAATTCAATGACTTCGGTTCTAACGTGGCAAAAACCACAACACCAAAACAGATGGATTTGTTTCCCAGCAGGATGAATTAAGAGGAGAGAGATGTGAGTTCCTGAACTAGACTCTGGTGAATATAGAGTTGGTGAAGGTCTGCACTCATTTAGCATTTAATCACTCATCCTTGGTGACACCGAAGTCTCTGGTAACGCACTGCGGCTGTTGGCATGACCTGCTCTACCGAAGGCCAGTGGCAAGAACTCACACAAGAAAACAGACACATTCCTTGAAATGCTCCAAAATGCACAAAGACTCCTATTTTTCTATTGCTCTTATTCATATATTTCAGTTTCCAAGATTCTGGGAGCCCAATTAAGTTTCAAGCAATGCTCTGGAGGAGATCTAATGTATACATTTCAACATCGCCCATGCAACATTTACCCGTACAACAGAGCCAAACAAAATTGCAAACAGGGGTGTGGCGACCAGTAAACTGGATTGCTCATGGAAACAGCCAGCAGGTGAGGTCAACAACCCCAATCCTCCACTAGACTACCTACCATGAGGACTGCAGAATCTGTAAAAGAGAGTCAACGTGTAAAACATCCCCCTGTGAGAGTGTGGTGGCGGACCTGTTATTCCCAGAGTCCTCACTGTTCTGGTGCATCATGGAGTTTTACAGGATCTTACTGTGCAAGACCATCTCTAGGACCAGGTGCTAGTCAGCTGTTAACTCTCAAACTAGTTTAAAAAAAACAGGAGTCTGAAACATACAGGCCACGCTCCTCTCCTTTTCCTGTTTTGGATTTCACACCCATGTTCCTGATTATCCACTGTAGCTTTTGCCTCTTACCAAAGCCTCTTCAAAAAAATAGTATCCTCATACATGTTCTGTGTCTGTCCCAGGAGTTCAGTATGCAGGGGACGTTTGACCTCGTGGAAGTGTGTTATTGTCAATAAGAACTGACATCCTCTTGTAAAATAATAATATCCATACCTCAATAAACAACCATATGTTATTTCAGATACCCACCTCCTCTACCAGTGGATGTACTCGTTATGGCTTCTATAACCAAATGACCTGGAACTAACAATAACATAACCACTGTGATTGGACAGATGAAGTTGACTAGTCCCTGGAGGACCATGAGTCTGGGGCGACTAGGGCTTCAACTCCTGAGGAGGGTTAGTGGAAAGGGAAGGGGGTACTTGCATTGCTAACTATCCATGGACAACCTGCTTTAAGCATTGTCCTCATTCCTGTCTCTGTGAAAAGTCCAAACAATATACAGGTTTTCGGAAAGGAGTAGTGGCAGTTTGACAGTTTGCCAGGCTCATAGTGCCTGTGTGCGCTCAGAGGCTCAAATGACCAAAGGGGGCTGAGGTTGGGGCTGATGAGGTTTGGGGCCCCACACCCAGAGCTGGTCTGGAACCGGCCTAATGGGCTACACATACCAAGTGTGGGGAAGGCGATCGCCACAGCCCACTGTGACTCATTTGTTCTCGAACAGAGCGAAAGCAACCTCAAACTGAGCCGCTTGGCCCGACTAGTCTCTCCATCTAGCTCTCAGAGGATCACTGAATCTCTCCCTGAATGGGCCTTAGTTGAGGGGATAGATTACAACAGTGCCTGAAACTCTAAACATGTTACGGCACAATATTCTGACAGTACTGTCTGATGTGGCTCATGTCTCTCTTCTTGGCCTTGGGTGTTCAGGTGTAAATCAAAAGTTGAACAAAACTTGTCACTGATATTCTGTATTTTAAGTGTTAAAATATGTCAAACATCCAATTTACAGAGTGTACAAGTTAGTGTCAGACCGCACTCTATCAATGATACATCAAGATCAAAACACACTTTTCTGAAGTTCAAGTTAGACGTTCAAGCTATTTCCTACAAAATCTTGTTCACAAGGACTTGTGATACATTGCTTCATTGTGTTATCAAATCAAATCACATTTTATTTGTCACGTACACATATTTAGAAGATGTTATTGCGGGTGTAGCGAAACGCTTATGTTCCTAGCTCCAACAGTGCAGTAATACCTAACAATACACTCAAATTGTCACGTCCAGGCCTGAGAAGACAGGCTGGAGTGTTGAGTTTTGTTTTGGTGTAGGGTTTTTTCTGTTCTAGGTTATATATTTCTATGTTGGGGTAATGGTTCCCAATTAGAGGCAGCTGAGTGTCGTTACCTCTAATTGGGAACCATATATATGTCTGTAGTTTTCATTAGGGGTTTGTGGGTTATTGTTTGAGCATAGCTTTGTTTGTGGTGTTAGTTATTTTTCAATGTTGCGATCGTCAGTTTCCGTTTGTTATTTTTCCCCAGTTACGTCTTTTAATAAAATGTATACTGGAAGCATCGCTGCGTCTTGGTCCGTCACTTTAGAAGATCGTGACACAAATCCCCCAAAATGTTAAGAAAATAAGAAATATTAGAATGACCAATGTCAGAGTCCGGAATATAAATATACAGTTGAAGTCGGAAGTTTACATACACTTAGGTTGGAGTCATTAAAACTCGTTTTTCAACCACTCCACAAATTTCTTGTTAACAAACTATAGCAAGTCGGCTAGGACATCTACTTTGCATGACACAAGTCATTTTTCCAACAATTGTTTACAGACAGATTATTCACTTTTAATTCACTGTATCACAATTCCAGTGGGTCAGAAGTTTACATACACTAAGTTGACTGTGCCTTTAAACAGCTTGGAAAATTCCAGAAAATGATGTCATGGCTTGAGAAGCTTCTGATAGACTAATTGACATAATTTGAGTCAATTGGAGGTGTACCTGTGGATATATTTCAAGGCCTACCTTCAAACTCAGTGCCTCTTTGCTTGACCTCATGGGAAAATCAAAATAAATCAGCCAAGACCTCAGAAAAAAAATTGTAGACCTCCACAAGTCTGGTTCACCCTTGGGAGCAATTTCCAAATGCCTGAAGGTACCACGTTCATCTGTACAAACAATAGTACGCAAGTATAAACACCATGGGACCACATAGCCATCATACCGCTCAGGAAGGAGACACGTTCTGTCTCATAGAGATGAACGTACTTTGGCGCAGAAAGTGCAAATGAATCCCAGAACAACAGCAAAGGACCTTGTGAAGATGCTGGAGGAAAAAGGTACAAAAGTATCTATATCCACAGTAAAACGAGTCCTATATCGATATAACTTGAAAGGCCGCTCAGCAAGGAAGAAGCCACTGCTCCAAAACCACCATAAAAAAGCCAGACTATGGTTTGCAACTGCACATGGGGACAAAGATTGTACTTTTTGGAGAAATGTCCTCTGGTCTGATGAAACAAAAATAGAACTGTTTGGCCATAATGACCATCGTTATGTTTGGAGGAAAAAGAGGCTTGCAAGCCGAAGAACACCATCCCAACCGTGAAGCACGGGGGTGGCAGCATCATGTTGTGGGCGTGCTTTGCTGCAGGAGGGATTGGTGCACTTCACAAAATAGATGGCATCATGAGGCAGGAAAATTATGTGGATATATTGAAGCAACATCTCAAGACATCAGTCAGGAAGTGAAAGCTTGGTCATATATGGGTCTTCCAAATGGACAATGACCCCAAGCATACTTCCAAAGTTGTGGCAAAATGGCTTAAGGACAACAAAGTCAAAGTATTGGAGTCGCCATCACAAGCCCTGACCTCAATCCCATAGAAAATTGGTGGGCAGAACTGAAAGTGTGTGCGAGCAAGGAGGCCTACAAACCTGACTCAGTTACACCAGCTCTGTCAAAAGGAATGGGCCAAAATTATTTATCTTTATTGTGGAAAGATTGTGGAAGGCTACCCGAAACATTTGACCCAAGTTAAACAATTTAAAGGCATTGCTACCAAATACTAACTGAGTGTATGTAAACTTCTGACCCACTGGGAATGTGATGAAAAAAAACCCTGAAAAATCATTCTCTCTACTATTATTCTGATATTTCACATTCTTAAAATAAAGTGGTGATCCTAACTGACCTAAGACATGGAATTTTTACTAGGATTAATTGTCAGGAATTGTGAAAAACTGAGTTTAAATGTATTTAGCTCAGGTGTATGTAAACATCCGACTTCAACAGTCAACTTAGTGTATGTAAACTTCTGACCCACTGGAATTGTGATACAGTGAATTAAAAGTGAAATAATCTGTCTGTAAACAATTGTTGGAAAAATGACTTGTGTCATGCACAAAGTAGATGTCCTAGCCGACTTGCTATAATTTGTTAACACGAAATTTGTGGAGTGGTTGAAAAACGAGTGTATGTAAACTTCCGACTTCAACTGTATATTTATATTCTGGACTCTGACATTGGTCATTCTAATATTTCTTATTTTCTTAACATTTTGGGGGATTTGAGTGTATTGTTAGGTATTACTGCACTGTTGGAGCTAGGAACTTAAGCGTTTCGCTACACCCGCAATAACATCTTCTAAATATGTGTACGTGACAAATAAAATGTGATTTGATTTGATAACACAATGAAGCAATGTATCACAAGTCCTTGTGAACAAGATTTTGTAGGAAATAGCTTGAACGTCTAACTTGAACTTCAGATAAGTGTATTATGATCTTGATGTATCATTGATAGAGTGCGGTCTGACACTAACTTGTACACTCTGTAAATTGGATGTTTGACATATTTTAACACTTAAATTACAGAATATCAGTGACAAGTTTTGTTCAACTTTTGATTTACACCTGAACACCCAAGGCCAAGAAGAAAGACATGAGCCACATCAGACAGTACTGTCAGAATATTGTGCCGTAACATGTTTAGAGTTTCAGGCACTGTTGTAATCTATCCCATCAACTAAGGCCCATTCAGGGAGAGATTCAGTGATCCTCTGAGAGCTAGATGGAGAGACTAGTCGGGCCAAGCGGCTCAGTTTGAGGTTGCTTTCACTCTGTTCGAGAACAAATGAGTCACAGTGGGCTGTGGCGATCGCCTTCCCCACACTTGGTATGTGTAGTCTATTAGGCCGGTTCCAGTCCAGCTCTGGGTGGTAGTTTGTAAACAAGAAATTTGTGGAGTGGTTGAAAAACTAGTTTTAATGACTCCAACCTAAGTGTATGTAAACTTCCGACTTAAACTGTATATGTATATGATGTTGTGTATAGACATTATGGACAGTATATGAATAGAAAAGGTGTGTTCAGCAGTAGTTATATAGGATGAGCCTTGACTAGAAAACAGTATATACATATGAAGTGGGTAAAACAGTATGTAAACATTATTAAAGTGACCAGTGTTCAATGACTATGTACATACTGCTGGGCAGCAGTGTCTAAGATGAAGGGTTGAATACCGACTGGTAGTGTGATGTTGAGTTCTGTGCCACTGGACAACTGTTTACATTCCTGCAGCTAGAATCTTCTCATGGATTAAGTGAATCTCATCGAACCATTAAACTGCCAATATTATAATTTGCAATGCATTCCTCTACTGTCTCTGTCAATCAGCCTTTTATAAGAAATACCCTGAGGACGTGTGATATTCATTCATAGTGGAATCTTTCTCAGTGGGTACCACATACACACATGCATGACAACCACTAAAAAATACACTCAGTATACAAAACATTAAGAACACCTGCTCTTTCCATGACATAGACTGACCAGGTGAATCCAGGTGAAAGCTATGATCCCTTACTGATGTCACTTGTTAAATCCACTTCAATCAGTATAGGAGACAGGTTAAAGGATGATTTTTAAGTCTTGAGACGATTGAGACATGGATTGTGTGTGTGTGCCGTCAGAGGGTGAATGGGCAAGACAAAATAAGTGCCTTTGAGCAGGGTATGGTAGTAGGTGCACTGGTTTGTGCCAAGAACTGCAACGTTACTGGATTTCACACTCACCAGTTTCCCATGTGTATCAAGAATTGACCACCACCCAAAGGACATTCAGCCAACTTGACACAACTGTGAGAAGCATTGGAGTCAACATGGGCCAGCATTCCTGTGGAATGCTTTCGACACCTTGTAGAGTCCATGCCCCGACGAATTGAGGCTGTTCTAAGGGGAAAAGGTGTTCCTAATGTTTGGTATACTCAGTGTACAAGTAGTAATGCAGTCAAGGAGGTACATCAGTTTTTCTCATCTCTATCTGAACGTGCCTAGAGGAAAGACACAAATATATGAAGGCATCCATCACAGAATATATAATTGAATAAGTTAAACGGAAACTTAACCTATGACCAGGTAAAATATCTCCATCATATTACAGCATGAATCTAACACTTCAAAATATACAGCCTGCAGTTCAATGTGAATATACAGTCAAAAGAAGGATTCTACAAGTTGGAAACGTTCCACATGGACGTTGGTCCATGCTGACGCGATGGCATCACGCTGTTGCTGCAGATTGGACGGCAGTACACCCCGGAACCAGCCTGCACCGTTGACACCAGGAAGGATGGGTCCATGGACTCATGCTGCTTACACCAAATCCTGACTCTGCCATCAACATGACACAACAGGAACTGGGATTTGTCGGACCAGGCAATGTTTTTCCACTCATTCTACTCCAGTGTCGGTGATGGCGTGCCCACTGGAGCGGCTCCTTCTTGTTTTTAGCTGATAGGAGTGGAAACCAATAGCCCAACCGTGACAAGGATCAACGAGGTGTGCGTTTCAACCACAGTTGTACTGCGTCATTGTTTGTCTGTTTGTGGCCCGCTTGTTAGCTTGCACAATTCTTGCCCTTCTCCTTCGATCTCTCTCATCAACAAGCTGTTTTTGCCCACAGGACTGCCGCTGACTGGATTTTTTGGGTTTGTTGCACCATTCTCGATAAACCCTAGACACTGTCATGCGTGAAAAGCCCAGGAGGACAGGTGTTTCTGAGTACCTGGATCCGGCGTGTACCTAATAAGCTGGCCGGTGAGTATATGTTCCACTGTACATCCATATATAGAGTCTTTATCAATAAACATTCAATTACCCACATCAAAGCAACCCCAACAGCTGTTTCTCTGTTTTATCTGTTTACATTCTCCTCCTCTGACCCAAGGTCAAGGGCCCTTCAGAAGAAGGGTTAGGGCTTAGAGGCATGCATTTAAGTGAATCACCCGGATAGAGAAAGACACTGTGCAGGGCAGGACAGGGCAGGTGCTGACAGTGTTCGTGCTCCAGACAGACAGACAAACAGTGCATCTGGACAGAACAGGTTAACCTGAATCTGGGGAAGTTTAAAGGCCCATCTATCAGCCCTGACAGTTATGGCTCCCTGTCCTCACATTTATCTGTTATGTCTCTGACTGGTTCTGGGTTCTGCATAGGCTCTGTCATTAACAAAACAAATTATATATCACATTCAGATGGATTCAACATAATTTATCCTATATGAGTCATTTACTGAAAGAACTGGAATACAGTATGAGTATACTTCTGACAGTGTCTAGCTACCAATAAGCTGATTTACAGATGATCCTGCACCTGATGAAATCATTACAAATTCTTTCTCCATCATTGCTCATTGCATATGCAAAAGTATTCTCTCCCAGTGGCAGACAACGATGCAGGTTAGTTACAATCTCATGTACAGGTCTGGGTGTTTTAGACTAAAGGGTTCTCTGGGGAGAATCAACAACCATGTCTACCCAGCAATGCTCTGTAGCTCTGGTCTGGCCATGCCTTGGCAGAGACACAGTAGGCCTACAACAGCACTCTTGTTTTCTGAGGAGGACACAGTGTCACAGAATGTTTGAGAAGACACCAGGCCAGAGCCCAGTAGAATCCTGTACCACTACATTATCACCCAGACCTGCACTCCCATGCTGGATCCATGGTGGCACACCCAGCCCTAGGGCTCAGCCAGCACACCCACCCCACAATGGGACCATTGTCTCTTGGAGAGGAGGCCAGAGAGACGTCCATCCTAGATCCTGCTCAGACCAGCTCGGCTCTTTCATCCACAGTGTCACAGACTGGCCAAGAAGCAGCCTCAAAGGGATCTCAGATTGTTAAAGGGCTTTGAGAGAAAACATACAGATACACCCAGGCTCTGACAGTTGAACAACTTAATGTGAGCCATGGGACGTACAAACTGACATGACATTTACAGGGTGGCTCGCTGGGCTGGCTCCATCTGCGTCCACTTCACAGTGCCACTGTCAAGAAGACACACGGAGAGGACTATTAGAGCTGCATTCCTCCGAGAGCCAATTTTGAAAGCAGTGAGTCAGTGGCGTCATTTCACTCTGTGAATGCGTGTCAGGGCCTCGTCAGTGTTGTTGAGTGCTCCTCCCGGCGCTGAGAGCAGAGAGCAACACTGAGCGCTGTCACAGGGTGCCAAGTCACTCTTTTTTTTTTTAGCACATCAGAGTGTGTAGGCTGTGACATGACTGTCATCTGGAACACATTTCAGTTTGTGTTCTGCTCTCGGAGTCACGCGCACATTAAACAGGGCATTAACTTGTACTCAGGCTGCAGTAAAAGTGGGGAGGTCAGGAAAAAGCGCACGTACGGACCTGACCCTGTAGCCATAGATGCTAAGCTGGCTGTTTAGGCCTCTCAGGGTTTTCAATAAGGTTATTAAAAGGGGCTGCTGAATTTGCTGAGGTGGCCATGGAAATGTATACAGACTTAATTTATTTTGGACTGTCCTGCCACAACAAACAGCGATATTTGACGCCTGAGTCAAGATTAATATCCCACTGGTGTCACATCTTCTCCTGTTCCTCCCCTCCGGCGTACGACGTCGCCAGAATACTAACCACCGGTCCTGGGATTCATCATTATGCACACCTGGCACTCATCATTACGCGCACCTGTTAATCATTATGATTCACGCCTGGACTTCATTACCTTCATCATTTCCTCCCCTTTATGTCACTCCCTTGTGTTTTCTCACCAGTTGGTATTGTTCTTGTGTACCGGCGTGTAGCCTTATGGAATTGTCTCGTTACTGGTTTTGTTGTTTTATTAAATGTTTCACCTGCACTTGCTTCCCGACTCACAGTTCTGTTATTACAACTGGAGAGATCCTTTTTGGGTCAACCGTTATCATATTGACCTTTGACTAAGCGTTCCTGTTGAAATTAGCAACCTCTCCCAGGACACAAATCCTTCTGTCGTCCAACTTTAATATCTAAAAATAAACATTCTCTAATCGCAGTGTTCGATGCCATTAAACCCTTTCCCAACCTGGAGCTTTAATTAATGATAAAAGTTCCTCTGTGTGCTCAAGTGCTCTTCGGAGTCTAAAAACATGGCTCATGCTTGGTTTACATTGGCCTTTACCAACTATGGTAAAAGCCAGTGTGTCACTTGAATGTTGACTCTGATACTGTGCACTAGATATTCGTAATGTCCACCAGCCAAATTGATGTGCATTTGAGCTGTTTGTGGGTGGAGGATGAGTGAGCAGATCAAAAACAGCTGCCTGTGCTTCCAGTATGCCATCTATCCCCACGGTGTGAGTTCTGTTTGTGGTGGATACCTCAGAATGTAATACCCCAAACAGAGAGCCAGGTACTCCAGCGGACATCTGCTATGAAGGGAGAAATCTCATCTGCGCACACTACTGAACTGTCCGAGCAACCAGAGGCGTTTGAGAACTATAGAGAGACCTTGACATTTTCCAGGTGGAATAATACAATTATGGGAGGTTAAATCTGTTTTGTTTCACATCAGTGACAAGCCATTATTCATACCGTCTGGACAAGACAAAAGCTCAACTTAGTCCTGTTCCCAGAACAACCTTTCTTACCCATAAGCCAATGGGATTGAATGTGTAATTTTTTGGAGTGTAGGGTCATTTGGACGGCATGTGCGCTAAACTGCTGTGGATTGCATAGATCAGTCAGTGTCCCAGACAGGGAGTTACCAACTCTATCTGGACCATGTAATCCAGGAGTGGCTATGGAGGGACAGTCTGCTGGACAATGAGAAGATCAGACCTGACCAGCAGGCTGTAGCTAGCTCGGGATGTGTGGAATGGAATTTCAACCAGCTATCTGAAACCTAGCTGCAGGAATATGGAACCCAGGCTATTGTTTGATTCTGTTTCACAATCCAAGTAATGAGACAGATGAAATGTCCCTCTTCTAACTATTGTTTCCCTAGACTAAACACTATTTTTACAAGAACGCCACAAAACAACTTTTACAGCCACAATAGAAGGTAATGATGTTGATCTCAGAGGTTTACTGTAGAGTCAACACAAACAGATATCAAGTTCATGTAACTTTACTATCTATAACCTGGGGCTTGGACATGAGACAAACAATCCCTTCGGCTTTTGCTCTCCAATCGTTTGTTTAATTTGTCTTTGCCATCTAATCAACTCCCCATGCGCTGTTTGAAAGTAACAACTATGCAAACCCCTGATGGCAGCCATCATGCATTGTGTATTTTCCTAGCAGTATAATCACTGAGGCTGGAAACCCTATGTGCTTAATTTCCTCTTTGTAAAACAGAGAAACATTTAGAGGTTTAATTTTGTACCCTGCTGCGACATTTGAGTGTGATATACATTTAAAGTCCTCTCCTGCAGACTTCTAGAATCACTGTAGTCATTTGTGAAAAGTTTTATCAATGACACCGCTCGTTTATTGGACAGGCAGAGCTTTTGTTTTCCCATGTTCATTTTTCTAAAACTTGTCTGTTGTTAACTACTTGAGGTCCTTGAAAGTGGAATAGTTTATATCCTATTAACCTCTTGACATGAAGGGGTTTTGTCCCGGTCGGTTAGGAGGGACCACCGACAGCCAACGAAAAACTAAGATTCAAATCAACAATTCCCAACATAACTTTTTAAGGATATTATTAACATCCAGTCCAGATATGGTGTCAGAGCTTATCGGCCCTTTCGTCACTAACCCCTGACTATTTTTAATAGAACAGCTGACAAACCTCTCTGCGTGGAATGAACTCAGCGCATGGGGACAACTCATTATAACAGTGAGGAACTGCAAAGTGCACAGTCCAGCAACGGGCCAGACCAATTAGGGCTACAATGTTAATTGACACGCTGTTAAGCTCTCTGTCTGAATGGGCATGTTTTTAGCATTCATGACTTCCTAGTGAGCCTATAGGGAGCAGGACTTATCCAACGGGAACCCAAGGGTTCATCCTTGTCTGTAATGAGTTCGGCACAAAGGAGCCTGAACGTCAGCTCAGAAGTTCATTAGAGGGGCTTTCCATAGAAGAATGGATAGAATCTGGGGCAAAAAGGGGCACTTGGAAACTAGAGAGGGTTCCAGCCAGGGCTTTAACTCTGTTGCCAAGCTACACGTGTTTGCGGAAAATCTTTGTCTTCTTTGGAATGCGTATGAAGCCCATATAAAAGTTCACTTCTCACTAAAATCAAGTGTAAACACATAAAAATAAGAAATAACTTGCAAATGTGCACATAAACCCAATAGTTTCTCAGAGTTGGGTGTGGCAGTTCTATTGATGTTCTCTTTCAGCTATGAGGAGAAAGTTATTCTATGGATAAACTGGGCATGACATGTGTTCTAGATTCATGCTTTTTATCTTGTATCATGTTATATGAAATATGTAAATATGGTCCAAAATAACTTCAGACATCGTAAAAGACTTGTCTGTGGTTATGCTAAGCTCAGCTTCTCATTATTTTCTCAAAAACTCAGACTGGATTTGAACGTCTCCTGCCTCGCCCAAGTCCTATACTTCTAACAACTTGGCTGAGTAGTGCCTTTCTAGTTGGTCACAGATAATGAAATCGCCACAAGGTTGGCATCAGACCACAGACCTTCCTTTAATCTGTCAGTTGGTGGTTATGTTGGCCAGCAGTGTGGTTGAGAGTAAGCAGAGAGGTTTGGGACTGAGCTTTACTGCTTTACACAAGCTGGGCCAAGAAAGCCCCAGCGCCCAGTCCAGATCATATCCTGCAAACATCATACCGAAGACAAGGAAGATGGTTTCATTAGTCCAAATTGACTTCGGCAAGGCAGGAGAAGTTCAATAGCGGACGGGTCTTTACAATCATATGACTGATAATGATGCCACAAAATCACATATAAAACAAATGAAAAATGTAACTATAGAAATATTTTGCACCATAGAGTTGGGTGTGGCAGTACTATTGATGTTCTCTTTGAGCTATGAGGAGTGGCTCAATTGGCCATCCATGCAGAGTCGAGGTCCACCCCAAAAAGCAAAACATCTAAGGAATGCCATGTCAGAAAAAAAAACAAGTTAATTGGAAAACAAAATCTGAGGTCTGATTTTTCATAGAGGCATACAGGAAATGGTTCCTGTGGTGGAGAATCATGCCACATAACATGTATTAATACACAGGGGTTGGAGGGCATTTATAAACATTGTGGGCGCCAATGATTAGCAATAGCCCAAGTCTACAGTACGTCTACGGTAAAATACTGTAAATGCCTGTATCTATAAAAGGTAATTTCCTCTCAACAGAAGGATGTAAGTCTCCATCCAGACAGCCTAGCGGAGAGGAAGGTCCAAGAATAGGGATCCCTAAATATAACAAAACTCTGATTGGGAAAAGCAGATAACTAGACACTGGTATCAGTGAACAGACCAATATGTTTTTACCAAGACTAAAAAAACATGGACCCCGAGTGATGCCTTGATCTTGATCTCTCGAAACTGCTTAGACATAAAAACCAATATCATCTCAGGTCTGACTGCATTCCTTATAAAGTAGCCTCAGAGCATTTTAACCTGGTGCTGAGCCTGTAGAACTAAATCAAGTCACCATCATTCCAACTAATAACCATCTGGGGAGAAGTGACGGTGAGGCCGTCATGACTCATGACAGAGCAGAAAGGTTTTCCTGTTGCATGTTCTCTGTCAGCAGTGCTTCTCTGTTGAACTATTTACACAGATGGATGAGGTTTAGTTCATGGAACTGGGCTTGCACAACATTAAAACACACCCACCGACACTCTTTTAAATCTCTTGTATTTCAAATGTATGCCAGACAGGCCTATGGAAAATGTTGTCCTACAGCTTCAAAAAATGCGTTGCTCTCAAATCAGGGATTTGGTGGCTAAATGAGGTAAGTAAAAAAATTGATTATTTAATTGAACTAAGCGTGTAAGAAACATACATACATTGACACACCGAGCCCAAAACGGGAGGTAAAATACCGACGTAGTTTGGCCAAATTCGAGAACAAAACATATGTCTTGTCAGAAAGAAATGAGGTTAACAAAACATAACATAAAGAGGACTTTAACCACTTCAATCAATGTGACGACAATGTGGAAAACTGATTGGATTTGCAAAAAGTTATCAACTTCAGTGCATTTCGTCTTTTAACCTAAATCCAATGCCATGGTGACATTTATAGTTGATTTCACATTGAATTCACGTTAGTTGAAAACTCAACCAAATGTAAATCAAAAGTACACGTTGAACTGACGCCTGTGACAAGTGGGTTATGACCGTATCAAGGTATAGGCAACTAGTCGGCTTTCAAAACAATAAATGATCTGAACAGGTCTATCTGGTTTATTTCATATGTAGAGAGACTTTCCAGATTACCTGTAGGCATTTGGAACAGGACTACGCAGGAAAAGGTTTGGGGAGCGGTTATTACCAGCAAATCCTGGTGTTTTCACACTTTGAAACATGAACCCACTGTAAAGGGGTAATAGCTCCCAATGCCTGGAGCTTAACTAGGCACTTGATTATGATTCATAGGGGCCATTTATACAGACTAATGTAGCCTAGTTAAAAACATTTTTAAAAGCAGCTGCAATTTGTTTAGCTATTGAAATAGAAAAACTGTAACATGACACATTAGTTATGTATCTGGAATAGGAAGCTGCCTCTCTTCATTCTCAGTTGTTGACAGTAGAAAAGCATGAATTCTCTGTGACATCCTCCTCCAAATGTATCCTACATCCAGTTTTTGGGTTGGCATTTTATTTTATTTTTGCAGTCTTTTTTCCTCTTGACTGCCCCGGTCCCTTCCCATCTAAGAACATTGGTCAAACAAGTCCATTGCTTTTACTCATAAACATGGAGGATCAAAACTGTGAGAGACAGTAAGGATGGAACACTCTCAGGCAACTGAGAGAGACAGACTTAATCAGGGAGGTCCCCACTGGAACCTAAATACTAGCTGGGTCACTCATTTCTCATATACTCTCAACGTCATGTGCTAAGGTCGAGTAGCCATGGAACATGGAGTGCTTCGGTTTTACTTCACTGCTCTGCTAAGCTGAACTCTGAGATTTTAGACTGTTATACAGTATCCCAATTCTCTATTCTCTCCATATGTCCCTCCTTACTGTCCTTGGCACTTCCATTCCATCTCAATTCCTGAGGAGGAGGGTGATAGTTAAGGTGATTGTCAGAGTAATGTGTAGTTATACTAATACTACTAAGCAGCAGACTTCTTTGATTGTATGTAAGCTGTTCAACTGCTTAACAGCTGCAACAGCCATTCTGAGTCAGTGTGCAGTGGCCAGAGGTATAGCAACAGAGGTTGTTTGTGGAAAGTGCTCTGTATTCATGCTTGCCTTCTCCAACCTTACAGAGATGTAATCTCTCAGCATGGGTCAACGAGTACATCTGAAATATGGAGTGATATGACTCCTCTTTCTTACAGTATCTATCTAAAAGCATAGATTAAAGGTTCAGATGTCAGGTCTGCATATTTGTGCTGGCTAGGAGATTGAAGCCCAGGTCATATAGGGAGACCTCATAAATATTCACATATGAACGCAAAGTATATATGAATGAAAGCAAATGTGGATTAAAAAGTGGACTGGGTGTTGGTTCTTGGCAGGGTCCTTATGTAATTTCCCCCTCCACAGCGGTCCTCATGTTATGTTAATCTCATTCAGCCTCTAATGATCCACATTTCAATTTATAGGGAAAGCTCTGTTTGATTACTTTTTAAATTAGCCTAAATCTAAACCACAAATGACTAAATACCTCCATGACAGTGTTTGTCTCATACAATTTTCAGCCTCCTTTTCAAATGACGTCACTGGTATTGCATGTCGGTCCCAATAATGCCTTTGGCAATGCCTTTGCCTGTATCAACATATAGAACTGCAGTTATTATGGTCCTGATGGAAGGAGTTGGAAAGGCCTGCAACAAATTACATAGAGATTACACAGAGTTTATCCATCCAGATTCCCAGTGTTCACCAACCCAAACGCTTAAGTCTGTGTCCGGGAACTTTCCCCCTTTACTAATAATGCAGAGGTGTGATTTACAGGGAAACACTGCCGGGTTTCACTGGGCTACAGACCTAGTATCTACCAGTGAAACAGTATTCATTTGTCAGCCATGGCTACCAAGAGCCTCATTCTTTTTAGATGCTTTGGATTTTTCCAAATCAATCAAAAAAGCTAAAACAAAACACATGTACAAGCGTGTCATTTATACGCATGTTGGAATTGGAAATGTGTTTTTTGCAGATCCCACTCTTCCTGAGACACCCTCGGAGAGTGGGGTCACAGCTAGTGTTAATCAATCTAGGCAACAACGGTATAATTCAAAATTGGTGTAAACGACAACAAAACACATTAACATGAATCCAACTTCAAACTTTCCACAGTTTTGCATTCATCCCACCAGAGTGGTCATTAGTTTTGAAAGACCTGTCAAAACAGTGACTTCACATCACTCCCCTGTCCAAGCCCCTTTCTGTTAGTCCTGCTGCTCTTGTCTAAATAAAGCACCAAAGTGTTGCCCACGTCTGATATAACAGCATCACAGGTCACCAGGGTATTGGTTCTAACCCTGACAAGTCACGTTATAGACATCCCTCCAGAGACACACACAGACTCAGGCCTGGAGGAGAGGAGAGGCTCTGGGCATGGCTTGTCAGGAGAGTCGTTCCGTATCATTTCAGAAAGCCATGACTCCCACCATCTCAGATTGTTCTGAAATTGTTTCCGTTGTTAGAAAAATATAAGATTAGCATTCCTGCAACATTATTTTGTTCAAATTTATTTTGATCTGACAAATTAAGCTAATTGATTGCACCAAAATCGGCCCTTTTAATTTATATGATTCGCATAATCAATAAATATACACGCAGGGGGCAGTTTATTAGGTACACCCATTTAGTACTGGGACAGACCCCCCTTCGCCTCCAAAACAGCCTGAATTATTCAGGGCATGGAAACGTTGCCTGTTTCAACCTATAGAACTGCAATTATTATGGCCCTGATGGAAGGAGCTAGAAAGGCCTGTGCCAAATTACATAGAGATTACAGAAAGTTTATCCATCCAGATTCCCGCTGTTCACCAACCCAACAGCTTAAGTCTGTGTCCGGGAACTTTCCCATTGAAGACCATTAGCAACCATAACATTGAAAACATGTGAACTGCTGTAGACTAATGGTTTGCTTTTTCACCAGAAATGGTTTAACTAATGGTTTAACTAACTAACTGAAGGGAATAAACCACACACAGAAGGACCATGTACACAGATTAAGCCTAAGAGAAGGACAAACTGAATTGCTTTCTTGGAGGACTGGCTTGAATTGTGAGAATGACCACACAATTTGTTTATTTTAATGAATTACAAAGGATGAAGAAGCAATACTCCAAGCCACAGCTCCATACATAGTACTTGTCAGACAGAGACCTGATACTGTATACTGGTTCTTGGGATTTGATTTGCATGGGGGGTGGCTTTTGATCATGTTATTGGATTCCTCAGGTTTTACTCATTGTTAGGAATAATTATGGTCCAAATCAGATGTTCCGTACTATATGTATTGAAGATTATATGCATCCTATTAATTAAAATTGCCAATTTGGCTGCAATCAATTAGATACATTTCCCAGAGATCAAAATAATGTTTCAGGAACGCTAATCTCATCTGTTTCTAATTATAGAAACAATTTCAGCACAATCTGAGATGGTGGGTGTCAAAATCCTCTTTCTTTAGCTTTTTGAGGTGGAATGACCCAGGACTGATTTAATGACACTGCTTCCCAGGGTTGGCTAAAGACTGTGGAGCGCTGCTTTACCTGATGACACAGCTTTCAGGAGAGGGAAGAAAGGGCCTCAGATGCCAGGCAGAACCATCCTGAGGAGAGGAATGTGCTGATGGGAGTCCATCGTCTCACACACAACACACAAAACACACACACGTGGAGCCTGTGAGAGCCAAGATGGCCCCGGTGGAGCCCTGAGAGGAGGAGTATGGGGAAATGTTCCTGTCAGTCCCTGCATGCCAAATCCATCCGCATGCCGCTAGGGAAGGATAGTCCTCTTTCAGCACCATCACTTTTAAAGGTGAGGATTACAGTACCTCCCAGGTCCAGAGCCATAACCTTAGTCGTATGTCAGGGTTTGTTACTTAAGAAAAATGTATTGTTCCAAGAAAACCACCGGTTGTTATTATTTATCATTATTATTTCTGTACATACTGATATTAACTGCCAATGCCATTGGTTGGGAAGGCAGCTTGTCGACAATCAAAGTGCAAGTCTCTGTTGGATTTTACCAGTAGCTGCTTTTCCTACTGCTTTCACTGGTCTCAAGCTACTATTTCCAAATGTCCATAGATATGGCTTTTCTCAAATTACCCAGTGTGTCTCTTATTCCATATACTGAATGAGACAGTTACTTAAATTTAAAGTGGAGTACAATTGCAAAGCACAATCCTTATGTATTACCTAAAACAGACTAACTCTTTTAATGTTGCAGTACCCATACATTTACCAATTCATTCTTAATCTTGTGGGATCACTGACATCATTGGTTGCAAACGGCTGAAGACCACAGCTCTCAAGTGAAGTCAGATGGACTAAGAATTTCACTCGAAGAACTTGAGAACTGAACACATCTCAACACATTCTGTTTTTCAACTCAAGTCAACCAGAATACCCGCTTCAGACAGTGTACATCATTGATTTCAATCACCTTTGATCACACAAGGAAAAATGTCAAGGATATCATTGTAGCATCCACCATTCACCTCTTGGGAACTAGAATAACATTGACAGTGTCCAATATAGTCTTTTATCTTATTTTTAACTACCCAGATAGGGTCGCTGTGGTTGTTTATTTAAACTCACAAAGAGCGAGTTCAGCAACAACTTGCTTTGTAACTCAAGTGATTTGACTTACCTGCTAAACAGAGGCCAAGGATACACAGGACTACCAGGATGTATAGAGACACGATAGCATACTTGATGGCAGACAGGGAGTTCAGGTGGCTGCAGCAATTGTCTGACTTTCTTCTCCTCTTGGCAGAGCCGGCTGAAAAAGAAAACATCTCTTTAGAAAAGGACGACAAAGATGGATATAAAGGCTCTTAGGTGAGCTCTGAAGTGAGGGGCCAGGAGGATAAAAGAAGCTGGATGAAATTAGGATAAAATGTCATGAGGTAATAAAAATGTCCTACATGAAAATGCATGCCTGACTGTAGACTGAATGATGTATTGCATTGTTGCTCTCAGATACAATATGATCATCTCTCATACCATATGACAACTTTATGAGTGCAAAAATTCCCCCCAAATGATTGTATTATTGCTCTATTAGTACTGACTTAGCGAGTTGGAGGCCTTGATTCTCCTCTGGGCTGATATTGTAGTGAGCATGAGAGTCAAAACAAAGTCTGCAAGTCTGGCATTTGGCCTATTGGCCACTGTTGCACCACCATACATCTCAGGGCTGCCACACAGATACAATATATACATTCATTAAACACTTATTGCACTGTCCAGGTCAAACGGATTCAGTGGAATTCATTTTGATAAAACTGTCATCGTGACATACCAGTTGGAAGTGTGTGCGTCATGTGTGTGAGCAAGCAAGGATTACTGAACAAGCAAGGGAACATTCAGTGCTGGTCAAATAGGCCCAAAGAATGGTGACAGAAGACATCATTAGTCATGCTAAGAAGATTTCAGTCTAATAGGAATTTGATATCAATCCCAGAGTGTATTATGCTATTAGGTCATGAAGCACATTGTCTTATTCCAAGGCGACATAAGCCCTGAGAGAGACCAAGGGGAAAGTATTACACACTTTGATTTTATGTTCTCCTGGCAACTCATCCCAGCCACAAGACAAAAAATGACTTGTTTTTAGAAACAGGCTGAAACATGGTTCTTCTATGTGCCTTTGGTCTTTCTCTTCCTCTCGGTGTACCATATAGCTCTGAAGTCACAGAGGAGCCTGCTCTAGAAGACAAGGGCCTCAGACTATTTTCCATAAACAGTCTTGTGCCTGCTCTGCAGTCCGGTTTCAATTGTACTAAGACTGGTGATGTCATGTCAGTGGAGACAGGCACTGGATCTGTGCTGCACACATGCTGTGGCTGCTGGGATTCTGTGTGAACAATAACCTTGCAGAAGAGCTACTTCACATCACATCCCACTGGGCTGAGCTCCATGATAAAGTACCTTTTCTTAAGGCGAAATAAAAAACACAGATGTTTAAGCGAGTCAAATATATGGAATGTATAGAAATTTAGAGGCCTTTGCATAATTGAGCCATCCTAACGTGGACCTCAATGATACAAATACTAAGCATTTGTTTGTTGAAATGTGCCTTTTTGAATGTTAGTGTGAAAACATAAAAGTGCGAGACTTAAAATACATTTCCATTTTGGAAGGTATGTATGCTGGTCATGTAAGGGTGACTCGTTTGACATCTTTCAGTAAAATTTGTCTGCTAACGCTAGTTTTTCTGTGGAAGAGAAACACGTAAATTAAAATGTTCCACAGAAAAAAACTGGTGCTTTAAAGTGCTTACTTCATGGCATCATGTGTATCATATATCCTACCATACACCCCGAGTACTTACCACATATACTGTACATTACAATATTTACTTATCTTAGACATTCATAGGGGTCAATAAAGTCTAAACACAAGCTGACATCAGGCAGCAAGACTGAATATTTACAGAGGAAGTGGAGCAGAACAGCTTCGACTTAAAAAAAAAATCCCGCGACATTAAGACATAGAAACTGTAATACGTTAGACACAACCCCAAAGACCACAAGTTAAAATGGCAGTATGTGGCTGCATGTTCAGACTAACTTTTTTAAAAGGGGGTGTGATGGCAACAATATCCTTCAGTGTTTACAGTGAGTATGCTTGGCAAGTTTAGGGACAAATTAGTTGACTTGGGCAAGAAGAGGCAAACAGAATTTGAACCATTTCACTGTTAAGGCTTGTTAAGCCTTTCCCACCAGCGTGGCATGCCGGAGGTCATAACTTGAGAACACTAAAGTAGATTTTCTCTGCTACACCTGTCCAAGCCCGAGACCCTCACACATTAACACACACAACATACTATCATCACTTAGTGTTTTTTCACCGCTCGCTGGGTGAGAGAACTCTTCAGTTCCCAGGAGGGTTGGGGGACAGGAGTCAGATTTCCCATATTTATCTTTGCAGTTACAAGCATATCCTCTAAAAACGTAATGACTAAGTCGTGTCAAAGGAACTCTGCTTGCATCCCTTCATGAGCTGAAATATGAGCACATCACATATGGAAGCACTAAATGAAATCTTACATCAATGGCAGAATTCAAAGAGGATTCTAATATGCTGTGATTATAGGCCTGTGGGCCCATGTGTGAAAGGTCAAGGGGCAAGGATTTATACAGGACATAAGGGAAACTGCTTCTTTACCGTCTTCACACAGGTTGAGCTTTGATAGGTTCCTGCCATCGTAGCCCTCCTCATAGAAGGATTCGTTCTCCCTCTCTTCGTATGTACTCAGGTACATGGCCTTATTCTCCATTCAAGAACTGTAGGGTGGACAAAACAGATGATTTCCATGCAACCAAAGCAATATGCAAGAGAACAATAAAAAGCTCTGTGTATGCATGTACTTTCATAGTCTTTCATGGAACAGAGAATTACAGCCGAAATGTAACGTAAAGCACGTGAGCTTCATCCTCTTGACAAGCTGATTCTAACCCCTCTGGACAAGATGATGTATCCCCTTCAGAAATGCTTGTCTTTGGCATACAATAGCAGACACCAGACTAACCAAACTACCTTCTTGTGTAATAACAGCTATTACAATCAGGCTGTAATGGTCTGGCAGTCCATAGCAGCTCAGGAGCACTAAAGAGACCAGACCACCGCTCTATTCTACCGGCCTATTTTAGATTTAGTGTGCCACTGCCATGCCCCTCCCCCCTTTGCCTGTTGTTCTGATTATGAACTACTTGGATGAAGTCACTGTCTTTGCTTCAGGGGAGAGAAGAAATACTTGCCATGAATGCACTCCAGATCGCATGAATAGATTAAATGTTCCAGTAAAAATTCTGGCAGGACAAAGCTGACTTATTACATTCTATCAAGCTCTATTTCTCCCCACTCTTGTTTCTAACATTGATCGGAGTGATCTGTCTCTTATAAGCCATGGCTGAGTGTCAATTAAAAATCTCAAGTTTTAAATCATCACCAGACGAATAATGTGGCTGGCTGTCAGTGTCAAAGCGTGCGTTATTAAGTTGAAGTTGAAGAGTGGATGTAGGGCCGTCGGTCGAGCTCTGTACCTTTGTCTCTCAGACTACAAGTATCCTTACCAATCTATTACCTTATCTTTTTAGCATGGAATACAAAACCAAAGTCATAACGTTTGTCTCAACAGCAGAGAATCTCAAACATAAAGCAAGTGCATGGGTTGAATTATAATAATCAATGACAAGAATGTAGAGGGTTCAAAGCCTCCTGTGCTGCCATCTAGTGCCATAAATCAGACTGTAGTCTATGAGAGAGAGAGAGAGAGAGAGAGAGAGAGAGAGAGAGAGAGAGAGAGAGAGAGAAGCTCCCCCACATTCCTGAGGCAGACCTATGGACTCCTCCCCTTATGAACGAGTAGCAGCAGGAAATAAACCAGAACCTCATAAACATTATAATAATCCACTAGATTTAGAAGAAAGGTGCATGTACAGTATGCTACGGCTGAGAAAATAGTTCCCTTTGGACTTTAGTGGGTGGGGAGTAGGTCATTAATAACTCCGTAATAGAGAATAGATAGTGAATACAGAGACGGATGTGGGACTGTTGAACAAAGTCATTAAAAATAGTTCAATCTTGCCTTTTTCATTACGCAGAGGGAGTGTCAGTTGACATTTTTGGCGAGGGGGCAGACAGCCATTACCGAACCAGGCTGCTAGGAAACCTGTACAGTATGCTAACACCATCCACCATCACTGAACAAGGTTGCCCCATGCAGGACTATGAGAATGTACATCTCTTCCAGTGCCAAGGCAGCCATCCTGCCTTCTTTCACATCTCTGTGTGTTTTTCCCCAGAGGCAGGGCACTGATAGGTTCCCACCATGATATATATCCTTTGCGATCGGAAGCTACAGTACAACTCCTCCATGGTATTGCTCTACCTGGCAATGAGTGAGCCTTGTGATGTCTCCTCAAATACAGGAGCATGAGGTCATTCTGTATCATGAAAAATAAAGTCCCCATAGGCAAAGAGAGAAGACAGAGCTCTCCATCCACCATTGTGACAAAAAAAGCCACACTGTGGGCTATGACTATGCCATTGTAATACTTGCCTTCTCTCTGCCAGCCAGGTAGGTCTGAATAGACTAAACGCACTGAAAACCAGCATACATGGATAGTGATGGAATCTAAAGGAGAGAAAACAATTAAAATGTCCAATGGCCCCGGGTGCACCTCACAGCTGAGTGGCCTCTCTCTGCAGAGTGGACGGGGTCAGCAGTACGTGTGGTCTCAGAGGTCTCACATCAGCGGGAACTTTTATAGAGACATCCCGTGTCCATCCGTCCGTGGGGAATTAACCCATTTCCCAGTTAATTAAACGCGCGGACACTTCACCCATGAGCGCAGAAATATAAAACAAAAAAACGTTCAGTGGTTTCGGATGTGCATTTTCTTGGCATGAAGTCAACGAGGAACACAGACCCGTTATTTTTGGGATACCAGAGCACAGGTGTAAAATAACGTGGCCATACAATAATTTAATTCAGATGTCATTATGAAGAGGCTACAGGTGAATTGTCTCGTTTTTTTTTTTTGCAATTTCAAGGTCATGATGCAAAAATACTGAAAATAATGCATCTACGGACGTAAATGAATGTAAGAAGGTCTGCAGGGATAAATGCATGTCATGTTCACTCTGTTGATGTCTTCCAATAACACATAGAACAGGTGTCACAATTACACTACAGAAATTGATGCAACATTTCGAAAAGTTTGTCACTCACCTTGTCAATGCAATGTTGTGACTAAAAAGTATTACGGATGCAAATCTCCAAATGTTATCTAAAAAGGGTGCATGTTTTGCCAATGAACTGACATCTCAATACATGTTTCCTCTCAACATAAGACAATTCACCGAAGTCTCTCTCAGCAGATCAACGCAGGGTGGCGATCCGTGCAACAGCCAGTCTGTGATGCTTGGGTGAATTAATCCCTGTTTAAAAATTGTAGTGGAGGCATTGAGACAACGATGTGCCGAATACTGCTTCCTGGACAACTCTGATTAGATGTGTTCGTATCTCATTCTATATAGTATCTAGTTTCTCAATTCATGCGCCCGGGGCAGGGTCCAGTATAAATTATGTACCGCGGTAAAACTTTTTTACACATTTCTGAACAAATGCGCCCTCCTCTGGGCATTTAAGCATGCCACGTTAGGCCTACAGAAAAGGCGCACTGTATCTCTACAGATCTTACACAAAGACTACCATCCTAATTCCTCATAAGATACATACATTATAGATAGCTCAATATCTTCAGAGGCAAATTGGTCTGCAAATAGACTGATGTTAATTTGTGTCTTTCGGCCTATTTTGTAAACATGACTCTGTAGGCCCAGTATAGAAATAGCTTATATTAAAGCATGTCTGTCATAAAATATCTTGTATTGCCTCTGCATGAAATGTGATTTTTATTTGGATGAATATGGCTGTGGTCCAAGATCACATTTTAGTTAGAGTTCCTTCCACACGAGGGCGCCCTCGAGTAGCGGTTCTTCTTCCAACCAGGTGTGCACGGACCAGCACAAGCATCCACTGCAGGAAAGAGACTGGAAGGGTTGGGCAGGTAAGATCTGACTGCCGTTAAAACGATGAACTGTACTTGATTAAACACTACAACAACTTTATCTTTAACTGTTATGAATGTCTAGCCTAGTAGATAGTGATAGTGAAAGCAGGACATCGACAAGGACTAGACTACTCAAGTCTACCTTACCAGAGCCAGGTTTACTTTACAAATGCGACGTGGTAGGATTTACAGTAGATTGTATACTAGTAGCACTAGTAAACAAAGACTACCGATTTGGACCTTTGTAGGTCTTTAGTGCAGTTCAGTACATTTCCTGTGAATGGCATACCGTAGGCTACCATTACTGTAGGGGGAGTGGGGTAACGTTAATTTGAGACATTAGAACATTCAGCATGACTCCATCAAGGGAATTATAGTATTCTTCCTAACAAAGATGTCTACATATATTTCAGGGTGTTGTGAAAATATTCAGAAGTCATATAAACATGACCGTTTTGACCACAAAGTTAAGCCGCCAACAATTGCATGTATTGTTTGAAATATTACCACTAAGGTTACCTTTTCATGTCTACACCGAGCTCCAAAAGTTTTCGGACAGTGCCATTTTTTGTTGTTGTTTTGGCACTGTACTCCAGCACTTTTTTGAAATGGTACAATGACTACGAGGTTAAAGAGCAGCTTTAATTTGAGTGTATTTTCATTTTCATTTTTTTTCTATGCCCATAACCATGTGTGTGAGGTGTATTCTTTTGTTTCAAAGTAGATATGTTCAAGACTACCAAGAAACACTCTGTATGACCCTGATTTAGCCCACTGCAGTAAAAGGTTAATTAATTCCATGTATACCTGTGTAGCGTTTGAACGGTTATACAATATAATGTTATTGAAATGACCGTCAGTAGTAGAATTTGGGCGGTGAATGTTCTGTGATATTGCATATCACCACTAGGTGGTGTATTTTTCACATTGGGCCCAATGTTGTTCAGTAAAAACCCACTGGGAGTTCTGTTGGCAAAATACTGTCTGTAATATATATACTTCTTGTTTACCCAGGTCCTTCAAAACATTAAACAGCTGTTTAAGGTATGTTCAATTACTTGGCAAGTTTGATTAATTAGCTGAGCAAGCCTACTGTATGCACCTCCTCACATAGAAACGTACTGTATCATCTCCCTCTCTCATTTTCCCTCCTTCTCTTACGGTCTCTCTGTATCTTTATTCCACCAACCAATATAATGTTTATTGATCCTTTTTCCTATAACATTCCAGGCCCGCAGAGCTTTACTCTAAAATTGATATATAGTATTTGATTAAGTCAGAGTCTTAAGCGAAATTGACTCCAAACCTTGCCTCATACTCCGTCTGGTCCGTGGTCTACTCTCCAAGAGTGTGTGAAAACAAACAGAAGGGAACTGCCCAAGGGGAGATTTGGGGTTGGGAGTAATGGTCAATATGCACAGGATGTCTTTTTCACAACTTAGATCCTATCTCTCCAGTATCATGTGATTAACCCGGGTGTATTGTAAGAAATTAAATACTCTAGACTTTGAATCACACAAAACATCGAATTACACACCAGTCAGAAATGCACTGGGTCAGATTATGTGGTTTCATTCCGGTCAGATCATGAAGATGGTGATGTAATCCTTCTGGAAAGCAGCAAAACTGATAAAGAAAGGTGCTTCTCTGCTCAGATTGTTTCATACAAGTTGTCGTGAGGTTTGTGTACAGATGCCAAAGTCCAATCTAGCTCCGGAGAGGAAGATCTTTCTGCAACATTTCACAGTGTTTAGAGCTTTCTTTATGTGGGCAGGAAGAACTCCTGCCCATACATACTATACAGATGTCGGATCTTAATTTGAGCCAGTTTTCTACGGCAGGAAAATAATCCTGCAGTAACAGGAAATATGAATTATGTGGATTATAATTCAGGGACACTTTTGTAGGGGTTGATACATTTTTCCTAAAGGAAAATTGAGTGTGAAATGAAAATTACAAACTTCAGAAGCCTTTTTAAACCTTCAGTGCGCTACACGTTTTACACCCTGCAACAGGGTGATGAAATTACATCTGTACAAGGAGAGAGGTTCTCACTGTCTGATCTGGCTGTCCAGTAATCACTCATATGGGAGCTCATTCCATCATAGATCAGTCTCTTTGTTAAATCAGGAAATTACATTCCTATATATCCAACATCACAAAGAACGCCCCACAGCGTGTAAAGGCCAAATAAACATTGATGCAGTTTTAGCTCTATAAAAGTTACTGGTCGAACCCTAGGGGATATGGCTGAGAAAATAGTACTATAATGAAGTTGATTTACAAAAGCAACAATCTCACTGTCATAAGATTTGCGAATGCAGTATTCATTTATTTTCTTACCTTTGTTTTAGCAGGGAGTTCCATTGAGACCAAGGTCTCTTTTACAAGGGAGCCCTGCATATACACAATTCGCTAATCCAACATAATACAAATATACAGAATTTCAAAACACACTCAAGAGACACAATCACATTCCTCAGCTAAGATGTCCCCAATCAACATGTTGAACTGCCCGAGGGGCACCAGTACATCTAGTTGTAGGGAACTCTGTAGATTGTTTGCGCCCCGTGTATGGAACAAACTAAAAGCAGATTTACCTAACTCTGTGGAGACCGGTAGGAGTCTCCAGAGTTAGCCATCCCTAACACCGGGTATGGTAATTTGTACGTCTAAAGACAAGTTTTTGTAAGAGAGCTTTATACATAAAAAGACAGCAATGAATCGACCTACTGTACGTGACTTCAAAGAGGGCCAGCCTACTTTCTGGTATAGAATGCACTGATGTTCTGAAAGTGGGTTGCCACTTTTTGAGCAATGTATCCAAGGATCCATTGTGAGATGCTTATCTCAGATTTATATTAGTTTCTTGTGCTGTTTATTCCTCCCCTGGCAGTGCAGCCCATGCTAGACATCCACAATGACCCTCCCTAAAAGGGTCTCCTTCTGGACCATGGTGGATGTGTTTGACTGGGTCATGGAGAAGCACCCCTACCAAAAGAGTGTCCTCCAACTGGCCATCGTGAAGCATAACATATCCGGTAACAATCTTCAGTAGCTCCTCCACTTACCAAATCTTGTCTTAGAACAAAACAACCTATGGCCATGTATAACAGTCATAATTAATACACTGCTATGATCTTAAAAAATAGTGAATATACGTGATACTTGAACTCTGGCCTACTCCAGCCCTGTACTGTATGCATCGGATGCCTGCAGACAGTTCATGGAACATTAACTGCCTCCAATGATCTTCCCAATTACTGTTAATCATACCGAACACAGAGCTCATTCACAGCGTCAATACTGTTTTAATGTTTTATCAGCAAATCCTTCACAGGTGCTGACCAAAAACATGCAGTAAAAACAACTGTTGCATGACAAATAAAACCTTGTGTCTTAAAGCTTGGGTCTGGGACTGTGGTTTGCCCACCGTGGTTTCCTGAGTTGGGCTCAAATGCATTTGAGTTGAAGTCAATTTAGGAATTGAATTTGACACATTTGACAACAATCAAGTTTATCATGCAATTCGGACCAATTTTCTATTTAAAATCCATGCACCCAGCCTGAATTGACAGGCAAAACTTTGCCCCCAACTCTAGTAGCCTCCCCTCACCACCTCTCTTACCTCCTTGCTCTGCCCTTCCCCAGGCCGAGCTCTGCTGAGGATGGGTGAACACCAGTTGGAGAGGATGTGGTGGAGGGGGAGCATCTTCAGGACATCCTACTGGACATTCTTCGCCTCAGGGTCCAGGAGGAACTAGAGAACCTCAACAACATCTTCTCTGGTGAGGGATTCTACAGTCTCCTCTTAAAGAGATAGTTAGACATTTAGGCAGTTAAGCCATTTTGTAGTCTTGCCCAGAGTCAAATGAACTCATGGATAAGGGAGAGTGGGGTAAGTTGAGCCAAAAGGGTTAGTTGAGCCACCCTTGTTTCTAGGAAACCATACACAAAATTTATAATTTGACCAAAAATGTAGGGAGAGGTCTTCATTTCATGGAGTCTGAAGGAAGAAATCACGTGGAAAAATTGGTACGCAAGTTAGGTCCAAAAAACTGATTTTCAACAAGTCAAATGAATTTATTGTGTTAGATGTTTCGTGATGCTTGTATCTAAACCAAAGTAGATCATTTTCAGATTCTTCTATACATCAGTTGGGGTCTCTATACATTTCAATATGAGGTCCTAAACCTAGCATGAAAGTGCATCCTTGTAGCTGTGTGGGATTATAGTCAAAATGTTTGCCTTGGGGTAAGTTGAGCCAATGGTTGTGCCAATGGCAAGTTTAGGAAATGGAAGTGTTTTCTTCCCAGGCATAATACAAGGCATTATTGCTGGGATATGAGGTACCAACAGGGCCTAGACTATATTAAAAGTGTTTTAAAAAAAGAACAAAGGGGTTGTTAGTTGTTCCGCCTGTGTTAAAAGAGGCTTACAATTATTAAAAGACAAAAAATGATTGTGATTGTGTTAAATTGTGTTTTGGGAAATAAATATAGACATGGTTTTAAAAAGGTAGTGGTAATATTTCATTCAGTACAGAAGTTTGTAGGGGGCTTAACTTAACTTATCCCGCGGCTCAACTTAACCCATAACTGGGGTAAGTTGTGCCAAGAGACCACTATTTTTGGACAAGCTATGTTTTCAAAACTGTAATGTTTACATGAATTTTGATTATTTCCAGGGATACACAACATCCTGAAATATATATAGATACAGTGTCTTTGTTAGAAAGAATACTATATTTCTGTTGATGGAGTGATGCTGAATGTAAAAAATGTCTCTACTTCTCCACTCTACCATTTTTATGTCTGAGTGCAGTTTGAGGGAAGTTGAAGGTCGTTTCTGGAGTCAATGCTAACTAGCGTTAGCGCAATGACTGGTCCTCTACTGGAGCAGCTAGCATGATTTCATCTGACTCTGAGTAAGTAGAAAAAAGGGTTTGATTGCCAAAATGTCAAACTATCCCTTTAAACTGTATCAGGAATTCAGTTGTAGCCTATATCAACAACATCATCTTTGATGAAGTAACTACTGTATTGTCTAAAACTGTATCATAAAGGGACAGACATCTACTGTGTCCTCTTAGATTGCATAAAAAATTCACTTGTAGCCTATATCAGTTGGCTCATATAAACTCAGGCAGTGCAAATACTGTGAGAGAGTCGTACAAGGTTCCATCATCAGCCAACATGATTGACAGACATGTATTTCATCAGCTTAGAGATCCATATCCCCATCCAAGAATAGATTGACATCGAAATAGAAGAGAAAGCCTCTGATGGATTATTCAACAGAACTGAAAAGAAAAGACAGAACAAGTTACGTTATTTGGCATGGATACATAAAACAAGTTCAAGTTCAATACTATAGATAAAATACATTCACCAGGGTTTTTGTTCACAGTGGGGTATGCTTGCATTTAAAATGTATTTTTAACCAAAGGTTTCTTTATCGCTTTCTCTTTTGAGTGTTTCTCTTCATGACTGGGAGAAGATGTCTTTGATATTCTTATGTTCCCCATCTACTATGTGGAGGTCTAGAGAAGACAAAATCATTTGCTTTCAGAAATCATTGACCTGAAGAAAAAAGGCCAGATTGGTTTTGGCACAATTGTATTTTCACAGACACTTCTGTGAATCAAGTCCTTGCCTCTCGCTCTGTGCTGCTCTTGCGGTCTTATTTTTCACAATACTCAATACACTACGTGGCAGTTATTACAGAGGGAGAATATCATTCCCCATTGAACAGGGGATACAGTGCATCCCTCATCTGGACTAAATGTTGCCATCCCTTACTCAGCGCTGATTTGGCTATCTAATGGCCTGTTATATTACTCTCAGGAGACCCTGTGTGAATTAGAAGGGAGAGTGAGTAAATTAGTCTTGAGTTAAATGTAGGGACACATGGCCATAATTTAGATAACATCCCAAATGCTGCTCCAAGCTATTAGGTCTTACACAGGGAAGGCAATGGGGGATCATTTAATGGGAGGTTTCTGGCAGAGACAAAATGTCTAATGTATTTACTTATAACTTCGATGTTGGAGAAAAGATGTTGTAACGTCTTCCGACTGAAATTGGTGTCGTCATCTTTATTTGTCTTTTGTTGCTCCGAACCTCATGTTTGTTTGTAAGATGTCAGCGGTGTTTTTCTGTCGATCACATACAATGCAGTCACTGACACATCTTAGAATGCAACACAACTACATATAGAAACCCGTCCAGACAGAAATGTATGTATAGGCAGAGATTTCCTCTTTTAGTTGGTACCGAATCACATTCATATTACTGTAACAGTCCATTGTGTTATCATGTGTGTATTATATGTGCTAGTTTAAAGTCCATAGAGATACTGGTTTTGCATATTAAGGATGTTTTCAAGTTGAACAAACAAAAGTGCTACGTTTGCAAATACTAAGTCGGTTTCTTTCAAATCCTTCTTGCTCAGAGCAATCCCTCCCCAGACTTAAATGTTCTGCCCATAGTATAATGATAACATTTGTTTGCTCCAGCTTGAAGTATTTTGGTGCATCCCTAAGGTTCTCCACGTTTCACTAGACAGTATATGCACATGAAAAACTGCAGGACTGTCAAATCTGAAGCTCATACCTTAGCTTATTTTACAATGCAATCCAACTCTAAACCACTATACCTGTATTATAGTGTAGTATTTAAAAAAAACAGGAAGAAATCCATTTGCTATATCTAGCCTAGAACTCAGGAAAGAAACAAGGTATGACATTTGTGAGCTCCATTTAGTGGAGGAATCTGACTTGACACCTTCTTTTCTAATGAAGACCAAGTCCGATCCTTGTTTGTTTGAAATAATTGTCTCAAATGATAATTATCTAAAAATCAATATATAGAATCAGCCAGTGGCCTAAATCTTGAGAGACATACTGGTGCCCTTAGACACTGTCCATGTATCTTTATTACATGACTCACAATACATCTTTCCACTTCCCCACAAACTTGTCAGACAACCCAAACTTGAAATCTCCTCGTTATTCTGAAGGGCAGACCAAAAAAATAGAGGACAGCCGAATGTAAGCAACATGTTGTTCAGTGAAAGTAACACCTCTACGGGAATTTCAGATTTGTTTTTCTTTGTTCAGTAATCCAGCCCCTGAAAAGTGCAGCCCAGCCCTGACGTGCTGAATCTGATGTGCCCCATAAAAGGAGTGTTTACATTTCCTCACCTTCCATGGACATTAGCAAGTGCTGAGCCTGTGGCTCTAGAGTCCCAGCGGGGGGTACACCAAATTAGACAGGCTGATTAATATCCCTCAGAGATGCATGGCATTTGATTACTTCCATTCAGGGCAGTGGTGCATCAGGAAAGCGCTGACTCACATTAAATGTAAATATACCTCGGGAGAGATACTAAATCATAGCTGACAGAAGGAGGGCTGCCCGAATATTCCAAAGGTTAGCAAATCGTGCCGTCGACCCAAAGAGATTAAACAAAAAATATGAAACTGGGCTGTGTATTGTTGGGCATGCAACAAATGAGGGGTTGAACCAAAAAGAATGTTGTGTTGTTTTGGGTCCGTACTCCATCACTTCGGATTTGAAATTATACAATGAGGTTGAAGTGCAGACTTTAATTTGAGGGTATTTTTACACATATCGGATGAACCGTTTAGAAATTACAGCACTTTTTGTACATAGTCCACCCATTTTAGGGGACCTAAAGTATTGGGACACATTCACTTACAGTACCAGTCAAAAGTTTGGCCACACCGACTCATTCCAGGGTTTTTCTTTATTTTTACTATTTTCTACATTGTAGAATAATAGTGAAGACATTACAACTATGAAATAACACATATGGAATCATGTAGTAACCAAATAACTGTTAAACAAATCAAAATATATTTTATATTTGAGGTTCTTGTCTCGATCTTCAAAAACGGACCAAGGCGCAGCGTGCCGGGTTGAGTGAAACATGTTTATTAGTTTAACTCACCGAAACAAAACCAAGAAACAAAGATCGGACATGCACTATGTGGCACATAGACACCTACAAACAAAGTTAACTTCCCACACAGAAGGAGGGAAAAGGGGCTACTTAAGTATGGTTCCCAATCAGAGACAACGATAGACAGCTGTCGCTGATTGAGAGCCATACCCGGCCAAAACAAAGAAATACAAATTAGAACATAGAATGCCCACCCGAAATCACACCCTGACCAAACCAAAATGAGACATAAAAAGGCTCATACAGGTCAGGGCGTGACAGTTCTTCAAAGTAGCCACCCTTTGGCTTGATGACAGCTTGGCATTCTCTCAACCAGCTTCATGAGGTAGTCACCTGGAATGAATTTAAATGAACATTGAAATTGTTGTTGAAAGTAATTTGTGGAACTTATTTCCTTCTTAATGCATTTGAGCCAATCAGTTGTGTTGTGACAAGGTAGGGGTGGTATACAGAAGATAGACCTATTTGGTAAAAGAACAAGTCCATAGTATGGCAAGAACAGATCAAATAAGCAAAGAGAAACAACAATCCATCATTACTTTAAGATATGAAGGTCAGTCAATACGGAACATTTCAAGAACTTTTAAAGCTTCTTCAAGTGCAGTCACATAAACCTTCAATCACTATGATGAAACTGGTTTTCATGAGGACTGCCACAGGAAAGGAAGACACAGAGTTACTTCTGCTGCAGAGGATACGTTCTTAGAGTTAACTACACCTCAGTAATTGCAGCCCAAATAAATGCAACAGACCCAAGTAACAGACCCATCTCAACATCAACTGTTCAGAGGAGACTGCATGAATCAGGCCTTCATGGTTGAAATGCTGCAAAGAAACCACTACTAAAGGACACCAATAATAAGAAGCTACTTTTTTTGTTTTTGTTTTTTTTACACCTCCATTAAAGAGTTTGTTTGGTAATGTAATGTTGTTATATATAAAAGTACCATGTATGTAAAATGTATATGTAAAATGTATAGGTAAAATGTATGTAAATGTAGCAAAAAAACTGTCCTCTACGGAGGACAAATATCTTAGTTTTTTTTACAGCTTTTTTGCTACATATACATACATTTTACCTGTACATTTTACATACATGGTACTTTTATATACAGTTGAAGTCGGAAGTTTACATACACCTTAGCCAAATACATTTAAACTTAGTTTTTCACAATTCCTGACATTTAATCCTAGTAAAAATTCCCTGTCTTAAGTCAGTTAGGATCACCACTTTATTTTAAGAATGTGAAATGTCAGAAAAAATAGTAGAGAATTATTTACTTCAGCTTTTATTTCTTTCATCACATTCCCAGTGGGTCAGAAGTTTACATACACTCAACTAGTATTTGGTAGCAATGCCTTTAAATTGTTTAACTTGGGTCAAACGTTTTGGGGAGCCTTCCACAAGCTTCCCACAATAAGTTGGGGGAATTTTGGCCCATTCCTCCTGACAGAGCTGGTGTAACTGAGTCAGGTTTGTAGACCTCCTTGCTCACACACGCTTTTTCAGTTCTGCCCACAAATGTTCTATAGGATTGAGGTCAGGGCTTTGTGATGGCCACTCCAATACCTTGACTTTGTTGTCCTTAAGTCATTTTGCCACAACTTTGAATGTATGCATGGGGTCATTGTCCATTTGGAAGACCCATTTGCGACCAAGCTTTCACTTCCTGACTGATGTCTTGAGATTTTGCTTCAATATATCCACATAATTTTCCTTCCTAATGATGCCATCTATTTTGTGACGTGCACCAGTCCCTCCTGCAGCAAAGCACCCCCACAACATGATGCTGCCAACCCCGTGCTTCTCGGTTGGGATGGTGTTCTTCGGCTTGCAAGCCTCCCCCTTTTTCTTCCAAACATAACGATGGTCGTTATGGCCAAACAGTTCTATTTTTGTTTCATCAGACCAGAGGACATTTCTCCAAAAAGTATAATCTTTGTCCCCATGTGCAGTTGCAACCGTAGTCTGGCTTTTTATGGCGGTTTTGGAGCAGTGGCTTCTACCTTGCTGAGCGGCCTTTCAGGTTATGTCGATATAGGACTCGTTTTACTGTGGATATAGATACTTTTGAACCTGTTTCCTCCAGCATCTTCACAAGGTCCTTTGATGTTGTTCTGGGATTGATTTGCACTTTTCACACCAAAGTACGTTCATCTCTATGAGACAGAACGTGTCTCCTTCCTGAGCGGTATGACGGCTGCGTGGTCCCATGGTGTTTATACTTGCGTACTATTGTTTGTACAGATGAAAGGGGTACCTTCAGGCGTTTGGAAATTGCTCCCAAGGATCACCAGACTTGTGAAGGTCTACAATTTTTTTCTGGGGTCTTGGCTAATTTCTTAGAATTTTCCCATGATGTCAAGCAAAGAGGCACTGCGTTTTAAGGTAGGCCTTGAAATACATCCACAGGTACATCTCCAATTTACTCAAATGACGTCAATTAGCCTATCAGAAGCTTCTAAAGCCATGACATAATTTTCTGGAATTTTCCAAGCTGTTTAAAGGCACAGTCAACTTAGTGTATGTAAACTTCTGACCCACTTGAATTGTGATGCAGTGAATTATAAGTGAATTAATCTGTCTGTAAACAATTGTTGGAAAAATGACTTGTGTCATGCACAAAGTAGATGTCCTAGCCGACTTGCTATAGTTTGTTAACAAGAAATTTGTGGAGTGGTTGAAAAACGAGTTTTAATGACTCCAACCTAAGTGTATGTAAACTTCCAACTTCAACTGTATAACAACAATACACCAAACAAACTTTAATCCCAACCTTTAGCCACTCTCAGCCCATCCCACCTATCACCATAGACCGCCCTTGTTTTGTTTCCATGCGCCATATACGGTGAGGGAAAAAAGTATTTGATCCCCTGCTGATTTTGTAGGTTTGCCCACTGGCAAAGAAATGATCAGTCTATAATTTTAATGGTAGGTTTATTTGAACAGTGAGAGACAGAATAACAACAAAAAATCCAGAAAAACGCATGTGAAAAATGTTATAAATTGATTTGCATTTTAATGAGGTAAATAAGTATTTGACCCCTCTGCAAAACATGACTTAGTACTTGGTGGCAAAACCCTTGTTGGCAATCACAGAGGTCAGACGTTTCTTGTAGTAGGGGTCAAATACTTGTTTCCCTCGTTAAAATGCAAATAATTTGATAAAATTTTCCACATGCGTTTTTCTGGATTTTTTGGTTGTTATTCTGTCTCTCACTGTTCAAATAAACCTACCATTAAAATTATAGACTAATCATTTCATTGGGCAAACGTACAAAATCAGCAGGGGATCAAATACTTTTTTCCCTCACTGTATACTATACTTTTCTCTCACTTAGAGAAGTGCTTCCATAAGCCAATTATTGTATTAGTTCTACCGTTAATTCTATTCACTTTATCCCAGTGTTAACCAGCCCATCTTCAAATTAAATACATAAAAAATCAGCAAGAAAAAAAAGGTCAGTCATACCCATCCTCACCTTCCCCTAAATCAAAACCTGATATTCTGTCCATATAGTCCAAAGTTCCATATTGCCTAAATAGATAAATGATAAGTTCATCATATCCATTCTGCATTACCACAAATCCAACCTCATTTGAAGTCCACATAGTACACGGTTCCATAATGCATGAATATAATACAAAACAAAAAGTAGTTCCTGAAAAACAAATTTTGGGGTAAAAAAACAATGAATCCATATTTGTACTGTGTAATGCGGTGCAAATATGTATCAGGGACTACTTCAACAGGAGGTAGCGATCACTCACATCCAAGTTGTAATCCTTGAACATTTGATTATTTACATATAATTTATCGACCACGAGACAAACATTCTGCTTCTCTGCTCGGAGCCTTTTGAAAATGGGGTACAGGGCACATCGTCTCTCCACTATTTCATGAGAAAATTGTTAATTAATAGAGAATGGGGTGTTCTTCAATTCCCTACCCTGTTGTAACAAGGCAATTTTCATTTTGTAGTGGGTTAGCATAGCTACGATTGGACGGGGCCTTCCCTGCTCTGCCACAAAAACGGTGAGCTCTTGGAAAATCAGTTGTTTCCACCTGTTTGTCCGTCATCTTGAGATTAAGTTTCATGAACACCTTGACTTTTTGATAGTTTTCGTTTTCATCCTCCTTTATTCCCATTATAACAATATTACTTCTCATACTTCTGCACTTTAGATCAAGTAATTCGGCTTTCATTGTTTTATTATCATACCGTAGCCTCTCTGTAGTGTCTTTTAGGGAGTCCACAGTAGTTTTCAATATCTTATTTTCCGCTCGTATTTCTTCCATCATTTATTACTGTAATCCATTCCAGGCCTCAACCTCCCCCAGTAGCCCAGGCAATAGATATCGTTTTTTTAATTGCTTGCTCATGCTTGTAAGCAATGCTCTATCTTCTGGAGACATAGTGATAAAAACGTTCCCATTCAATGTTAAGTTTGGAATTTTAGGCGGTGGCTTTCCTCCCGTTTCGCTCGCAGAACTCGAGGAAGGATCTACTCGTTCGCTCCTATGTATCCGTTTCTTTTTCGAGCATATCAAAATTCTGATCAATAGTTCCAGATTCTCTATATTATCCACAATGTTTGTTTTGTAGTTATCAGCTAATCCTCTATTTTTTTTATTAATTCATGGGACAAGCTGTGCCTACCACGCTGCCACCTGCCACGTCATGCACCCTATGCTGAAATGTCTATGCCTTGAGCCTTCTTGGATGGGCACTTCTAATGTAACTCTATGGCAGCACTTGCTTGGGCCAAGAAACACGAGCAATGGACATTAGACCGGTGGAAATCTGTCCAAATTTGAGATTTTTGGTTCCAACCGGCGTGTCTTGAGATGCAGAATAGGTCAACAGATGATCTCTGCATTTGTGGTCCCACCGTGAAGCATGGAGGAGGAGGTGTGATGGTGTGGGTGTGCTTTGCTGGTGACACTGTCACGGATTTATTTACAATTCAAGGCACACTTAACCAGCATGGCTACCACAGAATTCTGCAGCAATACGCTATCCCATCTGGTTTGCGCTTAATGGGTCTATCATTTGTTTTTCAACAAGACAATGACCCAAAACACACCCCCAGGCTGTGTAAGGGCTATTTGACCAAAGAGAGTGATGGAGTGCTGCATCAGATGACCTGGCCTCCACAATCACCCGACCTCAACCCAATTGAGATGTTTTGGGATGAGTTGGACCACAGAGTGAAGGAAAAGCAGCCAACAAGGGCTCAGCATATGTGGGAACTCCTTCAAGACTGTTGGAAAAGCATTCCAGGTGAAGCTAGTTGAGAGAATACCAAGAGTGTGCACAGCTGTCATTTTGATTTGTTTAACACTTTTTGGGTTACTACATGATTCCATATGTGTTATTTCATAGTTTTGATGTCTTCACTATTATTCTACAAAGTAGAAAATAGTCAAATTAAGTAAAACCCTGGAATGAGTAGGTGTGTTTGACTGGTACTGTATATGTGCTACCATGATTACATATAATTGCTCTAACCTCCCCTGTTATTGTAATGGTTAGAGGTTAGCATGTCTTGGAATGATATTTGTGCGTCTAACTTTCTCACACATTATTATTCACGATTCATTCAGGACTATCCGTAATCATGGTAGAACCCACATTACTGTAGAAGTGTTTAGAAACATATTCTATTCTTATTTACAATAAAAGTGACTCCAAAATTATACAATACATTATTTACCATTCATTTATATAATCTGAAACACAACCAAAACAAACAGCAAATGCATCCAACAAGTTTGTAGAGTCACAAGCTTGATGCAATCATTGCGTGCTAGGAATATGGGACTAAATACCAAACCAAAGTGCTGTAGTACAGAGCCAAAACAACAACAAAATTGTCACTGTCCCAATACTGAGCTCAGTGTACAGCCTCGGTAGTAACAGTCTTATTGTAGTTAGGCTGAAGTTTCCTGACCAACATAACGTTCCAATCATTTGGGGGATTTCTGTAACCTACAGTATTGGTCTTGTTTATTTTGGACTCACATTTCAGTTCAAGAATTCCATCAGGGCTTTGTTGATGTGGAGTCTCTGGTCTGTCTTATATTCCATATCTAATAGACAACCTGTTGCCATAAAGAGAGTACACCATGCAAAGGCCTGACTAAAACCTATACTTCCCTCTACTAAGAGATAATGCATAAACAGTTCATTGTCTGCACCACTGGATCAATATTTAATGCAGGCAGCAAATAAAACAGGGAAGCTTTGTAGCATCTACTTAATTATTAAGGGTTTGTTGAACTTTTAACATGACCTTCTGATTCTCATATTAGTTGAACATTAACAAGATGTTTACAAAATTACTTGAACCAGGAATCAATTAAAGGCTATACGTTACTCATTCTTCATAATGCAGCTACAAAGATATGTATTTCCTGTCTCAACTTCATGCCATGATCTTATTGCTCAGGTAACAATCTTAATTCAGGCGATGTAGCAGGGCGGCACGGCAGAGCAGACAACTCACAGATCATCCTCAGCTACACTGAGACAGACAGAACATCAGAGGAATGCCATTACAGATCGTTGTGCATGTTGATCATGACTGCATTGGGTCAGCACCTCGCCATAGAGATGTGTTTCTAATGGGATACCTGGGGAGGTTCAGAAGAGATGGGCCTTAAATCTCAGCCTGACAGACATTGCTCTTACTCTAATGACACTACTGATGCCTATCGGTCACACAGACAGGCAGCCAGGGGTTGGGGAGACTTTAGATTGGGAAAAGGATGACAGGGCTCTTTTCAGAATAATGAACCAATTAGTCCCCTTGTCTTTGAAAGTGTGAGGGAAAAACACTGCTGCCGGGCCAGACAAAGTAGTGACATTTCCCTCAGCAATTAAATCATTTGCTGCCAGTGAGGGGCTGAATGGCATTGTTTTCATCACAACCCTGTATTTTTCCCTTCGCTCCCTGTTTGCTGTGTTCGCATTGTAGAAATGGCAGAGCATCCCATCCCTACCAACCCAAAGTCAGCCAGCCAGCAGTGCATCCATCTGATGCCACTGCAGACTGTTTGTCACTGTCTTGTAATTTATTCATAGCTGCAACTGCAAGAAAAAGGATCAATACATTCTGACAGAGAAATGAGTTAGTGGCAGGGCATGAGATGCATCCATCTTTGGATTAGAGAGAATAAACAGTGGAAACAGTCCTGGAAGTGATATTGAGGTTGAAGAGGCCATGCCAAGAAGCTGCTTTATTTTGGCCCCCTAAAGTGGAGTGAGCAGATTTAACCTGTTCCCTGCTGATGTGTTTTATGCCAAAGAGATAACTCTGACATTGGTGACCAATGTGTTAGTCACTCCATACACCCACAAGACAAACCATAGAACCTAAGTGAAATTATTTTCAAATGTTCCAAGAAGGAAATGTATGTGTGCATGCGTTTATGTGTGTGTGTGTGTGTGTGTCTGTGTGTGTGTGTGTGTGTGTCTGTGTGTGTGTGTGTGTGAGCGTGTATGTTAACATACAGAGAGAGAAGCTACATTAACATGTAGGTTTATAGTGCAGGCAGACAGTAAACATTATAACAGAATAAACCACCATAACAAGTTTTACTGCACCCAAACTGTCACTCTGAAGCAACAAGATAGGAAATCATATTTATTTGATTTTCTCTGAGTGTACCTGCTTATGAAATCAAGCTGTGTTCACTGAGGCCTGGGGGCTGGTAAACTGTAGAATTAGACTGTAAATGTGTTAATTTCCTCTCATATCTCCTACATGCTTCTATACATTTGCTGTCCTCTACATGAGAGATGCATATGAAAGTATAATTATGTATGATCTACTGCATAGGAAAAATAAAGCAATGAGGTCGGTGCATCCGTATGCCAACAGACAATTTACATCTTGCAGTCTATTAATGTGGCCCTAAATATCTTATAAAAAGGAAAGCTATGGAAATTACCTCCCTTGCTATTGTTAATATGACAAATAGTTTGAAAATATCTGAATTGGAACATAAATGAAAAATATGTATGGCGTCTGCATCTATGACATCCTTTCTGGGTTTCATCCAATTAATTGTTCGATTTAAGCTAAGTTGCGATAAAGCTTGAAGACTGGAAATCTTGAATCCTTAGTTCTTAAATCCATTTTTGTTACATCCATTAATTATATACTGTATACCCATTGATTCCTGAAGAATATAAAATGCCTCAAGAGCTTAGTTCAACTGTCGTACCCCATCAGAACCCCCAAAAATAAGCTGGTTTTACTTCAATGTTTGTACGCAACCCACGTAATTTCAACAAAAACAAAGAAGGTGATGATGTTGAATCAACGTGGAAAACTGATTGGATTTGCAAAAAGTCATCAAAGTAAAGGAATTTCTTTTTTTCACACAACATCTAACCTAAATCCAATGGCAGGGTGAAATATTTGGTTGATTTCACGTTGTAACGTTGAATTCACAACTCAACCGAATGTGAATCAAAACTAGATGTTGAAATTATGTCTGTGCTCAGTGGGAATGGAAATTTAAACAAACACTGTATAGTCTCAAAATATGGTTAAAACAACAATTTTGATATCATGAATGGTCAGTCCTTGCATTCATAGCTTTTTCTATGAATTTGAGTGGTTACATTTCTCTAGGCCATTCCTCAGCTTTTTAATAAAACTGGGGGGTCACCGCTTTGTTATTGTTTCAATTAAGGACTCTAGCTTTAAGGTGCCATACTTAATTTTGACTGACATTAATGATTATTAAACAGTTTTTTAAAAGTAAAACCCATAAAATCTTCGGAAGGTTTTTGGCAGTAGGGCAGAAAAAGCTACATTAACTTGTTCCTTGATCTGATGTTTATTAGGATTCTTGAAATTCTTATTGGATTCCTGCTGCAAGGCTGCTTGGCGATTGGATTTCTGTGGGGAGCAAATCAAGTTACTCCAGTAGACATTCGGAATGGCCTCCATATCCTCATAAGACATTGGTTTGATGGGTTTTCTGTGATTAATGTGGCGTAATTTGCAAGTCATCCATGCATTCAGTCAAACCTTCACTCCAGGTGAGAGGAAATAATTTATGATTGAAGGAAGCTACTTTTATTAGCATAGAGTGCACCTAGAAGCAGTCTGCACACTAACTCCAGGTTAAAGAGCACGGCCTGTTATTGAATATATCCATTTGTCAAGACAAATGAGGTACACAGCTCTGGGTCTGATGGGCAGGCGTCTAGCAAGGCCAAACTACCATGTAGTTTATTACCGGGGTGAGGAAAACTAGTTCTCTCAAAACACAGGCAAGGGCAATTTATTTGCCCGACATCAATGGACCTTTGGCAGATAATTTATCTTTGCTGTATTCAAACTGATTGTTTGAGAGCATCTACAGGTGGCTTGTTGGAGAAAGGGTTTTAGGGCAGAGCTGCCTTGGCTCATTTGGTTGTTGTAAATTATAGTTGTGAATCTTCCCTTTTCATTGGCTTGGCATGTCCTGTCTATATAAAGAAAAGGGGAATGCCTCTGGTAAAAGGAATGCCTCTGGTAAAAGGAATGCCTCTGGCAAAAGGAATGCCTCTGGTAAAAGGAATGCTTCTGGTAAAAGGAATGCCTCTGGTAAAGATGTAGATGTAGGATGTATAGATATTCCGCTATCAAGTGTTATCATCGATCTTTCACATCATACGCATGTTTGGCTATAATATTTTCAGCATACTTCCCTGAATGCCTAATGTGGATATGTGCTCAATTATTCTTGTTTCCAAACTAATTTCAAATGTATGAATATGCCATTCATATGGCATTGCACTAACATTTTACAGGGGTTGGTCAGTGAAGGACATCATATGCCATATATTTTGCACATGGGGGAAAGGAGAGTTTGAAAAATGTATGGTGGCAGGGAGACACGTTGTAAAGTGTTGGAGGTAATTGGTGCTCTGATACGGGTGCTTCATTTTCTAATTATTTTACAGTTAGCGTATCAGGTCTGGTCCTTAATGGCAAATATCTTTATGGAGATGTTTAGAAAATGCTATATCTTGTTGAATGATGATAAATAGTTATAGTTCTCAAATTATATGTTTGCATCCAGTTTCTGTCTTGAGTTTTTGGGTGTTCTTGTGTTTGGGAGAATTAAAATTTCATTCCCATCAGCTTCTTGACAGCATTGACAGATTCTGTCAGTCTGAGACATGATCTTCTCCCAGTACCTCTTGTTATTGAAAATTAAACTTTGGAATCATCTCTTGTCTGATGTAAAAGAGATACTGCCTTCACAGGGCATACAAATCAAGCTTCAAGACCTGTCATACATGGGATATAGCACTTAATGTCCCTGTCAAGAGTGGGCATGCTAATGAGAATGGGTGAGTTTAATTCAAGCTGAGCTGTCAGAATGAAGATAAATATTCACGACTGGTGAAGAGGGATTGCACTCTAGAGAGAGAGAGAGAGAGAGAGTTGTACTTTATTGAATACAAAACATGGATTAAATTCTCCTGCTCACATCACCCTAGTGAACGGACTGTAATAATACCAGTATAATCTTACATATTCTGTTGGATATTCCTGTGATCATCCCACTGGAGCTCTGAGGGGATATGTGAGATCAGGATCTCTCATTTCTGTTAATTACGTAATCCCTTTGACCGAGTGTCTGGTTAACATGAAATTAAGAAAACACAAGATGTGGTGGTCATCTGTTTTAGGTCAAGTGTCCAAATGTTTTACTTGGATTCATGCTGTGAATAAAACCAATTGAAGTCTGAATTCTTAAGTCTATATTTTCATGAAACTCTTTTCATGAGTAAAACTGAATTGTAACGCTGCTCTATGTTCGCTACATACGTCAGTCTGAGACTGCCATCGTTGAAGTCATTTGGGGACGTCAAAACAACAATCTAAGCCAGCGACACATTTTCAAAACGCCGCTTTACCCACGTGTTCTGGCTCTGGCCCTACCCATCAGTTTCTGGGACGAATCAAAACTGTTAGAATGTGTTTGCGTTCTAGAAATCGTCAGGGAGTAATTCAGATCCAGACTCATTGCGGAGAAGAAACTAACGTCCGTGGGCATGGTGTAGAGTTAAGCCGGGAGCAAGGTAGCCAGGCAAGAGTTAGGCCGGGAGTCTAGGTAGCCAGGCAAGAGTATGAGAGCATTTCCACGGATAAGTGTCCATATCAAGCAGAGTGACCACACACAGAGAAGTAATACATTGTAAGGCATTTGAAACTGGGTTTCAACCAACATTTACTGTAGTGTAGCACATTCAAGTCAGGATTCAATTGTAAGAAGACATCTCCACAGGTAAAAACAGCCTGACTAACAACCTTGTTGATGTCCCGACAGTCCTCTGCAAAAATATAAAGTGTCACAGCACCAAACATTTCGAGTCCACCCCAACACAAAGCACTTTCCATCCTCCAGTTATGATATGAGGGGCTATGCTAGCATCAGCAGCTATCGCAGTGGAACAAAATGCCTTTGTTATGAAAAAAATAATCCATTCTTGGAATGTAAGACTTTCCCTGGCTTTTAAAACATGAAGAATGAATAGTTAGCTATATCTTTGGTTTACTGCCTCACCATTATTTTCCTCTCAAAATGTCTTAATTCAATAGCATTCAGATAGCAAAGTTTGGTATATGCAGCCACTATTAGCCTCATACAGTAAATATAACAATTGGTCAAGTTTGTCCTGACCTGAGTTTGTAGTCCCTTCCACTATTTTGTCAGAGCGCAGTCAGATGTTTGCAAGGGAGAATCGTCTATTGGTTCATCCGTAATAAATACATTCCTACAATATGTATAAAGAAAATGTCTAAATGTTTTTCCCAGTGGTTACAAGCCTCCATTGTGATTATTTTGTGTGGTACACAGTGTACAAGAAGCACATGAGCAAAGACATCCATTTGGCTCCCCACTCCTAAGCAATAACAACACTGAAGCACAGATCATCAGCACAGGCCTGTACTCAAACCTGTGAAACATTTCAGACAATCTCTTTCTAACACAGAATAAATATCTGCTGAGAGGACATGCAGTTTGACCAGGTGTTGGTAGATGTTCTGGTGCTGGTCTGGGAGTGGGCCCCACAGAGCTGTGGCCGTGTACAGGCTCTCCCAGTGTGAGTGAGAGAGGGGTGTCTGGATCACGGTGTTGGCCAGGGGTACCGCTGGGCTCTTTGCTGGCCCTGGTGCTTTTCACTGGGAAAGAGCTCGTTACCTGTATAAAAGACACTAGGGAGCCAGAAATATTTCTGATTGAGAGGGGGTCAAATACTTATTTCCCTCATTAAAATGGAAATCAATTTATAAAATTTTTCACATGCGTTTTTCTGGATTTTTTTTTTGTTATTCTGTCTCTCACTGTTCAAATAAACCTACCATTAAAGTAAACTCCCAATGCCTTCCATTCTCCTTGCTAACGTGCAATCGTTAGAAAATAAAATGTATGACCTACTATTAAGATGATCCTACCAATGGGACATTAAAAACTGTAACATTTAATGTTTCACCGAGACGTGGCTGAACGAAGAAACTGACAGTATAGAGCTGGTGGGATTTTCCATGCACCGGCAGGTAAGACGAGGGTTGGGGGCGGGAGTCTTTTTGTCAATAACAGCTTGCGCGATGTCTAATATTAAAGAAGTCTCTAGGTATTGCTCGCCTGAGGTAGAGTACCTTACCACACTATCTACCAAGAGAGTTCTCATCTGTATTATTCGTAGCCGTCTATTTACCACCACAAAGCGAAGCTGGCACTAAGACCACTCTCAAAAAGGCCATAAGCAAAGAATATTTTTTTACCAGCATTTCACATGTGCAACCAGAAAAAAATCATAGACCACCCTTACTCCACACACAGAGATGCATACAAAGCTCTCCCCCCCCCTCCATTTGGCAAATCTGACCACAATTCTATCCTCCTTATTCCTGCTTACAAGCAAAAACTAAAGCAGGAAGTACCAGGGACTCGCTCAATACGGAAGTGGTCAGATGACGCGGATGCTACACTACAGGACTGTTTTGCTAGCACAGACTGGAATATGTTCCGGGATTCATCCAATGGCATTGAGGAATACACCACCTCAGTCATCGGCTTCATCAATAAGTGCATCGATGACGTCGTCCCCACAGTGACAGTACATTCATATCCCAACCAGAAGCAATGGATTACAGGCAACATCCGCATCGAGCTAATGGCTAGAGCCGCCACTTTAAAGGAGCGGGAGACTAATCCGGAAACCTATAAGAAATCCTGCTATGTCCTCAGACGAACCATCAAACAAGCAAAGCATCAATACAGGATTAAGATTGAATCCTACTACACCGGCTCTGACGCTCGTCGGATGTGGCAGGGCTTGAAAACTATTACGGACTGTCCACATCACCAACAAACTATCATGGTCCAAACATACCAAGACAGTCGCGAAGAGGGCACGACAATACCTTTTCCCCCTCAGGAGACTGAAAAGATTTGGCATGGGCCCCCAGATCCTCAAAAGGTTCTACAGCTGCGTCATCGAGAGCATCCTGACCGGTTGCATCACCGCCTGGTATGGCAACTGCTCGGCATCTGACCGTAAGGCGCTACAGAGGGTAGTGCAAACAGCCCAGTACATCACTGGGGCTAAGCTTCCTGCCATCCAGGACCTATATAATAGGTGGTGTCAGAGGAAAGCCCATAAAATTGTCAGAGACTCCAGTCACCCGTGCTACTGCACGGCAAGCGGTACCGGAGCACCAAGTCTAGGACCAAAAGGCTCCTCAACAGCTTCTACCCCCAAGCCATTAGACTGCTGAAACAATTGGACAATTTACATTGACCCCCTCCTTGTACACTGCTGCTACTCGCTGTTTGTTACCTATGCATAGTCACTTCACCCCACCTATGTACAGATTACCTCAACTAGCCTGTACTCCTGCACACTGACTCGGTACCAGTGCCCCCTGTATATAGCCTCGTTATTGTTATTCTTATTGTGTTACTTTTTATTATTACTTTCTTCTTCTTGAACTGCACTGTAGGTTAAGGGCTTGTAAGTAAGCATTTCAAGGTAAAGTCTACACTTGTTGTATTCGGCACATGTGGCAAATAAAGTTTGATTTGATTTGGAAAATGTCAAATTGAGATGCCATTTGTATTCACATACAGAATATGTTCTAACTTGGTATTTCCATAAAGATGATCAAACATACAGTAGCATCTTCATCTGAACAACCAGGATGACCAGACCAGCTCTTTATAACCCAGATCTGCACCGATCATGTCATATGAATTGTTCTTTTAAATTTAGAATTACTCTTTAGACCGGTCTCTGTCTCTATATTATATTGGGGAGATTACTACAACTATAATTGCCTATTACTTTTTACATCATTATCAGAGGGACCGCAGATGATTTACTCTCCAAATCAACAGTAGAAGATACATCAACAGTAAAAGATAATTAGTTAGTAGAAATAACTAAGGTTCTCTTATCCGAAAACACCTGCAGCGTATAATTTATCGGCACCACATAAAACAAAAAAAATTAGAGACAATTAAATGCGTCTGAAGGCGCTTTGTTTTTCCAGAGCTACTTTTTCATTTTGACAGAATGCGTGTCTGTGCCAAGATGAACTCAATGACACACCACACTGGCAGTGTTTTAAAAAGTAAGATAACATCTTCAGTAGGCGTTCAGTACAATTACTGAAGTGCTGCCACTACGCAGAATAAATTCATAGACTTATGAAAAGTGCAAGAGCATATGTGACGTTTACACTCGCTATATACTTTATACAGACATTTTTATTGATTGGTTTGGTAGTTGTCCATTTCATATTGATTCAAATCACATCCATTTTCAAATCTTAGGTTATTGCCAAAATCATGTCTAGTTTAACTGTAACTGGACCTTGAATAATAATAATTAGCTGGGTGCTTATATATGTCATATTTGTACAAATGTGTATTATATGCGTGTGTTTTTTGCATTTCCCAACTCCCCCGGAGACACCCTCGGAGAGTGGGGCCACGGCCAGGGAGCAATCAGGGATTTTTCACCTTGTCGTCTCAGGGATTCAAACTAGTGACCTTTCGGAGTCATCTGGCATTGAAATGTCTTGAAGGTTGATATTTCACTGCACCAGCTGATACTTCCTCGACTGAGGAACGCGCCCTGGTGTTCTCTGACATTTTCTTGGGAGAGCTAAAGGACACCACTCGAGGGACTGTATTCAGAGCTGGTTCTGCTCTTTTTATTGATTGACCCAAATATGTTGTGAGTTCCTCGACATGGCGCTTCTTCTCCCCCAATGGCACCGGCGGTGGCAACACGAGAAATCAATTTACACCATGGCTGAAATGCAGCAGGCCCCTATGCGCAACAGAGGCGAGAAGTACCCTGATCCTCCATGTAATGCAGTAACCTCACAGCTTCAGAGCATTCATACACTCTCCAAGTCCTCATAATGCAGTAAAGCTACCCTGAGGAGAGGTATGCATTTTTAGCACCAGAATAGTATATCATTGGAAAATAATAGAGGATGTATTGTTTATGCTTGTGGTGGTTTTATTCAGTGCAAATAATATAAATCAGTTATATAACCCAACTCCCTCGAATCCAACATTGCAAGGTTTTCAGTGACAAATGCAACACATCACATTTCTGTCACTTTCACCTTACTTTCAGCATAATATAGTTTACTTGCTTTGCTTGTTCTTCCATTTTTGATGGCATCCATGTGATTACGACAGAGATGTGTTGTTTTTAGTGCTATCAAACATCAGTCTTTAAAGTGCTAAATTAGCTGGCAGGGTGTACTAATGCATTTTATAGACCATCTGGGGTTTGAACTATGAAGGTCAATTGAAGTAGAGCGCCACAGAAATGACAGTGGCATTACAACCAGCTTGTCATTTCTGCATGTACTGTATGTCTTCAAACCACTCTGTTCATGTAATCTGCACTCCAGCCACAGATAGGACAGTAGACAATCGCTGTATGTGTCCTCACTTCAGCAAGGGGTATGTCTGAGTATGAATTGATCCTTTGCCTGATAGGATATCCTGCTACCATTTCCACCCTACTGTTGGAAAGAATCTCTGGATCAAGTGGGTTTAGCTGTTTAGTCTAGATGTTGATGCGCTTAATTATGGGGAATATCACAACTTTGAGTACAAGCAGATGGCCGTCAAACAAAACAGCACATTATTTCACTGATGTCTACGCTCAAAAACCATTAATCAAGTATCCAAACAAAAGAAACTAGGGATGTGGCCACAGATGGCTGTTGGATATTTTGTGGCTGACTGGCTGGATGTGTCATTGAAACAAATAAACATAACTGAGAAAATGTTCTACCTAAATTCAACAGGTTGGAACATCTGATAGACATATGTACTACTAAAACATAATTTGATTTTTGATTCAGTTAAAGTCTTTGGATTTTACATCACTATTTCAAGTGGATTTATTGCAAGTAAAATCATTTTCTGAGAGTGAAAACTATTCCTATCAGTATATCAAGAATCCCAAAACTATGTGGATCTTTTTTACAATTCGCCAAATAACATGACAGGTGTATGAGTTGATCTCTTTCAGAGGACAATATCACACCTCGTAATGCCAGAGGAAAATAGGGGCAGTAGCAATACTACTTTTGACCAGTCAGATACTTGTCACAGTCAGTGTAAATGACATGCCAGATACATTTAAAATGGGATACCTTACATCCTAAGGCACCATTATCAAATGAAAAAGTCCAATCATGTTGGTGTCATGAACTCATCTGGTCGAATGTGATTTTTAACAAAAGTAGTGTTACGCGGAGTGGAACAGAGAAACCCAAGAGCAGACTCAGACGAGGAGACTGGGACGAAGTAACCAAGGTATTTATTGAAACACAGTGAAGATGGAGTGCAGGCCAGGGGAAGCTCGGACAGGTTCCAGGAAACCAGATGCGGAGGCTGAGGCTGGAGTGAGAAGGGTTGGGACAGGGTAAGCAGGTACAGAGGGGAATCCAAGGGAGCAGTAGAGTGGGGGATCCAGGGCAGAGGAACAGGATGAGGAGACGTGGGACTGGACACAGGGACCAGAATCAGAGCGGGCAGAACTGTAACGGAGAGGAAAACTGTGTCAGGCAAGGAAAACAGGCACAACAGGATCTAGATAGTAACAAACGGCTAGAAACGTGACTGACTGAGCAGAGATTACGAAGTGGCAGTGTGGAAGTGGCAGAACTGAGTATTTGTAGAGGTCTTGATTATGGAACAGGTTGCAGCTAGTGGGGATCTGCTCTGACTTCAGCACACCTGTCTCCGCCCACACATTCACACACACACAGAGAGAGAGAGGGAGAGGGAGAGAGCACTGGTGGAGTGGCGGCAGGTCAAGGAGACACAGGATGAGCAGTAGAGGGCGTGACAGGAGCAGATGTAACAAGTAGCCGGCAAGAGATGAAATTAACATAGTGCATTAGTGAGTCAACCAGTGTTGTTTTGATGAAGTCAATCTTTGTATGGCGTTTGAAGTGGTTGATCCTCACCTGACTCCAGGAGGTCTTGATGAATCAAAGACATGTTTTCTTGGAACATCTCATCAACATTCTGTCTGCTCTCTCTCAAATTGTATGTGTACTCTGATAACTTTGTGTTTCAGAAATTCTTTATACAGCTAATGGGAAGGGAGTTGGGAAGGTGGATCAATATTTCATGAGGGATATTTATTTTGTCAAGACTGAGGCAGACACATAGGACCCAAACCGCTACTTTGTTTTTAATAATCTGTTAACCCAGGAGACTGCCAGAGGAATCTCAACAGAACAACCACATTGATAAAAGGCCACTCAATCCATATGTAATTCAGTTTAAAACATCAGTACTTTGTCTTGCTTTACAGTTTCCAAAACAGTCCAGTCTTTTGTCCCTCCACTAAATATGGGTATTGCACTGTAATACTGTGCGAGACAAGACAACATCATTCTCAATTTGTCCATTATATTGTTTGCTTGACAACATTTTTGTTCAAGACTGTAAAAAACCAAGACTCTAGCAGTGGGTTTGTGAGATCATGCTACACTGTATTTTTTTCTAGACTTCAATACCATGTGCCTTGCATACACATTCCATAACCATCCAAATATATATAAGTTTAGGCCTATCTAAAACTTTGTGTGTAAATCCCTTTCAATATTCTTACAAGACTCAGTCCTGCTTATCTTGAAGGTAAACACAATTTCACTGGATTGTATCAAAGGAGCAACAAGGTCAGGTTTTAGGCCAGCAGGACTGTTTGCAGGGAAGATTGTTCTCACTGTCCCACAGAGTGTATAGTTAGCAATCCAGAATCAACAGCAGGTAGACCACAGGCTAGTGTCCCTGCCCCTATGGGAATCTCACTGGCAATCTGCCTCGCTTACAGCCTCCCACGGCCTGATTAAACAGGACCTTCCCAGCATTACCATTCATGAAGTTTGGGGACACGTTCAAAAGCCCTTTTCGTGTAGAATAAAGGAGGGATGAATGTGGGCACTTGGTCACAGGTGAGAGGAAGCTTCACAAGGCTCTCTCATCCGGCAGCATTACTGATACCAACAAACACTCCCAAAGTGGATCCAAATCCTGCCTTACAGATACATTCTCATTAGGTATGTTTTAATGGTCACCCCTAGGACATCCTTATCAGTATGCCTGGAAGACACGGGCACAGTGGGGTAGAAAAATGATTTTCTTATAAACTGTGCTCCGGGTCATGTCCATCACATACAGTACCTCTGAACCTAGAGGGTGTCAACGCTTGTTCTCAGGCCAGTATTGAAACCTGAAACCTTCAACTGTCACCAGGGGTTGCTGGGAAGCACCAGGAGGAAGCTGGCACAGGCTTCATCATATGATTTCCTCACCAGATGATAGACAGAGGACCATGTTTGCCAGAAAGGATACAGTGGCTGTGGAAACAGATGTATATATTGTAGAATGAGCCAAATATGTAAATTGCTAATGGTGTGGTTTAATATCCTAGACAGTTGCATAAGAATTACAAAAGAATAACTAAAGGATTTTCAGTCAGGTAAGTAGTGCATTCCTGCAGTAAAATCTCAAAAAGGAAAAACAATTTTACAGAGCATTCTAAAGAATGAGTAGCACTGAGCTGAACTTATAACATGCTGGTGAATGGACACTGCTCTACAGATTGACACACAGAGCTTGTCTAAACATGCAGGACCAACACGGACATCAAGATGACAATGATGTATGGCCTCTGTGTATTACCCCCCCCAAAAAATGCACTGAATTTTTTCTACCAGCTCCCAAACAGCACCTGACGGCTGGCAGGCTTTCAACACTGCCTTATACTGCATACACTACTGTATACGGCTCTGGGACAGAATTTCATTCATCACTTCAATACCCTGTTGCTGTGTTTGCATTCTTGATGTATGTATACAGTATTTATTCCTCTGAATTAAAAGACTTCAGGAGACATTATGCCTGACGTGAATAGTTAATTGCTCTTAACCCAGAAAATTCTGTCTCGGATATTATTATTTTCAGTCACAGTTGTGATCTAGAGCAATGGAATCAACTCACTTGGACAAACAGTAAGTGCTGTAATTGTGCACAAATACTGTGGGTATTTGATAGCACCTGATTTGTCTTGAAACCCACTTGTGGTTCCGCTGACCTGTAGCTGTTACTGATAGAGCTGAGATGCTCCACTGAGCTCTCTGGTGCCCTGAGGATGGTGAGCTCCCATGTGGGCTGATCCTTACTGTACCTGGGCCACTGCTCTGCAATCAGGGCGTATAACATGCACCCCAGACGGCCAGCATATACTGTATAACCCTAGGGGCCAACCTCTATACTATAGTTTACCTGCCACAATATATATCTTCAGGTCAGCTGACTGGTACCACCAGTTCCTGAGAGCTCTGAGGCACGGCTGATGCTATCATCCCATTGGAGGGAGATGGGGTAGTTAAGGGTCAGCTAGTAGCCACAGCTGAGACCTTTGACCAATGAGGAAATCCTGCTGGAAACACATAATGGACAAGTTGAGGAAACAGTGTGAGCATAAACAGCCTTCCAATGCAACACTACAGGGGAACATTCACAACAGTGGTTGTTGTTTAGACTCAAAGGCAGTAGTGAGTATTCCTCTCAGTAGAGCAGAACTGAGATGATTCAGCTTCTTTCTGTAAGTGCTGACAATTTGCTCCCTCATAGCATCATAGCGGTGGTGCATGGCCTGCCCCTGTGCCTGTGGTCATGGCTTGATAAGCCCAATGAACCCATACGGGGGCAGAATGCAAAAGTAAAACACGATTTTCACTTGAGCACACAGAATATTTAAATGTATCATTCAGGCACTAAATAGAACTCTCAAGTTACACTCTGACTTGCAAATTATTTTTTCATGAAATGTGGTTATTTTATGTGGATTTATTTCAACTGGTTATTTTTACATGTTGTGAACAGATGTTCAAGTCTGCTTGTACAGATTTCAATTTATGTGCATTTGATTCTGCCATACATTACCTTTGAACATAAATAAAAACAGACAATCATTAATTTACCACCTGTTGATCTAGTTTACCAACAGTTATACTCACTAGGACAGTGATCCCAGGCTTTTTGAATTATGCATAGATTATTTTGTTACATCTCAGGCCACAAGATGGCATCCTTTATTGCATTTGAGCTGATACGTGAGCTGATACGCGAAACGTACTCTTAGCACCTCTATCATTAATTGATAAAGCTTAAATTAACTGTGAGAATTGTCATTCTGAATTATAATTATGAAATATAATTTTAATCGTTTCTTCAAAAGTACAATGAATCATGATCAATCAATGAATCTAACGATCTTTATTTCAGGCCAGATGTAACAAGGTGAACTGTTAAAGTACACTTACCAATAAATCAACATTATAGAACAATATCCAGCAAGCATAACATGGCATCAAGCAAAGGTCAGCATCTCTTTAGTCACCCTTTAAGTGTCACTAATATGCTAAATAAAAACGTTTAACTTTCACTATGTTATAAATGTGCCATTCCCAGATCTCCTTATGGTTTATATAATAGACTTGCAATGAATCTTGCTGAATGTTTCGTGGCTTAAAATATTGGGAAATGCTTTATTACCTCCCTGAAAGCTTGGAGCACAGACTGCAAGCTGTCAAGCTTGTGACATATTTACAGGTAAATCTAGCATGGGGTGTTGCTGAAGTCATAGCGTACTACAACGATGACATACTGGACCATATTACAGAGTTATTACATTATTATCACACTTCTATTTATTCATTATCATCATTATGAATCATCTACTCAACATCTAGTTCTTAGTCTGTGCATTCCAGATTCACTCAAAATAGGCAATAGCTACAGGAAGACATCATAGAATATTTTGTTAAGGTTGCGATAGTAAAACGCATGTGCAGGTGTGCATGTGCAATATCTCAAGCACACCCCTAAATAGTTAATATGGTCGACTGATACAAAAAAAAGGACTCTGGGCACATCATGAGTAGGCTACCATACACCACCAACTTCTGATAGCATGCTTTCTTATCGAATAGCTATAGTTGCTGCCAACGCCTCTTGAAATGATCGACGCTTCCACCATCCATTTCCATTGCTCAACGCGCATCCTCTACCAATAACCGCGGTCGGAGGCGCAGCCTCTCGTTGTGGGAGGTTCATCGCATGGTCCTCAGCTCTGAATGAGAGTGGAGGGGGATGCAGAAGGATTCGTAAACTCCACAGGACCCGTGGAATATGTAGGATGAGCCCCTATCTGCGAAATGTGGTTGTATTCGTAGTGGTTCACAGCCCGGAGAATGAAAGACGGAGAGATTGCAGCTTGACGCACTACATTACTTTGGAGTAGATTTGATGCGTGATCGTTGCAAGATTCTGTGCCGGACTGCCGACTGTTGAGGCGCGTGTCGTTCAAGTGACACATATACCGTTAACTTTACAGACTGTGTATCATTTATCTACGATGTAATCGGGGGCAAGTGGATGTAGCCTACATGGGATCCCTAGAATGACGATCATGTGGATTTATTGAACTGTCACTCATTATTTTTGCGTGCATTTATAGAGATTGAGAAAATAACCCCTGAATTAAATCTCAATAGAAATTCGTTCACGGTGTGCATGTGCGCTTTGAGGATCTGACTCAGTTGGATAGACATAATCATGGACTGTCATCAGACGAAGAATGTGCCAATGCCTTGTATGATCCACAATCGTGGCGATTGGAATTGACATAGCCAGTCTACGCGGGCCGGAGAAGTATGGAGAGACAGGTCTAGATTCACTGGTTCCGATTCACGCGTTAAGAGCGCACTTTGGAAACTAGTGTTTTGCTCGGAAACTTTTATGCCGGAGTCCGACGGACACAAAGATGACAGCAAACCGTTGTAAACACCACTATAAAATTGCATTAATACAGAAAATATAGGTTTCTAAGTAAATTATATGGGGGAGTTTCTTATGGAAATACACACGATCAATTGCTTAGGATAAAAACAATACCTTTTAGCGGTAAATGTAATAATGAGCATGGAATGAGTCTCCCACCTTTATCGCAAGTGATGACATGTTCATCAAGAAGTGCGACTCAGAGGCCCTTGAGAATGAAATAACAGTATTTTGCATGATTTCTCTGGGATATGATGTAAAAGTACCACATTCTACTTTCTAGGTAAGGAAAAAAGTGACCCTGCATCGGATGGCTTCCAATGCCTCTCCAACTTTGGCTTATATCCACACGAATAATGATTTGTGTTAGTTAAGTGGCCCCAAAGCTATTCGGATCATTTAGGATGCTGTGTTTACATCGTGTTCATCCGGGTGAGAGGGCATCAATCAACGCTGGAAGCTTCGAAAACCAACAGTATCGCAGGTGTTTGTTACAAAAGGTAGGGCACATGTTTTCCCTGATACATTACTTAATTCACCAAACATTTGGTTTTGCTTCGAATTTGAATGAAATTGATGACGAGTGATCTGAACGAATTCATTATTAGACTTTTGTCGAATTGCTTTGGCGTTATGCTCGTCCCCGCAGGCTAATTGCTTGCATGGGTGGAAGTGTCTGAACAATATTGCTTTGGTGTGGCACTAGCTACAGATTGTTACATCAGATAATGTGTTATAAGGAAACATTGTTGGTATCCATAACTGGGCGTTACAGGTTTGCCTATATAAAACGTTGCCAGAGATTGTTCAACTAACCTGTTCTTGGCGATACTATATTCGTTCTTGAGTCGGGCAAACATGTATATTCTAAAATGTCCTGTCCAGTTGCAGGTGGTGCTCCATTTATTTATATATTTTAAATACATAAAATATATATGTGTGTGTGTATATATATATATATATATATATATATATATATATATTATTTTGCTCCATGAAGTAATCCGACAATGTGTACACCTCCATCTTGTCTATTTCAAATCTCATTGATTGAGACAGGTGGGTCCACCCCAAAGTGCTGCATGTCTCGATGATGGTCACCTGTCTCAGTCAATGAGAGAAGATCTGAAATAGACAAGATGGTGGCATACACATTGTTGGACTACAACATGAAGCAAAACATTTTATTAATTTGAACAACATTTTCTAAATTCAAATGCACCATCTGGACACTGACATTTTTTGGCTGAATCGAGAACGAAGATAGTATCGCAAATACCAGGTTAGTTGAAACATATGTTGTGAGATTTTGTATAGGCAAACCAATGGCCAATAATGGATACCAAAAGTCTTTGTTACACCAATCTGTAGCTAGTGTGGAGCCATTGATTCTAATCATCAGACAATATGAATATTGATTTGTATCAAATGTGCTGCAAAACAAGAAGCAAACACTGTCAGTGATACCAAATGCATCTTTTGTCTCTGCAATCCATCATAATGTTAATCTCTGATTATCTGAAACGGAGTCCAGTTATCATGTGATTTTCACGCTTTCTGTTCTATCTTGTGCACACAGTGACTCAGACCAGCAGCATGCTTACCTGTGGATAAGAGTGAGCCCCGTGGGTTGAGTGTGGACCCCCACGTCCTCCCTGCTCCTTCTCCTGCCTCGGTTCCCATCACCTTCAGCCCTACTGTCCACATGCAGGCCAAGAAGAGGTACCTGGTCGTGTCTCTAGGGGCCTGTCTTCTTCTGGTTGCCTACCTGTGGGGACTTCAGATTGGGGAGTTCCATCATCAAAACCACCACCAGCACCTCTTCAGAGTCGCCCAGAGCCCCGGCCTCAGCCTGCTCAGACAGCGTTGGCCTGAGTGGACCCACCCGCTCAACACATACCTGGAGGACGGAGAGCAGGAGGAGGACAGCCCTCTGCTCCACCACCAGCACACCTCTCCCAGGGAGAGGCGGGAGATCCGCAACAACATCTACAAGAGCAGGAGGTGCCGCATGGACACATGCTTCGACTTCAGCCGCTGCCAGAGGGGGTTCAAGGTGTACGTCTACCCCCTGCTGAAGGGGGAGACGGTGTCTGAGAGCTACCAGAAGATCCTGACAGCTGTCGAGGATTCCCGGTTCCACACCACAGACGTCAACGAGGCCTGTCTGTATGTGCTGGGCATTGACACTCTGGACCGGGACCAGCTGTCCAGCCAGTACATTCACAATGTCAAGGCTAAAGTACAGAGCCTCCCAACGTGGAATGACGGGAGGAACCACCTCATTTTCAACCTCTACTCTGGCACATGGCCATATTACACAGAGGAGCTGGGCTTTGATATTGGCCAGGCCATTTTGGCCAAAGCCAGCATTGATATGGATAATTTTAGGCCACACTTTGATGTGTCAATTCCTTTGTTTTCAAAAGACCATTCACAAAAAGGAGGGGACAAGGGTTATTTGACACTCAAAATTGTCCCTCCATCAAGGAAATATTTACTGGTTTTCAAAGGGAAGAGGTATCTGACTGGTATCGGTTCAGAAACCAGAAATGCTTTATATCATATTCACAATGGGGAAGATATCATTCTATTGACCACCTGCAAGCATGGGAAGGACTGGGAAAAGCATAAGGATGCAAGATGCGACCGGGACAATGAAGAATACTCAAAGTAAGTTCCCCTCTTTTATGTCCTTTCGCTGGTTCAGGGTCTGTCGGGGCTAACAACTGAAAGTGAATCACATGTTTCACAATGGTATGTTTCTTACTCTACAGCACAGGATGTAGACCGACAGTCTGACACAACATATCAAGGGGTTAATCCCTATTTCTGGATAACACATTCCTAGCATATTATGGATATTATCAAATTACAGTTGCTCATCCATATTAGTTGGATTATCCTGACATGTTGTTTTTCCTCTCAATGTTTGCATCCAGTTTTACTTAAATATCTTGCTACAGTTTACAGTATCTATCTACCAATATTTTAAAGCAGGTTTGTTTGTTACAGGTTGGGTGTGATGCTCTGCCTGTTTTTTTTTTTTTTTTTAAATAAATACTTTAGAAAACCCATGAGAGTACTGCTAGTCTGCTATAGAGTCAAACTATATTATTTTGCTCTGCAGCCTGAGTAAAAGCACAGTGCAACACACTTGAGAGATCTGTGTACAAAAAAGCCCTCGCTGCATAACAGCTTAGCATCAACAGCTGACAAATGAAAGGAGTTTGTAAGCATTTGAGCAAAACGTTATGGGCCGGGTAGAGGAGTTCAGGATGACACGAATGTACAGTACCCGTCAAAGGTTTGGACACACCTACTCGTTCAAGGGTTTGTCTTTAATTTTACTATTTTCTACATTGTAGAATAATAGTGAAGACATCAAAACTATGAAATAACGCATATGGAATCATGTAGTAACCAAAAAAGTGTTAAACAAATCAAAATACATTTTAAATTTAAGATTCTTCAAAGTAGTCACCCTTTGCCTTGACAGCTTTACACACTCTTGGCATTCTCTCAACCAGCTTCATGAGGTAGTCACCTGGAATGCATATCAATTAACAGGTGTGCCTTGTTAATTTGTGGTTCAAACGCATTAAGGAAAGAAATGCCAATCAGTTGTGCTGTGACAAGGTAGGGGCGGTATACAGAAGATAGCCCTATTTGGTAAAAGACCAAGTCCATATTATGGCAAAAACAGGTCTTCGTGGTCGAATTGCTACAAAGAAACCACTGCTAAAGGACACCAATAAGAAGAGACTTGCTTGGGCCAAGAAACACGAGCAATGGACATTAGACCGGTGGAAATCTGTCCTTTGGTCTGATAAGTCCAAATTCAAGATTTTTGGTTCCAACTGCTGTGTCTTTGTGAGACGCAGAGTCGGTGAACGGATGATCTCCGCATGTGTAGTTCCTACCGTGAAGCATGGAGGTGGTGTTGGGGTGCTTTGCTGGTGACACTGACAGTGATTTATTTTTATTTTAAGGCACACTTAACCAGCATGGCTACCACAGCATTCTGTAGCGATACGCCATCCCATCTGGTTTTTGCGCTTAGTGCGACTATCATTTGTTTTTCAACAGGACAATGACCCAACACACCTCCAGGCTGTGTAAGAGCTATTTGACCAAGGAGATGAGTGATGGTGGGCTGTATCAGATGACCTGGCCTCCACAATCCCCCGACCTCAACCCAATTGAGATGGTTTGGGATGAGTTGGACAACAGAGTGAAGGAAAAGAGAATGGTTGAGAGAATGCCAAGAGTGTGCAAAGCTGGCATCAAAGCAAAGGGTGGCTACTTTGAAGAATCTCAAATATAAAATATATTTAGATTTATTTAACACTTTTTTTTTGGTTACACTGATTCCATGTGTGTTATTTCATAGTTCTGATTTCTTCACTATTATTCCACAATGTAGAAAAGAGTAAAAATAAAGAAAAACCCTTGAATGAGTAGGTTTGTCCAAACTTTGAACTGGTACTGTAGGTTGTTACCACACAACTTTTCATACATTATACAGACAGACTAAAAAAGTAAGTGGCAGGTGTTGTGTTCTGCCCTGAAAATGATATTCTTTGGTGTGCACCAAATATTATAAAAAATTTTCAGTGGATTGTAAATTCACTGGCCTTTCTTGAATCAGAGCGCAAAAAGTGTATACTCTTTTTAAAACGCATGCCTCAGTAAAATTTCTTCAGGGTAAATCCATTTGAATTCAATCACTTTTCGACTTAAGCAACTTTCCATACATGTTTGCCAATGGAAGAAGTGGTCAGAAAGTAACGTTTTGGATCTGATGCCGAAACATTTAGGAGATAAAGGTGCTCAAAGTTGACCCATTTTGCATACCCCACCATACCATGAGACATCCATGTCTTCATCACTGGAAAAGATCAACGGTTCAATTTATAATTTAGAAGCTTACAAACAGTGTTGTCAAACATATATATATATATATATATAGATCCCGATTAAAAAAAACTATATATATATATATATATATATATGTTGTTTTTTTTATCGGGATCTATCTGAAAACAAGTAAAAATTTTTTAAACATACTCGCATATGTTGTAGCTTAGACTGTATTTCACGTCGTCTGGGGATTTTGTACTGTGCCCGCCATCAGTTTAGACACAGCATGCTCTTGAATACAGGGTGGGTGTCATTTCAATCATGGAAATAATTTATGGATTGGACCTATCCGTTTAGAGCACTGCAATTTAGCTGGTACACCATTTTAAATTTTTGTTGTATTGAAACTTCTCATTGCCACCACAAAGACGAGCCTCAAATGTCAACTTGTATGGTAATGCATATTCTATCTATATTTCAATAGGTTTCCTATGGAGGATTGACTGTATCATTTAAAACAACAGATATCCCCATTCAAGTCAACATTATCTGATGTGTGGACATCCAACCATTTTTGTGGTACCATTTGAAAGTTAATATTTATATTTTATTCCCATTTTTAGAACATTTATCAGCCAAAACATGACACCCACCCTGTATTCAAGAGCATGTTGACTTAACCGATGGCGGGCACAATACAAAAAAACGCAGATTATGTGAAATAGGGTCTAAACTACAACATATGCAAATAGGGAAAAAAATAAATGTGTTTTAAGATGATTGACATTTTGAGATTTAAAAATTAGTTTTTATTACAAAACATTATTTTCAAGAAATAATACAATAGTTTGACAACACTGTAAGCTTTTAAATTATATCAAGCTCAACCGCTTGTCTTTTCCAGTGATGAAAACAACATGCGTGTCTAAAGGTATGGTGGGGTTTTCAAAATGGGTGACCTTTAAGCACCTCTCTTGAATGTTTTGGCATTCAGGTCCAAAAAGTACATTTCTGAGCACTCCTTCAATGGGAAAATATGTATGGACGGTTTCATTCAAATCAACGGGGGTGCTGTCAAGAAGCTATTAAATTCCCCCGAAACAAAATGTACGTTATCCAGTAATCCCATACGGAACCATGTGACTGTTTAAACTTGCCTCATTTAACCTGGAACGACACGGGAAGCACTGACTCCCATTGTATCAGGCTCTCCTGATTTGTTTTGTATGGCTGGGTTTTTCCCCGCTTGCCATTGTTAAAGGACTGGCATGTTTGTGCAGTGAAGACAATGTCATCACTGGTAATGGCTCAGTCTTACGTACGTTTTTAACTTACATTCCAGCCCTCACTGTTATTTCACTGCCTGGCTCGCCCTCATTGGTTATTAGTATGAATGAATGTCCCACAGGTGTTTTTAGAATGGTCAGATAGTTCTAGTGTGGAACACATCCTGTTAGATCTTTTAGGGGGGGGTTAATTACAGTTCAGGCTCTGTGCCAAATCATATCACAAAACTTTGTTTGATTTTGACAGCTGGGCTCATCTGGAAATCGGTAATATTAACCATCAGATTGCCTCCATCTTAAAAATATCTTCAAGCTCACAAAGAGAAAGATTGAATAGCACTGTTTGAAGAGAAACAGATGTGGCTACAGTAGAAATCCAACAGATTGATAACCCAAGATATCAAATAACACTCTGACAGTTACAAAACATTCCACAATATTTTGTATATCAATACAGATACAATGTGGGGCAAAAAAAGGTCCCCACTTGAAAATACTCACTGTGTGAATAAAATTGAAGGGGAATTCAAAGCCTCAGTCAGAAGAGTCAATAATTGGCTTTCAATTGAATTAAACCAAGGCTGAGGGATCGAGGAAGATCCCACCCCGTGCTGGGCAGCCATGGATTGAAGTCAGATGATTTCACTGTACTGCGATAACATCCCCAAGAACCCCACATGACAGGCCCACGTGTCTCAGTCACTGTTTACACATTAAGCCCCAACGTTCCTATTTAACATGGAAGATTTACAACATGACAGTTATTTCATTATCAAAATGGTGTGGAAGAAGTCATCAAAGCTTGTGTGTCTCAGAAGCCAGTCAGATTTATTTGTCTGGTCCTTGTTCTTTTCAGCCTTAGGCTAGAGAGACCCTGCTGATAAGATGTATAGATAGGCTCTAAATTAGTTTCTCACTGTTGGGTGCTTTCTGCAGATCCATCACCATCCATGAAAGTAACGGTTCTCCGACAGTGTTTTAATTACAGACTACAATTTAACATGTTGTTCCCCAGCCTTGCTAGCAGTGAAAATGTCTAGACTCGTTCCTGCTATTACTGTGGTGAAGTTACATGTTACATGACAAACCTGTTTGAATGGATCGTAGGAGGCCTTGGAAAGATTGAAAACATTTAACCAAATTGGGAAAGTTAAGAAAAAAATCCCTTACCGAAAATCATTAAAATAAATAATAATCCTTCACAAAATCAAAACTACCACTAACAGGTCCTGATCATCATCATAAAGGGGAAAATATGAGGAGATGTGCATCTTTCAATTTATTTGCCACGGACATAGCGCTCTGCACGTCATCGTCGGTGGAAAAAGGGCGGAGTATGGCAAGCGACAGCAGCAAAATCCTGTATGCCAAATCTTTGAGAAGTTAAATGAGAAGGTGGTGAAACTTTGCGAGGTGAAATTGAGGTACAGTAATGGTAGTACAGGTGCAATGCTTAACCATCTGAAACGGACGCACCGTGAGACCCAAACTGTTTCTGGCAGCAACAACAGACAGACGGCTTCACACAAAAGAAGTGCGATAAGGGACAGAGTTAGAAAATCACAGCGCTCATTACAGAATCGGTTGATATGCAGCCGCTGTCAAAGGTTGAGCATGTCGGCTTCAATGCCCTGATGGCATGTCTAGAACCAGACTACAACGTGCCATGTCAGAAAACTGTGATGGCCCGGGTGAAGAAATTGTACAATGATTTCTCTGCAAGTACAAAGCGCGAGCTCTCAACCCCAAACACGGCTTTAACATCAGATTGTTGGACGTCTATGAACATGCTGTCATACGTCACTGCAACGAGCCATCATATTGATGAGAAGTGGGACATAAAGTCCCATGTACTGACCACTGAAAACATGGAGAGGCACCCAGCAGAGTGGGTGGGGGACAGCAGTAAGGTGAGCACCATCGTCCGGGAGATACAACGCCATTGCTGGCTAGCGGTCCTATGCAGTAGGTCACAGTAGGACCATATTTAGTATTGTGAAATTTATATGAATTTTTATTATAGTTTTAATGGGAAACCGATGAATAAAAAATTGCAGTTTAAACGTTAAGCCATTTCTTTTTTTCTTTTTTTTGTCACGTCCCTATTTCCAACTGTCTTTCATGCTGTTGAACTAACATCTCAACTTGATATAACAGAACAGTGATATTTCCTGTGGCCTATTTTTGTCTGAGGTCCAGTTCTAACCAGATTGCAGAGGTGTACTAGATGTGCAGTGATTAACTTTCTGTCTGGTTTATCCTGAGAAAAGCAACTAAAAGACCAAGCAGGGTTGCTCAATTCCCTTTCATAACTAGATTTCTTTTTCGGACAACTGGAGTCGACGCCTGCACTAAAATTGGCTTACATTCAATGGACAACTGCAGACTGCACATTCAGTGCTCCATATTTTAGTTTTTTTGCATAAATCTGACACAGTAAATCTTATTATTTTAGCCGAAGATGCAGATCTTTGAGACGTAAGTTGACAGCTGAAAGAAACTGAGAATCTTCTATTCTGCAGAAATAGACTCAACAACATTTTGAGCATTAGGAAACAGTGCCTTCAGAAAGTATTTACACCCCTTGACTTTTTCCACGTTTGTTGTTACAGCCTCAATTTAAAATGGATTACATTGAGAATGTGTGTCAGTGGCCTACACACAATACCCCATAATGTCAAAGTGGAAATATGGTTTTAGAAATGGGTATAAATTGAATAAAAAAATCAGAAGCTGAAATGTCTTGTTTCAGTAAGTATTCAACCCCTTTTGTTATGGCAAGCCTAAATAGGTTCAGGAGTAAATAAATGCTTACCTTGTCACATAAGTTGCATGGACTCATTCTGTGTGCAATAATGGTGTTTAACAGGTTTTTTGAATGACTACTTCATCTCTGTACCCCACACATACAATTATCTGGAAGGTCCCTCAGCAGCGAGCATTGAATTTCAAACACTGATTCAACCGCAAAGACCAGGGAGGTTTTCCAATGCCTCACAAAGAAGGGTGCCTATTGGTGCAGGCATTGAATATCCCTTTGAGCATGGTGAAGTTATTAATGACACTTTGGATGGGGTATCAATACACCCAGTCACTACAAAGATACAGGTGTCTTTCCCAACTCAGTTGCCAGAGAGGAAGGAAACCGCTCAGGGATTTCACCATGAGGCCAATGGTGACATTAAAACAGTTACAGAGTTTAATGGCTGTGATAGGTGAAAACTGAGGACGGATCAACAACATTGTAGTTACTCCACAATACTAACCTAATTGAAAGGGTGAAAAGAAGGAAACCTGTACAGAATAAAAATGCATCCTGTTTGCATCAAGGCACTAAAGTAATACTGCAAAAAATGTGGCAAAGCAATTCAGTTTTTGTCCTGAATGTTTGGGGCAAATCCAATACAACACATTACTGAGTACCACTCCATATTTTCAAGCTATGGGTATGCTTCATTGTTATGGGTATGCTTGTAATCATTAAGGACTGGGAAGTTTAGGTTAAAAAAGAAACGGAATAGAGCTAATTCTAGAGGAAAACCTGGTTCAGTCTGCTTTCCAACAGACACTGGGACCGTTCAGCATGACAATAACCTAAAACACAAGGGACAAATCTACACTGGAGTTGTTTACCAAATAGACAGTGAATGTTCCTGAGTGGCCGAGTTACAGTTTTCAATTAAATCTGCTGGAAAGTATATTGTTGTCTAGAAATGATCAACAATCAATTTGAGCTTGAAGAATTTTGAAATAAAAAATGGGCAAATATTGTACTATCCAGATGTGCAAAATTCTTAGACTTACCTAGAAAGACTCACAGCTGTAATCGCTGCCAAATGTGATTCTTACATGTATTGACTCAGGGGTGTGAATCCCTTTTTTATTTTCAATAAATGTGCAAAAATGTCTAAAGACGTGTTTTCACTTCATCATTATGGGGTATTGTGTGAGATTTTATACTTTTTTTTATTTTTTATTATCCATTTTGAATTCAGGCTGTAACACAACAAAATGTGGAATAAGTCATGGGGTATGAATACTTTATGAAGTTTGGATAGTACACTACAATACAGTAGGACACTACAGCAAAGCACAGTGAGTACAGTGTATTGTACTGAACTATACTCTGTTTTGCAGTATTGTACTCTACTGTGCTGCGCTGTGATGTCAACTCATGAAGCATGAGGTGAATGACATTCATATCCATAATTATGCATTTCTGTGTAGAACAGATCAGGGACCCATGATGTAATTTCGTTACCGTAATTCCTTACTGTAGTTAAATAACCAAAATAGATTTTTTTTCAAACTCAAGGAGTCATGTCATAGCGGACACCCCATTCTTTCTGCAAACATTGTTGAATCCTAATTCAGAGCGCATCTTTAAAGGGAAACTTCAAAATTGTTCAACTTCATATTCATAATCTCCAGCACCACCCCAACATCAACATATGTGAAAATGGTGCGTTTCTATGTTTTGTAGTGAAAAAGAGGAAGATAAGTGTTTCCAATGACATCACTGGTGTGCAGCATGTGATTTTGACCAATTGTGAGTAGGTATTGCTTATGGTTGATGTAATTGGAAACACTTATGATTCTTAATCTTTTTTACTACAAAACATAGAAACGTGCCATTTTCACATGTTGGGGTGGTGCTGGAGATTATGAAGTAGAACATTTTTTAAATGTCCTTTTTTTTTAAGAGTTTTATGGAAAACGTGGTCGCATAAAAACTTGAGGTATTTTACTGTAATTCTGTTACCCAAGTCTGCATCTGCACAGTTCTTCCACTAAATTTGTTTTTGTAAAATGTTGGGTGGAAATTGTTAGAAGTAGTCCTTGTGCATGGCCTTGTATTGTTTGTTAAACATTTAAATCAGTGGTTTTTGTTTGGCATACATTTTAAAGTGAAAAAACTGAGTAAAAGCATAATTACATTACTGCCCCTTTATCAATATGTGGGTTCATTACAGGGTCTTTTAAGACAAACTACAAGCTGCAAAGGCATATTGGCTTAGAAGACGTCCACACTGACTGAAGTACGAATATGATTTGAGAAATTTTGAAGAGCTCTTTCGGGGCTTCCTCATGCAAGTCCTATGTACCTAATGAGACTAATGTACTGACTCAACACCTTGAAGGTAGCAAGATTATTATTGAGTGATTGACAATCACCTTCTACCTTTTTTAGTTGAGAATATCGGTGACAAGATCAATACTTGATCAACAAAACCAAAGAAAGCATGAAAAGACATGGATTGCTTTGTGCTGAACAATGTGTAATTGGGTTTTCTGTCAAGTGGATGTGTTGCCATCTCAACTAACTCCATAATCTCAAAGTATAGTGTAGCACTTTTTAACTGGATTTGAAAGTGTTAATGTGTTCGTAGTCCGTAACTTATGCCTGCCCATACCATAACCCCACCGCCACCATGGGGCACTCTGTTCACAACGTTGACATCAGCAAACTGCTCGCCCCCACAACTCCATACATGCTGTCTGCCGTCTGCCCAGTACAGTTGAAACCGGGATTCATCCATGAAGAGCACAGAATTCCAGCGTGCCAGTGACCAAGGTGAGCATTTGCTTATTGATGTCGGTTACAACGCCGAACTGCAGTCAGATCAAGACCCTAGTGAGGACTACAAGCACGCAGATGAGCTTCCCTGAGCCGGTTTCTGACATTTTGTGCAGAAATTCTTCGGTTGTGCAAACCCACAGTTTCATCAGCTGTCCAGGTGGCTGGTCTGAAGAAGCCGGATGTGGAGGTCCTGGGCTGGCCGGTTGGAAGTACTACCAAATTCTCTAAAACGGCGTTGGAGGCAGAAAGAAATTAACATTAAATTATCTGGAAAAAGCAATGGTGGACATTCCTGCAGTCAGCATGCCAATTGCACACTCTCTCAACTTGAGACCTCTGTTTTCATTGTGTTATATAACAAAACTGCACCTTTTTAGAGTGGCCTTTTATTGTCCCCAGCACAAGGAGCACCTGTGTAATGATCATGCTGTTTAATCAGATTCTTGATACACCACAACTGTCAGGTGTATGGATTATCTTGGCAAAGGAGAAATGCTCATTTTAACAGGGATGTAACTAACGCATTTGTGCACAACATTTTGTGCTTATTGAACATTTTGGGGATCTTTTTTATTTCCACTCATGAAACATGGGACCAACACTTTACATGTTGCGTTTTATATTTTTGTTCATTGTATATAAAGTCTAGCCAACTTGGCTCTATTTGCTTGCTAACAAATTTAACTGTTAGGAATACACCCTCCCCTGTCTCCAACTGTCTGAACAACCCAGCCTTTCAGAATGAGAACGAGTTGCCAATTACTTATATAAATGTGTATTTTTATGCTCTTGAAAATGTATAAAACACAAACTACTAGACAGATAGCACATAACAGTCTGTGGCCAAAAAAAGGGTATCGTTAGAGACAAAAAAGGTGTCGTTAAAAAGTTATACGTTACAGTAAAATAATGTTTCGGCGTCCATATGACTGACTCTGGACCAAACCTCAAATGAAAATAGTGAGTTTAAACTGCTTGTAGTCAGAGAGGAAGTGATCTTTGTTGTGAGGGGTCTTGATTCTTGCAACAAAGGCATTTGGAACATCGTACTAAAACAACATGAATTAGAATTAATCAAATTAATTCGATATACTGTATCGCCCAGCCCTAACCTCGCCTTGACTCCAAATAAGTAATAGAGGAATGGGACTTGACTCAATCACAGGTTCTTGTTTTTTCTCGCTCTTTCCCATCTGGACAGCCAAGTGCCAGGCTTTTTTTTTAGACTTGTTGATAGAAAGAATTTATGTTGTGATTGGCAAATTACTTCGGCAAGTTTCTATAATTAGAGAACTGTCAATACCATATGCTTTATGCAATTCAATGCAAAAGAATAGCGTACTGTAATTCCAATTCTTACTTTTGGCATTCTGAAGCACTATCCAATTAACATTTGCCTACCCATTAAGTTGATAAAAGGCAAAACCCACTAACAAGGGTGTAATTTTAGAGCCATTTTCTAAATGTTGAGAAAAGCAAACAAGCGGGGTACTTTGATCCTAAACTACTTCATCAAGGCACACAAATTGGCTCCAACAATTAGTGCATCTATGCTTTCATGTCAAAATAAAGTGGGTCTAAAGAGGCAAAGCATCATGTGCCACTCACTGCAGTTACGGTAAAATGATTACATTTAAGGATCTCGAGCTTTTGACCTGCCAAAATGTGAGTGTGTTTTTGGTTTTACTGTCCTTGTGGGGATCAGAAGTCCTCACAAGGTTAGTAAAACAAGAACAATTCGGACAAGTGGGGACATTTCGCCGGTCCCCACAAGGAAAATGGCTGTTTTAGGCGTAGGGGTTACGGTTAGGGAAAGTAGGGTTTTTGAATATAAATCAATTGTAAGGTCTCCACAAGGATAATAAAACAAATGTGTCAAATAAAATGTAATTTGTCACATGTGCCGAATACAACAGGTGTAGAACTTACTGTGAAGTGTGTGTGTGTGTGCGCGCATGTGAGTGCTTGGTGTGTGTCTCTTTGTTAACATCAGCTGGTGCGTGAGCTCTGATATTAAGAAAGTCTCAAGGTTATTTTTATTTAACTAGGCAAGTCGGTTAAGAACAAATTATTATTTACAATGACGGCCTACCAAAAGGCCTCCTGCAGGGATGGGGGCTGGGATTAAAATATAGGACAAAACACACATCATGACAACAACATAGCATGGCAGCAACACATGTTAACACCACATGGTAGCAACACAGCATGGTAGCAACATAATGTGGTAGCAGCACAAAACATGGTACAAACATTATTGGGCACAGACAACAGCAAGAAGGTAGAGACAACAAAATCGCTCTGCCGTGTGACTGTAGCCTAGAGCGCATTCTCTATATTAGCGGGTTAGGGTCGGGTGCCTCAGATTTTCACTTATAGTATATTATCACATACAGGTGTGCGGATGGGTAATTCGAAATTGCGGATGGGTGCAGGTGAATAAACGGCTGACCCGCACACCACTAAAAGGCTAAAGTTTCCGCTTTCAAGAAGCGGGACACTAATCTATACGCTTATAAGAAATCCTGCTACGACCTTCGATGAGTCATCAAACAATCAAAGCGTAAATACAGGACTAAGATCGAATCCTACTATGTTGGCTCTGACGATCGTCGGATGTGGCAGGGCTTGCAAACTATCACGGAATATTAAGAGGAACCCAGCCGCGAGCTGACGGGTAAGCGAGCCTACCAGACAATCTAAATGCCTTCAATGCTCGCTTCGAGGCAAGCAACACTGAGCCATACATGAGTACCAGCTGTTCTGGGCGAATGTATGATCATGTTCTCCGTCACCAATGTGAGTAAGACAGGGATGTGTACTCACAGCATGTGCTGACCAGCTGGCAAGTGTCTTCACTGACATTTTTAACCTCTCCCTGACTCTGTCTGTAATACCTCCATGTTTCAAGCAGACCATCATAGTCCCTGTGCCCAAGAACACCAAGGTAACCTGTCTAAATGACAATCACCCCATAGCATCATGAAATGCTTTAAAAGCCTGGTTATGGCTCATGACCATCATCCCAGACATCCTGGACCCACTCCAATTCACATGCCGCCCCAACAGATCTACAGATGACGCAATTTCTCTTGCACTCCACACTGCCCTCTCCCACCTGGACAAGAGAACACCTATGTGAGAATGCTGTTTATTGATTACAGCTCAATGTTATATAGCATAGTGCTTTCCAAACTCATCACTAAGCTAAGGACCCTGGCACTGTACACCTCCCTCTGCAACTGGATCCTGGAATTCCTGACGGGTCGCCCCGAGGTGGTGAGGGTAGGCAATAACACACTTATGGGGCAATAAGACTGCTAAATAGTTAATCCAGGTAGCTATTTGGTTAACTACTTAACTATCTGCATTGATGCTTTTGGCCTGACTTTGACTGCTGCTACTGTTTTATTATTTATCCTGTAACGTAGTCACTTTATTCCTAGTTATCAACTCAGCAAAAAAAGAAACGTCCTCACTGTCAACTGCGTTTATTTTCAGCAAACCTAACGTGTAAAAATGTGTGTGAACATATCAAGATTCAACAACTGAGACATAAACTGAACAAGTTCCACAGACATGTGACTAACAGAAATGGAATAATGTGTCCCTGAACAAAGGGGGGGGTCAAAATCAAAAGTAACAGTCAGTATCTGGTGTGGCCACCAGCTGCATTAAGTGCTGCAGTGCATCTCCTCATGGACTGCACCAGATTTGCCAGTTCTTGCTGTGAAATGTTACCCCACTCTTCCACCAAGGCACCTGCAAGTTCCCAGACATTTCTGGGGGGGAATGGCCCTAGCCCTCACCCTCCAATCCAACAGGTCCCAGACGTGCTCAATGGGATTGAGATCCGGGCTCTTCGCTGGCCATGGCAGTACACTGACATCACACACAGAACGAGCAGTATGGCTGGTGGCATTGTCATGCTGGAGGGTCATGTCAGGATGAGCCTGCAGGAAGGGTACCACATGAGGGAGGAGGATGTATTCCCTGTAACGCACAGCGTTGAGATTTCCTGCAATGACAACAAGCTCAGTCCGATGATGCTGTGACACACCGCCCCAGACCATGACGGACCCTCCACCTCCAAATCGATCCCGCACCAGAGTATAGGCCTCAGTGTAACGCTCGTTCCTTAGACGATTAACGCGAATCCGACCATCACCCCCGGTGAGACAAAACCGCAACTCGTCAGTGAAGAGCACTTTTTGCCAGTCCTGTCTGGTCCAGCGACGGTGGGTTTGTGCCCATAGGTGACGTTGTTGCCGGTGATGTCTGGTGAGGACCTGCCTTACGACAGGCCTTCAAGCCCTCAGTCCAGCCTCTCTCAGCCTATTGCGGACAGTCTGAGCACTGATGGAGGGATTGTGCGTTCCTGGTGTAACTCAGGCATTTGCTGTTGCCATCCTGTACCTGTCCCGCAGGTGTGATGTTTGGATGTACCGATCCTGTGCAGGTGTTGTTACACGTGTTCTGCCACTGCGAGGACGATCAGCTGCCGTCATGTCTCCCTGTAGAGCTGACTTAGGCGTCTCACAGTACGGGCATTGCAATTTATTGCCCTGGCCACATCTGCAGTCCTCATGCTTCCTTGCTACATACCGAAGGCACGTTCACGCAGATGAGCAGGGACCCTGGGCATCTTTCTTTTGGTGTTTTTTCAGAGTCAGTAGAAAGGCCTCTTTAGTGTCCTAAGTTTTCATAACTGTGACCTTAATTGCCACCGACTGTAAGCTGTTAGTGTCTTAACGACCGTTCCACATGTGCATGTTCATTAATTGTTTGGTTCGTTGAACAAGCATGGGAAACAGTGTTTACAACCCTTTACAATGAAGATCTGTGAAGTTATTTGGATTTTTACAAATTTTCTTTGAAAGACAGGGTCCTGAAAAAGGGACGTTTCTTTTTTTGCTGAGTTCATATACATATCTATCTCAATTACCTCGTACACACATTGACTCCGTACTGGTACCCAGTGTATAGTGCCAAGTTATTTTTACTCATTGTGTATTATTACTTTTGTTATTACTATTCTATTTCTTTATTTTCTTTCTCTCTGCATTAGTGGGGAGGGCCCGTATGTCAGCATTTCACTGTTAGTCTACACCTGTTGTTTTATGAAGCATGTGACAAATATATTTGATTGTATTTGTGTGTGTGAGTCATACTCACCCATACTGGAGGTAGCAGCTCTGGTCTGTATACTGGGGGGGGGCTACTCTAGCTCCTCAACAGCTCTCAGTATGGACGAGGTGAGAGCTATACACAATCACCTGGCTCATTAAAACAACCCTTGAGCGTGTCATACTGGAATTGTTGTACTTAGCAAACCTGCAGAAGTAGTATTCCCTTTGTGTGTCAACATCTCTCCAGAGGCATTAAAAAGGCCTTGTTCTCAGGGGTCCTTGCTGGACCAGGTACAGCACAGTAAACCAATGGATGAGATGTGTGAGGAGGACAGGAGGCCAGCAGTCAGTCAGTCGGTCCTGAGAGGCCTTCAGGTGCTGGCAAGGTGAGTCTCTATCTATAACCAGCCATGGTTTGAGCACTGAGTAAACATGCCAGCCTCTCCATCTATTACCAATGCTGCTGGGTCAATCATCTTTACAGCTGCTTTATGAAGAGTGACACCTCAAGGAATAAACTCTGGCTTTATTCCTCCTGTCAATTCAAATTTATCGAACCTATCTAACATTTCATACAAGAGAAACCAAACAGCCCTTCCATTATTTTCCCCTGAAGATGAAGGCATTGGAGTGAAACATTTGCAGCACATTCAAGTTAATTGTTTTTACTGCTAAATATGAATTACTTAAAAAATCATTTGGAAAGTATTTAGCCCCCTTTACTTTTTCTACATTTTTCTTCTTTTTTTCTACAGCCTTCTTCTAAAATTGATGTAGATCACAGATCATTCTACATACAATACCCCATAATGACAAAGTGGAAACAGGTTTTTTCGAAAATTTAGCAAATGTATTAAAAATAAACTGAAATACCTTTATTTACATAACTATTCAGACCCTTTGCTATGGGACTTGAAATTGAGCTCAGGTGCATCCTGTTTCCATTGATCATCCTTGATGTTTCTACGACTAGATTGTAGTCCACCTGTGGTAGATTAAATTGTTTGGACATGATTTGGAAAGGCACACACCTGTCTAAATATGGTCCCACAGTTGACAGCGCATGTCAGAGCAAAAACCAAGCCATGAGGTCGAAGGAATTGTCCGTAGGGCTCTGAGACAGGATTGTGTTGAGGCACAGATCTGGGGAAGGGTACCCAAAAGGTCTGCAGCATTTAAGGTCCCCAAGAACTCAGTGACCTCCATTCTTAAATGGAAGAAGTTTGGTACCACCAAGACTCTTCCTAGAGCTGGCCGCCCGGCCAAACTGAGCAATCAGGGGGCGGAAGGGCCTTGGTCAGGGAGGTGACCAAGAACCCGATGGTCACTCTGACAGAGCTCTAGAGTTTCTCTGTGGAGATGGTTATATTTCTGGAAGGTTCACCCATCTCTGCAGCACTCCGCCAATCAGGCCTTTATGAATAGAGTGGCCAGACAGAAGCCACTACTCAGTAAAAGGCACATGACAGCCCGCTTGGAGTTTGCCGAAAGGCACCTAAAGACACTCAGACCATGAGAAACAAGATTCTCTGGTCTGATGAAACCAAGATTAAACTCTTTGTCCTGAATGCCAAGCGTCACGTCTGGAGGAAACCTGGCATCATCCCTTCTGTGAAGTATGGTGGTGGCAGCATCATGCTGTGGGGATGTTTTTCAGTGGCAGGGACTGGTAGACTAGTCAGGATCAAGGCAAAGATGAACAGAGCAAAGTACAGAAAGATCCTTGATGAAAACCTGCTCAGGACCTCAGACTGGGGCGAAGGTTCACCTTCCAACAGGACAACGACCCTAAGCACACAGCCAAGACAACGCAGGTGTGGCTTCGGGACAAATCTCTGAATGTCCTTGAGTGGCCCAGCCAGAGCCCAGACTTGAACCTGATCGAACATCTCTGGAGAGACCTGAAAATAGCTGTGTAGTAACGCTCCCCATCCAACCTGACAGAGCTTGAGACGATCTGCAAAGAATGGGAGAAACTTCGCAAATACAGGTGTGCCAGGCTTGTAGTGTCATATCCAAGAAGACTTGATGCTGTAATTGCTGCCAAAAGTGCTTCAACAAAGTACTGATTAAAGGGTCTGAATACTTGCGTAAATGTGATATTTCAGTTTTTTTTTAAATTCTAAACCTGATTTTGCTTTGTCATTATGGGGTATTTTGTGTAGTTTGAGGGAAAAAAACGAATACATTTTAGAATAATGCTGTAATGTAATAATTGTGGATAAAATAAAAGGGTCTGAATCCTGTCTGAAAGCACTGTATATACATGGTCTAAAATATACAGCAATGGAACTATTGATGACAAACATATATCCAGGAAAGATGCTGAATAAACAAAATAGTCAATGGTTACCGTAAAAAATCTGAAGCTTCCAATTTTGGTTTGATCTGAAACCTTGTGGCAATGTACGTTTTGCTTAATTGAAACGTGTTGGTCATAAAGTGGAGCCATAAAACATCAAGCTGCTGTTTTGGCATGGATTCAGAAACTTTCATTGTTCCGCTAATGCTGTTGTGTCATAGAGTGCTTGCTTTATGTTTTCAATATAAGGTGATGAGCCGCACTAAGACCTTAACTTCTTCGGAACGGATTTATTTCACGTTGACCCTTTATTATATAAAACGTAATATTCTCAACTACCCTCGGCCTACTATTATCCATTTAGTGTCATGTTTTTAACTCCATGTTGCCTAATCCCTATTGTCCTCTCGCAGTATGCATTGTATGGATAATTTGAGAGCAGAATGATCTAATATCCAGTGGAATAAACCGTTTCAGGAAATGTTCCCTGAATACCGTAGTTGGTCAGATTATGAGCAGACCTCTTATTTTCTCAAATCGCCAAGGCTATATTATAGGATGTAAGTACTGAAATTGCCTGTAACTATCTCTATAATTATACACATACAAGATTCTATAGTATTTCTTTTCCCCCATCTGGCTGTTTCTGATACTCCGTTGGGTCATAGTCTGTTATAAAGTATGCACAGACAGGAAAACCCTGCACAGCAGAGAGCAGGTTTGTGTAAACACTCCGAGTGTGTCATCAGGGTAGATTACCGCTCATCCATTTTCACCAGTGACAAATAGTGCTTATCGCGTATTGGCACATTCAACAACAGAGCAGAGAACTCTGTCTCTAGATCCCAGGGATATGTGTTGCCTGCTGCCTCTCAATGAACTGCTACACAATCACAACTACATATTCCCATACATAACAGCTCAGGCAATCCAATATTCACCCCCAATGGACACGCATGTGTCATACGAGACCACATGAGGGGCAGAAGTTAACAGACAATGTTCATGTCACCAGTGTAGCCTACTGTGTGCTCAAGTTAACAGTGGTATCGTGGAGCAGTAGAGTTGTTGCAGAGGGTGCCTTCATCCTTGTGATGGGATGTGAAAATGCCGTTGTTCAACCCACAGATCTGACCTGCCTCCCCTCTGTGGGATCAGGCTTTATTAAAGTGGCTCCCAGGGGGCAGCGAGGTGACGGACATCCTTCACAGGAACTCATCCCACCTCCAACCACATAAGGAGCAACGCTCTACTCTTCGCTCTACTCTCCCTCATCTATCTCCCGACTCAGGTGTGTGAAGAGGTGACACAAAATGGTTGCCGTGCATCACCCAAGTGGGTGCTACAGATTGGGGGTGGAAGTGGGGGAGTTTACCCCCTTAATATGTAAAGCACTTTGAGGACTTACTGAAGGCGGAAAAACTCTAAATAAATGCAATCAATTATTATTATTATTAGTAATTTCCATGTGAAAGGACCCATGAGCATGTGAATGGAAGCTAAGAGTCTATATTTGTGAGAAATTAAGGCATACATACATTTTTCAACCATTTTCAATGTAAAAATTTGGAATAAGCAAAGGCTTTGATTTCTGGTCAAACCGATGGAAAAGGGGTCTTAGAGAACATCTACCGGAAACATATTACAAATACATCAAAACCCAATAATGTTGAAGTAGAGACACCTGCCAACAAATATCAACATTTATATTTCTCCAAAACTAAATATATCTGCCTTCTGTAAGTTGAAGAAACTTTGCCTTGTGCCTTGAAATTCCGTTTTCAAAAACCCACATCTTTAAGATATTTTTTTTTATTTCTCTCCATCATGAGGAGGGAGGATAATGAAAGTTCACTGAAGTAACAAGTAAAGGTAGACCTATCAGTTAGTATTTTTTGTGATATTAATTTTGTTTTATGAATTAAACTCAAAATTCCGTTAACAAATCGGTAACTGAATTTCCGAAAATCGGTAAGACTTTCTGTCATTTGAATTTGCTGCAATGGGAAATCATAGTAGTGAACCTCTGGTTTGTGACAAGTCTGGACAGTACAGCACAGTAGAGTACAGTACGCACTAGAGCACACTAATGTACTGTGTACTGTACTCTACTGGACTCGACTCTACTGAACCCTGCTGTGCTGTACTCTACTGATCTCTACTGTGCTGTACTTTGATGTCTAAACTTGTGAAACATAGACGTCTATGATTGTTTCAGATTTGGTCTGGTCTGGACAACCAAATTTGGTCTTGTTTGGGGGCAGAGCTCATTAAACTAATATCTAGTGTGTAGAATACTACCCAAATATGCAAAGGAGGATATTGCATATTTATAGCTTTTTGTGTATTTATTTAGGATACATCACCATGAAGAGACATTTATATCCATAATTATGCATTTAGTACAGATCCGGGACCATGATGATGAAATTCCATTACTGAAATTACCAGGTGTAAATCCATTTCACTTACTGTAGTTCATTAACCAAAATTGAAAAAAATAAATGTGTCATTTATTTCGGCAGTCATCATTGAATCTTAATTCGGAGCAGATATTTAAACGTTTTTTGAAAACGTGGACACATAAAACATTTGACCTAAATTCTGTTCTTCCAGTAAATGTTTTTGTAAAAATGTCTGTAAATGGTTAAGTAGTGCAGTTTTATGATTTGTTAAACTTGTTTTACATTACTTTACATTTCAAGTGAAAAATCTGAGTCTCTGCGCAATTATGTTACTGTGGAATTGCATCATAATAATAGTAACATAATATAATTCATGTTCTTGCAAAGACTTTAGTTAACATGTTCCGTATCCGACGCGCGCCTGGCACTTCAATCCGGCCCATGAGGCATAAATTATTTTATATATTTTTTTAAATGTACCTCTTTTTTCTCACCAATTTCATGGTATCCAATTGGTAGTTAGTCTTGTCCCATCGCTGCAACTCCCGTACGGACTCTGGAGAGGCGAAGGTCAAGAGCCGTGCGTCCTCCGAAACACGACCCAGTCAAGCCGCACTGCTTCTTGACACAATGCCCGCTTAACCCAGAAGCCAGCTGCCCCAATGTGTCAGAAGAAACACAATACACCAGGCAACCGTGTCAGCGTGCATGCGCCCGGCCCGCCACAGGAGTCGCTAGAGCGCGATGGGACAAGGAAATCTCGGCCTGCCAAACCCTCTCCTAACTCGGACGACATTGGGCCAATTGTGCGCTGCCTCATGACAGCCTGGGATCAAACCCGGGTCTGTAGTGACGCCTCAAGCACTGCGATGCAGTGCCTTAGACCGCTGCGCCACTCGGCAGGCCCCCGCAAATTGATTTTAACAAACAGTTGGTCCCCCCCAAAAATGCGTCCCTCCGTTGAATTTCAAAATCCCGATGTGGCCTCTCAAGCCCAAAAGTTTGCCCACCCCTGTCATAGACCCTTAGTAATTATGCTACATCACAGGAGAGCTTCCTGTACAGTAAAGCATGACAGTTCTCTCAGGTGGAAGGTTTTCACACCTTTCCCTGGGCCGACCAATCACTGTGATGGAGACGGGAGCGTCCCCTCAGAGCCGCTGACACCATGTTGAACCTGAAAAAAGATAGACATTTGTCAGGAATCAGTTATTTGAAAACTTCCTGTTTCATTGACCCCTCACATATCTCTGCATGTGTGAGTTACTGTGGCAGCCCACTGCGTGATTTGGTTTGAGGTCATCTGAAGGTTGTGGTCTGACCAGCGGATGGGGGTGTGATGCTAAGGCTCTTTGCCATCTCCACATGACACCTGTCAGTTCACTGGAGCATGCTCAGAGCTTAAAGTGCCGAAGGCGAGGAGAGGTCTAACCTTTTTTTCTAGGTGGGTTAGAAAGAAACATCCAGAGGATAGAAGGTGCCAGGGGATAGCCTGAGGGTTTGATTATGGAAATGCTAAGTACTGTACATTTTCCTCCTAATGACTAAGGTATTCTTTGAATGTCAGTGGCCCTCTTCCAGCCTCAATTTGTCGGGGCATGAACTCTACAATGGGTCGAAAGCGTTCCACAGGGACGCTTCCCCATGTTGACTCCATTGCTTCCCATAGTTGTCAAGTTGGCTGGATGGCCTTTGGGTGGTGGACCATTCTTGATATACACGGGGAAACTGTTGAGCGGTGTTGCAAGTTCTTGACACAAACCGGTGTGCCTGAAACCTACTACCATACCCTGTTCAAAGGCACTTCAATATTTTGTCTTGTCCATTCACCCTCTGAAAGGCACGCATACACAATCCATGTATCAATTGTCTCAAGGCTTAAAAATCCTTCGGTCTCCTCCCCTTTCATCTACACTGAATTGAAGTGGATTTAACAAGTGACATCAAAATGGAAAGAGCAGGTATTCTTAATGTTTTTTATATACTCAGTGTACATTCTTTGGGTTGATTAGAATAATTATAAGTCTGTCTCATTAGAAGAAACATAATTTATGGGCACTGCAGAATTATCCTGAAATTTTCAAAACATACTGATCAAGTTGTTCACCTTGGAATTGGGAGACGTCTCAGTAGATCATGCCAAAATACATTGTGTTCTCTTCAGTTTTTTTGGTCTCTCTTCCCTTTTTTTTTACAATGTTCATTTCAAGAACACGTCGGTATACCTGCCTTCCGTGAGAGAACACCGTGATGTACTCTGACAGAGCTGCCACACAGAAGTTCAGAGTGAGATGATGCACAAATTGGAGCCAGTAGCACAGAGCCAGCCTGCTGGTATATAATTCAACCTCTAGTCTGTTCTCTGCAATTTGAGGCTGACAGTCTCTGTATTAGACCATGTTTCAATCAATTGTCCACTCTGAATTCAAGAACTGAAAGTGCACCGAAATTGATCACAATTGTAGTTAAGATTGGGCGGTAAATATAGCTGTGAGCTCGGATGCCACAAGATAAGAGGTTGGAGTGCAGGCAGATCGGCACTCAGTACATTCCTGTAGTCTCATCTACAAGCTTTACTTCACACTGAAACGAGTATACAATGACATGACAGATATTGATTTGTGAATTGCTTAGCACACGGTGTGTATGAGAGTGAGTGCATGCGTGTCATTGAAATGTCCTTATCTATTATAAGTGGAGGTTACGTATGCGTGTGTGTAATGTGTATCCTTCTCTTCCTGTACATTAACAGACAGGCTTTACTACAGTGTTGTGGTCTCTCCTCTCCATGTCTCTCGGATGGCAGATGAGGCGTCTCCGGAGAGCAAGGGGGCAACGTTCAGCTGTGCCAGTTAAAAAGGGATTGTTTGTTACCAGGTCAGTTCTGTCTGTCTGAGCCCAGGAACGTGCCAATGTCTACAAAGCTATGTGCATCCTAACCTGTCGGATCAATGCCAGACGCAGAGAAACAGTAAATTAGTCAGACAGTGGATACATCAGGAATATGAAATGCACTGTGAGATTTTCTTCTCTCCGTTGGCACTGTGCTGAGGCTGTTTGATTTGATTCTGGTGCCGGCAACGGTAGCCCGAGGTCACGCTGATGTTAAATCCATCATTGTGCCAAATGTCTCCAGGACATTCCGAAGTGCAATAATGTATGCTGCGTGTGTGAGATTATTTCCGATGAAGAGTCTCGTTCAGTAGCCTGAGATAATGATCCAGCCAGCACTCTCTGCCAGCCCCACAGCATGTCACAGAAATGATGTCAGGTATCAAGTAACAGATATGGGAGAAGCTTGTGGCGAATAGGAATATAGGTATGGTTCATTCATTCTCTATGTTGATTGTTGATGCTGAGGCGTCATGGTCTGCATTGTGTATTGAGTTGACCTTGTAGATTCTACACACATGATGTGTGACGCTGAGGACCAGGCCTGAATGAGTTGTTAAAGAAACGGATAAAATATGAATAAGTTTCTCTGGCACTTGTGTTCGCAGTCAACCACTGCATGGTATTTATACAATAGAGATTTTTATGTATTCGGATGGTATTAATGTTGGCAAATATTAACGCACATGGCTATACTTATATTGTGTGGTTTGCGTTGTATTATTGCAAAGCCTATTGCCTAAAAGGTTGTACATAAGAGAGACAGAGGGAGAGAATCAACTGGTGGGACCGTTTGTATCTACAGTAAAGTACAGTTCAGTATGAATCTCAACGCATAACATTCTACACCAGCCTCACAAGTGTATGGATCTCAGTGCTTGGGGGGGGGATTACATTGTTAGCGTAAGCAGATGTCACATTTAAAGACAAGTCATCCTGGTAATCAGTGATCTGAAAGACACAGCTGCTCTGTGAGGCTCACTGAGTCTCCGTGATCACAGAACAAAGGCAGTGGCTGCCATTGGAGCTTTCTTATCTCTTTTAACATCCCGCAAAGACTCAATTGCCTCTCTTACAGAGGCATATCTCCCTATTTAGCCACATCAAAGATAGAAAGCTCTGACTGAAGGTGAAGCCTGTAAATCTTGTACAGTGCCCAGAGGTGCTTACTGTATGCGTAATGTACAGGGGTTGTGACAAGCTGTAGAGGAAGTTACGGAGCTGTGAGTGACGCTGCCAGGGCTAGGCTGTAGAGGATGGGAAGATGGTGGAGAAAGTAGACAGTGATGGAGTGACAGGGAGCTGAACACAGAGAGATTACTGTTCAGTCCTAACAGGGCTGTGATGCTACCAGTATCGCAGTATTTTTTCCCATGGCAAAAATGAAAAACGCGAAGCAGACCAAACTCTTTGGTCCTTTAAAAACCTGTTGTATGTAAAATATTGTCTGCTGTAGCTAGTTATTCTGTGCTCTGGCACACTTAGACGAGAGTTCTGAAGTCTGAGTAGAAGGCCAGAGTGAATTTACAAACACGCCCTTAATTGAAATACTGTAGAATTCCATTCATTCTTATGGAGCACTGCTCCTTCTGAGTACCACCAATATGGCGGCGGGTGGCTTCAAAGCCCCTCATTGGCCGATACATAGCATCATTAATCCAGGGTTTATACACCGCTGGTTCTAACACACATGTTTCTCAGGCCTACTGTAACACTTTCTCCACATCCAGATAGCAGATTTACCTTTTTCTGTAGGCTGAACACACACCAGGACAATGGACAGGTTTGTTCTTGGGTTTTTATTACTTTCATCCCCAAACGAATCACCTCTTACAGCTCTCTCTGGAGAAAGAATTTTAAGGCCGAACTTAAGCGTGGTTCTTGTTGCCCACTGGCACAGTGTTTGAAAAGTGATCTGTTTCTCCTTGGATTTTCCTAATATCTCTCTGTCTTGAGCGTAAGGCACAGTGATCTGGTTATCCAGACCCAGTCAGCCATACATTCTTAACAAGTGAATCCCATACCTAAAGGCTGCTGCTGGTGTGAAGCCCCTGCCATGGTTGTACTATAGAGAGAAGCCCAGATTGTGTTTGCTGGAGTTGGAAGCCTCAGTCAAAGGCCTCAGACCTGGCGTCTACACAGAGGGAAACACTGTGTGTTTCTGGGAGTCTGTTTGAGGGGCCTTGCCAACAAGGGGAGACTGACAGGTGAAGAGGTGACCAGGTTTAAAGTTGACCTCCCTATGACCCCCAGTGCATTCCGGGAAGGTTTTGTTTAAACTTATTGTGTTATGAAGACAATCATTATATTGTCTTGAGTTCTCTCTTCCTGACTGTGGTTTCATGCTGATTGGAATGAACTGCTCAACAACTTGTGTTGCTGAATTTTTACCCAGGCTTTGTCAAACTGAATATGTCTCTATACGGCCCAGCATATGGCATTGCCGGTTCCTCTCTAATCTAATCGCTTGTAATGGCGTTTTATACCGTTGTGTTTTATGTACACAGCTGTTGTTCCGCATTCCTCTGGCATGTCATCCAGCATCTGTCACTGTGCAGCCGTTTCATGCTGCTTCCTACATAGCCCTCTCTTTCTTTAACTCTCTGTCCTGTTATCTATCTCTCTCATGTTCTGTCTCTCATGTTCTGTCGATCTCCCTTAAGACTGGGCGAATATATAGAATTCATTTTATAAATTCAAATGTATGTTTTAGCGCAATGTTCCAAATACCTGCATCGCAAGAATCAAGGTTGACATTTTTTATGTTTTTATGTTTGTCATTTTGTCTCTCCTTCGCTCCTTCTGTGCTGTGTGCACTATCTATCTTCGCACTCGCACACAGACACCAAGCACCTCCCAAAGCCACTCAAAACAACAAAGACGAAAGATCACTTTCTCTCTGACAACAAGCAGTTTCAACTCAATATTTGCATTTGAGGTTTGGTCCAACAGAATCGGTCATGTGGACACTGAAACACATTGAAACATTATTTGACTGTAATCTTTCTAACGATACCCTTTTTATGTGTCAACTCCCAAAAGTTTGAACAGAGCAGACCCTACTGAAACGGGAGTATCAATTAACATGATTGTGGAAAATGAATGCTCAGTGTCTGTTGTGCGTGGCATTGCGGTAGCAGCGTGTTAGCCACAGACTGTTCTGAAAGTATTCAGACCCCTTGACATTCTCCACAGTTTGTTACGTTACAGCCTTTTTCTAAAATTGATTAAATAATGTATTTTCATCAATCTACACACAATATCCCATAATGACAAAGCAAAAACAGGTTTTAGAAAATTTTGCTAATGTATATTTAACAAAAACACTATCACATTCACATAAGTATTCAGACCCTTTACTCAGTACTTTGTTGAAGCACCTTTGGCATCGATTACAGCCTCGAGTCTTCTTGGGTATGACGCTACAAGCTTGGCACATCAGTATTTGGGGAGTTTCTCCCATTATTCTCTGTAGATCCTCTCAAGCTCTGTCAGGTTGGATGGGGAGAGTTGCTGCACAGCTATTTTCTGGTCTCTCCAGAGATGTTCAATCAGGTTCAAGTCCGGGCTGTGGCTGGGGCACTCAAAGACATTCAGAAACTCTGCCGTTGTCTTGACTGTGTGCTTAGGGTCGTTGTCCTTGTGGAAGGTGAACCTTTGCCCCAGTCTGAGGTCCTGACGGCTCTGGAGCAGCTTTTCATCAAAGATCTCTATGTACTTTGCTCAGTTCACCTTTCCCTCAATCCTGACTAGTCTCGATCCTGGCTGCTACCACCATGCTTCACCATAGGGATGGTGTCAGGTTTCCTCCAGATGTGACGCTTGGCATTCAGGCTATCTTGGTTTCATCAGACCAGACAATCTTGTTTCTCATGGTCTGAGAGTCTTTAGGTGCCTTTTGACCAACTCCAAGTAGGCTGTCGTGCCTTTTATTGAGGAGTGGCTTCTGTCTGGCCACTCTACCGTAAAAGCTTTATTTGGTGGAGTGCTGCATGGAAGGTTCTCCCATCTCCACAGAGGAACTCTAGAGCTCTGTCAGAGTGACCATCGGGTTCTTGGTCACCTCCCTGACCAAGGCCCCTCTCCCCAGATTGCTCAGTTTGGCCGGGCGGCCAACTCTAGGAAGAGTCTTGGTGGTTCCAAACATCTTCCATTTAAGAATGATGGAGGCCAGTGTGTTCTTGGGGACCTTCAATGCTGCAGAAATGTTTTGGTACTCTTTCCCAAATCTGTGCCTCTACACAATCCTGTCTCGGAGCTCTACGAACATTTCCTTCGACCTCGTGGCTTGGTTTTTGTTCTGACATGCACTGTCAACTGTGGGACCTTATATAGACAGGTGTGTGCCTTTCCAAATCATGTTCAATCAATTGAATCGTGGACTCCAATCAAGTTGTAGAAACATCTCAAGGATGGTCAATGGAAACAGGATGCACCTGTGCTCAATTTTGAGTTTCATAGCCATGGGGCTGAATATTTATGTAAATAAGGTATTTCTGTTTTTTATTTTTAATAAATTAGCAAAATGTCTACAAACATGTTATCGCTTTGTCATTATGGGGTATTGTGGGTAAATAGCCATGGAAATAAATGTAACAAAATGTGGAAAAAGTCAAGGGGTCTGAATACTTTCCGAAGGCACTGTTATGTGTTAGCTGTCTAGTCTGTGTTTTTATTCATGTGCAATGAGCATAAAAATGCACATTTTATATAAGGAATTCGCAACTTGTTCTCGTTCTGAGATAAAAGCATATTCTTATCCAGGTAGGCCACTTAATTTCAATGTCTAAACAAAGTGAACAGGCTATGTTCTTAACAGTTCAACTGTTCTGTCTCAATCAAATAGATCCATGTTGGCTAGACTTTAAATATAAATATTAGCTGGCTGTTCACTAGCACGTGGACTTGTGCTTGAGAGATTGTTCATGACACCCGTGTTAATTTTCTATAATGCCTGCTACCAGAAGTTGGCTATTATTAGTGGATGTGCATGGTTCTGGTTACATTTTTACCAAAAAAATCATCATAGACATCACAGACAGTGATTTTTGTAAAACTATTTTGATAAAATAATTTAATTATTAGTGTTTGTGGAAGGCTTATATTTAGCCTAGGTATAATTTTACAAGCCCTGAATTCATTAGATTATTCCTGACTGTTTGAAATGCAGTATACTGTCCATTCCCCCCCACACCACTCCCACTCTCTGTTGTCTTCTATGCATAGTCACTTTAACGAACTCTACCTACATACTACCTCAACTAACCGGTGCCCCCACACATTGACTCTGCACCAGCACCCACCTGTATATATTGTTCTTTTTTTACTGCTGCTCTTTAATTACTTGTTACTTTTCTCTTATTCTTTTAAACTGCACTGTTGGTTAGGGGCTTGTAAGTAAGCATTACACTGTAAGGTCTGTTATACCTGTTGTATTCGGTGCATGTGACTAAAACTTATTTTTTTTTTGAAATATCACGAATCACCCATAAATAAATAAAAATAATTGAGACATGAGTCCTAATCTCTCATGTTCTGTCCATCACTCTCTCTCCCTCTCCAGAAAATCCCCATGCTACACTGTTATTTGGGTCCGTTGGGAAGATATGGCGCTTGATTGGTCAGTTGGAGTGTTTCTCTTGAGGCCCAGTAAAACTAGTGTAACCTCATTAAAAGCAGAGAATGAACTACAAAGGAGTTGTAAACCACAGTTTACTCTTAACGAGATGCCTCTCTATGGTATAGCTGATTTGTACACCAAAGTAAGAAGCACGTATCAGAGCAGCTCCCTTTCATTAACTGGGGAAGTAATTAAGAGGTGTTTTTTTTTCTCCTTTCTACCAGTGTGGCGTTCACTGATTTATTTATGAATTCATTCAATATTTATCTTCATAATAATATTCCCACTCTGGAGCTGCCAAATAGTGTGCGCACAAGCTATTTTACCAACCCAGGTTCCCTGTGGGGAAAGCGGGGTGAGACAAATATTTTATTAGCCAAAGATGGCAGGGAGGCGCGGAGAGATGCAGGGAATGCCCCCATCTACAATCCGTTCATATACGCTGCAGCATCCAATCCCTGTCATACCTGCATCTCATCACTGAATTGTACATATACCAGCTGCTTGTCAGTCAGCCGCACCACAGTGACTAGTCCTGTCCTTTGTGAACATGTCAGTTAGGATGACAGCTCCTTTGTTGTTGTTTATTGCCCATTATCACATCTCGCCTATCCGAAGATACAATTTTACCTCAAAAGAAGAGATGTGCATTTCCCTGAAAGTCAATGCTAGTCTAGAAAACCAAACAGATTTCACTTAGTGCAAAAAAAGAAATCACCACCTTTTGACATGCTTTTCGTTTGTAAACTGAAAAACGTAACGCTATAACTGAATTCTCCACAGTTCCGCACCTCACCAAGAGAAAGAATGAGGAGAGAGGAGCGTTTAATCTGAAAGTCCAATCTCCATTCTTATTGCCTTCCTCCGTGCTGGCCTGTGTTTCTCCACTAAATGCTGGAGTCCTCGTCTGTCTCAGGGAGGCAGATGGACCCTGACAGCTCTGACTTGTGTTCATCACAGCTCGTCACATTTCACGCATCACAGGGATAACCCCTTGGCAGCCTCAATCACAACTTAAGCAAATCCCCTCTGCCTGTGGGCCTGGCTGCTCGGGCTGTCTGATAAAAGGAGACGGATGAAGAGATTTAAAGGCCCTATTTCTTTCTTTTTACTTGGAGATTGTAAAACCCCAAGGTCTCGCCGTAGGCGAGGAGTGGTGAAAATGGCTTGTAACGTTAGTTTATGTAGATGTGTGAAGAAAGAGATAAAAAAAATACATCATGGCTTAAAGGCCTTTAAGCCTTCTATCAGAGACATCGATGGGATATACGGGTCATTAGGAGGCACTTAAGAGCGATATTAATGATGCTAATGGATCTGTCCTTCCACCACTGCTTCCTTCTATAGCAGCCATTTTGAATAAACCTTTGTGGCACATTGACAGCCGTTCAGTAAGCATTCAGGTAGCTCTCATATGGCTGTAGCCTCCATTGCTGTAGTGTCTTTTATCAGGGCTAGTGTGCATTGTGGAAATGGGAGGCCCAGAGCAGACACCCAGGTTTGAGGATGCAACAGTGAGTCAGCCTGCGGCTTCACATTCTCCAGGCCCTGCTTCTCCTGCTCCTCCTCCCTCCTTCTCTGCCCTCCTCCTCCTCCATCCTCCTCCATCCTCCTCCGCCTCCCTCCTCCTCCGCCTCCCTCCTCCTGCTTCTCCACTTCCTTTCTCTTCCTGCTCTTCCTCCTCCCTCTTCCTGCTCCTCGCCCTCCTCCTCCAGCTCCACCACCACCTCCTCTTTCTCCTACTCTCTCCTCCCACCTCCACCTGCTCCTCCTTCTCACTGGACTGATTCTCCCTCTTCTAATCGTCAGGGTGGTGAGCGTCCAGGTATGTATCAGAGAGGAGCTCACCCACACATCTGTCCCCTGCTGCCTGGGCCGCGCTCCGCTGCCGTATCACACATTCCATTCAAGCCGGAAGATGAGAGAGACTGGATAGTGTTTCCTCCTCCCGAGCACGGCGCTGACACACACTCATATCACACACACACACACACACACACACACACACACACACACACACACACACACACACTGTCAGTACACTGCTAATATATAATTTTGACTGAAACAATGTACTCAGAAGCCTCTAAACAGAGATGGAGACCAATAGGCTACGGTGGATGAGCTTGTAATCATCCATGCTCATCAGGACTGTGTAAGTGTGTTGTTCCACATTTGTGAGTATGTTAGGGAGTGTGTTGCTTAAGAGCTCTTGCATTATTTGCCTATGGAGCTGAACATACCATTCACTGGATGTACAAAACATTAAGAACACCTTCCTAATATTGAGTTCCGCTCCATTTTGCCCTCAGAACAGCCTCAATTTGTCAGAGCATGGACTCTACAAGGTTTCGAAAGCGTTCCACAGGGATGCTGGCCCATGTTGACTCCAATGCTTCCCACAGTTGGGTCAAGTTGGCTGGATGTTCTTTGGGTGGTGGACAATTCTTGATACACACAGGAAACAGTTGAGTGTGAAAAACCCATCAGCGTTGCAGTTGTTGACACAAACAAATGCGCCTGGCACCTACTACCATACCTCGTTCAAAGGCACTTAAGTGTTTTGTCTTGCCCATTCACCCTCTGAATGGCACACATACACAATCCACGCCTCAATTGCCTCAAGACTCAAAAATCCTTCTTTAAACCTGTCTCATCCCTTTCATCTACACTGTTTGAAGTGGATTTACCAAGTGACATCAATAATGAATCATAGCTTTCGCCTGGTCAGTTTGTCATGGAAAGAACAGGTGTCCTTAATGTTTTGTATACTCAGTGTATGTCAACAGGTCATATGTTTTTAACTGTCAAGCTATGATGCGGGCGTTGTTAATTGTGATGCAGTGGCAGTAATGTACACGGTAGCATAAACTGGAACATGCTAATACAATGTTTGTTTTAAAGTAATTATATTGGGACAGCACAGGTAGGCCTATAAGAGTATAGTGTTACAAGAAATGCCTTTCAGTCAGGGAGTAGACTCAATCTGGGCCTGGGAAACCAGCCCCTTGGCTTTTTCATCGGTTTCTTTCTTGCGTCTTTGTTGACGGGTGACTCCGTTTTCTGGGTTTTTATTGGTTTGTTATTCTATTAGTGGGTTTTTATTGGTTTGTTATTCTATTAGTTGGCGCTCGTCAGCTCATCTAATAAAACACTGCAGCAGATATGGAAGAGGGGAAAATAAAAAGGCCTAAAAAAACAAATGAAGAGGGATGAACTGTCAGCAGCTTCGCTGGATTAGGATTTATGGTTAACAAGCTAGCGTTGTGGGATGAGATTGGATTGCACTGCAGCAGTGTGCTGAGACAAGCAGATGTAGGGAAGGGTTAAGATTCCTCACTGTGGCATTTTGTGATCTTTATGCAGAACTAATGACTGAAATGTCCTTGAGATTCTGCTACAAATGATAGCTAGATCCATTTTCTCCTGTGCAGCTGGAGATGCATTTTAAATTTCTCATTCTCCCCCCTTCTCCACTCCCCCTCTCACTGTCACACATGCATGCACACACACACACCACACACACCTATAGGCATGCACGCATGTGGTGTGTGAGGAATGAGGGAAATACAGTGCCTTGCAAAAGTATTCAGACCCCTTGGATTTCATCACATTTTAATGTTACAAAGTGGGATTAAAATGTATTTAATTTTCATGTTTTGAGAACAATATATGCAAAATACTTTGTCAAAGTGAATAGAGTGTTTTACAGATTTATAAAAATGTAATAACTAAAATATAGTTGTTGCAGAAGTATTCAGCTCCCTGAGTCAATACATGTAAGAAACACCTTTTGGTATCGATTACAGCTGTGAGTCTTCTTGGGTAAATCTTTAATTATGCAGTATTTGTGCGTTTTATTATAATCATAATTTATCATAATTCAAGCTCTGTCAAGATGTTGGGGATCATGGCTAGACAGACCTTTTCCAGTCTTGCCATGCATACCCATAACATGATGCAACCATGCTTGAAACAAGGAGGCAGTAACTCAGTGACGTGTTGTTGGATTTGCCCCAAACACAAGGCTTAGCATTTAAGCCAGAACCTGTATTCATTTTGATGTGGTGTTTGTTGTTCCATACGTCTAAATGTATATGAGACACCAGACCTAGTGCCCGGAGCCACCAGAACAAAACCAAATAGTGATTTTGTTGTTCTACATGTCAGAGGTGCCTTGTTGCATACAAGATGCATGTTTTGGAATTGGTCATTATTGTGGAGTCACTACAATGTTGTTGATCCATCCTCAGTTTTCTCCCATCGCAGGCATTGAACTCTGTAGCTGTTTTAAAATCACCAATGACCTCATGGTAAGATCCCTGAGCAGTTTTACGCTGTCATGGTGTAACAGCTCTCCCCTCCCACAGAGCAAGCGTGCGACCAGTGTCAGACTAGACAATGGAAAATAACCAAAACAGCCACATTAAACGTTTCCTCCACTTTTCCTCTCGTTAGCAGCGTCGTCGAGCTGTTGAGTGTGTCGGCAATGCAGAAGGTCATAACCTTGAATTGATTTATTTACCTCTGCTGTTTTTCTACAGCATGCCACCGACCTGCAGCCAGCCAGGTAAGGTTATCCTGCATGCTATTAGGAGCGTCTTAAATGTCTCTCAAATGGCTGGTGAATCCTTGTTCCAGCGCAACCCGACCAGGCAGGGCTCCCACTGCCTCCCAGGCAGCCCAGTGATGAATAGTCTTGACCTCCTCTCGTTCCGCTCCCCAATTGGTGGCGCGGCGGCCTGTCAGGGCGGCGTGGCAAGGCCATTGATTCTGCTGTAATTGAACAGCATCAACAAAGCGTCTGCAGCTACTCGGGTCATTTATTTACAGATGCTTTAATGTCCAGTTAATTTGCCCAGCTGATAGCGAGGGGAAGAGATGCTCAGCGCTCATTCTCAAACTTATAAAGGGCGAGAGAGAAGCTCTGAACAGGGTACTGTTCACCTGGATGGAGAGCCAGGTCTAACCGTGTTTTGAGACCACGTTGCTTTAACAGTGCACTGACATGTCTTTAGCACTGTGTACTGTATCTGGGCTGGTCTTCTACTGTTTGAGACACATGGACTGACTGTAAGAGGCAGTGAATGATTTATGTCCTGCATGTTGTTTGTGAGAGGCACACTGACCTTTTGTTATTTGTGATAGGAGAATATCAGTGCAGGTGGGCGTCGCTAGCTTATACCATAACAATGTATTACCATAACAATGTCTAGTGGCCTTTTATGTTGGGCTTGTACTCATATAGGGCTGTAAATACTTGTGCTCGTTCTTACTCTATATATGTTGTGTGGAAATGGAACATCTCTCTGTAATGTACAGTAGTAGCTGGTTAAGTAAAAAAAAAAACATGATATAAATAATGTAAGAATCCTCTGACCTCAGACCCATTTCGGGTGTGGTATGATGTGCCATTTCCACCTTCTTATACCGCGCTGCTGCAACGATATTATTTGCAAATTGATTGACACCAGTCCTGTGTAAATTGAGTGAACAGCCGATGATGCTATGAAACATGTGACTGACGTTTCATTTGAAACTGGAGACGGCCCAAGTGCGCTTTTCCAGCTGAGTTGCCAGGTGGCTCTGCATCTTGAATCACAAGGAGCCATTCAACCAGCAGCCTTGGTTCCATCGTGCAGCTAATCCTGGGGAGTTGTAGCTCAGTCTTTGTTGCTGCTCGACACACAGAGAGACATTAACATGATCCCCCAAGAGTTGATAATAATGGATCACATTAATATTGCACCTTTTCTCTAGATTTAACTCAGAAATGTTGATGATATTCTGCACGTTGTCGAGGAAGCAAGCCATGGCTCACTGGCAGGGTTTAATCTTAAGGAATGATGTCGAAGCAATGAATAAAGCGATAGTACAGCCTGAGCTTTTTAAGACTAGATATGGCCGTCATGGGATATTTATGGTACCCAGTCAGATGGAACATCTACATTTTAAAAAGTCTTATAAATCCATGTAATATAGCCTACACCTTCACAATAAATCCATGTAATATAGCCTACACCTTCACAATAAATCCATGTAATATAGCCTACACCTTCACAATAAATCCATGTAATATAGCCTACACCTTCACAATAAATCCATGTAATATAGCCTACACCTTCACAATAAATCCATGTAATATAGCCTACACCTCCACAATAAATCCATGTAATATAGCCTACACCTTCACAATAAATCCATGTAATATAGCCTACACCTTCACAATAAATCCATGTAATATAGCCTACACCTTCACAATAAATCCATGTAATATAGCCTACACCTTCACAATAAATCCATGTAATATAGCCTACACCTTCACAATAAATCCATGTAATATAGCCTACACCTCCACAATAAATCCATGTAATATAGCCTACACCTTCACAATAAATCCATGTAATATAGCCTACACCTTCACAATAAATCCATGTAATATAGCCTACACCTCCACAATAAATCCATGTAATATAGCCTACACCTTTACAATAAATCCATGTAATATAGCCTACACCTTCACAATAAATCCATGTAATATAGCCTACACCTCCACAATAAATCCATGTAATATAGCCTACACCTCCACAATAAATCCATGTAATATAGCATACACCTTCACAATAAATCCATGTAATATAGCCTACACCTCCACAATAAATCCATGTAATATAGCCTACACCTTCACAATAAATCCATGTAATATAGCCTACACCTTCACAATAAATCCATTATATTTTCTCAAAGATTTGAGGGAGTGTGCACATGTGGCTATTCTGTGTCGAGTGGTTAACAAAGAAACAGGTCCTCCTATATACTTAATTTAGAGTTATTTATGTAACTTTAGTTGTAAAACAAAAATTGGGCTATATGTTTAGATTTTTAATACATTCTAAGGCTGCATGATGCGACTAATGATGATTTGAAATATGTATAATAATTATAATTCCCTTTCTGCCGGCTGCGTGCCCCCGAAGCACCTCTCACTCACATGGCTCTGTCAGATAGCTCAATTATTATTAGCCAATGCCCGTCACGTGATCGGGTCTTTCTCACAGGCTACAAGTGAAGACCGACACATCGGGGACGCAACTGCGCATGTCCTTATCAAATTCTGAGGCGCATGTTGAAGATATTGGAAAACTGTCCACATTTTACTTTTCATCAGCCGATAAGATGAGTAGGCCTAATGAACAGCAAAAGCACTAGCCTATGTCAATCAACTATTATCCAATATTACAAAATAAATAAATATTCCAAACATAGTCTGGGACAGTTGTGGGATGCGATAGATCCCAAATTAATATATTTTAGATTACATTTGCATTGATTAGAGGGACAATAGAGTGCTGAGTACCAGGCAGTTAGAACGTTTGGTAGGCTACTAATGACAATCCGCAGCATCAGAGCTTGGAGAAGCCTAATTACCATGACTAAACGGTCACGTGGAATTTGACTTCCGTCATGACTCGTGACCGCTGGTATGGCGGTAATACGGTCACCGTAACAGCCCTAGTTTTGAACAGGTTTTGGATGGGGGGAGGCTCATAATGAGAGAGAGCTCTTCCTCCATCTGCTCTGTGGATCTGCTGATGACAGGCTACCCAGCTGCCACCACACTACACACTGCTCACTCAGGGCCCCTCTCCTATCATTGTGTCTTTCTCGCTTCTCTCTCCATCTCTCTCTCTCTCCGACACTCTCCGACACTCTATTCCCCCGATCTCGCGTCTCTCTCTCCTCTTTCTCATCTACAGTATCTTAGGCTCTCTCTCCCCCTCCTCCCCCCTCCCCCTCTATTCCTACCCTCCCTCTCTCTGTTGTCTATTTCTCTCTGCCAAACACCCCGAGCTGATTACACCAGATATAGCAAGCAGATGGGTCAACAAGTCAGTTTAACAAGGTGGGAATGTATTACTCAGGGAAAAAAGCTTGAGAGCGAGAGCTAATTAGTTGTTTTTTTTCCCCTATTGCTCTCCGATGACACGGCCCCCGTGTTTGTGGTGTTCACAATAAAATAATCACAAAGGGGTGGAGATCAGATTAAGACAGAAGTCAGTGAGTGAATGCACCTGTGAACTCTGGTGTATCTCTCCAGAGTCAAATCAGCTGTGAAAGGGATTATTGGAGATGAGATCAGAGGGAGTGCATAGCACATTAAAAGAGGTCGGGTATTTAGTTATTTAAACCTCGTGCTCCGGGATAAAATATTGAGATGCTATGTTTAATTTTCCGGAGGTGCTTGTAAAACATTAATTCGGCTGTGTGGATAGCCTAAATTGCATGGAGGCTTGTCTTTAAAACGTACAGGACGCGCCATCACAGTTTGAAGCAGTGTCTCTCTCTGAGGTGTAGATAGGTGACTCGTCTCTGAAATATGTGACAAGCAGATGAACCCTAATTATATTGGGTGACATTAATCCAAGCGTTAGGGAAAACATTTTGTCATCCTTTGATCGCACTTGGTAATGAAATTACACTATAATTGGAGAATATAGCTTTGTTCTTAAGGCACTGCGTAATTTCACCTACCACCAGTTTATTTAGCACCATGGCCAATTTAATGGCAATTCAAAATTCTAATGATTAATTGCAGCCTCAGCGGGAGGGATAAAGACGGGGGGGAAAGAGGGGTGTGTGTGTGTGTGTGTGTGTGTGTGTGTGTGTGTGTGTGTGTGTGTGTGTGTGTGTGAGAGAGAGTGAAGCTCTGATCCACTGCCACTTATCTATGCTAGGTGTGTTCAGTGGACCTTTCTCAGTGAGCCAGCTTTTACCACTGTCACTGTTAGTGCCGCACCACTACCTCAGTAGAAGTTAATGAAGGAATGTTAACGTGCATTCGGTCATAGCAGAGGAGGACTCCAGCTCCCATGCCCAGTGTGTTAGAGGTCCACAATACTTTACTCTTCAAACTCTTTGCCATCCACCTCTTAGGAAAACACTTGATACTGGGTTTGTTTAAACGTGATGGGGGTGTCAGAACATTTCAGATGGAAGGGTTGAAAATCCAAAATAACAGTGCTGAATTTTGCCATCTTACATTTTGTTGCCTGTTTGAAGCTTACATGGTAGACAATGAATTGGGCTCTTGAGGATTACTGTATGTGTAGCTGTATGACAGTTTGAATGAAATCTAAAGCACAATTCAGTCTAGCTGAGAGATGATGGAATACTCAGCCTACATCCCTCTGCTGTCTCACCACAGCACGTCACACACAATTACCCACAAAGCATCTCTACCTGACCCTTGTTAGCTTATCCTTCATCTTTACAGCCGGCTGGCTCACTTTTCATAACATGTACTTGTATTCATTAAATCTAGCGCTACTTCTACAGCACAGCAGCTGTTAAAGGGTGAGTGAGAATTAGGAGGAGGAGAAACTGATAAATAACTAATTGTGTGAGAATGAGAGAGAGGAGCGCGAGAGAGAGGGTTTGGATCCAGGGGTACTTTTATCTGACTCCATTTGTTGCTGTTTGAACTGTCAGGTCTATGGAGGTGAAGGCAACTGTGTAATGAGACAATCTGACAAGCAGGAGGTTCTCTTCTTGATTCTCCCTCTGTACCTCTAGCAGTGCAACCCTGCTGTTTCGCTCCACTCTTGACAGCAGCCCCTTCGCTGTAATGCGAATACTGAAGCTGTGCCGTATCAAAGTGTGAGGTGGAGAGTAGGACCGTTTGTGAAGTGGCAGATTCCCCATCCAGGAGCGCGTGGCCCCTAGTACAGCAGGCCAGATGGGCCTCGCTATTTCTCGCTCTTTCTGAGATTCATTTAGTTTCTCGTTTTTTCTTTTACAGTTTGACTCCTTTCTTCTCATCCCAAGACAGTTGTGTGAACTGAAATCAGCTTTCTAAGACATGCTCTGAGAAAACATCAATCCCGTGCAGGCAGCGCACTGACAGAACCGCCGAATGAACAGAAGAAACAAGCGTCTTACAGATTCCCAGTCCGACAGATTCATGAGCATTCAGAGGAGGAGCGTTTTTTCTTCTCCTGGTCTTGCCTACGTTCTTGTAGTTAACTTGTTAGGGAGTGTCAGCTGAGGGGTCGGTTTTGGAGAGCCTGGCGTGCCCAAAGTAAAATGCCTCCCATTCAGGCCCAGAAAATAGGATATGCACATATTTGGTACCATTGGATAGGAAACACTCTGAATTTTCCAAAACTGTTAACCATTTGTCTGTGAGTAAAACAGAACGCATATAGCAGGCGAAACCCCGAGGAATTTCTGTCCTGGAAAAAGTGATTTTGACACATTGCTCATTTGGAACCCCTCCCTCATGAAAATGACCATATAAGGGCATGTGAATGCAGTACCCATCGCTTCCTTTAGATGTCAACAGTCTGGAGACAGTGTAAGTTTTCATTTTGGATGAATAAGACCAGAGAATAAGAGCAAACCAGGAAGTGTATCTTTTATGTCAACAGTACCCGGTGTGCGCTCCCGAGAAGTCGCGCAGTGTCTTTTTTACCGTCGTTATCGGTCAGTTTATATTCCGGTTGATTTATAATAGTAAATATACGTAAAAGTGTTCCTAAGGATACATTTAAAACTATGTTTGATTGTTCTTGGACAAGTTTATAGGCATAAGATGAACGAGTTTGCGTCACGTTTCAATGGAGGAGTGGAGGCTGTCGTTTCTGATTATAACGCGCAAACCAAATGGAGATTTATGGATAAAATACATTACTTTTTCTAACAAAAGAACCATGGATTGTCTTCGTTGGACATTTAGGATGACCTCTTCAACAGGTAATTGATTTGTTTTCGCTGTGAAATGTGTTATGTTTGTGCCATGATGGCTAATCGATTCATGGCTGTGGGAAAAATATGTGAGGTGCTACCCTCAAACAATCAAATGTGCTGCTTTCGCCGTAAAGCCTTTTTGAAATCTGACAACGCTGTGATATTGCCAAGAAACAGAGCTTTTGATGAGTATGGAACACTTGTATATTGGTGGATGTTTAATAATTCAACTTTTGGATTTTGAATTTGGCGCTTTACATTTACCTGGTAGTGTCGGGAGCAGCCCGCTAGCGCCCCAGTGATCCCTGAGAAGTTAATGCAATGTCAGATTCTCACTAAATCCTGTGTCCTGCATCGCCTTAGTTGTTTAACGACCGCAGCACAGATGACTCAATTTAGCTGATGACTGTATTGAATATTCAAATCCCAGTGGGACTGTTTGTCATAATAATGATTGAAAATACCATACCCGTAATACCTCTGTCTGTTGTCTGTGATTGTCCTTGACCTTTGGTTTGTGCTTCGTGTGGCTCAATTTACCTGTTGACAACCATATCTCGTCTCATACCATCACCACCTATTTCCGGAACACAAATTTGATTGATGTTTTAAAAGCTGGATCTGCTTGTGTTTTTGCATATTCATTTTCAATGACATGGCAAATGTAGGGACCCAATGGACTGGTGGTGCCACTGTAAATCTATGGCCGGGAAGAGGAATGCTCAATCTAGAACCATTATCATGCCTGTTAAAGCAATATAGTGGCGGAATGGTTGGGATGATGACATGAGTAATTGGATGTTAAATCTCTGACACGGGAGAAGGAACTCATTTGGAATGGGAATAATATTTATCACATCACATCCCCCTTGCATGATAAGCCTTTTTCTAACATTTTCAAGATGCATGTTTCTCTTTCCTGTTGTTCCACAATAATTCCCTGAACATGTACACACTATAAGAGCACAATATGTGAGAGGCATTATAGGCAGTCCTATCCAGGCCTGTTTGATGAAGTGCAGTAGTTTAGCATATTTGAAACAATAAATAGTTGTCATGGTGAGCATGCCAGGTATTGATTGTGTGTGTGGAGTATTGATCGTTCCCGGGCTGTACAGATGGAGGGCCGCATACCTAATGGCAACGGTTGCGCTTCGTGGCAGAAATGAATCAAACCCCTGAAAAGGCCACGCTGAAAAAGTAGAGACTCCCTAATGGAGGCTTGGTAAATGTATTGATATGTTTATCTCTCCCCCCATATTCTCTCTGTCATGCAGTTTAGTAAATGTCTATCAATGCATTTCTGCTGCTGGATTCACTCATTTGTAATAATAGAGAGAGAAATATAGAGAGCTTTTTGACTGTTATTCTATAGTCAGGATATGTCTGATATTTGTATAATACAAGTTATTATATAGTCATAACTTTTCGGAGAAATGTATAGATTTTCCTGTGAAATAGAATATTGGAAATTAGTTACTATTTTGAAAAAGGTCTGTTCAAGGCCTTCAAGGCGTTTAGCATTTTTCTCCTTTGTTATAGACTGGAAAGAGTACTTGCAGGGTTGTTGGGATCCAATTTTTTATTGAAACCCTTTGCGGGAGAGAGAGGCTGGTTTGTCACAGTTCAAGGTGGAAGTCATTAGAGACTAAAGAGACATTCATCTGTAGCCAGGTAACCTCTGACCTCTCCATTACTCTCCTGCTCCTCCCACCAACTTCTCCCCTTGTTGATTCTGTGATTAAACGGTCTCGCCTCCTGACTGGACGTGTCATCCTCTGTCTTGTCTGTGCTCCTACCGGAGAGACCAGCTCACTCTCAGCCTCTCTTTCACAACTCCAGGCAGCACGGGATAATGCTTCTGTCAAAGACGGAGGGAGTCATGACATGTTGATCACGGTGGATGACTTCACATTAGCGGTGTCCTACTTTTTACGGATGTATTATATTTGTGTCAGCGTGATGAGTGTTGCCAAGGAGAAGAGGCAGACGGGAGGACTGGTGGACTGTGATCTATAAGAAGAGATTGCCTCTCAACTTGTAAAAGTGAGATCTTACAAGTAAGATCTGAGGTGTATTATGGTACTAGAGAAGATTACGTAGGCTCAGATCTCACTAAGGAGAAAGATCCAAGAGGAACATCTGACTAGTAGCCATAACTTAGCATCTAAAGAAAATATTTTCAAACCGATACGTTCACTAGATTTATACTGCAATGTATTGGATGCAAACACAACAAACTGTCTGTTCCAGTATAGCAGTGAGTATGATATACTCTCTTTCAAGAACCCACATTGTTGTATGTTTTTCCAGTTGAGCTACTTGCTGAATGAATCTGTCCATTCACTATAGCCACTGGTCCCATTTGTTGTACTAAATATCAAATCTGTTCCATACCTCCTCTCCTCTAAACAGTCTAAATGAGGGGTTAATTGCCTGATGTAGATTTCTCTAGGCTGAAGAGCGAAACAGGAAATCAATGCGTGGAACTGTTAGTTAGCAGATATCAATGGGAAAGTCATTATGTGAATGTGGCGATACATGGCCAGTGTTCAGTATTCATGAGGCTCTGATAGCACCACATATCAGGACATGGGAGGCCTGTCTCCTCAGCAGTCTACTGTATGGCTTGGTGTGGATGCACTGATCGTTGGACACTCAATGCAGAGAGAATAGGAGAGGAGAAAGTTGGGGCTTGGAGCAAATCTTCCTCTTGCAAAGTTGTTTCTCTGCCTTTTTCATTATTTTAGGCAGCAAGTTTCACAGTCTACATCAAGGTCTTTGGGTTGTCAATATGTCATGATTCTATAGCCAAAAGGTTTGACATATTTTGTGCATGAAGTGCATTTTCTACACTTGGCTAGACTGCTAGAATGTAAATCGAATAGAACTTGCATTTCAAACAGTCGGTTTCTGTCTTGATAGCGCCTCCATCCAGAAGTCCATATAAGGCAATATCAGTCTATGTTATATCCAAGGACTCCAGATCTTTGGAACACTATTGGTCCTGACAGGCAAGTGTTCAGGGAAAGCCCTAATGCCCCACAAACTGACCTTAGACTAACCTTAGAATCCCAGGCTATTGGAGAGAGTGCTTCCACTACTTCTTTATTCCTGTATTATGCTTAGACTACAATATACCAGACCCATCAGATCTAATCTGTGTTCAAATTATCTGTGATGTATGTAGGTTAATTCCCGATGTAGCTCATCGGTTAAAGGAAAGATTCACCCATTTTGAATGTTTTTTTTATTTTGTGCATCGATTCCCGGGGTCATTTCATTTCACGTGTATCTGGGTATCGTTTTGCATCATTCCGTTAACAAAGTACGAGAGTCATTCTGGATCAGCTAATGCATCTCCTTTACTTTACCACTAGCTTCACACCGCGTTTTAGTTTATATAGTATAATAGATGGTTTTGGAGTTCAGGAACTAAGCAGTGTGGAGATTTGACTGAACGTTCAGTGACGTTATGTGGAGGTCTCCTCTTCATTTATTAACCACAGTATCTCTATCTTCCCCTACCAGGTTTTATCTCACAAAGCTGGCTTAACAGGCTGAGAGAAGGATGGCATGAAGCATCTGCAGACATCTTTAGTCCTGGCAATTAGTCGTACATACATACTCCTCTTCTCGGAGATGGTCTTTGCAGATATGACTGTTACCATGATGGAACATTGAGACACTTCCAATAGCTGAGACGCCTTGGTTTGTGGGAATAAACACCTGTTTAGAATTGGCAGTGCATCGTCAGGCTTGCCAATGAAAAGGTTTATCTGAAACGTAGTTGCCAGCAACAGCTTTGTAGCTCAAAGAAGTAGCTTTCAGCATCTTTTTTTGAAAAATCACTTGCGTATCAACTGAGAAGCAAAACTCTTAGGATTAGAGACTTTATCTTTAAAATTGCTTGCCTCCTTTGCGGTTGTTGACTGTTGTACCAGTGTGAGTGTATTATTAGTCTTCTTTTTGTTGTGTAGTAGTAAATAGCATTTACTGTAGGAGTAGCACAAGTAGGATTCAAGCAGGGTGTTCATCCACCTCAGAGTGGTCAGTGGCATTACTTCATTTTAAGCTTTTAATACCTGCCACTCCATTAACTTTAATTGGGGAGACTCTCCGCATCAAGCGCCCAAGTCCGCAAGCGCCCAACTTCCCCCTCGTCCTCCACTTCCTCCACATCCACCAATCAATTTACCAGGGGGAGGGAAGCGTTGAGAAAACAGACCCCCTCTGTCTTCCCAGGTTACCCTGCCATCTGTGAGCTGTTCTCTCGATGCACGGGCATAGCCGCCTGTTTGAACAGTGGCGAGCAGCGACAAGAGAAGGAGGAAGAAGTGTGAAGACCGGCAAGCTGTGATCTCTGCTTATTAATGGAGCGGTGGTGGTGTAAAACCACTTCACAAACACGCCATCCATCCGTTACTCTGCCAAGGGAGCCAGCTGATTTAACAAGTGTTTAGCAGACCCGTCCAGAGCATTAATTAGCTGTACTGTACAGGTTGAGCATGCGCTGATATGTCGTGTTGGACACTCCAACCATCAAACTGAGCTGCGTGTCGATCTGTCTCTGTAGAGGGTGCAGCCCAAGCGCAGGCCTGGGCCTATGTTTGACAGTAGTGCTCTGTTTGGAGGGAAAGGATGAGAGGAGAACAGGATGAGGGGCGAGGGAGCGGCCTGTCCTTGTTAGAGCCAGCCCTCCTGGCAGCAGAGGTGTTCAGGATTATAGAGGCTCGCTCGTGCTCGCGCCTCTCACACACACCGCCTGCTGCTCTCTGCACTCACCCAACCTCACCCCCTGTTTTGTGTGCGCGTGTCCTTGCTCCTTACATGCGCAATCTGAATAATTTCAGTAATGAGAGAATGTCCTTATAAGGGTGGTAATGCATGTCTGAGTCGGATCTAACCTGGTATTCTAATCTAACCTCAAGAATTAATGACCCCACATTAGTACCACAACAGGACAAAAACCGCATGATGGTTCCCGTCATTTGTTTGCCCATATTAGCCTGTTTGTTGTGTATTGTGGTTGGTATTGTCTTGCTGTGAGAAAGCTTTGCTGCTTGCCAGTTCACTCAAGCTTGGATTTTCTCTCTTCATAATTTCCCACTAGTTCCTGGCATGCGCATGGATCGACATCGCCAATGGGGAGAGTTACGAAACAATCCTCAGAGTTCAGACATTCGGTTCAGTATCTGCTCTTGAACAAACCCCAAAGCTTTGCCTTTGCACTAGAAGCCAAAGATCACCACTCCACGCTATTGATTGTGAGGGTACTATTGATTGTATTTGATTATAGCTTGTCGGTCATCTGTGTGTGATTTTGGAGCGTCACCATGGCAGTGCTCAGGATGTCTGGACACTGAGATGGAAGACACTGGTGTGTGTGTGTGCAGAGTTGCGTGTGTGTGCTTGAGCCATGTGTCAGCACTTAGCAGTGTGTGCCAACGCACATTGTGATGCCAGGCCTGGGACTCGTGGGTGAGGGGAATGCTGGGCAGCACACACACACTCTCCATGGGAGCCTGACAGTGGGACAGTGCTCACCTGGCACCAAGACAAACAGCAACAAAGGGACAGACCCATAGCCACAGTCATTGACAATATGCTGCCATTAGAGGATTTCAACTGCACTCAGATGTGAAAATGGAAATGGCTTGGATGGGACCTGGGTTTAGTTGTCTGTTTTCATTTGAGTTTTAAAGGCATTGGATTTCACTACCACAAATTGCAATGGCAGCAAGGCAACATAAGCATTATTGGAATGTTAGGCTAAACATTGTTTTATTTTCAAAACCGCCCCTGCCCAAAAAACTAATGAAAGGAAGGGACTAAAAGAGAGAACTGGGCCCGTTTTTGTGAGCAAAGCAGTGCGGATCTTGTTCAATATTACACGAAGACTCGCTGCTCCCTGACAGCCCAGGGCCGGCCGAGATACACTATCGGTAATTCTTAAATGTCTGCCCTCCATAACTCACACTTTGCCTCAGATAACTTCAGTTTTGGTGACGCCTCTATCAGTAGGTGATGGGAATCCCGCTGAACCCCGGTGATAATGGCACTCGCTTCTCTAATGAACCAGTTGAGAGGAGTCCAAGGGCAGACTACAGGCGGGGTTGTGATGGATTAGACGTCCTGTGCTAAGTGGAGGCAGCTTGCTCCCCTGCTCTCTCTCAATCTCCCCAGCTGGCTGCTAGCTGCTGCCCTGATAAGGACTGGTACCTTGTATCATCGGAGACGCCCAGAGGCTGGCATCAGGGGAAATCCATGGTGAGCTGTTTTTCATCCCTGACAAATTGCAGACTTTGACATTTGACTATTTTTCTTCCTCTGCCACCCTCTTAACTCTTTCGACTGCTATACTGCAGAAATTCATCAGTAGGCAAGGCTGAGCAGTACTTGGCCAGTTGGTCCACCTGTGGTACAACAAAAAGAAAACATTTTGAATCTGTGATCATGGTGTGATGTAATCGTTTAGATTAGGATTTACAGGGACAGTCTAGATTAAAAGGTGGTCTTGCACTGCCACAAACACTTCATATATAAAGAGACTGTATTCATTGTATCATGCTGCTGTAATCAACCCTTTCTTTGAGTTTATGGTCTGAAAATTTCCATCAGAGAATATGATTAACAACAGAGGTGAAAGATCACTGTTGACCCTTTTTATGTAATTGAAAAAGTAAGCCGCTGAGGCACTTTGCCTCCTGACATCCCCTACCGTGCTTTACAGATAACATTATATAGTCCACCGTAATTGTTTTTATGTCCACGACAACTAAAATGGCAACATGAAGTGCTTTAATGATTGCTACATGTTTGTCTTCAGAGATTATATCATTTGTTCCAATGGAACTCCTTATCCCAGTGAACCACCCCTCATCCCAATGTACTTAAATGGAGAACCTCAATCCACTGAAACATGTACTACTATGCTCGGCAGCTGGTTATTAGGTTTGTTCCAAGTCAGTCTAGTCTTCCGATTTAAAATGTCATCAAACCAAAGCTGTATCTTGTGAGATGAGTCATCGCTGGGCTCTACCGTTGGAGCAGAGAGTGGAGTCGCTGTTGATGTCGTGGAGTTGCAGCCAAGTGTGTTACAGCCAGCCAGTCCATCGGATGAGATTGGGGGGTCGAGGCGCTGAGACACTCAGTGTCGTGTCACAGTGTCTCTCTTCCCCTCAACAGCTGGTGCCACTAATGTATTGAGTGTGGCTTTTCCCTCGCTTGGGGTTCCACGAGAAGCTTTATCATTTTTATGGGCTTATAAAATACGCAGGACAGCCGCAAGTCTCTTTTAGGGCGGCATAATACCATGAAATGTGATGCTCATAGGACCTGACGTTTGGGGGCAGCAGCCGGGCCTTATCTGACTATGGGTGACTGTAGAGAAAGCCTCTTTTTTTAAAATCACTTCTTGATGTATTACTGATTGTTGGCAGTGGAAGATGCTCTAAGAAGAAGAGCTTTACATATGTTGGGACTGCCATTGCTCTATCTATGGAGGGACAAATGGCTTGATTACACACATTGTTGGTTGTCAGGACATTTTTCAGAATACAGTAGTGATTTAAAATGCTGTAATTTGTCATCTTATATTTGTATGGCATCGTAACTGAAAATCAACATTTAGAAGAGGTATGCCATGCTTACACTAAAACATTGTACAAGCAGAGTGGGAACAAAGAACTGGACTCATTAGCCACTACAAAGCTTACAGTACTTATCCTATGCCAGTAAACAGCAGTGAGTACATTGCAGTGCATGCATTTGCCTATGGTCAGAGGAGTGCTGGGCTGCTATGTACCACTGTGCTGCCCAAGAAAGGCAGTCTGTCCTCCAGTGCGGGCCGGGTGCTAAGTGGCATGTGAAACAGAGTGTAAAACTGCAGTGCCTTGTAAAGACCCCTTTCATTGTGGGTGAGAGATGCATGGTCAGCAGACCAGAGTCCAGTCCATTTAAGGCCAATTGAAACAGAGAACCGGATGGGTTAAGGGTGAGGCATCTTGAGGGCATGGTGTAGCGATGGCATCGTAAAAATGTTTTTATTATGTTTTTGTTGAGTCAAAGACCCAAAGCCAATTGGACACCTGTTACCAGGCCTCGAATTTCCCAGGCACCATCGGCCGTCAATGCCCCCTTGTGTGGCCGTAATGCTGCCCACAAAAATCTGTCTTGCGGCCAAAGTGTCCGTTGTGCCCTTGGGCTGAATATAATAATTATAATTAACTTCTCCCAGTTGCCAATCGTCATCCTCCGAAGCATCTCTCACTCACATGGCTCTATAAGATATCTATGCCAGTCACGTGATCTGGTCCTTCTCACAGGCATAGCAGCTCCAAAGTAGGCTACAAGTGAAGACGGACACATTAGAAGAACACATTTACTTTTCGTCAGCCAACAAGATAAGTAATGAACGGCAAAACCACTAGCCTATGTCAATCTACTATCCCCCATAGTACAAAAGCAACAACAACAAAAAATATTCCAAACATACTCTGGGCCAGTTCTGGGACGCGATAGATTCCAAATGAATACAACACCTGTACATTAAAAAAAAACATTTTTTAAAAGCAATGAGCCTGATGCAACAGATCAGAACCTTTTAAGCTTAAAATGTTAAACTATCAGGCTATTTCTTAACATTATAAGTGCAGAAATGTTCACACGGCAGTAGGCTATAAGTGTGAATGTTCCAAAATGCAATTTACATAAGTATTCAGACCCTTTACTCAGTACTTTGTTGAGGCATCTTTAGCAGCGATTACAACCTCTAGTCTTCTTGGGTATGACGCTACAAGCTTGGCACACCTGTATTTGGGGAGTTTCTCCCATTATTCTCTGCAGATCCTCTCAAGCTCTGTCTGGGTCGGATGGGGTGCATCGCTGCACAGCTATTTTCAGGTCTCTCCAGAGATGTTCGATCAGGTTCAAGTCCGGGCTCTGGCTGGGCCACTCAAGGACATTCAGAGACTTGTCCCGAAGCCACTCCTGCATTGTCTTGGCTGTGTGTTTAGGGTCGTTGTCCTGTTGGAAGGTGAACCTTTGCCCCAGCCTTAGGTCCTGAGTGCTCTGGAGCAGGTTTTCCTCAAGGATCCCTCTGTAATTTGATCCGTTCATCTTTCCCTCTATCCTGACTAGTCTCCCAGTCCCTGTCTCTAAAAATGGGATGGTGCAAGGTGGTGCAAACGTGACGCTTGGCATTCAGGTCAAAGAGTTCAGTCTTGGTTTCATCAGACCAGAGAATTTTGTTTCTCATGGTCTGAGAGTCATTTAGGTGCCTTTTGGCAAACTCCAAGCGGGCTGTCATGTGCCTTTTACTGAGGAGTGGCTTCCGTCTGGCCACTGTACCAAAAAGGCCTGATTGGTGGAGTGCTGCAGAGATGTTTGTCCTTCTGGGAGGTTCTCACATCTCCACAGAGGAACTCTGGAGCTCTGTCAGAGTGACCATCGGGTCCTTGGTCACCTCCCCGACCAAGGCCCTTCTCCCTGATTGCTCAGTTTGGCCACTGTGTTTCTGGGGACCTTCAATGCTGTTTAATTCTTTGGTACCCTTCCCCAGATCTGTGCCTTAACACAACCCTGTCTCGGAGCTCTACTGACAAATGGCTTGGGTTTTGCTCTGACATGCGCTGTCAACTGTGGGACCATATTTAGACAGGCGAGTGCCTTTCCAAATCTTGTCCAATCAATTTAATTTACCACAGGTGGACTCCAATCAACTTGTAGAAACATCTCACGGATGATCAATGGAAACAGGATGTACCTAAGCTCAATTTCAAGTCTCATAGCAAAGGGTCTGAATACTTATGTCAATTAGTTATTTCTGTTTTTTTAATTCATAATATTCATAAAAACCTGTTTTCGCTTTGTCATTATGGGGTATTGCATATTAAAATATTTAATACATTTTAGAATAAGGCTGCAATGTAACAAAATGTGGAAAATACTTTCTGAATACTTTCCGAATGCACTGTATATACACTGAACAAAAATATAAATGCAAAATGTTAAGTGTTGGTATCATGTGCAGAAATAAAAGATCCCAGTAAATTTCTATAGGGACAAAAAGCTTATTTCTCTAAAACTTGCACAAATTTGTTTACGTCCCTGTTAGAGAGCATTTCTCCTTTGCCAAGATAATCCATCCACCTGACAGGTGTGGCATATCAAGAAGCTGATTTAAACAGAATGATCATTACCTTGTGCTGGGACAATAAAAGACCACTCTAAAATATGCAGTTTTGTCACACAAAACAATGCCACAGATGTCTCAAGTTTTGAGGGAGTGTGCATCTGGGATGATGACTGCAGTAATGTCCACCAGAGCTATGGCCAGAGAATGTAATGTTAATTTCTCTACTGTAAGCCGCCTCCAATGTTGTTTTAGATCATTTTCGTGGGCAGTTTGCTGATATCAATGTTGTGAACAGAGTGCCCCATGGCGGGGTTATGGTATGGGCAGGCAGGCAGAAGCTACAGACAACGAACACAATTGCATTTTATCGAAGGCAATTCGAATGCATAAAGATACTGTGACAAGGTCCTGAGGCCCATTGTCGTGCCATTGATCCGCCGCCATCAACCGCATGTTTGGGATGCTCTGAATCGACGTGTACGACAGCATGTTCCAGTTCCCGCTAAAATCCAGTAACTTCGCACAACCATTGAAGAGGATTGGGATGACATTCCACAGGCCACAATCAACAGCCTGATGATCTTTATGTGAAGGAGATTTGTTGCGCTGCATGAGGCAAATGGTGGTCTCACCAGATACTGACTGGTTTTCTGATCCACAAAAGCGTATCCGTATTCCCAGTCGTGAAGTCCATAGATCAGGGCCTAATACATTTATTTAAATTGACTTGATTTCCTTATGAACTGTAACTCAGTAAAATCTTTTGTTGCATGTTGCGTTTATTTTTGTTCAGTATATGAGTTAAGTGTGGCTACATTATTTTTGGGCGCCTCCCACATGTCAGCATCGGTCTGGACATGACAAACTGTAGACAATACGCATTGACTATCACCTACACTTTACATGTAGGCTAAGTACTTATGTACATTGTCCTACACTTAGTTTTCCTTACCAGAATAGCTAGTGTTTTTTCGTTTTCAAATCAATTTATTTGGCTGTTTTGGTTAATGGCCTTTGTGCCTTGGCAGATTGGGCACCTCTTCACGGCCTGCCTGTTATACCCCAGGATGTATCCTATGCAGGATCCTGTGGAATGAAGCAAACGTCAACACTACGTGGCTACGCAATCTACTCCCCGCCATGCAAACAACATGTAGCCAACTTTGGATTTTTCCGTTTTTTTTTACCAGGCTTAGTGCATACCATCATCCACGAATGTGTATTCTACATAATGCCATACATTTGTTCTCTCTCCTCTTACATTCACGACCGTTTCCACAGTGATTCATGCCACTGCGTCGTTGTCAACACGGCCGTCATTAATATTCCACCTGTAGTTCTATTTCAGGCAAATTGCTGATTTCCTAATGTAGACCTTACACAATTAAGGGGCCTCTGGCTGAGCCGCCATGCGTAAACGATAACCTGCAGGAGAGCGAGAGAGCGAGATCACTTCCTCTCAGCAGCACAGCCGGTGCGCCTTCCCCCTCCTGGATACAGCCCATTCAGCGTGCGTTCAACCACAGATCCCTATCTGACTTCATTATGGCAGCACCTCCGACATTACAGGAGCAAGACTCTGGCTCATCAGAGACTTCCGACGTGGTCTAGGCAACCGTCTCCATATTTAGCGTGTCTTTATATGCGTGGTGGTGCTGCATCATAACAATCTTTAACCCACCGAAAACGGTCTCTCCGTCCTCAGAAACTCACAAACAGAAATCCCAGTCGTCTCACTTGAAGATGTTGAAATGGTTCAGACATGGCTTACCTTAGAACTTTTATAAGATATCTGCAGTATGTGGTCTAGGTGTGAGCCTCGGAGCTGGATGAAAAGTTCAGGATGCAGGCAGAGGATGGACCAGCTCTCTTACCCTCTCCTTTGAAGATGGACAGGTGTTAGAGGTTGTCCTGTAGAAGGCAGACACTGGCCCCAGGCATATCCCTTCAGGCCTCTCATTCTTACATGTCTTCTAGGCTTCTCCTTGTCTCTGTTATAAATCCCATACATACTCTCTCAGCTCAGTGCGCCCTCCTCTCAAGAATCCCCTCTGGCTTTAAGTAGAGCAGGAGGACAGCCATTGGACGTTCTTCAAGGCTGTCTGTGAAGCTTCCCTTACAAAACATAGCACTAGAATCAAATCCTATGCGCTATTTTGTCATTCTATGGCTCATGAGGAAACATGGTTTCCATTTCTCAAGGAAATTGGAATTAGGCTGGATGCAGAATGTAGCGTTATTCAATATAATTATTTAAAAAAATCATCATCCCTTTGAATGGGATTATCTGAATCGTAGACTGGCCATTTCTTTTTCAGTACAAATATTTCCCCCTTTACATAGGCTACTTTAGATAATTGGGGAAAAAAATAAACAAGATTGTATTCCAATAGCTGATGTCATTTGCACAATGCACTGTGTGTACAAAACATTAGGAACACCTTCCTAATATTGAGTTGCACCTCCTTTTGCCCTCAGAACAGCCTCAATTTGTCGGGCATGGACTCTACAAGGTGTCAAGTGTTCCACAGGGATGCTGGCCCATGTTGACTTCAGTGCTTCCCACAATTGTGTCAAGTTGTCTGGATGTCCTTTGAGTGGCGGACCATTCTTGATACGCACGGGAAACTGTTGAATGGCACACATACACAATCCATGTCTCAATTGTCTCCAGGCTTACCAAATCCTTCTTTCACCTTTCTCCTCCCCTACACTGATTTTGAAGTGGATTTAAGAAGTGGCATCAATAAGGGATCATAGCTTTCACCTGGTCAATCTGGCATGTTCCTAATGTTTTATACACTCAGTGTACAGTATATGTAGGAATATAGTTCAATAGCGTGAGGGCACTGTGAGCAGCAGATGAGACAGAACACATCCCAGCCTGTTTTTTTAAATGAGGGCAGTGAGCAGTTTATCTGTGATCCTCACAACAGAAGAGAGACTGGATCGGGAACATGTTGACTGAGATGACACTCCTACGCAGTTGCTGCCTGGTCCCAAGTGGCACAGAGTTAAAGCACCATTCCCAGAAGACGTTCCTGAAAAAGTCTTCCCCCATACGCAATCCGCTTCCAGAAGTCTGGAAAAACAAGCAAGATGCCACACCCTTGTCAACCAAACATTCGGTACTCCAGCTTTGTACCTTGTGCTTTGTTTGTACGTGGAGACAAACTCACACAACAACTCTGACTACTAGGAAATGAAGTAAGAGGTTGGTGATATGCTGACGCTAGTTTTTAGGGATTTTTGTGCTTTTATAAAGACTTCTTCTGCTCAGCTGTTTACTTTTATATTGTATGATGTGCAGACAGAGTGAAATTATAGGGATCTCTGCCAATGTGATGACGTCTGATGTAATGGTTTAGAAACAACAGATTTAGTTTAATTCACTTTGTGCTGTGCCGATTGCTGTATGGGGGATGAAGTATAATTAGTATCATTTGGGTTGATGTATGTGAACAATAGTCTTGGTGGTGAGGATGTCTAAGATTTGATGTTGCACAGGGAAAGTTTTGCTAGCAAGATCACAGCCATTCTCTCCTTAGAATGCATGCCTCTGTGCAGTAGGTGAGAGCAATTAACTTGTTGTGACAAAGATATCTCAGACAAATCTTAATGCTTTACTGAATTCGACATCTAACAATGACCCGTTGCTTCTTTTATTCCTCTGTCCCCATTAAGATGTTTACGAGCCTCTCATTCACCCCAGCCACTGCATGAAAAATGGGATTGCCACACCATGTGATATAAAGGCAGATTATACGTCACCTTGCCTCGAAATATGCATATTTAATGGTATATACATTCCCCAATATTGTAAATTTTTAATTGTGGGTTCCGTTACAACCCATCTATACCCAGAGACACTAGCTGCTGTTGCTGTCCTATGGCAGTCCTCTATCTGGCTATAATCAATTTTCCAGACGCCCCATGTCATTTACTAATGCTCTTCATGGTGCTTTACCGTAAAGGCCAGTGTAAATTGAACCTGAGTCTGATGCTCTTCATGGTGCTTTACCGTAAAGGCCAGTGTAAATTGAACCTGAGTCTGATGCTCTTCATGGTGCTTTACCGTAAAGGCCAGTGTAAATTGAACTGGAGTCTGATGCTCTTCATGGTGCTTTACCGTAAAGGCCAGTGTAAATTAAACCTGAGTCTGATGCTCTTCATGGTGCTTTACCGTAAAGGCCAGTGTAAATTAAACCTGAGTCTGGTATATTAACCCTCTCACTGCCTGGCAGCCCGATACCTTCACATCCACTTATAGATGATGAACTGCAGCGATTCCCGTCTCTGTCAGTTTGGCTACAGTTTGTTGATTTTGTTGAAAGCTATTAGATTCTCTTTTTAGCTTCTTTACAAATGTATTTCTGTTTCTTGCGCAAAAATAGACATGAATGATTCAATGGTTCGACGTATTCAATGTAAAGTAAAGATTATTTACCATTCATTCTCTTATACTGTACTACTCATAAAGAACCTTGAATAAAAGGTGTAACCATGGATTAAGAAATAGACTTGACAAAGTAGATCTTCCACTTGGACCGTCTTTGGTGAAAAGTGGCCAGCTATTTTAGTGCCAGCAGCTCCTTTCCTCCACTGTATTAACAGTGATCACACCGCAGGCGATTAGGGATTCGATTTTTTAAAAGAATTTAATGCTGTAGCAGTTTTACTGCACATACCCTTATATCATTACCTGACTGTACTCACAAACCAGTGCCAGGAAATACTGCTCCCGCTTTGTTTTTCTCCCTCCCTTGTTAGCGTTCATAAAATGTTTATTTGAATCAATAACTGAACATTTCTTTGGAATTTGTTGAATAAGGATACTTATTTTCCAGCAAGAGAAGCCATACATTACTGTGATGTTGATACAATGGATAAATATGATGGTCCTCTTCCTCATAAATCTTTGATAACCCTCCCTTTCAGTGAGTTATGGATGCCATGACGGTGTACTTCTCATCAACTCCATTAGGGTAATCAGACTGTGTGTTGAGAACACCAGCCTCTGGCCTCACGCATCCCCTGCCTGTCTGTACCAGCCCCATCATCCCTGTGTCGGAGCTGTGCTACCTACCGCTATATACAGTACAAGTGATCGTTGTAACGGGCTGGGTGGGTGGGGACCAGCAACCAGCAGATCGTGTCTCACATCATTAAATTTAAAGCGAAGCCTGTCCTTAGCCAGTCTGCTGCAGTACAAGACATATCGGGTCCCCCCCTCATTAACCTTTACAGTTATTTTGTGCCCGCCTGCCCCGCCCAGCTCCAGTCTGCAGACAGGACACTAATTAAAGCACATCTCACCCAGTTCACACCAGGAAAAAAAACAAGATTTACCCTCCCACCGCCCAGTCAAATATCTACCTGACAAAGGCCTAAAATGCATATACTCTACATTTGTATGCGTTGTATATGCAGTGTTCTATCTAGATGTACAGTGCATTCAGAAAGTATTCAGAGCCCTTGACTTTTCCACATTTTGTTACGTTACAGCCTAACCCCCAAAAAAAAAAAAATAATCCTCATCAATCTACCAACAATACCCCATAATGACAAAGTGAAAAAAGGTTTTTAGACATTTCTGCAAATGTATTACAAATAAACAGATACTTTATTTACATAAATATTCAGATCCTTTGCTATGAGACTCAAAATTGAGATCAGGTGCATCCTGTTTCCATTGATCATGTTTTACAACTTTGGAGTCTACCTGTGGTAAGTTCAAGTGATTGGACATGATTTGGAAAGGCACACCGCTGTCTATATAAGGTCCCACAGTTGACACTGCCTGTCTGAGCAAAAACCAACCCATGAGGTCGAAGGAATTGTCCGTAGAGCTCCGAGACTGGATTGTGTCGAGGCACAGATCTGGGGAAGGGTACCAAAACATTTCTGCAGCGTTGAAGGTCCCCAAGAACACAGTGGCCTCCATCATTCTTAAGTGGAAGAAGTTTGGAACCTCCAAGACTCTTCCTCGAGCTGGCCGCCCGTCCAAACTGAGCAATCGGGGTAGGAGGGCCTTGGTCAGGGAGGTGACCAAGAACCCGATGGTCACTGACTGAGATCCAGCGTTCCTCTGTGGAGATGGGAGAACCTTCCAGAAGGACAACCATCTCTGCAGCCCTCCACCAATCAGGTCTTTATGGTAGAGTGGCCAGACAGAAGCCACTCCTCAGTAAAAGGCACATGACAGCCCGCTTGGAGTTTGCCAAAAGGCACCTAAATGACTCTGACCATATAAAACAAGATTCTCTGGTCTGATGAAACCAAGATTGAACACTTTGACCTGAATGCCAAGGGTCACGTCTGGAGGAAACCTGGCACCATCTCAACAATGAAGCATGGTGGTAGCAGCATCACGCTGTGGGGATGTTTTTCAGCGGCAGGGACTGGGAGACTAGTCAGGATTGAGGGAAAGATGAACAGAGCAAAGTACAGAGAGATCCTTGATGAAAACCTGCTCCAGAGCACTCAGGACCTCAGACTGGGGTGAAGGTTCACCTTCCGACAGGACAGCGATCATAAGCACACAGCCAAGACAACGCAGGAGTGGCTTTGGGACAAGCCCGGACTTGAACCCAATCAAACATCTCTGGAGAGACTTGAAAATAGCTGTGCAGCGATGCTCCCCATCCAACCTGACAAAGCTTAAGAGGATCTGCAGAGAAGAATGGGATAAACTCTCCAAATACACGTGTGCCAAGCTTGTAGCGTCATACCCAAGACGACTCGAGCCTGTATCGCTGCCAAAGGTGCTTCAACAAAGTACTCAGTAAGGGGTCTGAAAAGTATTTTTTTTGCAAAAATGACAACCTGTTTTTGTTCTGTCATAATGGGGAATTGTGTGTAGATTGATGAGGGGAAAAACAATTTAATTTTAGAATAAGGCTGTAATGTAACAAAATGTGGAAAAAGTCAGTGTCTGAATTCTATCAGAATGCACTGTAAACAAGTGTGTTTCTAAATCATGTCTAAACAAGTGCATAGATTGCCAGCTAATCAGGGCTACATTGCATCCTCTCTTAGGTAGGTTTTGTATTCAGTTAGCAGCCATGAAAAGAGGCCTCATTAGCAGCCCTTGTTCAGGGTGGTCATTAAGTGTGTGCTTCCTGAGTTATTTTAGAAACTGCAGAGATGTGTTCGTACTTTGTAGTGACAAACTCCATTGACAAAGCAATTATGATCGATTTTTTTCACTCCACTCCCATTCTTCGACTGACAAAGAAAGGATATCTCCAAGATATCTGTGACAGCTTTAATATTGTATTGCTGTTTTTCTTTATGCTCAGTAAATTAGAATTAATGCTGCTGATTTGCAAGAATACAAAATCACTCGCTGAAAGAAAAATGCCTCAAATGTTTGCTGTACCACTTCAATCAGCGAGTCTTGGTGTTAGAAAGGAACATGACTATAAACGCTGCTCCTGTAAAGCTGTGTGCACGTTGATGTATATGTTGTGACGGCATTTCTCACCATGAAAAATGTCTTCCCGAACCCTCTCTTGACAGATTATGGAGGAGAGCGAGCCAACTGATTCATGGTGCTTCAGAGCGTTTGCTCCCATTTCTCTTCCTCTTGATTGCAGAACATTGACCACTTTTGGATTTCAGAGCAAGGAGGGCTTGACAAATGTGTTTTTTTTTATCTGTGTTGTTTATTAAGGACCTGGTTGATTCTTCACAGAAAAAAGCTTCACGTTGGGCTGAAATGAGTCATTTCTTACTGAATGGAATCAGCAGGCGCTCTCACTAATCTTCTCCTTACGACATCGCTGCTCGTATTAGTGGCATGAAATGATGCAGCCCTGCAGTTATATCATGTGGCACTGAGAATACCTTTTTGTTCTCCCAATTCTCCACACTGCAGTCAGGAGAGAGCTTTTCTTTTTTGCACTTTTGAGAAAAGTATCCACACTTCCCACCAGCATGCAAGTTATTTGAAATTATTCATTTGAAACCATAATGAGATCATTCCTGGACTGTTTTCAGATCTGTTCTGGTCCCTGTTGTGCATTAAAGTACTATTTGTCATTACAGAACCTGTTTAAGAGCCAGTTTAATCAGATGAATGAAAAGAAAGAAGTAACAAATGCATTATCAGAGATCACAGTGAAGTTTGTTGTGGCTTGAGTTGAATCTGATTCCATCAGTGGACAGCATTATGAGCCTCATGCAAAAACAAGTTATGGACTAAAACTGTTGTGAGTTCCACGCCTTCACTAGTCCCACTCCTAAAACTACCAAGTCCCACTCCTAACACCACCAAGTCTCACTCCTAAAACCTATAGACCATGTCATCTTTTAATTGACTCACAAAAACCGAGATGGAATGTGATTTAAGCACTTGAGTCCCCTTTGTTCCTACAGCTGAAGGGAACGAACATTTCCTGGAACCGTGAGGCGGTCTGCTTGTATTGGCTCCACTGATCTCTGGCCCGCTGCCCACTGGGAGTGGAGTCATTAGCACAGTTCAAATCTTTTAAAGCTGATCTTACTTTTCCATTTCATATCCCTAGGCTGGCTGGCTGCGTGTCTCAGTGCCTTCCGGAGCTGGGCAGGGCCAGAGAGAGAGTCCTTGCTGTTGGATGTTTTATTAGCATAGCCGGAAGGAATGGTAGGAATGAAGCCATCTGAGAGAGAGAGCGCAGGGTTAGAGTGGGCTTCCTGGTGCTCCCCAGTGCTCCTCATATGTGGGCCATGGAGCTTCACAGACCACATGCTGTGTCTGAGTGAGTAGACCCCTTGCTGTGCTATATGGAAGTCCAGGGATCCCTGGTGGATAAGACACCCTGTACTTCTTAAAGACCTTAAAGACCTTCTTAAAGATTAGTCGTGTTTGCTTATGATGCAAGCGGCATCGATTTCCGCACCAGGGAACTGGACAGCTCCCCCAACGGGATCATGGGAAATACCGAACATGCCCCAAACAACGATGTTAGCTGTCGCTGTTACAGGTTCACTCTATGTGCTTATTTGGGAAACACTCTTCAGTAATTCAAATACTTTCATAATTCATATCTCGAAATTCATTACATACCAACATTTTTGGAGCATAGGCCTATTTATCTCTGAAACAACACACTCATCACATTGCAAGCAAGCTAGTTACAGTGCCTCCTAAAGACATGATTGACATCAGGAAAAGAGGGTGGGCTATCGCCTGATCGTTAATGATTGATGTAAATCAGCTATTGTAGTTAGCTAGCTTGATTATATATATTTTTTTAGTGATTTGTGATTTATCTTCAATACTCTTAAATAATAACTTAGAAGATTATGAATATTATATTACTAACTCAAGATATATGGCTGTCTGACTAGTGGTTCGTGTGGATATTTTAGTAAATGGTGGTTAGCTAGAGTCTAGACTACCTGTGTTGCTGCTGCCAACTGAGGGAGTTTGGTCGGAGCAAAGGCCGTTCCTCTCTGTCTTTCTGCCTCTCTCTGCTGCGTGTCAACCAACCAGACCAAATATTGATGAAGATGTAAATCAAGTGTTATCAAGTGTTGTGGCAGTACTGCTGCTGTAGGGGTACTGTTTGATATTTTGCTTTATGTAGCTTGCTACACACTCTCAATCAGTTTTCGCATCTCAAGCAATGTTTGTTTGGATACCGGGTGTTCGCATTCTCTATATAGGGAGACCAATGGACAGGGTAGGGGTGGTGCCACAACAACAACAACAGTGTCACGACAACTTCGTGGAAGTGGGTTCAGAACAACAATAACAAACTGTATACAAAAATATACAGTGCCTTCAGAAAGTATTCATCCCCCATGACTTATCCCACATTTTGTGTAATAGCCTGAATTCAAAATGATTTAAATATAAATATATATATATATATATATATATATATTTTTTTTTATCTCATCCATCTTTCCCAGTAAAGCAATGAAAACAAGTGAGCATCTCAGAAGAAAAGTGCTCAAAATAGCCCACGTTAACGTACAGTTAATTCGTATTCAGACCCCTTCACTTTTTCCACATTTTGTTACGTTACAGCCTTATTCTAAAATGTATGAAATAGTTTTTTCCCCCCTCATCAATCTACACACAGTGCCCCATAATTACAAAGCAAAAACAGATTTTTAGACATTTTTGCAACAAAAAAAGGACAAAAATTTAAATATCACATAAGTATTCAGACCTTTTACTCAGTACTTTGTTGAAGCACCTTTGGCAGTATTTCAGCCTTGAGTCTTCTTGGGTATGACGCAACAAGCTTGGCACACCTGTATTTGGGGAGTTTCTCCCATTTATTCTCTGCAGATCCTCTCAAGCTCTGTCAGGTTGGATGGGTAGCGTCGCTGCACAGCTATTTTCAAGTCTCTCCAGAGATGTTGATCGGGTTCAAGCCTGGGCTCTGGCTGGGCCACTCAAAGACATTCAAAGACTTGTCTCAAAGCCACTCCTGCATTGAGTTGGCTGTGTGCTTAGGGTCGTTGTCCTGCTGGAAAGTGAACCTTCGCACCAGTCTGAGGTCCTGAGCACTCTGGAGCAGGTTTTCATCAAGGATCTCTCTGTACTTTGCTCCATTCATCTTTCCCTCGGTCCTGACTAGTCTCCCAGTCCTTGCCGCTGAAAAACATCCCCACAGCATGATGCTGCCACAACCATGCTTCACCGTAGGGATGGTGCCAGGTTTCCTCCAGACGTGACCCTTGGCATTTAGGCCATAGAGTTCAATCTCGGTTTCATCAGACCAGAGAATCTTGTTTCACATGGTCTGAGAGTCCTTTAGGTGCCTTTTGGAAAACTCCAAGCGGCAGTCATGTGCCTTTTACTGAGGAGTGACTTCCGTCTGGCCACTCTACCAAAAAGGCCTGATTGGTGGAGTCCTGCAGAGATGGTTGTCCTTCTGGAAGGTTCTCCCATCTCCACAGGGTTGGTAACAGGGTGATTGGTTGGCTATTTGAGCCAGTAAATGGGGCTTTACTATTCTTAGGTAACATAATTACTTTTGCTTCCCCCAAGGCCTGGGGGCACACACTTTCTAGTAGGCTTAAATGGAAAATATGGCAAATACGAGTGGCAATATCGTCCGCTATTATCCTCCGTAGTTGTCAGACTTGGATGGGAAAGACTTTCAGCATGCTTATAGTGAAGGACAGTCATCAAGCACAGTACTTACACAAATGACTGATTGGCTGAGAGAAATTGATGATAAAAAGATTGGGGGGGCTGTCTTGTTAGACTTCAGTGCGGCTTTTGACATTATCGATCATCGTCTGCAGCTGGAAATACGTATGTGTTATGACCTGCTTTATTGTGGATAAAGAGTTACCTATCTAACAGAACACAGAGGGTGTACTTTAAAGGAAGCCTCTAACATAATCCAAGTAGAATCAGGAATTTCCCAGGGCAGCTGTCTAGGCCCCTTACCTTTTCAATCTTTACTAAAGACATGCCAATGGTTTTGAGTAAAGCCAGTGTGTCTATGTATGCGGATGACTAAACACTATACACGTAGGCAACTACAGCAACTGAAATGACTACAACACTTAACGAAGAGCTGCAGTTAGTTTCAGAGTGGGTGGCAAGGAATAAGTTAGTCCTAAATATTTCAAAACTTAAAAGCATTTTATTTGGGGCAAATCATTCGCTCAACCCTTAACCTCAACTAAATCTTGTAATAAATAATGTGGAAATTGAGCAAGTTGAACTGTCATGGTCAAAACTTATTGATACAACAGTAGCTAAGATGGGGAGAAGTCTGTCCATAATAAAGCGCTGCTCTACCTTAACGGCACTTTCAACAAGTCAGGTCCTTCAGGCCCTAATTTTATCGCACCTCGACTACTATTCAGTCGTGTGGTCGGGTGCCACAAAAAGGGACTTAAGAAATTTGCTCAGAACAGGGCAGCATGGCTGGCCCTTGGATGTACACAGAGAGATAACATTAAAAATATGCCTGTCAATCTCTCCTGGCTGAAAGTGGAGGAGAGATTGACTTCATCACTTATTGTATTTTTGAGAGGTATTGACATGTTGAATGTCTGTTTGAACTACTGGCGCACAGCTCGGACACCCATGCATACACCACAAGACATGCCACCAGAGGTCTCTTCGTAGTCCCCAAGTCCAGAATGGACTATGGGAGGCGCACAGTGCTACATAGAGCCATGACTACAAGTAACTGATGCAAGCAGTAAATTTTTTTTTAATAAATAGATAAAAATACACCTTATGGAACAGCGGGAACTGTGAAGCAACACAAACATATGCACAGACACATGCATACACACACGATAACATACCCACTTTACACACACGTACACATGGATTTTGTATTGTACATATGGGACTCACCACCTGGATTCGGTCTTATGTAGCAACATTTGAATTTCTGTGTTTTACATTGGATAAAAGTAGAGACAAAATGGTATATCATACACTGCATTTGAGGAAACAATGGGAAAGTAATTCTGTTTTGGAAGTTGATCAACTTGTAAACTCATTTTTGAGAAAACCGTCTTCCAATGTTTTGGTACAACTATTGGAGAGCCCTTCTTTGTCTACACCCATTCAGCATTGTTCACACCCTCTTAAGGCTTAGCCCCACCCATCTCTTTAAAGGTTTATCCAACCGTTCTGTATGAACTTGCCAGCTATTTCCAGACATCTAAGAGAGAGAGAACAGCTCACTGAACATTACTCGCCCTATCGCTCTGTGGTTTCACGTTCGGAGCGCACACTGGACGCTCTGGCCAATAAGTTTTTTATTTATTTAATTTCACCTTCATTTAACCAGGTAGGCCAGTTGAGAACAAGTTCTCATTACAACTGCGACCTGGCCAATATAAAGCAAAGCGGTGCGACACAAACAACAACAACAGAGTTGCACATGGAATAAATAAACATACAGTCAATAACACAATAGAAAAATCTATATACAGTGTGTGCAAATGAGGTAAGATAACGGAGGTAAGGCAATAAATAGGCCATAGTGGCGAAATAAATCCAATTTAGCAATTAAACACTGGAGTGATAGATGTGCAGAAGATGAATGTGCAAGTAGAGATAATAGGGTGCAAAGGAGCAAAAAAATAAATAACAGTAAGGGGTTGAGGTAGTTGGATGGGCTGTTTACAGATGGGCTATGTACAGGTGCAGTGATCTGTGGCCTGCTCTGACAGCTGATGCTTAAAGTTAGAGAGTAGGGTTGTTCCGAAAGCTCTGACCTACAGTCAAGCACCCAAGCTAACTGGCTAACATTGGCTAGCTGCTTCCAGACACATAATGAGAGAACACCCCACTCTGACCATTTTACTCGCCCTAGCAGAGGTCGTTAGGCATTTTTTCATTGTTGACTATAACTGTGCTGCTGGCAACAATTGAATTACGCTTTGTTGCCGATGTTTACTGACCCCGGACATATTCAACAGGTGTTGAGCGTTCAAAAAGTGTTTAAAAATGAATCCCAGCGCATGACGTAATGTTAGTTAGAGAGCCAGCCAGCTAACGTTAGCTAGGTAACTTTGAATGGAGTTTTTAGTTAAGACATGTAGCTAGCTAGCTAAACAATGGACCATAATCACAACTCATGACGTTACTACCCTGCATGAATCTGCAGGTAGCTAACCAACCAGGTTCTATGTCTATAACTAAAGCGAATGTGTTTGAGATAGGAAGAATAAGATCATACACATAATGTTAGCTAGCAAGCCAGCTAGCTAACAGTACACTAACTTGACATTATGTTTATGCAGTTTTACTACGCAATAAAAAAAAATTAAAGCCGCGTTGGACATGATTACCTAAGCATACTGACCAGCTCCAATAGACAGACGCATGCTATATGGTAGACCAATCCAAACTCATCTCTCTGCATGTCCAGCCCACTCATTATCTCAGCCAATCATGGCTAGCGGGAAGATTGCACCCTTTTTCTGTGGCTAAACCAACTAGGCTCGTAATTTAACAATTGTATTCATATTTACAGATGGCATACAAGTTTGATATTAAGGCACATGAAAGTTCACATGTTCGAGAAGGCATTTCTGCCCCCAAAAACGCATTTTGATAAAAAAGAAATATTGCCTTGAATTTCCTGGTGGCATCCCCTGTGTGGTCGTAATGCACCTTAAAAAAGTGTTCTTTTGCGGCCAATGGCTGTTGTTCCCTTCTACCTGAGTGCTCACTCACATGGCTCTCCATCACGTGATTGGGTCTTTCTCACAGGCTACAAGTGAAGACAGACACTTCAGGGATGTAACTGCGTGCATCCTTATCCAATTGATGCAGAGAGATGAGTTATCTAATTCCGAGGTGTATATTGAAGATAATGGAAGAACTGTCCACCTTTTTGTTTTTCTCCTTTTTTTAATAGAGGCCATCACTCTGTTTTCTCTGGCAATTGCATAGCTTATACAAGTGTTGCTCAACATGAGCTCATGGGTTCTCGTGTAGTGTTTTATTCGATTTTCGATTACATTTGCATTGATGTCAGAGTAATTAGAGGGACAATAGAGTGCTGAGTACCAGGCAGTTAGTACATTTGGTAGGCTACTAATTACCATCATTAGTAGCCTACCACTGTGACTACACGGTCACGTGGAATTTGACTGCCTTCATGACTCGTGACCGCCGGTGTGGCAGTAATACGGTCACCGCAACAGCCCTTGCCCATGACAAGCATACCCAAAACATGATGTAGCCACCAACATTCTTGAAAATATGATGAGTTGTACTCAGTGATAGGTTTCGGGCAAGTTTGTATTCAGGACATAAAGTACATTTCTAACAGCAATGAAGTCATTTTTCCATTGGCTGATAACTCCACTGTACTTGGCCACTTAGGGCCACTTTTTTGGCCTTCAGAAGTTCTTAGAGTTGGATTTTCCATTCCCCACCCCCTCTCTCCCAGCAGGCAACGGAAAAGCTGTTTTAACATACATTGAGTGTACAAAACATTAAGAACACCTTCCTAATATTGAGTTGCACCCCCCCTATTGCCCTCAGAACAGCCTCAATTCGTTGGGGGATGGACTCTACAAGGGTGTCAAAAGCATTCCACAGGGATACTGGCCCATGTTGATTCCAATGATTTCCACAGCTGTGTAAAGTAGGCTGGATGTCCTTTGGGTGGTGGACCATTCTTGACACACACAGGAAACTATTGAGCGTAAAAAACCCAGCAGTGTTGCAGTTCTTGACTCAAACCGGTGCGTCTGGCACCTACTATCATACCCCGTTCAAAGGCACTTCAATCTTTTGCCTTGCCCATTTACCCTCTGAATGGCACACATACACAATTCACGTCTCAATTTTCTCAAGACCTTTAATTCCTTCTTTAACCTGTCTCCTCCCATTCATCTACACAGACTGAAATGGATTTAACAAGTGACATCAATAAGGGATCATAGCTTTCACCTGGATTGACTTTGTCAGTCTCTCATGGAAAGAGCAGGTGTTCCTAATTTTTTGTATGCTCATTTTTGATCATACTGTATGCAGGCATTGGCCGAGCAACACTCTTAAAGGCCCAGTGCATTCAAAAACAGGATTTTCTTGTATTTTATATACACTACCGTTGAAAAGTTTGCGGTCACTTAGAAATGTCCTTGTTTTTGAAAGAAAAGCATAATTTTTTTGTCCATTAAAATAACATCACATTGTTCATATTGTAAATGACAATTGTAGCTGGAAACTGCAGATATTTTTTTTTATGGAATATCTACATATGCGTGCAGAGGCCCATTATCAGCAACCATCACTCCTGTGTTCAAATGGCACGTTGTTAGCTAATCCAAGTTTATCATTTTAAAAGGCTAATTGATAATTAGAAAACCATTTTGCAATTATGTTAACACAGCTGAAAACTGTTGTTCTGATTAAAAAAGCAATAAAACTTGCCTTTAGACTAGTTGTATCTGGAGGATCAGCATTTGTGGGTTCGATTACAGGCTCAAAATGGTCAGAAACAAAGGACTTTCTTCTTTAACTCGTCAGTCTATTCTTGTTCTGAGAAATGAAGCCCATTCCATGTGAGAAATTGCAGAGAAACTGAAGATCTCGTACAACGCCGTGTAATACTCCCTTCACAGAACAGTGCAAACTGGCCCTAACTGGAATAGAAAGAGGAGTGGGAGGCCCCAGTGCACAACTGAGCAAGAGGACAAGTACATTAGTGTCTAGTTTGAGAAACAGACGCCTCACAAGTCCTCAACTGGCAACTTCATTAAATAGTACCCGCAAAACACCAGTCTCAACGTCAACAGAGATGCTGGCCTTCTAGGCAGAGTTCCTCTGTCCAGTGTCTGTGTTCTTTTGCCCATCTTAATATTTTATTTTTATTGGCCAGTCTGAGATATGGCTTTTTCTTTGCAACTCTGCCTAGAAGGCCAGCATCCCGGAGTCGCCTCTTCACTGTTGACGTTGAGACTGGTGTTTTGCGGGTACTATTTAACTTCTCAGGGATCACTGGGGCGCTAGCGGGCTGCTCCCGACACTACCAGGTAAAATGTAAAGCGCCAAATTCAAAATCCAAAAGTTGAATTATTAAACATCCACCAATATACAAGTGTTCCATACTCATCAAAAGTTTCTTGGCAATATCACAGCGTTGTCAGATTTCAAAAAGGCTTTACGGTGAAAGCAGCACATTTGATTGTTTGAGGGTAGCACCTCACATATTTTTCCCATAGCCATGAATCGATTAGCCATCATGGCACACACATAACACATTTCACAGCGAAAACAAATCAATTACCTGTTGAAGAACTTCTGCTGAGGTCATCCTAAGTGTCCAACGAAGACAATCCATGGTTCTTTTGTTAGAAAAAGTAATGTATTTTATCCATAAATCCTCCATTTGGTTGTAGCGTTATAATCAGAAACGACAGCCTCCACTAGTCCATTGAAACGTGACGCAAACTCGTTCATCTTATGCCTATAAACTTGTCCAAGAACAATCAAACATAGTTTTAAATGTATCCTTAGGAACACTTTTACGTATATTTACTATTATAAATCAACCGGAATATAAACTGACCGATAACGACGGTAAAAAAGACACTGCGCGACTTTTCGGGAGCGCGCTCCGGGTACTGTTGACATAAAAGATACACTTCCTGGTTTGCTCTTATTCTCTGGTCTTATTCATCCAAAATGAAATTTTACACTGTCTCGAGACTGTTGACATCTAAAGGAAGCGATGGGTACTGCATTCATATGCCCTTATATGGTCATTTTCATGAGGGAGGGGTTCCCAAATGAGCAATGTGTCAAAATCACTTTCGCCTGCTATATGCGTTCTGTTTTACTCACAGACAAATGGTTAACAGTTTTGGAAAATTCAGTGTTTCCTATCCAATGGTACCATATGTGCATATCCTATTTTCTGGGCCTGAATGGGAGGCATTTTACTTTGGGCACGCAAGGCTCTCCAAAACCGACCCCTCAGCTGCCACTCGTTAACAAGTTAATGAAGCTGCCAGTTGAGGACTTGTGAGGCGTCTATTTCTCAAACTAGACACTCTAATGTACTTGTCCTCTTGCTCAGTTGTGCACCGGGGCCTCCCACTCCTCTTTCTATTCCGGTTAGAGACAGTTTGCTCTGTTCTGTGAAGGGAGTAGTTCTTAATTTCTAAGAAGCAATTTTTGTATGTTTTTGACCATTTTAATTGAAAACAATCACAGTAAGGTACTTGTTACTCAGACATGATCTGAAATTGATAGAAAAATGTCTGGGTTCGACTTTTAATAGACCAATCACCACAGACGATTGGGCAGCAAGTTCACTATGGCCATTTAGTCTATTTGTATTTCTGAGTTTCTTTGTTGACATTGTTTATTTGGACAGTTTGTCAAGCTGCATTAGCCCCCAGCACTATGTGTAGTTCTGACAGGCCTAGAGCGTGGCCGCCACGGCGTCGTGTTGCGGACATTTCTGGCAGCCAGGTAAACCCTTCCTGACTCGTTTTCCAGTGTGAGGTCAGCTCTTTGAACCATTACTGTGTCACAGACCTCAAGTTGACGGCATCTGGCTAATGCACAGTCACGTACTGCAGGTATTAGTCCGTGGAGAAATGACAGTGGAAGTTGAGGGGGATAGGGTGGAGGCCTTCTATCAAATCAAACTTTATTTGTCACATACAACATGTGTAGACCTTACCATGAAATGCTTACTTACAAGCCATTAACCAACAGTGCAGTTCAAGAAAGAGTTAAGAAAATATTAACAAAATAACCTAAAGTTAAAAAAATTATATAAAAAGTAACACAATAACAATAACGAGGCTATATACAGGGGGTACCGGTACCGAATCAATGTGCGTGGGTACAGGTTAGTTGATGTAATTTGTACATGTAGGTAGGGGTGAAGTGACTATGCATAGATAAACAGTGAGTAGCAGCAGTGTAACAAACAACTGGGAGGGGGTAGCCATTTGGTTAATTGTTCAGGAGTCTTATGGCTTGGGGATAAGAGCTGTTAAGGAGCCTTTTGGACCTAGACTTGGCTCTCCGGTACCGCTTGCCGTGCGGTATCAGAGAAAACAGTCTATGACTTGGGCGACTGGAGTCATTGACAATTTTTTGCGCTTTCATCTGTCTGGCTTACAAAGACTGAGATCCCCCTTCATACTGTCTTTGTGGCCCAGCCAAGGCTCTCTTTATGGGTATGCTGAGAGAGAGTGCTGGGTGAAAGACATTATTATAGCACTAAGGCCCTAAAGAGAGCCTTGGCTGGGCTCTAACCACTTGTTCACTTGTCTACTGGCAGGTAGCCTAGTGGTTAGAGCATTGGACTTGTAACCGGAAGGTTGCAAGGTCGAATCCCCGAGCTGACAAGGTAAAAATCTGTTGTGGATGTCGATTAACCTCTTAAGGAGCAGTGAAATGCAAGGCGCCAAATTCAAAATCCAAAAGTTGAATTATTAAACATTCATCAATATACAAGTGTTGCATAGTCATCAAAAGCTCTGCTTCTTGGCAATATCACAGCGTTGTCAGATTTCAAAAAGGCTTTACGGTGAAAGCACTACATTTGATTGTTTGAGGGTAGCACCTCCAATATTTTTTCCATTGCCATAAATTCATAAACCATCGCGGTTCTCACACAACACATTTCACAGCGAAAACAAATCAATTACCTTTTGAAGAACTTCTGCTGAGTGCTTCCCAAGTGTCCAACGAAGACAATCCATGGTTCTTTTGTTAGAAAAAGTCATGTATTATATCCATAAATCTCCGTTTGGTTGGTGCGTTATGATGAGAAAATACAGCGTCCACTCGCCCATTGAACCGTGAAGAGAACTCGTTCAAACTATACCTATAAACTTGTCCAAGAACAATCAAACATCATTGATAAGGTATCCTTAGGAACACTTTTATGTATATTTTGTATAATATTTCAACCAGAATATAAACTGGGCGATAGGAAAGGAAAAAACCACAGCGCGCGCAAGCCGGTGAACGCGCATTCTCTTCTGTTTACTTCTCTGTGACCACTTCCTAATTCTTCTTCTGTTACCATCCAGATCAACTAAATAGAATCAAAACACTGTCTAGAGACTGTTGACGTCCAGTGGAAGCAATTGGTACTGAAATCTTACTCCCTTATATGGGCATTTTCATAAGGGGTGTTCAAAATGAGGCAATGTGTCAAAATCACTTTTTCCAGTACAGAAATTCCTCTGGTTTTTGCCTGCGATATCCGTTCTGTTATACTCACAGACAATATTTTTAACACTCTTAGAAACTTCAGAGTGTTTCCTATCCAATAGTACTAATTATGTGCATATCCTATTTTCTGGGCCTGAGTGGGAGGCATTTTACTTTGGGCATGCCAGGCTCTCCAAAACTGTCACCTCGGGAGCTGCTCCCTAAGAAGTTAAGGCAGCCCCCTGCACCTCTCTGATTCAGAGGGGTTGGGTTAAATGCGGAAGACACATTTCAGTTGAAGGCATTCAGTTGTACAACTGACTAGGTACCCCCTTTCCCTTTCCCTTAATAGGATTTGCAGGTGAGAAGTTTTGAGGAGACACCTCTCTCTGGTCTAAGGCACTGGATAAGTGCTAAACCAGGTACAGTAGACCAGCAGGGCCCCAGATTTGTTTTTGGGGGGGACCAAGGAGAGTTTCTCTGCCGTACCTATTCATGGTTTCCTGTGAGATGTGTGGAGTAGTGAGGCGCAGAGCAGTGACCCGTCTCTCAGCAGGCTCCGTACAACCCCAACCCCTCAGCTCACTGGGGATAACAGGGCTTGTTTAGGCTGAAACACCCTCAAAGTCAAACAATCCATTGGGTTTTTCCTCAAGGTGGTTTTCTTACGTTGGTTGAAAAGGTTTATGTTAACATACAGTGCTGTTGTTGAACTCATACTCTGTTGTCTATACCAGGATAACAAAAAGACCCCCTTCTGTAAAAAGTGTTGTGTAAAGTGTTAATAGAAGTACCATTCACATGGTCTCCCTACTTAAATTTGCTAAGGGTCAAGCACCAATACATTACACCAAAGTGGTGAATTTGAAGCATTGTCAGACCATTCTATCAAGACGTCGATTCAGCAGAGAAACACCAGAGCATCCCTGTGGCCCCAAGCAGGATGACACAGTCTAACCAAGGAATCAGCCACACCTCAGCCCAATACAACGCACACTCTGTAGCCTGTGACTCAGCCAGCCCTTTCAAACACACACTCACGCATATATACACACACACATACACACACACAAAGCGACTCACAGGACTGGGATTAAAGCAGGATGAAATTATTCAGAAAGAAAGCCTTGTTTCAGCCAGCAACCTCAACCTCCCAATATACAGCATATGTGACTAATGCTCATCCGTTTATGTATCTGTGTGTTTGGCAGGGAAAACAGGCTCAAACCCCCACTGATCCCCCCAGCAGAAATCAATCAGTGGAGGAGCGCAGAGGCTTTAGCGATTCTCTGCCGCGATCCTCCATGTCCCATTAACAAAGGCGTGACAGACAGAGCGCTGGCAATCCCTGCTAAGACCCTGTGCCTTTCTCCTCCTCCTGTGCGAGCAGAAAAGCCTGCACCAAATACCATTGTAGGACACACAATGAGAACGTCCCCACTCGTGTCAGGAGACTGAATGCACTATAGTCAGGAAATTCACTGCAGCGAGGAGGTGACAATGACAGTTTAATTGAGTGAATCTGTGTAATCGGTGTGTGTGTGTGTGTGTGTGTGTGTGTGCCTGAGTGTGTGTGTGTGTGTACAACAACATATTTTCAAGGCAGGCTCAGTTCACTTGTCTACTGGCTAATTTGTCCTGCTGCCATGACGTTTGTCTAAATCTGGCTCTACAGTTGCCTGCTGAAGTGAAGAGGGAGCTGTGTGTCCTTACCTGCCACCAGGGAGTTAGCAGTCTATCTATTTTCCTGTCTGTCTGGCAGTGGATCTGTCTCTCCAGATGTACTGTATGTCTCTCTTTATCCACATGAAAACAGAAACATCACTCACCACTCTAATGTACAACACTATACCTTATTTCCCAACATGCTAGATTATTCTGTTTTGCACTTTGTTTCCTCTGCAAGCACTCATCATCGCTCTGCCTTCACTGTTGTAGAAGACAAAAAAGAACTTCAGCTTACCTTCAGCCTTTATTTCACATTATCTCGTCTCGTCATTTGAATTGTGCACTAAATGTGAAATAGTGACAGACAGTAAACCAGACTTTGATGAAACTGTACGGTACCTACAGTATGGCCTGAGTTGACATACTGTTACTGTATAGGCCTGGGTTGGAGAGCCAGCCAACTCTCCATCACTGACACATTAGTCTCACCACAGTCTCTCTGGTTGTGAGACAAGTGACCAGAGACCACTAATTACCTAATTGCACTCTAACAGCTACGAGGCACCGACTCACCAACTCATACAGAGCCAATGTGTTTATGACTCAACTCCTATGGGACTCATGTTCAGTTATAATACCCTCATATAAAAATAACTCCCCCACATGAATGTGCTACGGTTTTATTTTAAGTTCTCCATGCTTAACCACAACTTGTGTGTCACCAGTGTTTCGTTTCAGTGCTGTATTGTTTTATTGCCGCACACTAACCAATGCTTTAAATGTGGGCTTTGTCATGGAATCTTTACCAAGTGTTCCACTGTGTTGTCCTTAATATCAGGTATTTTAACAGAAAAGAGAAAAGGTACCAAGAGCAGATGGAGCAAAAGGAAGCAAGCACACACTCTACAGCTGTCACATGCCGTGCTCTCTCTCTCTCTCTCTCACACACACACACACACACACACACACACACACACACACACACACACACACACACACACACACACACACACACACACACACACACACAGGGGGGGTGGCTAAGGGAGTAGGCTCAGTAGGTGGTAGGGCACAACATTATAACGGAACTCATGGCCTGCTAACCTCTACACACACCACTGAGGAAAAGCTCCCAAGAGTCCTTGGGAGGCTGGAAAGAAACTAGGTGACAGCAGGGAGCCTCATTATCGTACAGAACAGCATCAGCTGCAATCACACAAAGCCACATGAACCATGAGACTTGTTAAAACAGACTGTTTTTATGTTATTGTGTTTCTGATTAAACTCTATGGTACTTTCTGATATAACACCCGCTGTACTTGGACTGTTATGTGGTTTGGCCAATTTCATTTTTCACAGGAGGTTATGGTGACCATTTCAGTCCTCATTACCTGTGTCTTTATCGACTTCGTCGACTTCAACTCCATCAAAACGCTTTAGATACAATTCTTATTATCCAAAAGATATGCACTGTATTGCTGTCGGTTTGATTTCATTTAATTACCGTTGGGGCAGAAATGGTCAAACTTTGCGAGTCATTTCTATTTATATATTAAAAAAATTAAACCTGACTTGGGTTGACATTGGAGTGTTGAGCCCAGGCTCAGAGGGCTCCGATGAATTTGGTGAGAAAGCCGTAAATAAGAGAGAGGGAGAGGAAAAAAGCATAAGCCTCAAGAAGCCCTCATCTGTCATTTTGGGTTTGTGCTGGCCAGATGATAGGATTACTCTGTGAACATGGCTGCCAAACGACTCTTTTCCTCTTTTGTGTTTGGAAAACAAACACATTTGCCCCGGAAGTCAGGAGCATTGGGACCCCCTGTCGCCAGCCGTCTTAGCCCAGCAGTGCAGGGTGGGCTTGCGGTTGGCTTGGCCAAACACGTCTCCATCCTGCATCTGACACGCTACTCTTCTTCATGTCAGCGTGAGGACACTTACAGTACCACCCATCTAATAGCTACCTCCAGCAGGGCAGTCCCTTCTGAGTCTTCAGCTCATAGGAGATGGGAAGGCTTTGATATGAGAGACTCTGTAAGGGAGTAATTAGGGAGTGTGTGTGTACATTTTTATGGCACACACACACCTACAAGGGAGGCTTAGGGTGCAGTATCAAAATGCTAGTGCTCACTTTCGCAGTTTCAGTTGCAAATTGATCTTGAGAAATACTACATCAAAACACATGAACTACTGGTTTATTTAAATTATTATGGCATCGTCATTAGGCATAGATGAAACACTGCAGATCAGTTAACCGTGTGTCTCCAAGGACTTGATTAATAATGTTGTATTCTAAGACATGCGGTAGGCCCCAGCCCAAAGACATGGTTAATGTTCATCACAGAGCAGGCGCTAACAAATGGGTCCATTTCATTAATGAGATATTTAATTTGATAATAGCTAACGATAGAACAATTTATTGTTCCAGCAATAGTCTATTCTACATCGAGGTCATGCTGGTTTTGCTCGAACACATGAAATACTTCCACTTTACACCCATACTCTAGAAACGGACTGAAGCTGAAATCATTTGGGGTAGTTACATCATAAGATCTCATCAGTTATTATAAAACGAACTCGCCCTCCCAGCCAATGTAAACCCACTGTAGAGCTATTAGTGGTTTTGGATGGCTGCAGCACTCGCTGGCTTTTAGCTCTCTGTCTCTCTCTGTGTCGGTGATGATTTCAACAGGTTTCACTTAAGATACGCCTCATAAAACATTTCCACAAATAGAGCTCTTGTGACTAGCTCCCTGGAAGACCCTGGCTGGCCCTAGTATCACAGCAGAAGAGCCCTGCTTTGTTTCGCCTCGCCTGGCGTAGCCGTAGATAAATAAATAAAAGGAGAGGTCACAGTACAGGTGTAGATCTCTGTAAATCACTGCTCTTATTGTCTGCCTGGCTTCTATCTACCCATTACAGTGTCTGGCAGCGCCCCAGGGGCCCAGAGCTGCTAGCTTGGACTGCATGTACAGATGGAATCTGACTGTTTCCCAAAGCAGTAAATTACCTTGCTAACATTTGTGTAGGGAATGGGCCTTCTAAATGGTTTGCGTGAGCTGTTAACCTCAGTGATGCATTTGAGTGACGTGGCTATCCCCCTGCCAGAGTGTCAAGGGGCGGGGGCAGAGGGAGACCGAGGACATGGAGGATCACACACCAGGCCGGGGTGGCTTTGAGGGCTAGGTGGGTAGATCTTACAGGGGGAGACATGCGGAAGCTGTGTCTGTATACAGAGTGGCAAGGTTACAGCTGGTATGTCTATGTAACAGAAACATAAAGGAAGATTTGTAAACGTCGCCATGGAGATAAGTCAGTGGTATAAGTACTCCGGTGGTACAGTATGTGTGTTTCTGTATAGCTTACTATATATAGATCTGTGTAATCTTGTTCTATCAGTCTTGTACGTCTAATGCAAGTGGAAGTTAGAGACGCACAAACCTGAACCGAGTGTCAGTCTGCATTTACAGGTCTAATGGTGGTGGTTCCTCCTCACCAACTCAGACAGCTGCCCTTGAATTACCATATGGAGAATATTATATTATTTCTTTCTCATCCATTTTGTGCAAATGGAACTGCTTAGAGTGTTTCAACTCTGACTGTATCTCAATTAAACTGAGCACTCTAGTTCTCGCCTGTTTCCGACCAGTCCTCAATGTATTTTCATTGACGTCAGGGATGCAAGCCACATGCTTGCTATTTGGTGGTGTTCTCAGTGTTCATCACCTTATGATAAAATCCATCTGGGTGCTATCGTTTCCTGTTGTACTTGCAAGATTACCCAATCAAATGAAGAAAACTGGTGTTCAACTTCAAGACGAGAGTCATCAGTACATTCAGATGCAGTATTCAAATACATTTAATTAGTCATTCCTTGTGTCTAGAGTTACTCTGCTAGAAGGATATTTGAGGGATTATATTTCTACACCATACCTTCGGTAACACACATGACTGCCGTTTTGTGGGTAATTATTGTACTTTTAGAAGCCTGTTCTATTGTAATTTCACAGTTTTCTATCCAGGATATCCGGCTTTGCTCCAGAATCGCCGGCTGTGTTGGGTATCGGAAGGGTCAGACAGTTTTATTTAATGGGCATCTTATTACTTCCTCTTTCCGATGACTGGATTGGGAGATAAAACACTACTGGTTGCCCACATTTGATCCAAAGTACTTTGACGTCATGTGTCAAAAGACTAATAATACGGTAAGATGCTTTTCACTTCAAAAATGTTTTTTGTCGGCAGTGAAGGTGATGGAAAGAAAATAAGCTGAAAGCGGCCGAGCTTAAGTTATATCACTTTATTGAAAAGGCTTTCAACCAGAAAGCCCTCCAAAGCAGTGGCTTTTCTGTTTTCATAACTGTCAGCGAGGCAGTGGAGAGAGGTTGCTACCTGCCTGCTAGCCACTCTGTTAGACATTTGAAATACTGGGCTATGATGAATGAAGAAACCCTCCTTGAGTTTTGACTGAAATAAGGTGTTCTCTAGTGGCAGTAAATCAATCAGACATGGGCATTGTTGTAGTAGCATAGAGTAGACCTGCTGTACACTGCGAAGTGCATATGGAAAGGACATGTTTAACGTGACAATGAAACACAGTACCTGACCTTTTTTAGCTGCCTTGTAGTTACACTAGTACAGACCTGTAGGATTGTGTTCTTATTCAGTGGTGTGCAACCAACCTGCCCAAAGAATCCTGTCACAGTGTTAAATATCTGCTGTCAAATTAATTTCACATTTCTCAGTCAGATAGGAAATCACAATGCCCCCCTCTCTTTCTGCAGCATTCCTTTTTGTTTTACCTCACTCTGTCATCATACTGTATCTGAATGCAAACATGCTTTAAGAAACTAAAAGCTGTAATTTTGCTGTGTTTGTTTCAACTTTTGTGATGGTCTTTGTTGTGTTTCCTTGGTTTACGGAGGCTTCGATTCTGCTCCAAGCCAGATCCGTGGTGATGTCTCTTTGTTGCTGCACATAGCTGAAATTCCTCTGGGGAGAAATTGGGTGTAGCTGTGCAGGGGGTGGGCGGAAACAGGTGTGCACTGCGCAGGGCCGGCCCGCCCATTAGGTAGGATTAGTCAGCCGCCTAGAGCAGATTGACGAGGGCGGCATTTTCTGAGCAAAACTGACCAAGACGCACCTCCAAATTGAATTGTATGTCACATTTCACTGTTAGGTGAAAGGTTGCTTCCCGCTCCCTCCGTTCGCTACAATACAAATCTGAATTTAAAATATAAATATCTAAAAGTTCAAATGTGACCGACCGCCTCAATTCGGTCTTAAATTGTGTTTTTTACATTGATAAAAGTAGAGACTCAGAGCTAGAAAATGGTATATCATACACTGCAGTTGAGGAACAATGGGAAAGTAATTCTGCATTGAATGTTGAAAAACTTGTAACCCTACTTTTGAGAAAATGGCCCTTCAATGTTTTGGTACACCTACTGGAGAGCTCTTCTTTGTCTACACCCAATCAGCATCGTTCACACCATCTTAAGCCTTAGCCCACCAATCTCTTTAAGGATTCACATGTGAGGCCATGTTTATTTGTCACATGCACAGGATACAGAAGGTGGAAATGGTACAATGAAGTGGTTACTTGCATAGTAGCAACATCGAAAAACAGAAAGTGTCCAGATGCAAATCTTTAAAAATATTTGATCTTTATTAGATGACGCTTACCCGACACACTAAATTGATGGGTCATTTGAAGGAAATGCTATTACCACCCCCCAACCACATCTAGCTAAGTGGATGGGTCACTATTGTCTAGACATGTACACATGTTCATGAAATACAATAGTTGGTCGTAATCACCCCCAGACACAAATGGCTAATTTGATGGGGTCATGTAATCATCTGGTAAAGTGGAGTCTTTGGTTTAGACATGTAGCTAGCTAGCTAGCTAACTAGCTAGCTAGCTAAACAATGAACCGTCATAATCCCAATGTATGCTACAACCAATACAAACATTGTCATAGCTCTGGTATGAATCTGCTGGTAGTTAAAACTAACAAACTAGGTTCAATGTTAGCTAGCTAACATTAGGGTATAACTAGCAATACAAATGGATTTCTGATTTGAATAATATTACTACACAGATCATACACGTAACGTTAGCTAGTGAGCCAGCATGCTAACGTTTGCTAGCTAACTAACAGTACGCTTTAGCTTGCAATAAAAACGACTTTCTGACGAAATTAGAAACGTATATCTGAAAATGTAGCTTGTCTGTTACCCGTATATAGTACATGGATGAACGATTCACGGCAGACTGGAACCATTTAACTTGTTTGGCCAGCGTTGTGTCAAGTCACTCCAGTTCACACTGACCGTGGCGTGTGCAGAAAGTAGCACTTTTCCCAACTGATTTGTCGATAGCGCCTGCTAAATTCAGGACATCAATGTTGTTGAGAAACATAGCAAAACATTTGTAGTTCTCGATGGCTAACATTGTCTTTAAAAAATGGTGCGGTAGCCGTTTTTGAAAGATACGGCTAGTGGGAAGCTTCCGGTCTTTTTCCGTGGCTAAGCTAAAATGTGTATTCGTATTTATGGATGGAATACAAATTTGTTATTAAGGCACATGAAAGTTCACATGTTCCCAAAGGCATTTCTGCCATAAAGATTAAAAAAACTATGTTTAAGTTCAAATGCCGCTCCTGTGAAGTAGTGACGTGCGACATAAGCCTAGTTTCCTGAAACGAGTCACAAATTCAACTAATGTGAGAGCACCAGCCGCTGCCATATGGACACATTGCTAGGCCTACACCGTGAGCCATTGGCAGCTAAAGAAATGTGTGCATGAGCCAATGCAGCGGTAGGCCTATAACTTCCATTGTAAACTAACACATAAAGCTGACAAATAAAGTAGAAAATACATTCAGGTTATTTCAATCACATTCCTCTCTCTACTCCGCTTGTCTGCCTCCCTTTCGATCTGCCTTGACTTGAGATATCGCTGGTGAAGTGCAACTATTCTTGGCCCTCAATCAACTATTCCGGGCCCTCAGAGTTTCCCGCCAGTGAGCTCGGGACAGACAGCTGTTTTTACTCAAGGGAAAATAGTTCAGGCAATTTCTGACATTTCCACTGGATATGTTGGATGCTCAGAGCATGACATTTTGCTTTCACACCGAGGTTTGGTGATTATCGAGGGGGAGAGTGTTGGAAAGATTTTCCAAATACTGCGAGGCACTATTAGCCTATCATTTGCAATGGATGTTAAAAAAACACTTTGTTCACTTACTGTGTAGGTGAAGAAAACATTACTGAGAAGCTCAGCTTATTGTTAGTGTTGGTCAGAAATCAGGCATCCCTTGGCGCTTACCTACTTTATTCTTGCTCATGCGTGCACACATTAACAGGACAGAGATATAAACCAGATTCCAGACACATGCTCACATGGAGCGCTCCAAACAAAAGACAATGAAATTGACAAAACTCGTAGGGCCTAAATAATGGTATTAAATAATACAAAACATGGTTTACAAGTTTAGCAGGTTGTGAACTCTGCAAACAACTTTTCCACTCCGAGAATGAGAATGGTAAATGACTGATTAATACATGCATTAATAGAAATTAATGTAGGCCTAAGCAAATGACTGGGATTAACGGTAAATGTACTACTTTTGACATATGTAATGAGGAATTGATACAATATAACAGTCAAAGGTCAAACCATTCACACAATGAAATAATTAATGCAGCAAGAATTGGTGGGAAGACAGCTAAGCGCATTCTGGAGTGCTGAGTACATTCTGGAGAGAGATGCTCCTTCAGAAAGTATTCGTATCACTTGACTTATTATGTGTTACGGCCTGAATTAAACATTTCATTAAGTAGATTTTTTTCTCACCAATCTGGTTTTCCTCTAGGATTTTGCCTGTGCTTAGCTGTAAACCGTTCCTATTTTATCCTAAAATACTCTCTAGTCTTTGCCAATGACAAGCATACCCATAACATGATGCACCCACCAACATGCTTGAAAATACACTACAGGCCAAATGTATATGGATACCTGCTCGTCGAACATCTCATTCCAAAATCATGGCCATTAATATGGAGTTGGTCCCCCCCTTTACTGTTATAACAGCCTCCACTCTTCTGGGAAGGCTTTTCCACTAGATGTTGGAACATTGTTGCTGGGACTTGCTTCCATTCAGCCACGAGCATTATTGAGGTTGGGCACTGACGATGGGTGATGTAGGCCTGGCTCACAGTCGGCATTCCAATTCATCCCAAAGGTGTTCAATGGGTTTGAGGTCAGGGCTCTGCAGGCCAGTCAAGTTCTTCCACACCGATCTTGACAAACCATTTCTGTATGGACCTCGCTTTGTGCACGTGGGCATTGTCATGCTGAAACAGGAAAGGGCCTTCCCCAAACTGTTGCCACAAAGTTGGAAGCACAGAATTGTCTAGAATGCCATTGTATGTTGTTGTATTAAGATTTCTCTTCACTGGAACTAAAGGGCCTAGCCCGGAACATGAAAAACAGCCCCAGACCATTATTCCTTCTCCACCAAACTTTACAGTTGGCACTATGTATTGGGGCAGGTAGCGTTCTCCTGGTATCCGCCAAACCCAGATTAGTCCGTTGGATTGCCAGATGGTAAAGCGTGATGCATCACTCCAGAGAACGCGTTTCCACTGGTCCAGAGTCCATTGGCAATGAGCTGTACGGGTGTGGCTGAAATAACCAAATCAACTAATTTGAAGGGGTGTTCACCTACTTTTGGCCATATAGTGTAGGTAGAGTGGTACTCAGTGATGTGTTGGATTTGCCAAAAACATAGCACTTTGTATTCAAGACATAAAGTTAATTTCTGCAGTTTTATTTTAGTACCTTATTGCAAACATGGTCCATGTTTTGGAATATTTTTTATTCTGTATAGGCTTCCTTCTTTTTGCTCTGTCAATAAGGTTAGTATTGTGGAGTAACTACAATGTTGTTGATCCATCCTCAGTTTTCTCCTATCACAGCCATTCAATTATGTAACTGTTTCAAAGTCACTATTGGCCTTATGGTGAAACCCATGAGCTGTTTCCTTCCTCTCCGGCAACTGAGTTAGGAAGGATGCCTGTATCTTTGTAGAATGCACAGAAAAGGGGTGTAGAGCAGTAGAGCTTTGACTAGAATACAGTATATGCATATAAAGTGGTAAAACAGTATGTAAACATTCTTAAAGTGACCAAGGTTTTATGACTATGTACATAGGGAAGAATAGGTCATCGCCTTGCCCACCTTTCTGTGACAGTCAGTCTGCCTCTAAAAGCATCTGTCACAGTTGGGACCATCTCAGAGGGCTGCGAAATAGAAGAGCCTGAAGTGACAATATGTCTCAAAGCCTACTGTCATTCCCCTGATGCTTCTGTGTTATTTCTGGTCTGCTCTCCAGCGTGCCTTTTGTTTGGTTTTCTACAGGTATCTCAGTCAGGAAACAAGTATTGTATTCAAAGTCACTGATAAGTTAATTATATACATTCTCCTGCTTTATTGACTTGCATTTACTTTAGCTTTTTGGGAATAACAACTTCTTTTATGAATGATAGCCCATTCCAGTTTGACTTCATTCATCCATCCATCCACAATGTAAAAAGTAGCACATTCAGGCATCTGGTTAATGCTGAAAGTGGTTGTGGCTGGTGGCTCTGAACTTCCATTATGAATCTAAATAGAAATACTCTATCCCTTAGCCCCGCTCTTTTTCACCTTAAAAGGCTGCAAGGTCACAATGGCCGCTGGTTATTGAGTACAGAGTAAAGTTCATTAAGCACATTACCCAATATTTTAAGGGTTTTAGGCTGCCGGCTAAGAAACGCATTTCATACCTAATTGAACTAATGTTGCTCTATTAATCTATTTTGCTTCGGTGCTTCCACACATGATTTAATTCCTCTTATTTCCTCAGAAAATCAGACCTTTAAAGTGCTAGTCAGTGACAACGGGCTCTCGACAACAACAAAAAAGTGGGGTCACGAGTGAAAAGGTTATCCAAACCCCTCAGAGAACAGACTATGCTAAGGTAGTGACTTGCAGGCAAACAGATACAGGTAGATTAACATTCATACACACAGAGCATAATCCTTTTACCTCTGACAATGTCCTGGAGCACTATTTTACAATGATCAGCAATTGAGGAAAAAACAAAATGGCCTGCGGTGATGTGCAGAGCCCCAGGTATTAGGGAAATGGTCCCCTTTCCCCAACCCGAAAAAGTGTGGCACAGCTCGTAGCTTTGTTACCAGGGAACTGCTGTAGTCTGCTGAACGTGAGCTCTCTTGGTCCCATGCAAATGCTCTTAATAAGTAACACAAGTGTGCCAGATCTTATTTGTTAGCCCCTGGGGCGCCGGGAGACCACTACAACTTGCTGAGCTGACACTTTCCTCCCGTCGCTGTAGCTCGCAGACATCTGGATGTCAGGGGCTTGTGATTGGAGTTTTATTACATTTGAGGGTTTGATTGGTCCTAGACATTCATGCAGCCTCTTGGTGAAAACACAGGGAAGAAAAACAAATATATAATATTAAACCCGAGCTGGGAATAAAATCAGGCCTTTACGTGCTTTGAAAGAGGAACTCGATTTGGGATTTGTTTCAGATGCTCTGCTTCTCGGGTTTCACACACTTTGCAAATTATTAAAAACCAGGCATTTATTGTGACCATCAGTCTTGTAGAGGAGTGTGTGTGTTTTTTGTTTATTCCAAGCACAGAAAAGGCCTACAAGTGGCGAGATATCTTTAAATAAGATATCATCTGTCCTTGAAATATCAAACATTTTGTATGTTAATTTTCATTGTAAATGACATTCACAGCACATAATATTCCTCCCACAGTTCTCATTTGAATAAACTTCCGAAAAGATTGGAATGCCTTATACTTCATGCACCAATGGAAAATAAACACTCATTCTGTGTCTCAGTGACGAGAGATTTTGGGTGCTTGAATATTGAAAAGTTTTTAGTTTAAAAGCCTGAGGCATGACATTGCTTTTTGGGTAATGCTAGGGGGACCCTCTTCAGCCTCAGAGGGAGGTACTGTAATTTACAGCTCCAGGGTTCAAATCAAATCAATATGCCACGTGCGCCGAATACAACAGGTGTAGACCTTAGTGAAATGCTTACTTACAGGACCTAACCAACAGTGCAATGTTTATATAAAGAAATCGGTTTTAGGTGAACAATAAGTAAGGAAATAAAAAACAACAGTAAAAAAGACAGTGAATAATAACAGTAGCGAGGCTATAACAGTAGCGAGGCTATATACAGGCACCGGTTAGTCGGTGCTAATTGAGGTAGTATGTACATGTAAGTATGGTTAAAGTGACTATGCGTATATGATGAACAGAGAGTAGCAGTAGTTTAAAAGAGGGGTTGGCGGGTGGTGGGTGGCGGGACACAATGCAGATAGTCTGGGAAGCCAATGTGCGGGGGCACCGGTTAGTCGAGCTAATTGAGGTAGTATGTACATGAATGTATAGTTAATGTGACAATGCATATATGATGAACAGAGAGTAACAGCAGCGTAAAAGAGGTATTGGGGAGGGGGGCACACAATGCAAATAGTCCGGGTAGCCATTTGATTACCTGTTCAGGAATCTTATGGCTTGGGGGTAAAAGCTGTTGAGAAGCCTTTTGGTCCTAGACTTGGCGCTCCGGTACCGCTTGCCATGTGGTAGTAGAGAGAACAGTCTTTGACTGGGGTGTCTGGGTTCTTTGACCATTTTTAGGTCCTTCCTCTGACACCGCCTGGTATAGAGGTCCTGGATGGCAGGAAGCTTAGCCCCAGTGATGTACTGGGCTGTTCGCACTACCCCCTTCGGCCTATAGGGCAACAGGGTAAGTTAGGGGGCAACAAGGTGAGACTGGAGTGAAGTAGTCATAGATAACTGTTGAACTCTACTGAAAAAAAATTCTACCAGAAGCACTGAAGACGTACAGTAACCACAGATCAATATCAAATATCAAAGCTTCAGTAGTCCATTCATTGGTTCATGTGCAAACAAAATGATCACAGTCATTTGTATGCATGTACGTATTCATATGTATGTTCACACATGATGGTTCTCAGTGCAACCTATGCCAGCCCCAACCTGTTCTGTGAAGAAATAGTTGAGGTAAACACATGGCTTTGTTTAAGTAATTAATATCACTGTAATTAGTTCCAGATTGTTGTCATTAGCAGGTGGTAAATCTGGATGCTATAAATGTCTGTGCGTATTTACCTCTAGGATTGAAAACACTGGAGTGTGACCACCATCGCTGTTACAACACTGAGTTAACATGCAGTTGTGTTTGAGCTACACACTGTTACACTGTTTCAGGTCTGTAGAATGAGAGATGCATCTCATTTAGTGCTACTGTATGTTCTTTGGCACCATTAACTGTACTCTAGTCATCTGTAACAAGCCAATGGAATGTGACCACTCTCCAAAACAGAAAGACAGTACTGTATCCAATAGGTTAAGATGGACCAATGTTCCATTCACACGTCACCTCAGCATGAGACGGGTACAGACTGTGATAGCTGTGGCATGGAGAACTGCGTTGTCCCTTCCTGTCTTAGCCTACTGCCGGCACCTCACACAATCTGACAAGCACCTCCTCCCTGTCACAGCATGGATCACAAACAAAATCATACTATGTTCTGCCGTCATGTGTGGCTTGACGCACCACTTATATACAGTTAAAGTTTACATACACTTAGGTTGGAGTCATTAAAACTAGTTTTTCAAGTCGGTTAGGACATCTTTTTTTGTGCATGACACAAGTAATTTTTCCAACATTTGTTTACAGTCAGATTATTTCACTTACAGTGTATTATATTACAATTCCAGTGGGTCAGAAGTTTACATACACTAAATTGACTGTGCCTTTAAACAGCTTGGAAAATTCCAGAGTCAATTGGAGGTGTACCTGTGGATGTATTTCAAGGCCTACCTTCAAACTCAGTGCCTCTTCAAAAGAAATCAGCCAAGACCTCATAAAACAATGTGTAGCCCTCCACAAGTCTGGTTCATCCTTGGGAGCAATTTCTAAATGCCTGAAGGTACCATGTTCATCTGTACAAACAATAGTACACAAGTATAAACACCATGGGACCAAGCAGCTGTCATACCGCTCATGAAGGTGACGCGTTCTGCCTCCTAGAGATGAATGTACTTTGGTGCGAAAAGTGCAAATCAATCACAGAACAGCAGCAAAGGACCTTGTGAAGATGCTGGAGGAAACAGGTACAAAAGTATCTATATCCACAGTAAAGCGAGTCCTATATCGACATAACCTGAAAGGGCGATCAGCAAGGAAGAAGCCACTGCTCCAAAACCGCCATAAAAAAACTGACTACGGTTTGCAACTGCACATGGGGACAAAGATTGTACTTTTTGGAGAAATGTCCTCTGGTCTGATGAAACAAAAATAGAACTGTTTGGCCATAATGACCATTGTTATGTTTGGAGGAAAAAAGGGGAGTATTTTAAGCCGAAGAACACCATCCCAGCATGGGGGTGGCAGCATCGTGTTGTGGGGGTGCTTTGCTGCAGGAGGGACTGGTGCACTTCACAAAACAGATGGCATCATGAGGAGGAAGATTATGTGGATATATTGAAGCAACATCTCAAGACATCAGTCAGGAAGTTAAAGCTTGGTCGCAAATGGGTCTTCCAAATGGACATTGACCCCAAGCATACTTCCAAAGTTGTGGCAAAATGGCTTAAGGACAACAAAAGTCAATGTATTGGAGTGGCCATCACAAAGCCCTGACCTCAATCCTATAGAAAATGTGTGGGCAGAACTGAAAAAGCGTGTGCGAGCAAGGAGAAATACAAACCTGACTCAGTTACACCAGCTCTGTCAGGAGGAATGGGCCAAAATTCACCCAACTTATTGTGGGAAGCTTGTGGAAGGCTACCTGAAGCGTTTGACCCAAGTTAAACAATTTAAAGGCAATGCTACCAAATACTAATTGAGTGTATGTAAACTTCTGACCCACTGGGAATGTGATGATAGAAATAAAAGCAGAAATAAATCATTCTCTCTACTATTATTCTGACATTTCACATTCTTAAAATCAAGTGGTGATCCTAACTGATCTAAGACAGAGAACTTTTACTCTGATTAAATGTCAGGAATTGTGAAAAACTGAGTTTAAATGTATTTGGCTAAGGTGTAGGTAAACTTCCGACTTCAACTGTAAAAGATACATTTTGTAGGAATACATTTCCTGGAAAAAGTGCCAGTGTTGTTTTTTTAGCAATGAAAAGGGTTAATGTTGCATTGTATTTCATGCTGTCTGTGTATTTTTTTATTAATGATTTATGAGGTGATGAAAAGTTTTCTAAGCGTTTGTGAAACGGCGCCATAGCTGACACAGATGCTGTTTTCATATCATCGGGACAGCCTATCATTAGGCACGTTAGTGATCAGTTAGATTGAGCAACAATGTCAGGAAAATCAATGAAGTCATTATTGCCGTGGCACATCGGTTCCCAGTCGGAAGCCGATCAGTCGACAAAATAGAGAGAGCACATATGGACTCAAATGTCCAACCCTCTCTGCCTTTACTCAAGCATAGGAAAACAATTAATTGTGTGCACAGTTCATTGTTTGGAACATATTGTGAATATAGGACATAGGAAATGACAGACTGGGAGAGAGAGAAAGGGAGAGCGATGGGAAGAGAGACTGAGAGGGTGGAGAGCGAGAGAGACAGAAATATATATATATATATATATATATATATATATACACACACACACAGTTGAAGTCGGAAGTTTACATACACTTAGGTTGGAGTCATTAAAACTCGTTTTTCAACCACTCCACAAATGTCTTGTTAACAAACTATAGTTTTGGCAAATCAGTTAGGACATCTACTTTATGCATGACACAAGTAATTTTTCCAACAATTGTTTACAGACAGATTGTTTCACTTAAAATTCACTGTATCACAATTCCAGTGGGTCAGAAGTTTACATACACTAAGTTGACTGTTCCTTTAAACAGCTTGGAAAATTCCAGAAAATTATGTCATGGTTTTAGAAGCTTCTGGTAGGCTAATTTACATCATTTGAGTCAATTGTAGGTGTACCTGTGAATGTATTTCAAGGCCTACCTTCAAACTCAGTGCGTCTTTGCTTGACATCATGGGAAAATCAAAATAAATCAGCCAAGACCCCAGAAAAAAATGTGTAGCCCTCCACAAGTCTGGTTCATCCTTGGGAGCAATTTCCAAACGCCTGAAGGTACCACGTTCATCTGTACAAACAATAGTACGCAAGTATAAACACCATGGGATCACGCAGCCGTCATACCGCTCAGGAAGGAGACACGTTCTGTCTCCTAGAGATGAATGTACTTTGGTGCGAAAAGTGCAAATGAATCCCAGAACAACAGCAAAGGACCTTGTGAAGATGCTGGAGGAAACAGGTACAAAAGTATCTATATCCACAGTAAAACGAGTCCTATATCGACATAACCTGAAAGGGCGATCAGCAAGGAAGAAGCACCTGTTCCAAAACCTCCGTGTGGGCAGAACTGAAAAAGCGTGTGCGAGCAAGGAGGCCTACAAACCTGACTCAGTTACACCAGCTCTGTCAGGAGGAATGGGCCAAAATTCACCCAACTTATTGTGGGAAGCTTGTGGAAGGCTACCTGAAGCGTTTGACCCAAGTTAAACAATTTAAAGGCAATGCTACCAAATACTAATTGAGTGTATGTAAACTTCTGACCCACTGGGAATGTGATGAAAGAAATAAAAGCAGAAATAAATCATTCTCTCTACTATTATTCTGGCATTTCACATTCTTAAAATAAAGTGGTGATCCTAACTGACCTAAGTCAGGGAATTTTTATTTACCCGGATTAAATGTCAGGAATTTGGAAAAACTGAGTTTAAATGTATTTGGCTAAGGTGTATGTAGGGTGAGTTGGACCGCAGAGTGAAGGAAAAGCAGCCAACAAGTGCTCAGCACATGTGGGAACTCCTTCAAGACTGTTGGAAAAGCATTCCAGGTGAAGCTGGTTGAGAGAATGCCTAGTGTGTGCAGAGCTGTCATCAAGGCAAAGGGTGACTACTCTGAAGAATCTAAAATATATTTAGATTTGTTTAACACTTTTTGGGTTACTACATGATTCCATATGTGTTATTTCATAGTTTTGATGTCTTCACTATTTGAATGAGTATGTCTTCACCCTTGATATACACACACACACACACACACACACAGTGCATTCGGAAAGTATACCGATCCCTTGACTTTTTCCACATTTTGTTACGTTACAGCCTTATTCTAAAATGTATTAAATTACTTTTTTCCTCATCAATCTACACAAAATACCCTGTAATGACAAAGCCAAAACAGGGATAAAAAATAATAAACTTTTTTTTAAAAGCTTATTTATGTTAATATTCAGACGCTTTGCCATGAGAAAATTGAGCTCAGGTGCATCCTCTTTCCGTTGATCATCCTTGAAATGTTTCTACAATTGGAGTCCACCTGTGGTAAATTAAATTGATTGGACTTGACTTGGAAAGACACACACCTGTCTATATAAGGTCCCACAGTTGACAGTGCATGTCAGAGCAAACACCAAGCCATGAGGTCAAAGGAATTGTCCGTAGAGCTCCGAGACAGGATTGTGTCAAGGCACAGATCTGGGGAAGGGCCTCTATCAGTCTTAAATGGATAAAGTTTGGAACCGCCAAGACTCTTCCTAGAGCTGGCCGCCTAGCCAAACTGAGCAATCAAGGGAGAAGGGCCTTGGTGAGGGAGGTGACCAAGAACTGAGCTCCAGAGTTCCTTTGCTGAGATGGGAGAAACTTCCAGGAAGACAACCATCTCTGCAGAATTCCACCAATCAGGTCTTTATGGTGTGGTGGCCAGACAGGAGCCACTCTTCAGTAAAAGGCACATGGCAGCCCGCTGGGAGTTTGCCAAAAGGCACCTAAATTACTCTCAGACCATGAGAAACAAGATTCGCTGGGCTGATGAAACCAACTCTTTGGCCTGAATGCCAAGCGTCACGTCTGGAGGAAACCTGGCATGCCAAAGGTGCTTCAACAAAGTACTGAGTAAGGGGTCTGAATACTTGTGTAAATGTGATTTCTTTTTTTTAAATTATACATTTGCGAGAATGTCAATCTGTTTTTGCTTTGTCATTATGGGGTATTGTGTGTAGCTTGATGAATCAAAAACAATTTAATACATTTTAGAATAAGGCTGTAACGTAACAATGTGGAAAAAGTCAAGGGGTCTGAATACTTTCCGAATAAATGAGAGACACATGCAGAGAGTTAAAGAGAGAGGACTGAGGCTGTTATCTATCCGTCTGCTCTTTGCTGACAGCTCCCAGAGAGTGTCTCTTTCCTGTGGAAGGTGGACCTGCTGACGTTGGCTCAGTGCCACCACATCGCCCTGCTCCAGCTCTCTCTGTAAACACACAGCACAGCCCACTAAAGACGGCTCAGGAAGAAAAACGGAAACGTCGCCCTCTAGATAAGGGAATGTTTCCACACACACTTCTCTCTCAAGATACATTCCCTACACCACCACTGCCACCACCGTCCTAATTGAGTTCCTATTGATTCTGCTGAGGAGTGACAGGATCCGGTTCCTCCTGGTTTCAATCCGTTTTCTACATGTGTTTGTTAGGCTGGGGTGAGTGGGATCAGTGGTACTGTGTGTATCGACAGCTTGTTTGCTGCAGTTCTGAAATTAGCAGGACTCAGCATTAGCGTCAAGCCACCACAGTGAACGTGATGAGGATGTAGTATGGGGAGAAAGACAACTACAATAGTGTTGTAGCTGCAATGTACAGTACAAATCAAATTGTATTAGTCACATGCGCCTATTACAACCGGTGTAGACCTTAGAGTGAAATGTTTACTTACGAGCCCCTAACCAATAATGCAGTTTAAAAAAAATACTGATAAGAATAAGAGATAAAAGTAACAAGTGATTAAAGAGCAGCAGTAAAATAACAATAGCGAGACTTTATACAAGTGGGTACCGGTACAGAGTCAATGTGCCGTGGCCGGTTATTTGAGGTAGTATGTACATGTGGGTAGAGTTATTAAAGTGACTATGCATAGATGACAACAGAGTAGCAGTGGCGTAAAGAGAGGGTGACGGGGGGGCACTGCAAATAGTCTGGGTAGCCATTTGACTAGACGTTCAGGAGTCTTATGGCTTGGGGGTAGAAGCTGTTTAGAAGCCTCTTGGTCCTAGACTTGGCGCTCCGGTACCGCTTGCCGTGCGGTAGCAGAGAGAACAGTCTATGACTAGGGTGCCTGGAGTCTTTGACAGTTTTTAGGGCTTTCCTCTGACACTGCCTGGTATATAGGTCCTGGATGGCAGGAATCTTGGCCCCAGTGATGTACTGGGCTGTTCGCACTACCCTCTGTAGTGCCTTGCGGTCGGAGGCCATACCAAATCAAATCAAATGTTATTTGTCACATACACATGGTTAGCAGATGTTAATGCGAGTGTAGCGAAATGCTTGTGCATCTAGTTCCGACCATGCAGTAGTATCTAACAAGTAATCTAACAAATTCACAACAACTACCTTATACACACAAGAGTAAAGGAATGAATACGAGTATGTACATGGCTGATCGGCGTAGGCAAGATGCAGTAGATGGTATGGAGTACAGTATATACATGTGAGATGAGTAATATAGGATATGTGATCATTATATAAATGGCATTGTTTAAAGTGGCTAGTGATACATTTATTTCATCCGATTATAATTATTAAAATGGCTAGAGATTTGAGTCGATGGTCGAACGGCATAGGCAAGATTCAGTATATCGTTTAGAGTACAGTGTATACATGAGTAATGTCGGATATGTAAACATTATATACAAAATTGTTTAAAGTGGCTAGTGATACATTTGTTACATCCAATTCCTATTTTTAAAGTGGCTAGAGGTTTAAGTCAGTATGTTGGCAGCAGCCACTCAATGTTAGTGATGGCTGTTTAACAGTCTGATGGCCTTGAGGTAGAAGCTGTTTTTTAGTCTCTCGGTCCCAGCTTTGATGCACCTGTACTGACTTTGCCTTCTGGATGATAGCGGGGTGAACAGGCAGTGGCTTGGTTGGTTGTTGTCCATGATGATCTTTTTGGCCTTCCTGTGACATCGGGTGGTGTAGGTGTCCTGAAGGGCAGGTAGTTTACACCCGGTGATGCGTTGTGCAGTCCTCACTACCCTCTGGAGAGCCTTACAGTTATGGGCGGAGCAGTTGCCATACCAGGCGATGATACAGCCCGACAGGATGCTCTCGATTGTGCATCTGTAGAAGTGTACGCGATGTCCGTGATGTGTACGCCGAGGAACTTAAAACTTTACACCTTCTCCACTACTGTCCTGTCCATGTGGATAGGGGGGTGCTCCCTCTCCTGTTTCCTGAAGTCCACGATCATCTCCTTTGTTTTGTTGACATTGAGTGAGAGGTTATTTTCCTGACACCACACTCCGAGGGCCCTCACCTCCTCCCTGTAGGCCGTCTCGTCGTTGTTGGTCGTTGTTGGTAATCAAGCCTACCACTGTAGTGTCGTCAGCAAACTTGATGATTGAGTTGGATGCGTGCTTGGCCACGCAGTCATGGGTACACAGAGAGTACAGGAGAGGGCTGAGAAGTGTTGAGGATCAGCGGGGTGGAGATGTTGTTTCCTACCCTCACCACCTGGGGCCGGCCCGTCAGGAAGTCCAGGACCCAGTTGCACAGGGCTGGGTCGAGACCTAGGGTCTCGATCTTAATGACGAGCTTGGAGGGAACTATGGTGTTAAATGCTGAGCTGTAGTCGATGAACAGCATTCTTACATAAGTATTCCTCTTGTCCAGATGGGTTAGAGCAGTATGCATTGTGATTGCGATTGCGTCGTCTGTGGACCTATTGGGACGGTAAGCAAATTGGAGTGGGTCCAAGGTGTCTGGCAGGATGGAGGTGATATGATCCTTGACTAGTCTCTCAAAGCACTTCATGATGACGGAAGTGAGTGCTACGGGGCGATAGTCATTTAGCTCAGTTACCTTAGCTTTCTTGGGAACAGGAACAATGGTGGCCCTCTTGAAGCATGTGGGAACAGCAGACTGGGATAGGGACTGATTGAATATGTCCGTAAACACCAGCCAGCTGATCTGCGCCGTGCTCTGAGGACACGGCCAGGGATGCCATCTGGGCCAGCAGCCCTGCGAGGGTTAACATATTTAAATGTTTTCCTCACGTTGGCTGCGGTGAAGGAGAGCCCGCAGGTTTTGGTAGCGGGTCGTGTTGGTGGCACTGTATTATCTTCAAAGCGAGCAAAGAAGTTGTTTAGTTTGTCTGGGTGCAGGACGTCATGGTCCTGCACCCTGGTTTTCCTTTTGTAGTCCATGATTGACTGTAGACCCTGCCACATTCCTCTCGTGTCTGAGCCGTTGAATTTTGACTCTACTTTGTCTTTATATTGACACTTAGCTTGTTTGATTGTCTTGTGGAAGGAATAGCTACACTGTTTGTATTCAGTCATGTTTGGTTAAAAGCAGTGAAAGCAGTTTTGCGTGAATGCTGCCATCAATCCACGGGTTTCTTGTTGGGGAAGGTTTTAATAGTTGCTATGGGTACAACATCACCAATGCACTTGCTAATAAACTCGCTCACCGAATCAGCGTATACATCAATGTTGTTGTCCGACGCTATGCGGAACATATCCCAGTCCACGTGCTCGAAGCAATCTTGCAGCATGGAATCAGATTGGTCGGATCAGCGTTGAACAGACCTGAGAACGGGCGTTTCCTGTTTTAGTTTCTGTTTGTAGGCTGGGAGCAACAAAATGGAGTCATGGTCAGACTTGCCGAAAGGAGGGCGGAGAATAGCCTTGTATGCATCCCGGAAGTTGGAATAACAATGATCCAGGATTTTACCAGCCCGGGTGGCACATTCGATATGCTGGTAAAATTTCGGGAGCCTTGTTTTCAAATTAGCCTTATTAAAATCCCCAGCCACAATAAATGCAGCCTCAGGATATGTGGTTTCCAATTTACATAGAGTCCAATGAATTTCTTTCAGTGCCTTTGATGTGTCAGCTTGAGGGGGGATATACACGGCTGTGATTATAATCGAGGAGAATTCTCTTGGTAGATAATGCGGTCGGCATTTGATTGTAAGGAATTCTATGTCAGGTGAACAAAAGGACTTGAGTTCCTGTATGTTGTTATGATCACACCACGTCTCGTTAATCATAAGACACACACCCCGGCCCTTCTTCTTACCAGATAGATGTTTGTTTCTGTCGGCGCGATGTGTGGAGAGTGGGCCATGTTTCCGTGAAGCAAAGAACGTTGCAGTCTCGGATGTCTCTCTGGAAGGCAACCCTCGCTCTGATTTCGTCCACTTTGTTGTCCAGACTGGACATTGGCAATTAAAATACTCGGGAGAGGTGCTCGATGCGCCCGTCTATGTAGCTTCACCAGAAGACCGCCGCGTTTCCCTCTTCTCCTGCGCCGCCGTTGTTTTGATTCGCTGGCAGGGATCCAGTCTATTGTCCTAGTTGGGGTACCAAACAGAGAATCCGCTTTGGGAAAGTCGTATTCCTGGTCGTAATGTTGGTAAGTTGACGTTGCTCTTATATCCAATAGTTCCTCCCGGTTGTATGTAATAACATTTTATATTTCCCGGGGTAACAATGTAAGAAGTAATACATAAAAAAACAAAATACTGCATAGTTTCCTGAGAATGTGAAGCGAGGCTGCCATCTCTGTCGGCGCCGGAAGTAGGTCCAGGCAGTGATGCAACCGGTCAGGATACTCTCAATGGCGCAGCTGTAGAACCTTTTGAGGATCTGAGGACCCATGCCAAATGTTATTAGTCTCCTAAGGGGGAATAGGTTTTGTCGTGCCCTCTTCATGACTGTCTTGGTGTGCTTTGTTCTATATTAGTTTGTTGGTGATGTGGACACCAAGGAACTTGAAGCTCTCAACCTGCTCCACTGCAGCCCCATCGATGTTAATGGGGGCGAGCTCGGTCCTCTTTTTCCTGTAGTCCACAATCATCTCCTTTGTCTTGATCACGTTGAGGGAGAGGTTGTTGTCCTGGCACCACACGGCCAGGTCTCTGACCTCCTCCCTATTGGCTGTCTCATTGTTGTCGGTGATCAGGCCTACCACTGTGGTGTCATTGGCAAATGTAATGATGGTGTTGGAGTCGTGCCTGGCCGTGCAGTCATGAGTGAACAGGGAGTACATGAGGGGACTGAGCACGCACCCCTGAGGGGCCCCTGTGTTGAGGATCAGCGTGGCATGTGTTGTTACCTACCCTTACCACCTGGGGGCGGCCCGTCAGGAAGTCCAGGATCCAATTGCAGAGGGATGTGTTTAGTTCCAGGGACCTTAACTTATTGATGAGCTTTGAGGGCACTATGGTGTTGAACGCTGAGCTGTAGTCAATGAATAGCATTCTCACATAGGTGTTCTATCTGTCCAGGTGGGAAAGGGCTGTGTGGAGTGCAATGGAGATTGCATAATCTGTGGATCTGTTGGGGTGGTATGCAAATTGGAGTGGGTCTAGGGTTTCTGGGATGATGGTGTTGATGTGAGCCATGACCAGCCTTTTCAAGGCACTTCATGGCTACAGACGTGAGTGCTACGGGTCGGTAGTCATTTAGGCAGGTTACCTTAGTGTTCTTGGGCACAGGGACTATGGTGGTTTGCTTAAAACATGTTGGTATTACAGACTCGGACAGGGAGAGGTTGAAAATGTCAGTGAAGACACTTTCCACTTTGTCAGCGCATGCTCGCAGTACACATCCTGGTAATCCGTCTGGCCCTGCGGCCTTGTGAATGTTGACCTGTTTAAAGGTCTTACTCACATCGGCTGCGTAGAGCGTGATCACACAGTCGTCCGGAACAGCTAGTGCTCTCATGCATGTTTCAGTGTGATTTGTCTCGAAGCAAGCATAGAAGTAGTTTAGCTCATCTGGTAGGCTCGTGTCACTGGGCAGCTCTCGGCTGTGCCTCCCTTTGTAGTCTGTAATGGTTTGCAAGCCCTGCCACATCCGACGCGTGTCAGAGCCAGTGTAGTACAATTTGATCTCAGCCCTTTATTGACGCTTTGCATGTTTGATGGTTTGTCGGAGGGCATAGCGGGATTTCTTATAAGCTTCCGGGTTAGAGTCCCGCGCCTTGAAAGCGGCAGCTCTAGCCTTTAGCTCAGTCCGGGTGTTGCCTGTAATCCATGGCTTCTGGTTGGGGTATGTACGTACAGTCACTGTGGGGATGACGTCATCAACGCACTTATTGATGAAGCCAATGACTGATGTGGTGTACTCCTCAATGCCATCGGAGGAATCCCGGAACTTATTCCAGTCTGTGCTAGCAAAACAGTCCTGTAGCTTAGCATCTGCTTCCTCTGACCACTTTTTTTATTGATCTAGTCACTGCTTTCAATTTTGCATGTAAGCAGTAATAAGGAGAAATGAATTATGGTCAGGTTTGCCAAATGCGGGGCGAGGGAGAGCTTTGTATTCGTCTCTGTGTGTGGAGTATAGGTGGTCCAGAGTCTTTTTTTCCTCTGGTTGTGCATTTAACATGCTGATAGAAATTTGGTCAAACGGATTTAAGTTTCCCTGCATTAAAGTCCCCGGCTACTAGGAACACCGCCTCTGGGTGAGTGTTTTTCTTGTTTGCTTATGGCGGAAAACAGCTCAATTTAATGCTGTCTTAGTGCCAGCCTCTGACTGGTGTTGGTATGCAAACAGCTATAAAGAATACAGATGAAAACTCTCTCGGTAGGTAGTGTGGTCTACAGCTTATCGTGAGATACTCTCCATCAGGCGAGCAATAGCTCGAGACGTCCTTTGATTTTGTGCACCAGCTGTTGTTTACAAAAATACATAGACCGCCGCCCCTTGTCTTACCAGACACTGCTGTTCTATCCTGACGGTACATCGTATAACCAGCCAGCTGTATGTTGATGTCGTCGTTCAGCCATGACTCCGTGAAGCATAAGATGTTACAGTTTTTAATGTCTTATTGGTAGTTTAATCTTCAGCGTAACTCGTCGATTTTATTGTCATAAGATTGCACGTTTAGTAGCAGAATGGAGGGAGGTGGGGGGTTTATTCTATCGCCTACAAATTCTCAGAAGGCAGCCCGACCTTCGCCTCCTCTTTCTCCGCCTCTTCTTCACACAGGTCACGGGGATCGGGGCCTGTTCCCGAGGAAGCAGTGTATCCTTTGCATCGGGCTCGTCAGAGTCGTGAAAGGAAAAAGAGGATTCTGCTAGTCTATGGTGAGTAATCGCAGTCAGAGACCCGTTCAGTGCACTGTTCTCATATTTACTGTATGATCACTTAAGGAATGCTGAGCAGTACTGTAGTCTAACTCCCTGACCTTGGTTGGTACTCTGAAAATGACTTTGTATTGTTTCTGATCAGATTCCTCCTGCTGATAAGGCAGCATCTCCAGAGCAGTGAGGCTACAGCAGAGCCAGAACTACCCTCCCACCATTTACTCTGTTCTATCCCTAACATCTGCTGCCCTATTTGTGGGCATTACATATACCGCATACCAAGGTCCAGGAGTTGGTCCTGGTCTTTTAACATGGTCAGGAATGTGTTGTTTTGCATGCCAGTAAAGCCGCTACACAATACATTAATTGCACTATAACGGTGACAAAACGGTGCCCACAAACTTTTAGGGCCTACATAAAGAGTCCCAACGGCAGTCCCAACACCTTACCACTGCTACACCTGGCTATCAGCGGAGTATTGTCTGGCAACGAAACAGTTCATTCAGCCTCATTTACTGCCTTTAAAAAAAGCTATGGCATAATGGGACGACGAGCGGATAAGAGGCGATCCGTAATTTCGATTAAGACATTAATAAGCGAGCTAGGACGGATGTAGTCAATGTAACTATTTGTTCAGAACTTTTGAAATGTACAGCGACAAAATTCAGAACGTGGTCCGTTCTTACAGTATTCTCCCTGTACACTGAGTCAGAACCACAGGATAAATAAAGGTGACGTAGAAGCAGACAATGTAAGCTCTTACAATATCCGATGATGACATTTCTCTAAAACAGGCTATAGGCTACATGTGCACCACCAAGTCAGAACAGTATGCGCAATTAAGAGGGGGGAAAAGGGACCAAATGATCAAGGTGAGACACATGGGCTACTAACAGCTTTCTACACAACATACACTTAGGCATTACTTTCTTAGCTACAGTATACCACAAAAGTGAGTACACCCCTCACATTTTTGTAAATATTTGAGTATATCTTTTCATGTGACAACACTGAAGAAATGACACTTTGCTACAATGTAAAGTAGTGAGTGTACAGCTTGTATAACAGTGTAAATTTGCTGTCCCCTCAAAATAACTCAACACACAGCCATTAATGTCTAAACCGCTGGCAACAAAAGTGAGTACACCCCAAATTGGGCCCAAAGTGTCAGTATTTTGTGTGGCCACCATCATTTTCCAGGACTGCCTTAACCCTCTTGGGCATGGAGTTCACCAGAGCTTCACAGGTTGCCACTGGAGTCCTCTTCCACTCCTCCATGACAACATCACGGAGCTGGTGGATGTTAGAGACCTTGCACTCCTCTAGCTTCCGTTTGAGGATGCCCCACAGATGCTCAATAGGGTTTAGGTCTGGAGACATGCTTGGCCAGTCCATCACCTTTACCCTGAGCTTCATTAGCAAGGCAGTGGTCGTCTTGGAGGTGTGTTTGGGGTCGTTATCATGTTGGAATACTGCCCTGCGGCCCAGTCTCCGAAGGGAGGGGATCATGCTCTGCTTCAGTATGTCACAGTACATGTTGGCATTCATGGTTCCCTCAATGAACTGTAGCTCCCCAGTGCCAGCAGCACTCATGCAGCCCCAGACCATGCAACTCCCACCACCATGCTTGACTGTAGGCAAGACACACTTGTCTTTGTACTCCTCACCTGGTTGCCGCCACACACGCTTGACACCATCTGAACCAAATAAGTTTATCTTGGTCTCATCAGACCACAGGACATGGTTCCAGTAATCCATGTCCTTAGTCTGCTTGTCTTCAGCAAACTGTTTGCGGGCTTTCTTGTGCAGAGGCTTCCTTCTGGGACGACAGCCATGCAGACCAATTTGATGCAGTGTACGGCGTATGGTCTGAGCACTGACAGGCTGACCCCCCACCCCTTCAACCTCTGCAGCAATGCTGGCAGCACTCATACGTCTATTTCCCAAAGACAACCTCTGGATATGACGCTGAGCATGTGCACTCAACTTCTTTGGTCGACCATGGCGAGGCCTGTTCTGAGTGGAACCTGTCCAGTTAAACCGCTGTATGGTCTTGGCCACCGTGCTGCAGCTCAGTTTCAGGGTCTTGGCAATCTTCTTATAGCCCAGGCCATCTTTATGTACAGCAACAATAATTTTTTTGCCATGAGGTGCCATGTTGAACTTCCAGTGACCAGTCAGTATGAGGAAGTGTGAGAGCGATGACACCAAATTTAACACACCTGCTCCCCATTCACACCTGAGACCTTGTAACACTAACGAGTCACATGACACCGGGAAGGGAAAATGGCTAATTGGGCCCAATTTGGACATTTTCACTTAGGGGTGTACTCACTTTTGTTGCCAGCGGTTTAGACATTAATGGCTGTGTGTTGAGTTATTTTGAGGGGTCAGCAAATTTACACTGTTATACAAGCTGTACACTCACTACTTTACATTGTAGCAAAGTGTCATTTCTTCAGTGTTGTCACATGAAAAGATATACTCAAATATTTACAAAAATGTGAGGGGTGTACTCACTTTTGTGATATACTGTATCTCCCTGGCATATTATATCATTTATGCAGCAGCATGCAAGACATTTTTCTGCTCACCTTCTTGTGCTGTGCTCACTTGTACAGGAAGGTGGTGCGGCGGTCCTTCATGAGTAAATATTGTCATCAAAGTCTGGCGTTCTCTGGATTTATGGTGCTGGGAACTTGGGGGAAAAAAACAAGGTCGAATCATGATGATGTCAGTGATCTTCAGGTCGGAGCTCTAGAAAAAGAGGCCCGAGTTCCCAACTTGCAATTCCGAGTTGGATGACTGTTCAAAACGTATTTTCCCAGTCTGAGCTCTTTTTTGTTTCCCGAGAGTTCCCAGTTGTCTTGAATTCACTGAAGTAAGATTTCCCAGTTCTGAGTTTAGTTGATTTGATCGCAGAAGAAGTCATGCTGAGTTAACAGCATGGCCAATGTTGAATGTTTATCCTTTTAAGCTTGGAAAAGAGACCCTTAAACCCAGACTTGGGTTGTTGAATTTGAGATTTCCAACTTGTTGTGTAATGTCCAATGGCCGATGAGCACCAATGTTTCATCTATAATTTCTCTTCATTATTTCTCTTCATATGACAAGGACAAAAAATAATTTGCCTGTAGATTGTTGACTTTATTCATGATGATGACTGCTTGCTTGCTAGCTAAGATTTTGAAAGTATGATGTTGACATGATCAGTCCAATCAAAGCTACTGTAGATATTTGATGTAATTTAATTCTATGGCCAATGACCTTGAGCCTTCTTGGATGGGCACATCTACTGTAACTCTATGGCAGCACCCAAGGGGCTTGAATTTTTGAGCTCTACCCTTTGGTTTGGTGGTGACGTAGTGTCCCCATGAGTGACAGAACACTGAGCCAATGACGGCGCAACTAGAGAACATTACCAACCCCTACTCTCTGTATTTTCCGCTGGCAGCCCACCACCACAGAAAGCACTGAGCTAGGCTGAAACACCTGCATTTTGGAGCTGCCTTACTCAAGATAGCAAAAAATAGACCATGTTTATATGCAGCTCTATTAACTCAACAACAAAAAAATTCTACATTGTGATATGTGACACGTATTAATGTTAAAATAACATGCAAAATAGGCAAAAAAAGAGGTGGGGCTCAAAACATGGGTCGCCACTGCTTGTGTAAGTGAATTATATCTTTACAAACCTGGATATGAGTTTAAAGTTGGATGCTTGCCTCCTATTAGATCCCATGTGTTGTTGGCTTGGCCCAGGTCTTGGCGTCTGGTCCTTGGTTGGGTCAGAGGAGGGCCCAGGTCTTTACTCCTGAATGTGCCGAGTCGGTGTGGACTTTGGACAGGACATGTCCCCAGGTCCGGTGTCCATCTGGTGGGCCAGTTGGCTGCTCTGCTGACGGTGCCAGAAACGGCTCCATTGTCCCAGAACAGTTTCACCAGAGAGAGCTAATGAGGGATTGAACTGCCAGGTGGCACTCTGTAGCGATTACTTTTTGTATTTGAGCAGCACAGGTACACACCCTCCCATACCTACCATAACATGCATTTTTGCGTTGTGAAAAGAGTTGCCTCTAGCCCACACTCTTTGGGAAAGTATTTTTGAATAATTGAAAAGGCCAGTCTGTATCCCAAGATGTTTCTTAATTGGTTAATTGAATATAATTGAAACAAATGTTAGCTTGGCAATCCGTCATCTTTGACTGCATAATTTGATAGATGTTATGTTCAGTTGGAACACGTCCCTCTATTGAATTCCATCCGGTATGCGTACAGTAAATACACACATGACATTTAAAGATAACTGGAAGGTTAATGTGTTCATCCTCAGAGGGCTTTAATGTTTTTTACTCTTTTAACATCAGTCTTGCTCACTTAAAACATTCTAATGGGAATAACAACCATATTTCCTATCAAACAAAGCAGCTGGATAAAAATAGCAATTTGAAATTAGGGTATATTGATTAAATACTGTACATTTAGAAGATTTCTTTTACATTTAAATACGTAGGGTCAATTATTTGAAATTTCTCCGAATAATCTGTCGCTACAAAACTCAGTCCCATTCCAGTATCACCATTGTAGTCTGAATTACTCCATTTATTAGGGAGTATTTGAGGTCTAAGTAAAGGCCATGGGAAAGTATGAAGACTTGGACTTCACGGCTGAATGACTGTTATTGGCCTGTCTGATAGGCATCTTGTGTTGTGTTTCTACAGAACACGGACAGCTGGCTGCTTCGTGAAAAATAAGAGCAATAACTCCTCTGGTTTTATATCCATCATTCTCTATGAGGATGCAGATAACAAGTTCGACAGCTGCAAAGTGAGCCTTAATCAACCGTCTCCATAATCCTTCTCTGTTATAGAATAACACGTTTTTATTTTGACCCTTATTGCCTTATAGAAGGCTTTCAACAGCCGGCGGTAATAGAAAGGTGTCTCCATGTCTGCCAGGGGTTACATCAAGCCATCACACACTGACTGTTGAATGGGCTAAAGAGGTGAGATTAAACAACTTTGGAATTGTCTTTAAAAATTGAAAGTGGCAACATTTGAATAGACTATTAAAGAGATGCCCATAAAGCTGCCAACTTCTCTCTTCTCTGTGTGGCTGAAGAGGCTAGGGTTCTGTGCCAAGTATTGAAGTGTGATGGAGTGTGTCTGGGTGCGTTTGTATTAGGTGGGCGTTTTGGGGCCCAATACGTCACTGCTGACTTCCACATGCACTTCTGCCAGCATCTTTTGAGTTTCTGGAATATCACCATTTATGTGCTTGCTTTCTAAGTTGAGAGAGTTCAAAACTACTCTAAAATATTTACTATGTTTGAATCTATTCAAAGAAAGAATTGTTGTAATATGTATGTTATGTAGTTACATATTTTATGTTAGACAAGGCCGGGTTTTTAATGTGATTACATGTCAGCTAACCCATTTTCCTTTGCAAAGGATGAGTGAATCAAAGTTGCTTTGTAAAGCACTTCTTTGAGATGCCACAGGAAGCCTAATGTATGCGTCCATTAAATATGACGAGCTGTTTCAATGAGTTGCATAATAAACATGTTTTTTAAGAATGTAGCCTATTACTGCCATCTATTTAAAGACATAATGTAAGAACACTTAGGGTCACTAATGTCCTCTAATGCACTATTCATCCACATTGAAAATACATTCCTGGATCTTATCTTCCAAAGTCCTTAAAATCCAAGTACAAGTCTATAAATTAAACAGGGAACAGTTAAATTGAGATGGATTAAAGCAAATAACCTGCCCTAACATTACCTAATTGATTAAATACATTTTTAAAAACGCAGTGTTTTTCCCCTTAGATGAGAACAAATGTTTAAGGAAAACAACATCTGTTCTCGGTGGGTCCCAGAGGAAGGACAAGGTTAGGGCTGACAGTAAACACCTGAGAGCTCCGATGGTACAGTACCACAGTGATAGCCGGGCTGCCTGGTGGCACTAAACAACACTCTTATTAATGATGGGGACTCGGTCATGCAGAATCCAGCCTGGTATCAACCTGTATAGTCATTCATATTGGCAATATACTCTCACTGGTTGTTTATGATTTTACTGTACCATGTTATTAATTGGTGTACAGTGAAGCCTGATGGTGAAATATCATTCTAAGGCCTAGTGTATAGGTTTTAACCTATAATTCCAGTGTTATAGCATTGTTGAATCTTTTAGCGTTTAGTGTTAGCAGTATATGTGTTTTGTCACAGGGTTTCAATTATTGATGCCAGGACCCTGAGCACGGTGGTTAATATGGTACTGTTGAAGATGTCACGTGCCACTGTGCAGAGGTGAGTAGCACACTGCTAATGATGAACTACGCCACTGGCACACATGAATCTCGTTATGAGTAGCAGAGGCCTGCGTGCGGCACCTAGATAACTAATATCGGCCGAGCTGAATGACTAGCACGTTCGTAGGACGAACGTTCGCAGTTCTGTGTCAAATGTGAGCAGCTGGTGTCTTTAAAAAAAAAAAAAATGAATTTCTGAAGGTCAAACAGCTTCCGGCTGTTTTTATTTTTTCATATCTATTCTCATCATTCTTCCTTTATACAGTACACTCTCTGCTCTGCTCCTATTCACTGTCTCTGTTGCTTCTTCCTGTCGCTGCGCTGCTCAGTACTGATGGCATTGGCAACCACTGGTGCCACAGACTACTGACTTGTGTCTTTGAAGCAGTGTCTCTCAAACTCATTTCGATTAAGATTACGTTAAATGAATCCCATAGTCATGCATATTTACCATAATATAAATAACATAACATGATCCTCTGCTTTTGCGTTATAAAAACCTGTGGCTATTATCTTTGAATGTTCTGATGGTAATCTACAATGACATCACATGATATTACACTAATCGTCCTGACCTTTAGAACAATGTGTGCTAAGTCTTTCTGACACTCAGATGTTTCCAGGAACATTTAGTCACGTCAGGATGTTTTTCTCTCCATGATACCTTAGTTCAGTCTTGCGTTTCGCTAACCTTCATTCGTTCGTTGTGTCGTTCTCATAGCAATGAATGTACGTACTCTGCTGCACTAGAGATGTGACACTGAGGTTCTAGAAACATTCCTGTACTGTACCAGTAAAAGCCCATGTCATACATGTTGTAGTCAAAGATATGTTTCATCTGAACTAGTAGGACCTTCTGCTCGGTGTTGCTGACGGATGAAGATAGATTTTCTCCAGAGTTCCAGTACTTTCTATTCTCTCTGATTATCTGTTGATTGAGACCATTACACACTCCAGCATGCTATCCAACCATGGGCAGCTGTAATTGCTGCGTCTTCAGACATTCTCAGCTTGCTATTTATTTAAGGCACATAAGCATTTGAGTTTACCGTACTAAATTGATTCCTAGTCACAGGCTCGCACACACAAACATGCACACACTTTTGAATAGACACACATAAACACACACAGAAAAAAAGAGGGAAATCTAAACCAGATGTGCAGACACAGGCTGTTGTTTCTCCCAGCTACTCCTCTTTGTGTCTGAAGTTGATGAAGATTTCTTTTGTTGACCTCAGTGGAGGACTGTACTGGTCTGGCCTCTCCTCTACAGTGCACTACTACAGTATGTGGGGATTTTTGAGGTTTGAGCTGGGCACTGTGTCTTAACTACCTTTGTTGTGACATCATTTCTCTCTGTTTCTCTCTCTGTTTCTAAACACAGATGTGCTTTAATGCGCTTCATGCATAATGAGGCGTGGTTTTAGTTGTTCCCCACACAAGCCTGGTGTTGTTCTCTGTGCCCAGTTGCACTCCCCTTAAAGGCTGCCTTCATAACTCTTAGATATCTTGTGTTTTTCCATGACACCTAGGGATACAATCTTTAGGTATTGAGGCTGGATGACCGCAACTAAGTACAAGTAGTTGATTGATTCTTCATACAACTTTAATATTAATGTACTCCTCTCTAGCCTTTCTGATGTGCTGCTGTACAGCTCAGACAATACTAATGGCCAAAGTTGCCTGGATCTTGGTCAACTTCAATAATCAATATGTCATCATGTCATTATGGCAGAATTGACCTAAACGGCACATGATAGATGTGCAGCTCATAATAATTGATAGCACGCTTATCCAGATGAATAAGTATGTTATTTCCAAACCCTGCCGCAACTATCGCTCTGAGAGTTAGGAGCTGATTTGCATGTCGCTGTAAAGGTTATGTCCTCCATTGGCAGGGAGCACAGGGTCATTATTTGTTAATATCCTGCATCTGCTCTGCAGAGGGGAGAAGTAAAACAGGGAGGTTTTTAAGGTGCCGGTATACAGAGGAAGTAAATGCCCTTGTAGCGGAGGAGACAGACGGAGAGAGGGATAGAGAGAGGAGAGGGGCATAAATCCATTAGTAGGTGCTGTTTACCTACGGCCCATGAATGTCTAGGTTCACCGCAGTTCATCTGCTCTGACGGCAACATGAGCCAACGACACCAGTATCTCTCTCTCTCTCTCTCTCTCTCTCTCTCTCTCTCTCTCGCTCTCCCTCCCTTCCTGGGGCTTGACAGTAAAAGGGTCTGCGTCATTGTGAATGAGGTGCTTATTTTGCCACGAGTCCGTCTGACTTATTCCGATGGGACTGTCTCTTTGATGAAGTGGCTCAATTCTCCAGTATGCCTCATAGGGAAGGGAGCCACATGCATACACTTGCCTTTGTTCCTCGAGCACTTCCGGGCAGATTGGGTCAGTGGAACAACTCTGCATTTTCTAGTCTACTGCGAGAATTTTTGTCGTTTATCCTTGTGCTGTCTCCTGCTCCCCTCTGTGACCTCACGTTATCACTCTTGGAGCTGTCGCTGGCGTCGGGGCCCATGCCTAGAGGCTCAATCAACAACCATTTGAATTACGTTTCCTCCTCTTTTTGTTTCTCTTGGAAACACCTTTAGGTTCCCAGGTTCCCGTGATAAAAGAGCCAAGCGTTTTGGGATGACTAATCCTTGGCCGGGCTGTGCTAGCTGATCAATACAAGATGACACCAGCTTGTAATGGAAAGTTGTGCGCTCATCAGAACCTGATGTATTGTGGCTCAGGCGCTAACGCGCTCCTTTTTTCTCTCCTCCATTTCGCTCTACCCGCCTTTGTTTCCAGGGCTAAACATGCATCTCCTTGGTGACAAAGTGCAGGCAAGAGAACTATTCCTCCTCCACCTAAGGATTCTTATGACGCTATAACCTCCGACTGTCTCGTTCCCTATTCAGAGCCAATGCCCAAGACCTGGAGAGAGAGAGCACCTCACACAGCACAGCATAGAGGTTGCCTTTATAGTGATCAAGTCTATTCCATTCCCTTTTAAAAGCATTAGCGTCAAGAGTAATTGCGTTCATATAAGATGGAGTATGACATTGATGGCTCATGAATTGCCTATGTTTCCTGCATGTTCAGTGCTGGGTGGTTTCTCTGGAGAGGTAGGCCGCTCTGACAGGGCCAGTCCCAGGAAAGGGATAGGGGATACCTGGTCCGTTGCACGACTTGAATGTATTCAACCCAAATGTGTCTTCCGTATTTAACCCAACCCCTCTGACTCAGGGTGAGGGTTGAGGAGAGCATCCAGAAATGTCCTTAGATACCATTACAAGAGAAACCTGTGAATAATTGATTGGAATAGAATTAGAACAGTTCCCATTCTCTCCATTATCCCGTGGAATCAAAGTGCAGAGACGGGTGGTGTATCTGTAGATTTGGGAGCGCATACATTTATGGCTACAGCTGTTATGGCGCTGTGCTGCAAAAACACAGTTCACTCATTTGTGACGATTAACTTGCTAAAACTTAAGGACAGAGGATGAACTTTGCCCTCACATAAGCATGGCCACACGCAGGAAGTAGAGATGCATGTGCACATGCTCAATGCTATATGGCTTCCTTAACATTTAAGAGGGACTCTGAAAATCAGGATTCAGAAATAGTGCTCAAGGACAAATCTGCTCTGTCTTTAGAAAGGAGTGAGGGATGTTCTTTTTGGTATGACGGAAAGATGTAGGTTTTCAAAAAAGGGAAGGTATCGATGAAGTTGTTTGAGATGGAACTATAAGGGTTGGGATTAATAATGCATTCTCTCTGAGTAACAATTTATCTTCCGCTTATACTAATCTCGTTCCACTTTTTCCCAGTGTGGCCTATCATTATAATTCTTGCGAAGTCTTAAGCTGTGTCTGTAAGGAATTATTCCACAGAACTGCAGTAGCTCCTCGGGCCAAATCCATGTAGAGTTGGAGCGTGTCCAGCCAGTCACCTGATTCTCATTTGGCGACTACTCCTCCTACTCCTGAATCTTTCTCTCCCCCACCCTTTTTTTCCCCCTCACTCTCTCTTCATTCCTTTTCTCCTCCCTCTATTTCTTTGATTGATCTCACCACATGGCCTGGCTACCATTCCGTTCTCTTCTTTTTTCTCTTTCTTTCGTTGGGTTTTTAACTGGATGGCCGGAGAGCTTCCACAGCAGCCACCTCTGAAATGAGACAAATGTGTGTCTTTTTCCTCTAGTCACGTTTTGCATTTAGCCAGCCTCCTTCCCTGGCTCTGGGCTGCTAAACTGCTGGAATGATGGATGAGTAATCAAATCAGTGGCTAATTGGAGTCGGCAGCACCGCCCTACAGTTTAGTCCAACAGGAACAATATTGATGCCCGATGTAGCAGGCTGTTCTAGATGTACTGCAGTTAGGTAATGAGGTAGACTGTTGTGTTAAGACTGCACCAACATCGCCATCTGAAGATCCTCTGTAATGTTGGTGCACAATGAAGTGCAGCAGGGTACATGTGTGATTTTGCGACAAGTCTGTTGTCAGCCATACCGCTGAAGCCAAATTGTTGTATTGTGACTGTTTTGTGTGTGTATGCTTGCGTCTGGGTGTGTGGAGCGGTGGCTTCTGTGCTGCTATTGTCGATTTGCTGTTGGCATGTTTATAGCACCCCGCTGGATGTCCTGTGAAGAAGCTGAAGTATGTCAGAAAAACAAGGCCTCCTGGAGATCAGGGACACATGGCAGACTGACGTCCTCCCACTACTCTCCTCATCCTCCTCAGGATTAGATTTAATCTAATCAACCTGTGAGAGGCATCTCATCTATTTGTACCTCACTTTACATGGAAAAATTATACTTTTGGCTGCACTAGTACCTAACCAAAGCGCTTGACTGAAGTGGAATATATTGCAAATGTCTTTGAAATAGGTTGCAATAGTGTAATAATGAAGTATATTTACAACAATGTATAATGGTTCATCATTGGTAAAGAAAATATTGATATTAATACCGTTCAGCCTGTTGACACGGTCTCTCTGATTGTATCAAGGTCAGAGTCCATAAAAGTTTCTCTTATACTGATGAGAGTTAAGATACATCAGCCCCTGAGCAGGGACTCTGTCGTTGGGGAGCAGTGGTTGGATCAAGATAGGCTTGTTTTTTTATTTCCTGACAGACGCAGGAGTAGAGTTGGAAAGCAATCTGGCACTAAGTCCCCAAGCAGGCAGCCAATTCATTTTGGACAGGAGGGATTTTGAGCCTGTGCTGTTATTTGGGAAGCCAGAGTGCAAGCTGCCTGCTGTAGGTAAGAGCAGGCTAATCCCCAACAAGATGGATTGCCATAACTCTGATATGGTATATTCACCTTGCTCTACTCTGCTGGTGGCCATGTGTGTTTAGGGATTGGGGTTGGAGTGTGTGGGTGGTGGGTTGGAGTGTGTGGGTGGTGGGTGGTGGGTTGGGGTGTGTGCGTGATGGGTTGGGGTGTGTGCGTGCGCGCGTTGTTTATTCTCTAGCATGGATGATCCAAAAATATATACAGTAGATAAAGCCTTCAGAAAATATTCAACCCCCTTGACGTTTTTCACATTTGTTTTTACAAAGTGGGATTCAAATGGATTTAATTGTAATTTTTCTGTCAACGGTCTACACAAAATACTCTGTCAAAGTGGAACAAAACTTCTAACTTTTTGTATTAATGAAAAATGAGAAGTATTCAACCCCCCTGAGTCAATAGATGTTCGAATGACCTTTCTGGGTAAATCTAAGAGCTTTGCACACCTGGATTGTACAATATTTGCCAATTGTAATTTTTTTTTTAACTCTTAACTTTGTCAAGTTGGTTGTTGATCATTGCTAGGCATCCATTTTCAAGTCTTGCCATAGATCTTCAAGCCGATTTTAAGTAAAAACTGTAACTAAGTCACTCAGGAACATTCAATGTCATCTTGGTAAGCAACTCGAGTGTATAATTGGCCTTGTGTTTTAGGTTATTTTCCTTCTGAAAGGTGAATTCATATCCCAGTGTCTTGTGGAAAGCAGACTGAAACAGGTTGTTCTCTAGGATTTTGCCTGTGCTTAGCTCTATTCAATTTATTTTTATCCTGAAAAAGTCCTTATCGATGACAAGCATACCTATAACATAATGCAGCCACCACCATGCTTGGAAGTATGCAGAGTGGTACTCAGTGATGTGTTGTGTTGGATTTGCCCCAAACGTAACACTTTGTATTGAGGACAAAAAGTGTTTCTCTTTGCCACATTTTTTGCACTATTACTTGAGTGCACAGCATGCATGTTTTGGAATATTTGTCTTCTGTACTGGTTTCCTTCTTTTCAACCTGTAATGTCACCCTCAGTTTTCTCCTATCACAGACATTGGCCTCATGGTGAAATCCCTGACCGGTGTCCTTCATCACCAGCAACTGAGTTAGGAAGGACTTGAACTTATTTAGGTTTGCCATAACAAAGGGTTTGAATACCTATTGACTCAAGACATTTCAGCTTCATTTTTTATTAATTTGTAAACATTTCTAAAAACAAAAATCCACTTTGACATTTTGGGGTATTGTGTGTAGATCAGTGACAAAAAAATCTAAATTTTATTCAATTTTAAATTCAGGCTGTAACACAACAAAATGTGGAAAAAGTCAAGGCGTGTGATTCCTTTCTGAAGGCACTGTATGAGTATATTTATAACGAATGTTTCTTCTGAACTTGATGAAATTATACTGAATGTGCTCTGTTCTGACAGCACTGACCTCACCATTTCCTTTCCAGGCAGTGATCAGCACACAGTTAATGCAGTCCTCCCCTACAAATACTGTCTTCTCAGCAGCTCCTGCCAAGCACACATGGAGTGGGCTACCTACCTACTTCCCTATATTTTACCTTCCTGTGGTCTTCTAGCAACCAATTGCATTTATGATAATGAGGAATATCACAACATTGTAGCACTCTATTTTGCTCTCGCTCGCTCCTCTCCCGCTCTCTCTCCCCCTCCTGGATGATTAAACATAATTCAGATTTCAGTGTTCTCTGCCCTTTATAAATATTGTAGTTCCTTTGCATTGTAAATTCCTAATGAGTGTCGTGCCTTCTGCCGTGTCAACCACTGAGGTCGAGCCAGGACCGTCTGGGAGGGCCTCATGTATAATGAATCAGGAGTGTAATTAATCTGTGTGGATGATGCCAGAGGAGAAGAGAGGAGAGGTAGGCAATGCAGTGCCAGATGCATACCTGGGCCTGCCTGTCCAGGGGAAGCACTGGTCAGTGGCACACTACGATTAGCTGTTCTATCTGCTCTGATATCGGAATGCAGCCTAGTTCAAACCACCCCCTTGCAGAGTAAGACTAGCTTTGCTGTGTCGTTGCATTGGTGTTACTATGTGATTGTGAAGAATGCGCTTAAATTTAAAAAAAATAGTATTCTCTTTTGTATTGACATTTTCTGGTGTATTTCCTATGTGTAATTTGTTGTGTAATTGTAAGATGCAGGGCTCCAGTGCAAAACAGACCTTGGTCTCAATGGGACTCCCTGTTAAAATAAATCCCAAATAACCATGAGAAGATGCCATAGCTCATTAGATGGATCCGTCTATCTGATTGATACAGCATGAATGGCAAGAGTGTTAAAGTAGAACATAGTGTTGGCTCAAAACTGGTAAAAAGATATGTAGAGGTCTATCTTAGATGCTTTGAGGCACACACTTCCTCTAGCACCTGTGTTACTTTGGTCTCAAAGTGTCTTCCTTCTCCCTGATTGGTCTCCGATGTTAAGATAGAGTTGTGGTTCTGGTGTGGTACAGTAGAGGGATGCAGACTGAAAGAGACATCACAAGCACTAGGCACAGCAATTGACCTTTTCAGATGCACTGCCTAATAGGGGGCTGGTACAATATCGACAATTACAGAGACAGGCAGAGTCAACTCTATCCTAGTGTCATTTTACTCAAACAATGAGATTATACCCAGCTAATGAGGAAAATTTGTTTATTCAGTGGCGGATAGTTCTGGGAGGAATATCTTAACATTAAGCTCCATGCGCCTGGCTGTGTGAGTTAATTATAAATGTTCTGCAGCAGCCCGGTCCAAGGGGCATCTATTTCTCCCAAAGAGAGAGTAGTGGGAGAGAGATTTTGTTTTGTGTCTTGGAGATAATATCTTGGTCTGAATGAAGATAACGAGAGGGATTGTGGCAAGGCTCGGCAGAGGCTCCCTGAGGTTAGAGTGCTGCCCTCTACAGAGCAAGAGATGCAAACATCTCTGTTTGTCTTATCTCTCTCACTCGCTCTCTCCCATGTCCTCATTTACACACGAAGCCCTACAGTACCAACCCTAACAGCTGTGGTTTAAGGGGCCGATATTACTTAAGTATTTGTGTACAAAAACCTGGCACGCTCTGTTGACAAGACTTCCTGATGGACAAGAAAGGAAATCAATAACTTTATGATGGGCAGAAATCTTTGGGCCTATCCAGTGAAACCCCATGTAAAGTGATCAGCTCACCAACTGCTGAGGAGTCTGAAATGGAGTCCGACAGACCCGACTCTCACATGGGGCCGTTGTATTTGGTGTTTCTGTGGTTAGCTGACACAATGCTGCTGAGATTCATGTCTCTCAGACGGCACTGTCTTTCATTCCCTGTTTGTCCTTAGAAAGACAAGTGAACAAAAATGTTTATCTCTTTCTTTCTTTCTCGTCTTCGATCAAAATTTTCTCCAGAGCTCTAAAGGTGGGTTTGCTTCATTTAATTCTGCCATTCTCTGACTCCAACCACTAGAATTTCTCTTTTGATGTTGCAACTCTTATTGAGGCTGAAACCTTTCACGGTTGTGATAAAATACTGATTATTTGTTCTCTATTGACATACTCTGTGGTAACAGTACAGTGTAACATCTCATTAATGTGGGATACCCGGCTTAGCTCCTGCTGCTGCTGCTGAGGTCACTGAAGGTTAGAACATAACAGTCAATAACCACCAAGGATGTACTGGCTTGTAAACCTATGGTCCTATTGAATATGACAGACTAGCTGTCATCTTCAGACCATTTTGGTCACAGACTACAGAATATTATTCAGATTTTATTTATAGCAATAACATTTTATAGCAAAATCTTCTTTAAAAAAAAATGTTCCAGTGTCCGTTACGGCAAATCTGGTTGTGTTGTTGCCAGCATGTGAGTATTTAAATAATTCCATCACGCTACAATTTGCATGAAGACGGGAGCATTCTATAAACATGTTGTCTGCGTGGGGTCTGATGTTGGCAACAACAAAAAATACCCTCTATGTTGGGGTAGAGTGAGGATCATTATGTGGATGTACAATGATATAACCACCAGGAGGTTGTGCAGACCCTTTGGAGTCTCCCTCTTTGTCAGCCCCATGGGCAGCATGTGGCCCAGAGAGGGGTTGGCCCGGCTGCACAGCTCCAAATTGGGCCCATGCTGAGGTATTATGAAACACAGTCATGCTAGGGTAGGAAAATCAAACCCCCCTTTTGAACTAATTCTTTGATGGATTTGCTCGACGGGGGTTGTATTTGTGTGAGCTTGTAGAGTTGGAGAAGGTCCCATCGTGTGCTAATTACAGACTACCTTTCCTTCCAGGGGAGGAAGTGGACAGAACGAAACAAGCCCAGTGTGAAGAGGGGGTAGAGGGAAGAGAAAGAGAAGTCAATGAGTGCTAGCTACTGTTTTATATTACTCTCCTCCCTGCTGTTGGCTGTGTGAGAGAGAAAAAAAACATTTGGCAGTTTTAACTTTGCAAACTCAAATGACAAAAACACGGGAGGTAGAAAACGTCTAGCTAAAAGACATCTCTATAATAGATAGCATGCCAGCAGATACCCATAGACTTCCAGTCAAGGTGCTAACGCTAGTTAGCATTGGCTCGCGTAAAAATGGTATCTACAAGTTAATCTCGAACTCTGGGGGTGTAGATAAAGGGCTTCATTGCCAAAATCCTGGAGTATCCATTTAAGCAAGTATTTTTAAGCAAACTCAAAATTTCACATGATTGGACCAAAAATAGGCTTCTAATTGGCTAAACCAAACCAGGTTACTTCAGTTCAAATACACATAAAACGTCAAAATAAGTAAACTCTCAAATGATTGACATGTTTGACAAGTGTTTGATGGATGCAATGCAAAATAACATAGGCTCAACAGCAAAGGCTGTAGTACAACGTAGTGTTTCTAATACATGGTTTTAACAGGGTATTACAAGTATATACTGTAATAGTTAAACATGGGTGGTATACCGGTAGAATTTTACTTCATATCCTAACACAGCATGTTTCTGACTCCTGTCCCTTATGGTTGACTGCTTTCTCCAGCACTCCCTCGCTCCCCTGCCCTCTCACCCATTTGGATCTTTCATTTAGCAATCTGTTAGCCCTGGGCTGATAATGAATGCTGGTGGCCAGACCCACCTGTCTGTCTGAACTGACATGTCCACAGTAACGATGGCCCCCGCTGAGTGGAGATACATGTCCTGGCTTACAGCACTTACAGCCAGATTGATTGTGTTTTTAGCCTAGTCTAAGCCTCTCTGTTCACTAATATAGCCTGGTTTCTGGAAAATTAACAGGCTGCTCTATTGAGAAGGAAGGACAAAAATTGTCGTCACAACTCAGCGATCCATCGGTACAAGTCACATTTATGAAGACCATCGGTCTTGATAGCAGCGCAAGGCCGGGATAGTGACCTGGCATGGCTTCAATGTTTTGTTTTTCTCAGAGCGGCTCTGCCCTTCGAGACATCGTCTGAAGATTCCTGCAGAGGTACAGTAATTGCTTCTGGGATGGTTTTCGCCGTCAGCCATCTTCAGGGGGGATTTGTGTGACATCCAGGTTATTGATCAGTAAATTTAACACTGCCTATTTGACCAGGAGCCCCACACGGGAGTCAGCAGCACAGGGCACCATTCTCACCCAGCTGGAATGGCAACCCGTGTCGAGAGTAATGATTTGATGCTGCCTCCATCTCAGCCAGCATCCTTCTCCCATCTTCCTATACATGCTTTCCTCTCTCTCTCTTCCGCTTTCCCTCTCTCACTCCCACTGTCTCTCTCTCGCTTTCAACATGCATGTTTTTGTGATATACAAGGAAACTCTAAACAAAGGGGAATATACAGTAGTATAGAGATTGGGTGACCCGACCAAAATCACATGACATATCTATAACATATGTATTTCTTATTGAAAGAGAGTCTAAAAAGCGGTAGATATGTTCTATGTGCTCTATATCTATGATTCCCGTTCTTAAGTTAAATTTTTGCATCTTTTATACATTCGCTTTTGTACACCAGCTTCAAACAACTGGAAATGCAATATTTTTGGTTATAGAAAATATATTTCACAGCAGTGTAGATGGTACAATGATTCTCTACACTATACTTGCTTGTTTTGTCACATAATCTGAAATTGGGCAACTATTCATTTTAGCAACCAGGAAATGGCACAGTGATTGGCTGTAGTACAACGTAGTGTATCTTTAAGGCCATGAATCATTTTACATTTATTTCCCCATTAATATAAATATGTTTTGTATGTTTAAATGTCAGAGATCTGGGCCAGTTTGTACATTCTGCAATGGAATTATTCCCCCTGGACACCTTACAAACTCTGCAATAACCAAATTGAGTAAAACCAAACAGGAAACGCAAACGTTTAAAATATCACAAAATTCACTAAAGGTTCTACTCTGGGTTTTAGACAAATATGTTTGTAGGAAGAGCTCTAGCAATTCTTTAAGGAAGTGAAGTCACACAGAGGGGAGTCAATTAAAAATGAATTTGCTCCTTCCGTCTGTGTCTACAGCTATTTGTCACGGCTGCCACAGAGTTCAAACACCTGGGCTGCAAAACACTCCAATCACTCTACTTCTTTCTTTCCTGCCTCTTCAGCTACATTTCCTGACTTTTTTTGATTAGCTATAGACTATAGGTATCTTTCACTGTTGTTATTAGCATACTATATGTATTATCCATCTCTAGGAAGAGCAGATGATCATGACAACTCCCTGGAAGTGTGGTGTTGTAAGTGAAACGTCTAACACTGAGGGCCACGGTCACAGCTTTCCCTTTCTAATCTCTTGAATAATAGAGAAACAGGGACTAGACAGAGGAACAGGGGGCCTCAATGTTTAGCTGAGTGGGAAAGGTCACCAAATTTAGCAAACAAACAATCATAATAACACAAAGATTCACATTGATCTATATTAGAGGTCGACCGATTAATCGGCATGGCCGATTAATTAGGGCCGATTTCAAGTTAGGGCCGATTTCAAGTTAAGTTTTCATAACAATCGGTAATCACTAGTTAACTACACATGGTTGATGATATTACTAGTTTATCTAGCTTGTCCTGCGTTGCATATAATCAATGCGGTGCCTGTTAATTTATCATCGAATCACAGCCTACTTTGCCAAACGGGTGATGATTTAACAAGCGCATTCGCGAAAAAAGCACCAATGTGTACCTTAACGTAAACATCAATGCCTTTCTTAAAATCAACACACAAGTACATTTTTTAAACCTGCGTATTTAGTTAATATTGCCTGCTAACATGAATTTCTTTTAACTAGGGAAATTATGTCACTTCTCTTGCGTTCTGTGCAAGCAGAGTCAGGGTATATGCAGCAGTTTGGTCCGCCTGGCTTGTTGCGAACTGTGTGACGACCATTTCTTCCTAACAAAGGCCGTAATTAATTTGCCAGAATGTTACATAATTATGACATAACATTGAAGGTTGTGCAATGTAACAGCAATATTTAGACTTAGGGTTGCAGCCTGTTCGATAAAATACGGAACGGTTCCATATTTCACTGAAAGAATAAATGTTTTGTTTTCGAAATGATAGTTTCCTGATTTTACCATATTAATGATCTAAGGCTCGTATTTCTGTGTGTTTATTATATTATAATTAAGTATATGATTTGATATTTGATAAAGCAGTCTGACTGAGCGGTGGTAGGCAGCAGCAGGCTCATAAGCATTCATTCAAACAGAACTTTCCTGCGTTTGCCAGCAGCTCTTCGCTGTGCTTCATTAATAAGTGTTCATTCAGTATTGTTGTATTTGTCATCATTACAAATATATATATAAAAATCGGCCGATTAATCGGTATCGGCTTTTTTTGGTCATGCAATAATCGGTATCGGTATCGCCGTTGAAAAATCATAATCGGTGGACCTCTAATCTATATTTACTTCGTATTGGAATAGTCATTCAAATCCACTTGAAATTACCAATATTGAACAAACTCAATAAATCATATCGATAGCTCGCTCCCAGTGACGATGTAAAGGACGTATAACAGTTCCTCATCTTAAAAGGTGGGTAAGGGGATGGTGATCCCCGGTACCGTTTCTATAACATATCGACAGGGATCCTGTTTCGCACTCCGCCCATGTTTAACCTTGGAGGAGCTCCCTGGGGCAGGCGGTGTGGGATGGAGCCCCGGGGCTAGCAGAGCAGAGCTGCTGTTTGATCCACTGTCATGCCTTCTCCATTATTCAACAGACATCGCCTGGGGAAGATTTGTATACGGCCATTAATAGCCCCAAGTAAACAACTGGTGCAAATGACACTGGCGACCTGTCTCCCTTCCACGAACCATAGCTCAATTTTAGATTTCAATACGTTTAAGATACACACCGTCTGGCAAACCACGTCTGTCTGTTTGTTTTAGTTAGATGAGGTGGTATCTGACAAGTATAGAGCTGTGTTGGTGTGTGGGGGTTTCTGCTATTTTGCCCTAAAGCCGGTCCAATTTATTCTGAGACCCAAAATCCCTCTTATGTTTACTTCTTTGCGTCTCTCACTTTGATCATGAACTTATAGTCGGTGTCATTATCCTGTTTTAAAGCAAGAGTGAGTAGACGTGTTGAAGTCAGGAAGCGAACACCCTCTGGTAATAGATTCCCTATTCTTTCTGTCACTTAACGGGCGTGAACATGCTACTTCTGCCTCCATGGCAGTCTGTGTGGATGTGTTGCTTTGTCTTACTGCTGCCACTTTACAGTAGAGCACAGCTGAGTGTCAGTATAGTGGTCTGTCAGGTGGCCATTCACTAATTAGACACATTTGGAGTTTACACATTACTTACAGTGTTATTGACTTTGGTGAGGCACAGTGAAACATGCCACAATGTACTATAGCTCTGTGTGGAATGTACAGGTTCGGCAAGCTGACGGCTCCACAGGAAAACAGTCAAGACAGTCTGGAGAACAAGCCTCTTTCCGCAAGCACGTCACAATAGGCAATCAACTCATGAAGTCTCATAGAAGTTCTGAAACGGGCCCTGCGGAATAGTGTGGTGATTTAGTGTCCTTGTATTTTCAATGAATTTTGCATGGCTGGTCCATTCTGTGATGCCACACTTACTTAGACTGTGCCATGCACAGTGTAGAATGAGATATCTACTGGCACTTATCAAAGGGGACTTCTCTCTTGTGTTCTCTGTCTCTTGTTATAAAACAGTACACAGACCACCCATTTTTATATCAAATTAGAATTAAATAATGATTCCTGTTATTTGACTCTATTTGAATGTCTTGGTCTTTACATGTTTCAAATGTTGATGATGCTGTACTTTTACCTCATAGATCTTTATGGGAGATGTAACAGCAAATATTTGTTATGCTGCCTGACAATATAGGGAAATATGTTTTCTAAATCCCCAGAGGAATGAATGCAGTGATTGATAGAGAATGTCAGGAGTTTGAGGCAGACGCAGTCACATCCTAGCAGGGGGGTTGAGATGGCACCCCATACCCGCCCCGCTCCCCTCCCACAGCCCGCCCCACCAGCTCCGAGCAGAGAGAGTGCTGGGTAATTGAGTTATGAATGGTAATGAGATAATGATCAGGTTTGAGGGGATAATTTGTCTTCTCTGACTTAATGCAATCAAATATGCTATATGGAGCCTATGCTGGGGGCTGTGCCAGGGTAAAGAGCCTTTTATTAACTGTAAATACCTGATAATGTTCTGCAGATAAAACACGCACCGGATGCAGAACATCCACAAGTGCCCTCATTGAATTATTCAGAGAGTTCTAAGTAAATAGAGGGTGGGGATGTGTAGAGAGGATGTAGTGGAGACAGACTGATAACCAAAGCTAATAAGTTTAATATATACAGTACCAGTCAAAAGTATGGACACACCTACTCATTCAAGGGTTTTTATTTTTACTATTTTCTACATTGTAGAATAATAGTGAAGACATCAAAACTATGAAATAGCACATATGGAATCATGTAGTAACCAAAAAAGTGTTAAACAAATCAAAATATATTTTAGATTCTTAAAAGTAGCCACCCTTTGCCCTGATGACAGCTTTGCACACTCTTGGCATTCTCTCAACCAGCTTTACCTGGAATGCTTCACATGGAGTTTCCACATATGTGACCCGTTTCAGGAAACTAGGTGTATGTCGCCGCTGGTCACTACTTCACAGGAGAGTTGTTTGAACGTAAACTTTTTTATCTAAATGTTTTTTTGGGGGCAGAAATGCCTACTCGAACATGTGAACTTTCATGTGCCATCTGTAAATACGAACAAAAATTGTTAAATTACGAGCCTAGTTGGTTAAGCCACCAAAAAAGACCTTCTCACTACTCATGATTGGCTGAGATAATGAGTGGGCTGGACATGCCGGGAGATGAGTTTGGATTGGTCTGCCATATATCACGCTTCTGTCTATTGGAGCTGGTCAGTTTGTGTAGGTAATCCTGTCAAACTCTGTTTTTTTTTAATGTATCGCCTAGTAAAACAGCCACAAAACTCAACTATTCAAGTATCCATTTCAATAGAACGTCACTGCAACAACTATTTCAGAGCACTCTCCTCTGAGTGTGCCAGAGAGCAGAATAACTGATGCATTTACAAACGCTCTGCACCGGATGAATATGGCTGGTGTTAGTCAACTGGCCAAGCAATCTGTACAAACAAAACGGAAACTACACAAGACATTATTTAATGAAAGGGGTTGCAGTCTGCCGTGAAGCATTCGTCCATGTATAGTTAAATAAGGCACTTTTGTACATTGAGCTGTAACGTAACGTATTTTAGCGCCCAGATAACGTAATACTTCCAGGTTGCGCAAATTTGTACAGAATGGGGTTAGTTAACAGTATAAGGGTAAGAGTCTAGCTACATTTTCAGATATTATATGTTTCTAATTTTGTCAAAGTTGTTTTCATTGCCAGTTAAAGCGTTCTGTTAGCTAGCTAGCAAGCAGACGTTAGATGGCTGGCTCGCTAGCTAACATTACGTTTATGATCTGTGTGTAGTAATGTTAGCTCAGAATGCCATTTCGCATTGCTAGTTATAGCCTAATGTTAGTTTACCAAATAGGTTCAATGTTAGTTAGTTAGCTAACTTTAGCTAGCTGGCCCCGAGCAAGCACAGGTTACACCTGAAGCATGAGGACTTGCACCGAGTGGTGAACTTCAACAACTACACAGAGGATAATGCAATAATACACCCAGGTCACAAACACTTTTGTGGAAAGCTGCTGCCATCCCATGTGACAAAAGCAGCAGTGTGGCGGCTCTACAAGAATCAATCACAACACTTGGTATGTAAAGCATAAACAACTCGTTTTGATGATTTAATTGACCTCCAACATGATTGGCACTACTTTTATTGATCTCACATTATTTCTGTTTTTTCCAGAGGTACGTGTAGTCAGGCTTTTAAAGAGTGGTCTGAAAGGAGCATAGGGAGTTTAAATGGTGTGTGTGCGTGCATTTGTGCTTGTCTCAGTCACCAGATCACAACCCAATTAAACACTTATGGGTTGTTGGTGTTTACTTGGCAGATAACCGTATGTTGTTTTGTTCGGGAAACCTAACTTTACTCAAAGTCAAAGGTGCTATTGCTAAATCTTATAGATCCTTGCTGACATGCAGTAGAATGTCTTCAGTACAAGACTGTATATTCAGTTATTTCATTAGGCTACTGTTTGTTCATATGTTCCAGCAATCAAAGTCATACACTTTCATACTGAGAGATACATAGTGTATGTATGAGTGTCCCGTTTTGTGAAGAGGTAGGCTAGTCATCTAGACACAATGACGTAGGCCTGCATCAGAATTTCCCATAAACGTTTTTGCTTGTGGCACCTCTGTCATGTCATTTCAGTATGCCCCGTTTTCTCCAAAGTGAGAAAATGACAGGGAACAGAAGAATTTAATTAACATTTCGATGCTTATCAGTATATAAACTAGTTTTCAAATCCTTGAGGAAGAGTGTGCGTGAGTGTTATTACTTCACCTAATGAGGGGTTTGATATTTCCCATGCTGCTTTGAGCCTGCTTCTCTGAGTCTGGCTCCCTTCCAACCCCATAATACCAAGACAAAGTTTTCATCTAAGCCTCCGGCATCTGCCTCTCTCTCCTCTCTTCCACTCTCCTGCTCTCCTCCGTAACAGCTCGGACTGAAGGACAAGCAAGAGAAAGTGGGAGGAAGTGCTGGAGAATGCCAGATGTTAGTGGGAGAGGAAGCAAAACAAAGAATTTAGGCTTGGATGGAAAGTGATGTGCAAAATGGTAGAATAACTCTCCTAGGAGATTTCATGATTCATTACCTAAAACGCCCAAGACGACAGGGGCATCAAGCATGTCTCATCCAAGCGTTTAATTACTCTCAGGGGTTGGTGAAGTAACCATCACGTCCACAGAATCACAGATGAACACTTTTCATATAGACGTTCCCCTAATAGTGTTTTGTAGATAAAATTAATTTAAATATATACAGTAGGGGGCTGTGTTTGTATGACTCGGGATTGAAAGGCTTGACCGCTACTGAATATAATGGATATCAGTCAGGCAAACCTGGTCCTGGACTGACCTAGGTTCTTCAGGTTTTTTATGACCTTTTTTCGCCTTTAAAGTCCAGGTAGCAGATAATGGACAACAGATGTTTTTGTTGTTGTTGGTGCTGTATATGAACTGTTAGTTTACAATTGTACAATTTATGCTCCCTGTATATAAAAACCACGAAGATCGCCGGAAAGCAGACTACTGTAGCCTACTGTACATGGTAAGCTTGTGCGCGCACTAAATGCCACCTCACTTTTTAGTATTTTTAGTATGTTCTTTCAACATACATTCACAACATATCGAAACAATTACAATCTTTTTATAGAATAAAAATCTAATTTCAACGATTGCATGTGGAAAAACTTATTTGAGTGAACATTAGCAAGCCAGCAGCAGATGAAACAGAAAGTGAATTCTCTCCTCCCTCTCTCCACGGTTTTAGCTTGCGGCTATCACTGTCTAACTGGCTAGGTTTAGAATATTTACCATCCCATACCAGTGACAACTTAGCTATGTTATCGACATATGGCAGGACACAAACAAAATCGAACTCATTTATTTTGCCAGCTACAAAGAAATAGCCAAAATGTCATTCAGAAATGTAGGAAGAGGTTTATAACTAGCTACAGTTGAAGTCGGAAGTTTACATACACTTAGGTTGGAGTCATTAAAACTCGTTTTTTCAACCACTCTGCAAATGTTTTGTTAACAAACTATAGTTTTGGCAAATCGGTTAGGACATCTACTTTGTGCATGACACAAGTAATTTTTCCAACAATTGTTTACAGACAGATTGTTTCACTTATAATTCACTGTATCACAATTCCAGTGGGTCAGAAGTGTACATACACTAAGTTGACTGTTCCGTTAAACAGCTTGGAAAATTCCAGAAAATGGTGTCATGGCTTTAGAAGCTTCTTTAGAAACTCAGTGCCTCTTTGCTTGACATCATGGGAAAATCAAAATAAATCAGCCAAGACCTCAGTTAAAAAATTGTAGACCTCCACAAGTCTGATTCATCCTTGGGAGCAATTTCCAAATGCCTGTTGGTACCACGTTCATCTGTACAAACAATAGTATGCAAGTACAAACACCATGGGACCACGCAGCCGTCGTACCGCTCAGGAAGGAGACGCGTTCTGTCTCCTAGAGATGAACGTATTTTGGTGCGAAAAGTGCAAATCAATCCCAGAGCAACAGCAAAGGACCTTGTGAAGATGCTGGAGGAAACAGGTACAAAAGTATCTATATCTACAGTAAAATTTGTCCTATATCGACATAACCTGAAAGGCCGCTCAGCAAGGAAGAAGCCACTGCTCCAAAACCGCCATAAAAAAGCCAGACTACGGTTTGCAACTGCACATGGGGACAAAGATCGTACTTTTTGGAGAAATGTCCCCTGGTCTGATGAAACAAAAATAGAACTGTTTGGCCATAATGACCATCGTTATGTTTGGAGGAAAAAGGGGGAGGCAGGCAAGCCGAAGAACACCATCCCAACCGTGAAGCACGGGGGTGGCAGCATCATGTTGTGGGGGTGCTTTGCTGCAGGAGGGACTGGTGCACTTCACAAAATAGATGGCATCATGAGGAAGGAGATTTATGTGGATATATTGAAGCAACATCTCAAGACATCAGTCAGGAAGTTAAAGCTTGGTCGCAAATGGGTCTTCCAAATGGACAGTGACCCCAAGCATGCTTTCAATGTTGTGGCAAAATGGCTTAAGGACAACAAAGTCAAGGTATTGGAGTGGCCATCACAAAGCCCTGACCTCAATCCTATAGAACATTTGTGGGCAGAACTGAAAAAGCGTGTGTGAGCAAGGAGGCCTACAAACCTGACTCAGTTACACCAGCTCTGTCAGGAGGAATGGGCCAAAATTCACTGAACCTATTGTGGGAAGCTTGTGGAAGGCTACCCAAATCATTTGACCCAAGTTGAACAATTTAAAGGCAATGCTTCCAATTACTAGTTGAGTGTACGTAAACTTCTGACCCACTGGGAATGTGATGAAAGAAATAAAAGCTGAAATAAATCATTCTCTCTACTATTATTCTGACATTTCACATTCTTAAAATGAAGTCGTGGTCCTAACTGACCCAAGACAGGGAATTCTTACTAGGATTAAATGTCAGGAATTAGTTAAAATGTATTTGGCTAAGATGTATGTAATCTTCCAACTTGAACTGTATATCTGCTGCCTCTTCAACAAGAAGCAAATGTGATCACATTGATCCTAAGATCCCAAAATAAACGTTCCCATAGACCACAATCCACCCCTCCAAAGAAAGCATGGCTCCGGGGCTTCTCCAAAATGCCACCTGATCCGCGATCAAATCCATTTCCGACCTGTCGCATTTCAGTTTAGCCCGCACTCGGCAGACCATTTATGTTTTCTTTGGGTACTCGAAGTTACTATTATATACATTTCTGGCATTGAGAAATAGTTCCTACACTACCTTTTTAACCTGGGCGTGCAGGTAAGCTGAATTTACCTTTGAATTGATCAACACCAGTGATTGGCTAAATTGGTGAGGTGATGAGTTGAGTCAGGTGTGTTGCTTGGTTGTTAAACCCTGCTGAACCTACAGTATGTCCTCCACAACCAGGGTTTCCTACAGTAGCTCTGATGTACAGGGCATCTGGATTAGTATGCAGTGTCTGTACCTCATAACAGCTAAAGTGTCCACCCATGCCAGCTCATGTCAGACGCAGTGAGCATATCGGTAATGCTAATTTACATGGAGGTCATAAATCCCTGAGGAGAACGGCTGTAAATCGTAGCCTCCCTCTCCTGTAGAGCCAGCGGTCAAAGTGCCTGTCACCCCCTTTGCTTTAACCAGCCAACCTCACATCAATTACTGATAATATTTACTCACACATCACCCAGCCAGAGAAGATCCTCTTACTCATGCCCTGTGACTGTAGCTAGAGAGAGAAGGGGGAAGGGAGACTCCTTCCACCTCCAACCAGCTGACGTCATGCAGAAGCCACCTGAGAACGCTTTTAAGGGAAACGCCGTGCCTCATTTGTGTTAACGCCGTTTTGTCCCACTGCTCTGCTCTTCCCTGCTCTGCCCACTGCCTCCTGAATGTAACACATTTCAAGATGACTGCACTGAGGAAAGAAAGGGCTTAGGACAAATAGATCCTATGAAATGATTCCCCCTTTGAAATGAAACATTCTATATTTTTTGCAATTAATGAGGTGGATATTTACTGTTGGTTTTAATGACTAGATCGTTTTTCCTTTTTGTCATTGCTGTGCTTTCATTGAGTTTTTCATAAGCAAAGTTAATGTCATTGAACCATTGTTTATTTCCAACTGAGGTCTATTGATTAGCTTTAATGATTGCATACCCTAAATCGCCACAGCATTTCTCCCTCAAATCTATATTCTAGATGTATTAGTTGGCGTAGTGATAAAATGTTTTTCTCTGCCGTTTCTCTCGAAGTGGCAATTGATGACCAGTTTAACCAGAAAAGGCATTCCGTCATTAGGCCAATTACCAGTGACATTTACAGATCATTTGTTATCAACAGTTTACAGACCTTTAGTGTGTCCTTCAAGCTTCACTTGTCCAGCGAACTGCCCTGGAAAATTGGTTCATGATGTAATTACTGTGTCATTATTTGTGTTTTAAAGTTACTGGGGAAGAAGAGGGTTCTTTGATTATATGCCTCAATCCATTTGTCATGGGCTGGGGATTCCGAGTGATGAGTATTAGACTCCCAGTGTGGGTTCAGGCTCCTCTTTCAAAGGCGTCAACACAGCAGCATCAGAAGTGTATCGCCTGATCTCCAGACGTTGTGGGTGAAGGATTGATTTAACATCAAGCCCCCTGTGGCTATACATCTCCTGCTCCTCTACCGATGGAGACTGAGTGGGTTACAGGGAGATATGATGGAACAATGTGATTAGAGATGCACACTACAGCTGAGTGTAATGTCTGTCTGTTGAAAACAGTGTGGTTAACTAACTCTCTTCACTGGAGCCAATAGTTCCATTTATTACCCCTGTGCTCTCCATCTCTCCCACTGATCCTCTCGACAGCCAATATGGGACCTGCCGTGTATCGACAGTCGACAGATAATGTGGTCTTTCGACACACATGTAATGAATGCTAATATCATGTCAAGTACCTTATCACCGCAATCATTTCCAGTAAGCTAGGGTTTTCTGTTTTTCTTTCCCCTTCTATGATTGTATTCATTTTTATTCCTGTTCATGTCTGGTATTAAAAAAAATCCCTATTCATGTCTGGTATTCATATTTATATCTGTGCAGCACTACTCTTTCCCCTGAATACATAAATTCTTAGATTTGAATTAATAAAATCTGGTCCCATGAAATAAGTAATTTTTCGGACATATTTGCTTTATCTCTCAAGGGGCATGCTCCGCTGGCTGCATTCTGTTTACCAAAGGATTGTGGGACCAAAGGCCCCATGGCCTTCTCTCTCCCCTCCCTCCTCCCACCTCTGCCTCCCTTCCACTCCACATCGGGTAGAAAATGTGACTTGACGTTCCAGCCACTGGCTTCCATTTCAGAGTTCCAGATGGCTCAGAGACTGAAAAAAATAATAGTTTCTATTGGATTCCCATGTTGCTCTATGGTTAGACTTTAATTGGGTGGTACCAATGTGTTGTTTTAGGCATATTTCTGTCATCATAGTACTTACTGTAGTGGACCATGCTTTGTTACATCAGGAAAATAGAGACATATTAAATACTTTTTTAAGGGTTGTGATTAATTTAATGACTGTTTTCTGATGTATTACGTTGTTAATAGAGAGCGAACCTGTCAGGTAGGTAGGCATGGAAACAGATAATCAGTGGTTATGTCTAAGTAAATGCATCACTCTTTTTACAAACCACGCATCCTCATTGATTTCAAGAGCGAATAGGTTCAACTTCCAGCCATGAGTAGAATTTCCCCTTTCAGCTTGAAATCTAAATGTCTCGCAATAGCAAATGGATGACTATAACGTTCCAAATCATCTTAATACACACCAGAGTATAGACCTTTGGATATAGTACTTGATCTACTATTTGGTGTGATTTAATATTAGTGTGCTAGAATTGGCAGGTTGGGATAGCAGTGTTTTACTGTATGGCTCAATGCAAACCCACTGTTGTAATGCAGAATGTGTACTAGGATTAGAGTTACTCTGAGTCTCTTGTTTGTAAAGAAGCTATACAGTTGAAGTCTAAGGTTTACATACACTTAGGTTGGAGTCATTAAAACTTGTTTTTCAACCAGTCCACAAATGTATTGTTAACAAACCATAGTTTTGGCAAGTCGGTTAGGACATCTGCTTTGTGCATGACACAAGTCATTTTTCCAACAATTGTTTACAGACAGATTATTTCACCTGTAATTCACTATATCACAGTTCCAGTGGGTCAGAAGTTTACATACACTAAGTTGACTGTGCCTTTAAACAGCTTGGAAAATTCCAGAAAATTATGTCATGATTTTAGAAGCTTCTGATAGGCTAATTGACATAATTTGAGTGAATGGGAGGTGTACCTGTGGATGTATTTCAAGGCCTACCTTCAAACTCGGTGCCTCTTTGCTTGACATCATGGGAAAATCAAAATAAATCAGCCAAGACCTCAGTTAAAAAATTGTAGACCTCCACAAGTCTGGTTCATTCTTGGGAGCAATTTCCAAACGCCTGAAGGTACCACGCTCATCTGTACAAACAATAGTACGCAAGTATAAATACCATGGGACCACGCAGTCGTCATACCGCTCAGGAAGGAGACGCGTTCTGTCTCTTAGAGATGAACGTACTTTGGTGCAAAAAGTGCAAATCAATCCCAGAACAACAGCAAGGACGATGCTGGAGGAAACAGGTACCAAAGTATCTATATCCACAGTAAAATTTGTCCTATATCAACATAACCCGCAATGGCTGCTCAGCAAGGATGGAAGGCATCATGAGGAAGGAAAATTATGTGGATATATTGAAGCAACATCTCAAGACATCAGTCAGGAAGTTAAAGCTTGGTCGCAAATGGGTCTTCCAAATGACAATGACCCCAAGCATACTTCCAAAGTTGTGGAAAAATGGCTTAAGGACAACAAAGTCAAGTTATTGGAGTGGCCATCACAAAGCCCTGAAATCCTATAGAAAATCTGTGGGCAGAACTGAAAAATCTTGTGCGAGCAAGGAGGCCTACAAACCTGACTCAGTTACACCAGCTCTGTCAGGAGGAATGGGCCACCCAACTTATTGAGGGAAGCTTGTGGAAGGCTACCTGAAGCGTTTGACCCAAGTTAAATAATTTAAAGGCAATGCTACCAAATACTAATTGAGTGTATGGAAACTTCTGACACACTGGGAATGTGATGAAAGAAATAAAAGCTGAAAGAAATAATTCTCTCTACTATTATTCTGACATTTCACATTCTTAAAAAAAGGTGGTGATCCAAACTGAACTAAAACAGGGAATTTTTACATGTCAGTAATTGTATGTATTTGGCTAAGGTGTATGTAAACTTCCGACTTCAACTGTATGTCTGGGTCGTACACGTTACCATTAGCATGCCGAGTATTGTGTATGTGGACTCATTTTCTCACTTGATCCTGTAGATGGTAAAAGAGAATGTAGCATTTAGAGTAAAGCCAAATGTCCATATCTGATGGAAATTGTATGAGGTATTTAGGGCAATTCCATGCCTGAACCTTACAGAATGAAGGAGAGAGGTATTGGTTGCAATTGAAATGAATGGATGGCGATTTAACATTTCATTAAGTGTCAATGTTCCATGTTTAACGAGTCAAGGAGCAGTGGGTCGCTAGCGGGCTCATCCCGACACTACCAGCGACAATGTAAAGCGCCAAATTCAAAATCCGAAAGTTGAATTATTAAACATCCACCAATATACAAGTGTTCCATACTCATCAAAAGCTCTGTTTCTTGGCAATATCACAGCGTTGTCAGATTTCAAAAAGGCTTTACGGCGAAAGCAGCACATTCATTTGTTTGAGGCTAGCACCTCACATATTTTCCAATAGCCATGTATCGATTAGCCATCATGGCACACACATAACACATTTCACAGCGAAAACAAATCAATTACCTGTTGAAGAACTTCTGCTGAGGTCATCCTAAGTGTCCAACGAAGACAATCCATGGTTCTTTTGTTAGAAAAAGTAACGTCTTTTATCCATAAATCCTCCATTTGGTTGTAGCGTTATAATCAGAAACGACAGCTTCCACTACTCCATTGAAACGCGGCGCGAACTTGTTCAAATTATACCTATAAACTTGTCCAAAAACAATCAAACATAGTTTTAAATGTATCCTTAGGAACACTTTTACGTATATTTACTATTATAAATCAGCCGGAATATAAACTGAACGCTAAAGACGATAAATATGACACTGCGTGACTTCTCGTGCGTGCGCAATGTGAACAGTTTTCATAAAGAGGGGTCCTCATGGTTTCGTCGTTTTCTCTGGGATAACTCATCCAAAATGGAAGAAAACACCATCTCGAGGCTGGTGACATCACAAGAAAGCGACCTGTACTGCATTCATATGCCTATATATGGTCATTTTCAATAGGGAGGGGTTCCAAATGAGCAATGTGTCAAAATCACTTTTTCCAGGACAGAAATTCCTCGGGGTTTTGCCTGCTATATGCGTTTCACTCACAGACAAATGGATGACAGTTTTGGAAAATTCGGAGTGTTTCCTATCCAATGGTACTAAATATATGCATATCCCATTTTCTGGGCCTGAATGGGAGGCATTTTACTTTGGGCATGCCAGGCTCTCCAAAACAGTCACCTCTGCTGCTGCTCCTAGAGAAGTTAAGTGGTTATGGGTGCACTTCGCTGAGCCATTTTTCAAAAACCCTCCAAAACCATATTCACTTTATGCGTGCTGTGTTGTATAATACACAAGGTAGCCCCTAGTAATAACAAAGGGTGTAGGGAAACAAATGTGTACATTAGTAATGATCCGACACTGATCATCTAACTCCTTTGTTTGCTTGCTCTTGATGTCCAATTATATGGAAAAAATGCAGCCTACTGTCACAAGCCAAACAAAGCGTCCACAGGGTGAGCCACCTTTGCGACGCTGCTCACCTCCACAATAACCACTCTGGAAATGATGCTGGAGTTGTTTCCGTCTCTTTCAGGAATAGTTATACGTCTGCCACAAAACTCCCCAAATACTTCCTTTTAGGAACTCCAACCCTCTTAGTATAGCAATGCCGGTCTTTAGATGTTTTACACATTATTAAATTGTGTCATTCTGCTCTTTATCCAGAATGTTGTATTCCACTTTGTTGGACTTGAGCAATACTTTTCTGTGTTCAAGCTTTTTTGCTCCTCGTATCACAACCATGGGAATGGGTCAATGAGTATTCAAACCCATTCGTCATGGCAAGCCTAAATAAGTTCAGAAGTAAAACTTTACTTAACAAGTCACATAGTAAGTTGCTTGGACACACTCTGTGTGCAATAATAGTGTTCAACATTCTTTTTGTATGACTACCTCATTTCTGTACCCCACACATACAGTTATCTGTAAGGTCCCTCAGGTCGAGCAGTGAATTTCGGATACAGATCCAACCACAAAAACCAGCAAGGTTTTCCAATGCCTAAGAAGGGCACCTATTGATAGACGGGTATAAATAAAAACCTTTATATCACTTTGAGCATGGTGAAGTTACAATTTGGATTGTGTATCAATACACCCAGTCACTACAAAGGTACGTCCTTCCTAACTGCTGTGAGTACTTTCCGAAGGTACTGTAAATGATATGATTTGTGCCCACTCGGTGTATATAAAGCACAATGTTTGATTTGACTACCAATAGCATAGGATATTTAGCAAGTTTTTTTATTTATTTTTGATTTCCCCTTTATTTAACCAGGTAGGCCAGTTGAGAACAAGTTCTCATTTACAACTGCGACCTGGCCAGGATAAAGCAAAGCAGTGCGACACAAACAACAACACAGAGTTACACATGGAATAAACAAATGTACAGTCGATAACACAATAGAAAAAATCTATATACAGTGTGTGCAAATGAGGTAAGATTAGGGAGGTAAGGCAATAAGTAGGCTGTAGTGGCGAAGTAATTACAATTTAGCAATTAAACACTGGAGTGATAGATGTGAGTAGAGATACTGGGGTGCAGGAGAAAAAAAGGAGAAAAAAAGAAAAAAACAGTATGGGGATGAGGTAGTTGGATGGGCTATTTACCAATGAGCTATGTACATGTGCAATGATCTGAGCTGCTCTGACAGCTGATGCTTAAAGTTAGTGAGGGAGTTTCAGTAATTTTTGCAATTCGTTCCAGTCATTGGCAGCAGAGAACTGGAAGGAAAGTCTGCCAAAGGAGGAATAGGCTTTGGGGGTGACCAGTGAAATATACCTGCTGGCGTGCGTGCCATGGGTGGGTGCTGCTATGGTGACCAGTGAGTTGAGATAAGGCAGGGCTTTACCTAGCAAAGACTTAAAGATGACCTGGAGCCAGTGGGTTTGGCGACAAATATGAAGCGAGGGCCAGCCAACGAGAACATACAGGTCGCAGTGGTGGGTAGTATATGGGCTTTGGTGACAAAACGGATGGCACTGTTATAGACTGCATCCAGTTTGCTGAGTAGAGTGTTGGAGGCTATTTTGTAAATGACATCGCCGGAAGTCAAGGATCGGTAAGATAGTCAGTTTTACGAGGGTATGTTTGGAAGCATGAGTGAAGGATGCTTTTTTGCGAAATAGGAAGCCGATTCTAGATTTAATTTTGGATTGAAGATGCTTAATGTGAATCTGGAAGGAGAGTTTACAGTCAAACCAGACACCTAGGTATTTGTAATTGTCCACATATTCTAAGTCAGAACCGTACAGAGTAGTGATGCTGGACGGGGCGGGCAGGTGCGGGCAACGATCGGTTGAAGAGCATGCATTTAGTTTTACTTGCTTTTAAGAGCAGCTGGAGGCCACGGAAGGAGAGTTGTATGGCATTGAAGCTCGTCTGGAGGTTAGTTAACACTGTCCAAAGAAGGGCCAGAAGTATACAGAATGGTATACAGAATGGTGTCGTCTGCGTAGAGGTGGATCAGAGAATCACCAGCAGCAAGAGCGACATCAAGAGTCGGCCCGAGAATTGAACCCTGTGGCACCCCCATAGAGACTGCCAGAGGTCCGGACAACAGGCCCTCCGATTTGACACACTGAACTCTGTCTGAGAAGTAGTTGGTGAACCAGGCGAGGCAGTCATTTGAGAAACCAAGGCTGTTGAGTCTGCCGATAAGAATGTGGTGATTGACAGTCGAAAGCCTTGGCCAGGTTAATACGGCTGCACAGTATTGTCTTTTATCGATGGCGGTTATGATATCGTTTATGACCTTGAGCGTGGCTGAGGTGCACCCATGATCAGCTCGGAAACCAGATTGCATAGCGGAGAAGGTACAGTGGGATTCGAAATGGTCGGTGATCTGTTTGTTAACTTGGCTTTCGAAGACCTTAGAAAGGCAGGGTAGGATAGATATAGGTCTGTAACAGTAAAGTAAAGTATGTACCAAAATAATCAGTCCATTTCTGTGGGGGAATATAAAGGGAAATGACCATGTGACGCATTTTCACAAAATCCTGGTGCACTTGCATTTTCCAAATGTCCTTCATAGACGAGCGGTCTGTTTTCCCACTACTCACATTAGACCTCTGTAATGGTTTGGGTATAAGAAAGGGCACACGGGTCAAGTTAAGGGTAACCCAATGAAATATCTTGGTTTATAGTAGCTTGCATTTTTATTTCCTATCTTAATAGCCTCTATGTTTACATGAGTACATTCCTCATCTTTATGATGGGAGAATAGAATACCATTTCAGACAACAAATTGTCTGGCAAATTATGTTCCATTATTTGCATTGTTGCCACCTTTTGGCATTTTGTCTGTCCCCCATGGGAGAAGGCGCCACACAATCCTAAATAACAGAGCTATATGCGTTCTCTTTCTCTTGGAAATGTACAAACACGCTTCCATTGTATCCTTCCCATCCACATAGAATGCTTTATTCAGTTGCCCCAGAACAGAAGAGGCTCGGGGGCCAATTCAGTATGTAAATATAGTAATCCCGTCCAGCTGCTGACACCCAGCTGTTGTCCATAGAGCCCATTGTTTGGCAGCAGAAGGTTAGTGCCTGGGTGCGGGGCTAGCGGCTAGAAATCACTGCCTTTTTATTAAACATGTCTTCTGACAGCAAAAACAGCTTCATTACACTGAATACCAATCAGCATATCAGGGCTCCATGTGGCACCAGCACCTGATGTATTCATTGCAGATGGGAGTGGGAGTCCCTCTGCACACCCTACATCAGGATTAATGACAAATCTGTTTTCAGAGATAACAAAGGGAAGCAGCTGCTGTTGGAGCTTTTAGTCTGTTTTGGTCCACCTGTGGGCAAAGAAAGAGGTTTATATCACATAGGCACTACAGTGTGTGGGTTGTCTTTCGTTTGTCTGCCTTATTTCACTGGAGTAGGCTTTCTCCCGGCAAAAACAGTACTTGAGACAAAGTTCAGGGATTATAACCGTATTCTTTTTAATGAATGTCTGCTTTTTCCAAGCAGATGTGCTCATCAAATCTGACTCAGAAAAGACTCTCATGCTTCCTGTAGTTTGGTTGGGGGCCCCTGAGTACAACCCCTGGAAACATAATAGGCAGGTTAAAGGTTTTGTCAAAGGGTCAGGACAGAAGGGTGTTGGTGCTGGTGAGGCCCAGGCAGGCAAACACAGGACTGTTAAGATAGGCCGCTGCACGTTGTAATGATTTATTAGTGGATCTCTTGTCATTAGAGACTGTCACTTTGAATGATGAAATCATTTCACCTCCAGCCTCTCGCCATTGTGAGTTTGGAGTGAGCGACTGCATCTTGGCTCTGCTTGTAGTGTGCCCGCCCGCCCGGTCCTCTCTGTGAATGTCAGCTGTTGAAAAGGAATTCCGTTCAATGGAAATCAGGAGCTGTAGTGCTGTTCAGTGTGGTACTTTGCGGGTTGTTTGGAGTATGTGTTGTTGTTTCATTGCCAATACCACACCACTCCATGGGAAAGGAAGTTTGAGGAACTTTCTCAATAAACGTTGATCAAATACAACCGCCGACTGTTTGCTCGTTGCTGTTGCTCTCGCATGCGCCAATTGAATCTCAACAAGGAAACTGTTGGTGGTTGTATTTGATAAATTATTGAATAAGTATGGATTTCAGCAAACAAAGGCACGTAACTACAGAGTACGAACATGAGTACATAGTTAGAATTTCATAATTCGTTTTTTTCTTTTTGTATTGACCCTGGGTGAATTGATATAGTCTGAGCTGAATTCCACAAAGCCGTGTCTCTGCTCCACTCCGTTGGAGTTCTAGAGAAATGGACACTACTACTGTAGCTATGAAAACTAATGTAGTGTTTTGTTCATTGGTTCATTTTGAGGGCAAATTTAAACCCCGTTTTGATGTATTGCCAATGTCAATTCATCACAAATGTTGCACAAACTGCATCAAACTAAGCTATTAGAGTGATTCGACCCTCGTGATTGTCGTTTTTATGGGAAGTGAGAGTGGTCGACTGAACCTTTCAGTCAGCGTCTTAAGGAAGATGAGCAAACCCATGACAATGTCTAAGATTACACGTTCTCTTATCTCCTGTCAGTGGCAGACCTCCTGTTCCGGTGACGGCTATGACTAAATGAGTATGGGCAGTGTGTCGTGGCTTGTCTAGCTGCATCCCTCTGCACTGTGCTCCTCCTCCTTATCTAACCTCCTCTAACCTACATACTCTCATAACAATGGCCCCTGGAACATGAGTAGCCCAGTGCAGATAGAGGTGCTGAGGGATGGATGTAGGTAAGGACCTTAAGCCCCAGACTCCCCCTCCCATGTTATGTCTGCCCAGGCTGTCAAAGACAAGTACCCTCGCTGCTCTCTCACTCTTTGTGAGGTCTCCCAGCACTGTGGTGGTGGAGTCTACAGCAGTTTTATTCTGACTCGTCTCAAACATGTCAGTGCATACCTGAGACATTGAACACGTATAGGAATGTTATACCTTCCTTGTTTTATTCTTTCTAGTTCTATACATCAAATTGTTTATTTCTAAGATAAATGCATGAAATTCTCACGTCAGTTATTGAAATAATTTTGTCTCAACCTGTGCGTGCCTTCAGATACATTCAACTTGTGACAATCCTGGAAAGGGCCAGATTGTCTCTCTCTATACAGATATGTTATTTGTTGTATACGTTATTATATTGTTTTTTACTTTGAGGGAAAATGGATGACCCTGTCCGTTATGGAAGTTTTCATCCAGGAGAGTGGCTGATGTGCTGACAAATGAGTTTGGATTTAAGGCTTTGTGCTTTGCCCCTTCTGCTTGCATCAAGCATACGGCTCCAACAAGTGGCAAAGGTGGAGGTTTATGTGCTTGAGAAGGATCCTGGTGTAAACCCATATGTGCTTGCTCAGTAAACTCAGGCTGCAGAACAGCCACCTCAGGAGAAAGCAAGGCCACATGCGAGAGAGCTAAGCAACCAAATGACACCCTAGTTCCTATATAGCCTAATACTGCAGTACTTATAGGGCTCTGACCAAAAGTATTTCATTATAGGAAATGGGGTAGGCTATCATTTGAGACAGGGACTTCGACTCCTTTCCCCTTCCCCATCAGTCTCCATCAGTCTCCATCTATAGCTGGGTTTCCATCCAATTGGCGACAGATTTACATGTGACTATTCTAAAATACGCATAAAGAAAATATACACATTATCCCATCATAAAAGTTAGTGCGTGATGACGTAGTGCACACAAAATGTACTTTTTCGCTTAACGACTCAAATACCAGTGGGTCGCTAGCGGGATCATCCCGACACTACTAGCGCAAACCTGTAGCGCCAGATTTAAAATCCGAAAATTGAATTATTAAACATCCAGCTATATACAAGTGTTCCATACTCATCAAAAGCTCTGTTTCTAGGCAATATCACAGCGTTGTCAGATTTCAAATAGGCTTTACGGCGAAAGCAGCACATTCATTTGTTTGAGGCTAGCACCTCACATATTTTCCAATAGCCATGTATCGATTAGCAATCATGGCACACACATAACACATTTCACAGCGAAAACAAAGTAATTACCTGTTGAAGAACTTCTGCTGAGGTCTTCCTAAGTGTCCAACGAAGACAATCCATGGTTCTTTTGTTAGAAAAAGTAACGCGTCTTTTATCCATAAATCCTCCATTTGGTTCATGCTTATAATCAGAAACGACAGCCTCCATTACTCCTTTGAAACTCGGCGCCGCCTCGTTAAAATTATACCTATAAACTTGTCCAAAAACAATCAAACATAGTTTTAAATGTATCCTTAGGAACCCTTTTACGTATATGTACAATTATAAATCAGCCGAATATAAACTGAACGCTAAAAGCGATAAATAAGGCACAGCGCGCCGTCTCATGCACGCGCGCACTCTGAAGAGTTTTCATAACGTGGTCTCTCGTTCCAAGCTGTTTATCAATGGCCGAAATTCCCCAAGATGGAGTAAAACACCGTCTCGTGGTTGATGACATCATAAGGAAGCGACGTGCACTGCGTTAACATGCCTATATATGGTCATTTTGGATAGGAGGGGCTCAAAAATGAGCAATGTGTCAAAATGACTTTTTTCAGGACAGAGATTCCTCAGGGTTTTGCCTGCCAAATGCGTTCTGATTGACCCACAGACAAATGGTTAACAGTTTTGGAAAATTCAGAGTGTTTCCTATCCAATGGTACTAAATATATGCATATCCCATTTTCTGGGCCTAAATGGGAGGCATTTTACTTTGGGCACGCCAGGCTCTCCAAAACAGTCACCTTTGCTGCTGGAGCTTGTGAAGTTTTAAGCTTTCATGTACTGAATAAAAATCTAAAGTTCAATGTGTTTCCATTGCATTTTAAACTCTAGTTTTGTCACAAAAACTGTTGCGTTAAATGGCAAGTGTGCCTACTCTGGTCTTGGAACGTGCACTCTAGCCAACAGCTCACTGATACATGGATAAGACAAGTGTTTTTATTTGTCAAATGAAAGTCAGGTATCGATCACCGTGTCACCAGAATAAGACCTTCAATATTTATTAGAAAGGAGCATCGAGATACCTGTGCACTTTCACCACGGGTAAAGTTCAGCATTTTTTTTTCATCTGTAGCCTAATAATCTGCATGGTTTCCAGAGTCATAGTCGAAGGACCACACACCATATCATCACATGATTCCAAGTTTACTTTGGTATGATGATTATTATATCAATATTTGCACATAAAGGCGTTTCCACTATTTCTTGCATAATTCATTTTACAGACAGAAAAAGATCCCACCGTGTGGAATGAACAAATTATCTTAGTTATACCATTGCACCTAAACTTCCTGTTTCTATCACAGTTGTCGTGATTTTTTGTTATAAACTCAGCAAAAAAAGAAACGTCCTCTCACTGTCAACTGCGTTTATTTTCAGCAAACTTAACTACTAGCGCCCCACTCCCGACACTACCCGGTGAAATGTGAGGTGCCAAATTCAAAATCCAAAAGTTGAATTATTAAACATTCATCAATATACAAGTGTTGCATAGTCATCAAAAGCTCTGATTCTTGGCAATATCACAGCATTGTCAGATTTCAAAAAGGAACATAAGATTCAACAACTGAGACATGAATAGGTTCCACAGACATGTGACTAACATAAATGGAATAATGTGTCCCTGAACAAAGGGGGGGGGTCAAAATCAAAAGTAACAGTCAGTATCTGGTGTGGCCACTAGCTGCATTAAGTACTGCAGTGCATCTCCTCCTCATGGACTGCACCAGATTTGCCAGTTATTGCTGTGAGATGTTACCCCACTCTTCCACCAAGGCACCTGCAAGTTCCCAGACATTTCTGGGGGGAATGGCCCTAGCCCTCACCCTCCGATCCAACAGGTCCCGGACGTGCTCAATGGGATTGAGATCCGGGTTCTTCGCTGGCCATGGCAGAACACTGACATTCCTGTCTTGCAGGAAATCATGCACAGAACGAACAGTATGGCTGGTGGCATTGTCATGCTGGAGGGTCATGTCAGGATGAGCCTGCAGGAAGGGTACCACATGAGGGAGGAGGATGTCTTCCCTGTAACGCACAGCATTGAGATTGCTTGCAGTGACAACAAGCTCAGTCCGATGATACTGTGACACACCGCCCCAGACCATGACGGACCCTCCACCTCCAAATCGATCCCTCTACAGAGTACAGGCCTCGGTGTAACACTCGTTGTAACGCAAATCCGACCGTCGCTGGTGGATTTGCGTTTAGACAAAACTCTGGTGAGACAAAACCGCGACTCGTCAGTGAAGAGCACTTTTCGCCAGTCCTGTCTGGTCCAGCGACGGTGGGTTTGTGCTCATAGGCGACGTTGTTGCCGGTGATGTTTTGTGAGGATCTGCCTTACATCAGGCCTGTAAGCCCTCAGTCCAGCCTCTCTCAGCATTTGTTTGCTGAGTTTATAAGGTATGACTACTCATAAACACTGTGGATGGAAACGTGGTTATTGAGAGCCTGGTTTTGTCTGTTCAGAGGAGCATGCCTTGGCTGTTGTGTGTTAATTTCACAGCGATAACATGGCTCCCTGATGACTGCATTCCAAACAGCTCCCAGGCTGTTTACACTATGTCTCCTACTTCACCGTCCCGGAGTCTATACGCATTATGCAAGCTTTAAGTGCCTCACAGGTGGTCAGTGTGAAAAAGAGCCAGCATGGACAAGTCCAACCCAAAGACTGCTCTAATTGATTCCCCATTGGACACTCAGCATAGCTCTCCTGGACAATATGGGCCCAACCTGGCAACCAGGCTTTAAACTGGGCTCTAATAGCCCACTGACCATATTGTAGTCTGTCTTCATCGCCACAGAGAGATGATAATCTGAGAATATTTACCCTATATTTAAATATTACACAGTATGGGATTTTCTCTCTCCCCCTCTCTCAGTATGGGATTTTCTCTCTCCCCCCTCTCTCACTATGGGATTTTCTCTCTCCCCCCTCTCTCAGTATGGGATTTTCTCTCTCCCTCCTCTCTCAGTATGGGATTTTCTCTCTCCCTCCTCTCTCAGTATGGGATTTTCTCTCTCCCCCCTCTCTCAGTATGGGATTTTCTCTCTCCCTCTCTCAGTATGGGATTTTCTCCCCCTCTCTCACTATGGGATTTTCTCCCCCTCTCTCACTATGGGATTTTCTCTCTCCCCCTCTCTCAGTATGGGATTTTCTCTCTCCCTCCTCTCTCAGTATGGGATTTTCTCTCTCCCCCTCTCTCAGTATGGGATTTTCTCTCTCCCTCTCTCAGTATGGGATTTTCTCTCTCCCTCCTCTCTCAGTATGGGATTTTCTCTCTCCCCCCTCTCTCAGTATGGGATTTTCTCTCTCCCCCCTCTCTCAGTATGGGATTTTCTCTCTCCCCCCTCTCTCAGTATGGGATTTTCTCTCTCCCTCCTCTCTCAGTATGGGATTTTCTCTCTTCCCCCCTTTTCTCATTCGCAAATTACCAACTTTACTGTTGATCAGTGCATAAAATACACTGATGATAATGGTATGGAATAAACTCTGCTGTTCTATGTTATCCCTTTCATATACCCATATCAGAAAGATGTGGTATATTGTCCGTAAAAAATACAAGGCCATGCTTATATGACCCCCTTTGAAACAGCCCCTTATTTACCCCTTTTTTATGGAAGTGTTTACAAGGTCTGTGAAAATGCAAGAATCTTGACTAGATCTTTAGGTGGGTTTTAATAAACCATGTTTTTTTTTACCTCTACTCCTTTCAGATGTACCATAAAAAAGCAAGCATGGTAAAATAGTGAGATTTTGGTCTGAGTATGAAAGGTATATACACTGAGTGTACAAAACATTAGGAACACCATCCTAATATTGAGTTGCACTCCCTTTTGCTTTCAGAACAGCCTCAATTCGTCGGGGCATGGACTCTACAAGGTGTCGAAAGCACATCTGCCTTAATTTTGCCAGACTCCCCTTGGCAGCAGCTAATGGGGAACCATAATAAATACAAAATACAGTTGTGTGAAGTTGGCTGGATGTCCTTTGGGTAGTGAACCATTCTTGATACACACAGGAAACTGTTGAGCGTGAAAAACCCAGCAGCGTTGCAGTTCTTGACACACTCAAACTGGTGCACCTGGCACCTACTACCATACCACTTTCAAATGCACTAAAATCTTTTGTCTTGCCAAGTCACCCTCTGAATGGCACACATACACAATCTGTCTCAATTGTCTCAAATCTTAAAAATCCTTCTTTAACCTGTCTCCTCACCTTCATCTACACTGATTGAAGTGGATATAACAGGTGACATCAATAAGGGATCATCTTTCACCTGGATTCACCTGGTCAGTCTGTGTCATGTAAAGAGCTTCCTAATGTTTTGTACACTCAGTGTATAATAAATACAGTTTGTTTCCAGTCTAAAACAGCCAGAGGTGTCATGTCAAAGTGGAAATAATTGAAGGAATAGAGTACAATGAATGAACACATTTTTGCAAAATGTTGTTTTTTTTCTCAGCAAAGATATGCTTTTAACTTCTTAAGGCTACATTTAAAAGAAAATCTCAGCAAAGATATGCTTTTAAGTAGCCGCTTATCTCAAGAATGGACAAGAATGGAGCACCTCTCTCCTGGCAGCCTATAACATTATAGTCAAAGTGTTCATTATTAATGTAGCAGTCCCCTTTTTTTAAGCATGTTTCATGAAGCACGGCAGTCATTGAATAATGAATCATTGAAACTCAGCTCTATTCTAATCCCCCTTGAAAGCAATTGTTTGCCTTCTTCTCCAGCTAAAGCTTAATCCCTCGTGGAGTAGGAACAGGGGATTGATGTACCTGAGGAGAGTGGCTGTACAGCGGGACACAATGGTACTGACTTGAAATATGGTGTTACCCTTTGTGTAGCCGTTTGCTAGCTGTAGCATTATGACTAGGTCTTGTTTGTGGTAGTCTTTGAGGACGATGTGCAGCAGCATCCAGGGATTCTAGTGAAGACCACGTCGGGCTTAAATATCTGACCTCTCCATTCAATCTGATGTTCAGCAGGAAATTGCTGGTATGTTCTTGATCAAAGGCTTTAAAAACGACTCCTGTTGGGTCTAGCTGCTGACGGCTAGTGGTGTAGCTCAAGCTTTCAAGGCCGATTGTTTGCTTTATCCATTGAAATCTGAAATATTTTCCCATTTGATGTTAATGACATTGAGTGAGCGGGATATCAGATCTTCTCCATAGCCCCTGAAGGTCTCTTCTTCTCTGAGGCCTTTGATATGAGGCGCCATATCATCCACAGTATACTGTACTCTCTGTACATACTCCACAACAGGTTGTCAGGTATTGCATAAGCTTTCTGCACATTTTTCCTCTAAAGCTACAGGTGAGAATGGAGGACAATAAGTTCCTTTGGTCAACCTCCATTTCCACTTTAGCAGTCAAGTAAATATCTCTGTCCATAATTGCTGCAGGCTTGCAGCATCATACAGTCATTCATGTGCCTTCATGCAGTACAGTTCCTTTGACCTGATCCCAAATCAGTCATCTGATCTGTTAGCTAATGTACCTTATTTCAGCTTTTTATATATTGTGTGTAACACTTGTTGCAACCAAATCATCAGTGACACTGACAAAGAGACATGTAGGAGGATAATGTATTGCGATAATGGAGTTGCTTTTATGGGGATGAAAAGCACATCGATGTTATAGAGGAGAGATGGCAGAGACGACAGATGGTTGAAGGTCGAAATGAGCTGACGAAGATCCTTGCCGGATTGAAACGTTGTTTGTTTGTGAACGTACGTGGTGTAGCTCACAAGTGTTCAGGCTCTATTTCTTTTCTAGAGACAACAGATGTGCCTTCTGATGAGATGGGAGTTGTGGAGGTGGCAGTGATGTGTCTGATAGCAGCCGACAGACACCAAGTCAGTGATGTGAGTGAGAGATCTCCCCATACACACACTGATTATTGGCGCCACCTCCAAAGCATGCCAGCAGATGCCGTGTGTGAATTAGACATGTTGTATCAGATTAAATGTGTTCTTTATAAACATACACCTACTATGATCCATTTTACAAGGTGCTACCGTCGGATTTTCATTAGTGAACTAACTTAATTGGTACACTGTATTTGCTGTTATGCATGTTCAGTGCCTTCAGAAAGTATTCATACGCGTTGACTTATTCCACATTTTGTTACAGCCTGAATTCAAGATGTTTTTAATTTTTTCTTCTCTCACCCATGTACATGAACTCAGCAAAAAAAGAAACGCCCCTTTTTCAGGACCCTGTCTTTAAAAGATAATTCGTAAAAATCCAAATAACTTCACAGATCTTCATTGTGAAGGGTTTAAACACTGTTTCCCATGCTTGTTCAATGAACCTTAAATAGTTAATGAACATGTACCGGTGGAACGGTCGTTAAGACACTAACAGTTTACAGACGGTAGGGAATTAAGGTCAGTTATGAAAACTTAGGACACTGAAGAGGCCTTTCTACTGACTCTGAAAAACACCAGATGCCCAGGGTACTTGCTCATCTGCGTGAACGTGCCTTAGGCATGCTGCAAGGAGGCATGAGGACTGCAGATGTGGCCAGGGCAATAAATTGCAATGTCCGTACTGTGAGACGCCTAAGACAGAGCTACAGGGAGACAGGACGGACAGCTGGTCGTCCTTGCAGTGGCAGACCACGTGTAACAACACTTGCACAGGATCGGTACATCCAATCATCACACCTGCGGGACAGGTACAGGATGGCAACAACAACTGCCCGAGTTACACCAGGAACGCACAATCCCTCCATCAGTGCTCAGACTGTCCGCAATAGGCTGAGAGAGGCTGGACTGAGGGCTTACAGGCCTGATGTAAGGCAGGTCCTCACCAGACATCACTGGCAACAACGTCGCAATGGGCACAAACCCACCGTCGCTGGACCACACAGGACTGGCAAAAAGTTCTCTTCACTGACGAGTCACGGTTTTGTCTCACCAGGGGTGAAGGTCGGATTTGCGTTTATCGTCGAAGGAATGAGCGTTACACCAAGGATGATACTCTGGAGCGGGATCGATTTGGAGGTGGAATGTCCGTCATGGTCTGGGGCGGTGTGTCACAGCATCATCGGACTGAGCTTGTTGTCATTGCAGGCAATCTCAACGCTGTGCGTTACAGGGAAGACATCCTCCTCCCTCATGTGGTACCCTTCCTGCAGGCTCATCCTGACATGACCCACCAGCATGACAATGCCACCAGCCATACTGTTCGTTCTATGCATGATTTCCTGCAAGACAGGAATGCCAGTGTTCTGCCATGGCTAGCGAAGAGCCCAGATCTCAATCCCATTGAGCACGTCTGGGACCTGTTGGATCGGAGGGTGAGGGCTAGGGCCATTCCCCACAGAAATGTCCGGGAACTTGCAGGTGCCTTGGTGGAAGAGTGGGGTAACATCTCACAGCAAGAACTGGCAAATCAGGTGCAGTCCATGAGGAGGAGATGCACTGCAGAACTTAATGCAGCTGGTGGCCACACCAGATACTGACTGTTGTCACGAACCGCCTCGAAGCTCATAACAAAAGGGAGACAACGTGGTGATAAGGAATAACAAAATATATTTATTCACCTCTCAGGGATTGCTGGGGCGCTAGCGCCCCAATCCCGACACTACCAGGTGAAATGCAAGGCGCCAAATTCAAAATCCCAAAGTTGAATTATTAAACATCCACCAATATACAAGTGTTCCATACTCATCAAAAGCTCTGTTTCTTGGCAATATCACAGCGTTGTCAGATTTCAAAAAGGCTTTACGGCGAAAGCAGCACATTTGATTGTTTGAGGGTAGCACCTCACATATTATTCCCATAGCCATGAATCCATTAGCACACACATAACATGGCACACACATAACACATTTCACAGCGAAAACAAATCAATTACCTGTTGAAGAACTTCTGCTGAGGTCATCCTAAGTGTCCAACGAAGACAATCCATGGTTCTTTTGTTAGAAAAGGTCATGTATTTTATCCATAAATCTCCATTTGGTTCGCGCGTTATAATCAGAAACGACAGCTTCCACTACTCCATTGAAACTTGACGAGAACTCGTTCAACTTATACCTATAAACTTGTCCAAGAACAATCAAACATAGTTTTAAATGTATCCTTAGGAACACTTTTACGTATATTTACTATTATAAATCAACCGAATATAAACTGATCGATAAAGACGGTAAAAAAGACACTGCGCGCCTTGTCTGGAGCGCGCGCTGGGTACTGTTGACATAAAAAGTACACTTCCTGGTTTGCTCTTCTTCTCTGGTCTAATTCATCCAAAATGAAAATTTACACTGTCTCGAGACTGTTGACATCTAAAGGAAGCGATGGGTACTGCATTCATATGCCCTTATATGGTCATTTTCATGAGGGAGGGGTTCCAAATGAGCAATGTGTCAATCACTTTTTCCAGGACAGAAATTCCTCGGGGTTTCGCCTCCCATATGGGCTGTGTTTTACTCACAGACGAATGGTTAACACTTTTGGAAAATGCAGAGTGTTTCCTATCCAATGGTACTAATTATGTGCATATCCTGTTTTCTGGGCCTGAATGGGAGGCATTTTACTTTGGGCACGCCAGGCTCTCCAAAACCATCACCTCTGCTGCCGCTCCCTAAGAAGTTAACTGAAGTAAAGTAAATACAATTAACAATGGTGTGTGTAGTCAGTAATCAGTAGTGTGAGTGAGTGGTTGCATGCATAAATGTGATAATGAGTGGTGTTGAAAGGTGCCAACGCAAACAGCCACAAAAATGCCACAACCAAAACTCTATCAGTGTGTCTGCATGGAGAGAGTCTCCTCAATGAATGGGGAAGTGGTGCATTTATCCTGGGACACACCTGGGCCCGGTGTGTCCCAGGACGACCCTCCCAGCTCCGCCCGCCCGCCAATATCCTAATAAGGAAAACAAGAGCAAAGAGAAAGAATACGGCAGACAGAGTGGGAGGGTCGTCACACTGTTACTTTTGATTTTGACCCCCCCTTTGTTCAGGGACACATTATTCAATTTCTGTTAGTCACATGTCTGTGGAACTTGTTCAGTTTATGTCTGTTGTTGAATCTTGATATATTCATACAAATATTTACACGTTAAGTCTGCTGAAAATATACGCAGTTGACAGTGAGAAGACGTTTTTTTTTTTTTGCTGAGTTTACAATACCCAGTAATGACCAAGGGAAAACATGTTTTTAGAAATTGAATTTACATAAGTATTCACACCCCTGAGTCAGTACATGTGAGAATCACCTTTGGCAGCGTCTACAGCTGAGTCTTTCTGGGTATGTCTAGGAGCTAAAAGCAGAGCTGTCATATCTGCCATTATGGTTGATTGGATTGTACAATATTTGCACATTATTCTTTTAAAAATTCTTCAAGCTCTGTCAAGTTGGTTGTTGATCATTGCTAGACAACCATTTTCAAGTCTTGCCATCGATTTTCAAGCCGATTTAAGTCAAAACTGTACTAGTAAGCAACTCTAGTGTACATTGAGTGTATAAAACATTAAGAGCACCTTCCCTAATATTGAGTTGCAACCCCTTTTGCCCGTTAGAACAGCCTCAATTTGTTGGGGCATGGACTCTAAAAGGTGTCGAAAGCGTTCCACAGGGATTTTGGCCCGTGTTTACTTCCCACAGTTGTGTCGAGTTGGCTGGATGACCTTTTGGTGGTGGACCATTCTTGATACACAAAACTGTTGAGCGTGAAAAACCCAGCAGCGTAGCAGTTCTTGACACACTCGGTGTGCCTGGCACCCACTACGGTACCTCGTTCAAAGGCATTTAAATCTTTTGTCTTGCTCATTCACCCTCTGAATGGCAAACGTACACAATTCATGTCTCAGTTGTCTCGAGGCTTCAAAATCCTTCTTTAACCTGTCTCCTCCCCTTCATCTACACTGATTGAAGTGGATTTGACAGGTGACATCAATAAAGGATCATAGCGTTTACCTGGATTCACCTGATCTGTTTGTCATGAAACGAGGAGGTGCTCCTAATGTTTTGTACACAGTCTATATTTGTTTTAGGTTCTTGTCCTGCTGAAAGGTGAATTGGTCTCCCAGTGTCTGTTGGAAAGCAGACTGAACCAGGTTTTCCTCTATGTTTAACCCTATTCTGTTTCTTTTATCCTAACAACTCCCTAGTCCTTGCCGATGACATGATGCAGCCACCACCATGCTTGGAAATATGAAGAGTGGTACTCAGTGACGTGTTGGATTTACAACTAGCATAACGCTTTGTATTCAGGACATAAAGTACACTTCTTTGCCACATTTTTTACAGTTTTATTTTAGTGCCTTATTGCGAACAGGATGCATGTTTTGGAATAGTTTTATTCTGTACAGGCTTTCTTCTTTTCACTCTGTCATCTAGGTTAGTATTGTGGAGTAACTTACAATGTTGTTGATCCATCCTCAGTTTTCTCCTATCGAAGCCATTAAACTCTAACTGTTTTAAAGTTACCATTGGCCTCATGGTTAAATCCCTAAGCGATTTCCTTCCTCTTCAGCAACAGTTAGGAAGGACACCTGTATCTTTGTAGTGACTGGGTGTATTGAGACACCATCCAAAGTGTAGTTAATAACTTCTCCATGCTCAAAGGGATATTCAATGTCAGCTTTTTTTACCAATAGGTCTCCTTCTTTGTGAGGCATTAGAAAACCTCATTGAACTTTGTGGTTGAATCTGTGTTTGAAATCCACTGTTCGACTGAGGGACCTTACAGATAATTGCATGTGTGGGGTACAGAGATAAACACTATTATTGCACACATAGTTCATGTAGCTTATTATGTGACTTGTTGATAATAATGTTACTCCTATTTAGGCTTGCCATAACAAATGGGTTTAATACATGTTTTATTAATTCTATTTCGACATATTGTGGTATTGTGTGTAGGCCAATGACACAAAATCTCAATTTAATCCATTTTGAATTCATGCTGTAACACAACAAAATGTGGAAAAAGCCAAGGGGTGTGAATACTTTCTGAAGGCACAGCATGTGCTCTGTAGTTGTTGTTTTTTAAAACAGAAATTACATTATATTAATTATCGAGTCCCGACACATATTTTTGTCATACTCTTGAGTCGTCTTGAGTATCTTTAGTGCCAGCATCAGAATCCAAAATGGCACATGTTATGAGTAAAAATGTGTGAATTTGAACAGCTTGCACCTTAGAATGGTTCATTACTCCATCCATTTTTTTCAGAATTTTCTTTGTATGTTTTCTTCAGTGTTCGGATTATTTAGCCATGCATATTTCTCGGGCGTTTAAAATAACCATTTGTCAAAAGACTGTTCTTCTAGAACCAGCTTATACACAAGCTCTCACATCTCAACTCGGGTGACACTTTTAGACAGAGAGATCGGTTCTTCACTAGAACAAACCTAACCTTGTGTGCCAGGCTTCCAGGCTCCCCTAGGTTTTATGAGCATGGTTTAGGAACCCAAACAAGGACTGGTTCTTGCTGTATAACTAAGCCGGTGCTGTGTGAACAACAGACTTGTGAACTTGCATGAACAGCATAATTCATAATATCTTCACTTCCTACGATAGAGGGGTGAGCAACAGCCTGGTTGTGGTGCAAGACTGTGTGATGATGATGGGCAACCGTTCATTTGAATTACAGTCACTGATGCCACTGCTCTCCTGGCTGGGTTGGAACTGGAGGTGCAGGATATTCTGAGTGTGTAATAATGATGATATGGAAGGTGGAATTGTCTGGGCCGTGCAGAGACGACAGGCTAACGTCATGTTCTTCTGAATCTGTGAGTCAGAGTTTAGCTTGATCAGATCGCTGATTGGTCAAGAGGAATGGGATCTACCGTCTCTGACACCCTCATCAGCTTACTGACAGACCATGAAGAAGAGAACTGAAGTCAGGACAGCCCAGAGATCCTCCATCATCTGAGACTGACTTAACTTATATCAGACAGAGAAATTCCCCTCTACAGAGCTGAACATATAACAATATGGTGGAGACAGATGTCTGCGTATGTTGATATAGCAGACGGCAGCTAGTCATACCTCGCTTAGCATCGTCCTGTGACTTGAAGCACTGTTGACTCTCACCATCTATCATCTGAAGTCATTATGCGCATTTGGTTCCAATGTTCAATACAGAGTGAGAGGATTTCTTGTGACCACCCATCAGAATACATCATACGTCAGCCTCATCAATATGAATCAGTATAATGACCATAGAGACCAGTCATATGTCACGCCTGGAAATCCTTAGCTTATTTCCTAGCATGTTTAAGGAAGGCCAACGTGCATGTAATTAAAACCGCCTTGCTCTTTTTTTTGTACTTTCTGAAATGGGGGATTAGTCAAAAAGAAGTTAATCCTTCTGCACTTTTTATAGACTGAGGAAAAGGACAACATTAAACTGTATAATTTCCCAGTCTCTTTGTTCTGTTGGATCAGGTAGAATTATCTCTTTAGTCAGCCTGAAAGGACCGTATCAAAGTCAAACCCCAAAATTACATCAAGTGAAAGAAATGTTAAAAAAAGACACAATATGCAGATTAAAAACCAAAAGCAATGCATTTCCAAACCCGGCATCTGTTTAGCTGAGAATTCGCTGTTCAGGCAGCAGCATACCCATGCCACATCGTCAACTTCAGAGGAGAGGAGGGAAAACCCAGGAGTATATGCTTTAGATTTTTAAATAAACAGTGTTTGGATTTAAGTTTTGCTACAGTGGAGTGTGAAGCAGCCTATTATCTGCATCATTACAGTGGGGAAGAGGAAGGAAGGGGAGGATGAGGCTCACCGGGTCCGCCTGAGCCCCACGCATGCCGCGGAGGGCCGTTCAGAGAATGCCAGTGTGCCAGGCCTATAGAGGGGCTGCTATTCCAGATAGGATTGGCTATGTAAATTGGCATTGTTCACATTACAGTGGTAATTAGGGGAAGCACTCAGTGTGAAATAAGAGGCCTGCTTTTTCTGAGAGGATAAGGAGACATCTGAGTGACTCCACAATTGAGAGTGACAGTTGACTGTGCCACAAGTCCCTGGCTTATTGTGAGCTGTTTTGTTTATTCCCGCCTAGTGAACTGTTTCCCTGGCACCGGGCCATATGGAATAGGGCATGGTCCTGTATAAGCCACATTTATAATGGGCTGTGTTAAACCACTGCAGAATGCCTTACACTTTCATTTACTGAATGGTTTGCTTTTTTCAGTGGTATTAATTGTCTCTGCTGTGCATTGTCTTTCATTGTTTCTCACAAAGGCAGACAGCATTGTAACCTCACTTCTGGTTACAGAGGAGAGCTTCTTGCATGACAAGTTATTTCAGCAGGGAACTTGTAGTAATATTTGTATTATTTGCCACTGCTCTATGAAGTGCTGTGTTTAGAATAGCACTCAAAAGGATGAGAAGTTTCTCGAAGCAACTGCTGCACCCATATCCGCCAAAGACTTTGACTCCAGAGCTGGAAATTATTACAATGTCGAATAGTTTGAGGGGGAAGAAAGTGGACCAGACCTAAACTTCAAGGGGGTTATTTTTGGCACCAGAGATGGCTCCCCTGGAGGGTTGATGTAAAATACCACGCTCCTCGTGATGTTTGCAAATATACTACCCTCTGGGTATGTGGCAAAAAAATATTAGCACAGCCATTTAAATAACCTGCCTGCATCTCAAGCTAGCTCCAGACATGGACTTTTGGCTTACATACAGTCGTGGCCAAAAGTTTTGAGAATTACACAAATATTAATTTCCACAAAGTTTGCTGCTTCAGTGTCTTTAGATATTTTTGTCAGATGTTACTATGGAATACTGAAGTATAATTACAAGCATTTCATAAGTGTCAAAGGCTTTTATTGACAATTACATGAAGTTGATGCAAAGAGTCAATATTTGCATTGTTGACCCTTCTTTTTCAAGACCTCTGCAATCTGCCCTGGCATGCTGTCAATTAACTTCTGGGCCACATCCTGACTGATGGCAGCCCTTTCTTGCATAATCAATGCTTGGAGTTTGTCAGATTCTGTGGGTTTTTGTTTGTCCACCCGCCTCTTGAGGATTGACCACAAGTTCTCAATGGGATTAAGTTCTGGGGAGTTTCCTGGCCATGGACCCAAAACAATTGAACCGCTCTCCTTGAAGTTCTTGATGGTCCGATAAATGGTTGATTTAGGTGCAATCTTACTGGCAGCAATATCCTTGCCTGTGAAGCCCTTTTTGTTTCCTTGTAGGTAACCATGGTTTACAGAGGAAGAACAATGATTCCAAGCACCACCCTCCCTTTGAAGCTTCCAGTCTGTTATTCAAACTCAATCAGCATGACAGAGTGATCTCCAGCCTTGTCCTCGTCAACACTCACACCTGTGTTAACGAGAGAAGAACTGACATTATGTCAGCTGGTCCTTTTGTGGCAGGGCTGAAATGCAGTGGAAATGTTTTGGGGGGATTCAGTTCATTTGCATGGCAAAGAGGGACTTTGCAATTAATTGCAATTCATCTGATCACTCTTCATGACTTTCTGGAGTATATGAAAATTGCCATCATACAAACTGAGGCAGCAGACTTTGTGAAAATGTATTCTCATAACTTTTGGCCATGACTGTACAGACCGACACACATACGGTACATACATACAAATATACATTACCAGTCAAAAGTTTGGACTTTTGTGGTTTTTCTTTATTTGTACTATTTTCTACATTTGTAGAATAATAGTGAAGAAATCAAAACAATCAAATAACAGATATGGAATCCTGTAGTAACCCAAAAAGTGTTAAACAAATCAAAGTATCAGACTGCTTGAGGACATCTCCATAGGCCTATAAACAAACCTGTTCTCCTCAAATAAGGGATGTACCTCAACAACACTGGTTATACTGACCCTCCATTTCCCAGTCTAAACCACTGTGTTTCTGTGAGCTCTGGACAGGACTGTGCGCTAACGCTAGTCTCAATTCAACACGACGGGCACTGGCTGGTCATGTGGGGTCTCATCTGGTGAGCACCTGTGTGTTAGTCTGGGTGGTTCTGCTCTACCGGCCATGTCATCAGCCTGTATCAGGCCAGCAGCAGCATGGACCAACTAGATGGATCCTCCATGCACCGTGCCCTCTAACAGAGAGACAGTCAGTCACACACCGAGAACTTCTTTCTACAGCAGCATTCTCTCAAATAAACACCGATTTTGACGTCCTCCCTCGACACACACTGTATCTAAAGATTGTGCGCTTGAGACCGCTTACGCTGAGCCGCGGCATGCAGCCTTATGGGCCCTGCAGTAATTGAGAACCCACTCACTGAGCTGCGCTCTCCCAATGGTTATCTCTGCTAGTCAAACGGTTTTAAAAAGGGATTAATGTCTAATCAAACCTGGTTGGAAGCACAAAATACTCTGCTCATTAGGTAATGTCAACCCTCTCTCAGAGCAGCATGAAACGAAAACAGCCCAGTGTCTTCATTATAAAAAAAAGTGAATGTAGGTTAAACTTTGATTCATTCTAAGAGAAACAAGTCTTCAATTAATCCAGAATCGTTTTGTACCATGTATGGAAGAGTTTCAAGTAAAATATTCAGTTTTCTGTTCTGTGATGACAAGAAGTATGTGATTATGACAAAGTGTGCTCCTTTAGTTGGAGACGACCACAGAGGCTTTGAGCGATATGAGTGTCTATGTCACTGCTTCATAGCAATTTGGCCATTAAGCGTCGGAACTGAGCATGCTGCTTCCGTGTACTGAATGGATTGTCTGAAAGTGCTTTCCACAGCAATTTTTCTGCGAGTCCTCTGAGAAAACAAAACACAACCAGTGCCTCATTTGAAGTAACTTTGTGAAAAAAATAAGCACACATCAACTCCCTGCTATATTGAAATGTTTATTTCCGATGCAGTTCGTGTGGATGTCCTCCTGCCAGCAACACACAGAGCCACGGCTACACGTCTGGGGGTACCGCCACTCAACGCAACACAGAGAACACACAGCTCAGGCTCCAACGGTTAACTCAAGTTTCTGTTTCTCATTTGCTTCTGCTTTGTTTTGTGTGGTGCAGTGTTTACCTGACACACTGGATGAGGCTCAGGGTAGGAGATCAAGGCCATGTTGGCAAGCAGAGCCTTGATTCCAGCCCTGTCTCCACTGTAGGGGTCCCTTTTCTATCTGAGCGAGCAGTTTCATATTAAGAGGCCACCCTGGGATGGCAGTGAAATCAAAGGCCTGTACCCTGGAGCATATCCCAAGCACCCCCGTGGCTCTACTATCTAGCATTTACACTATCTAGCCACTCTAGCCCCTTCAGGGTATACCAGGCTAGCTACTGTGGCTACTGCCCTACTCTCCGTGGCCTAGTCATTGCGTACTCTGCCATCCCCCAGTAAACTCTCTGAACTAGGGACTGCCATTTTAAATTATTTTACTATTCAAATAATATCATACAATTTTTTCAGATATCCAGATAGTCAAAATGCGAAAAAAAAAAAAAAAATAGAACAATTGCTCTTGACTCTCTTTACCAATCAAAATGACGCAAATGCACATGGCAGAGGTAAACAGTGGACAGACTGCTTTTCTCTGCTAGTTTTGACTGACAGCAACAGTGAACGAGAATTTCACCATAATATTATTGATTCTGATGCGAAAAGGTTTTTCTGGTGAGTGTTTTGCATTGATCTGTGTCAGGTCTTGTGGAAACTCTTTTAGGTGGGTGCCTGTAATTGCTTTTTGAAGTGGGGAAAATAGCATACCAATGAAGTACTGCCCAGCACTGTTATAAACACATTCAAAAGTGTGTTGTTTTATTAAATTAAGAATTTCTGATGTCATGGTATATGCTTGTAGGTAACAATGTCACAAGGATAATTCAAATGTAATTTATTCAAAGCTTTTTCATTATTAAAATAGTCCTATTGTTTTCTCCAAAAATGAACACTCACTCAAGTAATCGAATACTATGCCAATCCCTACTCTGTACTCAATGAATGTTGAACATTTCTGCATGTTGATGCTCTTAACATTCAGAATGGATAGTGGATATGGGGGATTCAGAGTAGAGGACAGAAGGGGAATAGGACAGGGAATAGGACAGTTTACACTGTTGTGCTTAAGGCCAGTGAGTCTATCCTTATATTCTCTAATAAATGACATCTTGGAAAGAAGTACCATTCCACAACCTATGTAAAAATGCATGTCATGTTATATTAGCATGCAGTGCAGCATAAATAGCAGGTATCATATCTCTGTCACTACCTCCGTACTGTACTGTCTCCTCAAATGACATCTCATCATGACCACCTTACTGAATGCTAACAAGTAGCTAGCCAGATAACATGCTCATATGCCTTGCAGGTGCCTTGTTGCACAGAGAATATGTTCAAAGAAAGAAAAATAGATTTTCTTGGCAGTGCTCAACCCGTCGTAGCCTTCAGTCATGGGCGGTGTGCTGTTTCACAGGGCCAGGCGATGACACTTCATTCTTGGTTGATGTGTGTCTCCTCAGCCCATACGTCTGCAGAGCAGCGGCATGCTGAATGTCTGATTAATGCTGTGGCTCCAACTTCCCCTGATCACATCCTCTGTCGCACGGGCCTGCTACCCTGACAGCATCCTAATGAGCAGGCCTCTGTGTTTTATAACGCTGAAAAGGCCAGTAAACATCTATGACTATCTGATCCTGCCTTGGCGGGCCTCTGCCAGATTTATTCTGCTGACATTTGCATAAATTGAAAGCTACTCATGAGAGATTGCCAACAATGCAGATTTGGCAGATTGGGCACCGGGGCGACAGCTCAATTTGATTTGTTAAAATTATTAATTTAATCATCCCCCTAAAAGTTTCTTGATGAAATCACTTCTTTCCTTCCAAGTTTTTATTACTGCAATGTAATCTGGATTACAGGTACACTGGCGTTACTGAAATGATCTCCATATGTTGCTGGTGACTGTATGAATCTGTGTCTGTGAGAACTGTGTGGTTGTGTTGCTTTGTGTCGGATCCAGAGGTTGAATTGAGAGGGGAACAGAGAGAAACCCCTTAGGGTGGGAGACATTGTGGGAATTGACTAGAGATAAAAAAATATATAGATATATAATTGGAAAACGATGTTGTAGGAGACTGTTCGACCCTAGGTAGTATCCCTACCATGTGATGGTTGTGAGAGGATCGCAATTTGAAGAACATTCTCAGACGCTTGATTATTGTCTATGCTTATTGCCAATTCATCTTCACACTCACATATTTCTCTACTGAAATGTGTTTCAAGTTGTTTTTCTTCTACTCAGTGGAAGTAATCTGATAGTTTCAAATAAACAGCTGTAATGACACAGAAGTAAAAATAGACACGCGACATGACTGCCTTCGCTCTGTGAGTTTATTCATTCTGAAGGCAGTTAATCTTTTAATGTAGCCACCTGTGCATCGCTTGTCATGTACCCATCAGGAATAACAGATCTAGTAGGGGAATGGTAGGGAAGGGGAACTCATTGTGAATCAGTGTCTACACTGTCAGGCCTGGCTGTATTATTTAAACCAGAGTCTTTGCTTATTAATAGTGCTGCAGACCAGTTGTCTGATGTAACACAGGAACAGGGAAGATAGGCTAGCCCTCAGAGGGCCTGTGCATTTTTACTGTACTCTACAGTACACAATACAAACCCTCCATAGGAAAGGTTAACAGCCAAGAGCATAAGGAGAGTGAGTCGGAAATAAAGGAAAGACTTCCCGCTGGGCACGCACTGGTTGAATTACTGTGGTTTCCTCGTCATTTCAATGAGATTACGTTGAGCCAACGTGGAATAGACCTTGAATTGACGTCTGTGCCCAGTGGGTTCTGTGTTGATTCAATATGGCCATGTCTGTATGGGTCAGAGTGTATTAGGGTATTGATCAGGGAAAGAAGTTGGTGTATCTAGAAATAAAGAGGGATAGGAAGTGCTACTCGATAAGAGTAGCAGCTCTTTGGTTTAGAGGTCTACCAGACTACTAGTCTTCATCATGCAGGAGACTGGAGCCCCTGGGGTCTAAAGTGGGTCCAGCCCACAGAGGGCCACTCTCCTGATATAGGCCTGCGTCATTCGAGCAGTCACACCATCAAACACAGGACATGCGTTTAAGTGGCTCAATGAGATGTGGCCAGTGACTCCGTTACTGAGGGCCACATTGGAAGGCAATTACTGCTTGTGTGCTCTGGATCGACTTCCTCATTTAAACCGCTTCTTAGTGGACCTGTACATCTGCGTATGTAATAATCCATCTGACGCAATACGTCTGTAACTGTGATCTTAATTGGCACCATTAATGTGTAATTTTGATTCATTACAGCAACTACAAGATTTATTAGAACACGACTGAATAATTCCGAATGTATTATTTTCATCTTTATTATCGGGCAATAGAATGCACTCCACTATATCCCTGCTATGAAGAAATAGCATGGTGAACTGGTCATGTGGTGTTTTTAAGAGTTTGTCCATGGTGCTTGCTTTCATCTCTGTGTGACTTCTTTATAGATTGGGGCTTGAATAAATACAATAAAAGGAACAAGCAGCAGACCCAATGTGAAGCATTGTAGCTATTTATTTGCCACCTCGAGCCCTAAAAAGATAATACGAAATGTCACAATGAGGAACATTTTCAGTGAATAAAAAGTTTAGATGGAATTCCATTTCAAAAGAAAAGAGGGCATTAAAAGATAAAAAGGGGAACAGAAAAAGTTGCCCACAAAAGGGCTTGAGTCAGAGTCTGTGGCAGATCTAGTTGTGCAAGTATGGATGGATGAGGGAGCGCAGGCAGGCAGGTGTCAGACATGGTTGAAGTGAGAGAGGAGAAGAGAGGACCATAGTAGGAGCTCCTGTGTGGTGCCCTCCCCTCATTAAAGTGCCCTGGGGGACAACTTGCAAACAGAATGATTTAGTAGCCAGAGATGCGAGGAGTGGCTGGGCCGGCAGTGTGCATCCAGCACAATCCTAAACGAGCCAACAAGCCCCATCAATTACCCAGCTAAATGAACAAAGAAAAGCACAAAATCAAGCACATTTTAATCAATGGAGACATACTGTGTAGGGGGCAAGCTCAAATTAACACGGAGAGCAATTAATCTTGGCCCAGGCACACTGTGCAAAAGTGGTGGTCCTCTCCTCACCCTCCAATCAGAATAGATCGTGCCATGTGTCTAGGAGGGAAGGAACAAGGAGTTGGTGTAGTGTATGCTCTCTGGGTGGGCCTAATTACTATCTACAGTACCTCTGGATTATCACCCTGTCACTATAATCCCATTTCATTTTAAATCACGGTATTTTAAAGTAATCTGATGTATTACAACAATAATCCAGAAAGGGAATAATGGGAATAATGGCAAAGACGTGTGTGGATAGATTATATCAGATATTTTGTAGAAAGTGGTTTTGGAAATAGGATTTTAACATTGGTGATGATTAGCCTGTTACTCTGGCCCTCTGAATTGTTCAAAAGGAAGTATTTCCGTCAGAGCTCCAATTCCATCTTGAGCGCACTTCAATTAATCAATGAAACATGGGAAAGACAAAAAGTTTGTTTCTGTGCCAACACCAACTTAAATTTGTGTGTGTGTGTGTGTGTGTGTATATATATATATATATATATATATATATATATATATATATATATATATATATATATATATATATATATATCACACACACATACAGTTGAAGTCGTAAATTTACATACACTTAGGTTGGAGTCATTAAAACTTGTTTTTCAACCACTCTGCAAATGTCTTGTTAACAAACTATAGTTTTGGCAAATCGGTTAGGACATCTACTTTGTGCATGACACAAGTAATTTTTCCAACAATTGTTTACAGACAGATTATTTCACTTATAATTCACTGTATCACAATTCCAGTGGGTCAGAAGTTTACATACACTAAGTTGACTGTGCCTTTAAACAGCTTGGAAAATTCCAGAAATGATGTCATGGCTTTGAAGCTTCTGATAGACTAATTGACATCATTTGAGTCAATTGGAGGTGTATCTGTGGATGTATTTCAAGGCCTACCTTCAAACTCAGTGCCTCTTTGCTTGACATCATAGGAAAATCAAAAGAAATCAACCAAGACCTCAGAATGTTTTTTTTTAGACCTCTACAAGTCTGGTTCATCCTTGGGAGCAATTTCCAAACACCTGAAGGTACCACATTCATCTTTACAAACAATAGTACGCAAGTATGAACACCATGGGACCACGCAGCGTCATACCGCTCAGGAAGCAGACGCGTTCTGTCTCCTAGAGATGAACGTACTTTGGTGTCAAAGTGCAAATAAATCCCAGAACAACAGCAAAGGACCTTGTGAAGATGCTGGAGGAAACAGGTACAAAAGTATCTATATCCACAGTAGAATTAGTCCTATATCGACATAACCTTAAAGGCCGCTCGGCAAGGAAGAAGCCCCTGCACCAAAACCGCCATAAAAATGGCAGACAACAGTTTGCAACTGTACATGGGGACAAAGATTGTACTTTTGGAGAAATGTCCTCTGGTCTGATGAAACAAAAATAGAACTGTTTGGCCATAATGACCATCGTTATGTTTGGAGGAAAAAGGGGGAGGCTTGCAAGCTGAAGAACACCATCCCAACCGTGAAGCACGGGGTGGCAGCATCATGTTGTGGGGGTGCTTTGCTGCAGGAGGGACTGGTGCACTTCACAAATTAGATGGCACCATGAGGGAGGAAAATTATGTGGATATATTGAAGCAACATCTCAAGACAAGGTATTGGAGTGGCCATCACAAAGCCCTGACCTCAATCCTATAGAAAATGTATGGGCGGAACTGAAAAAGTGTTTGCGAGCAAGGAGGCCTATAAACCTGACTCAGTTACACCAGCTCTGTCAGGAGGAATGGTCCATAATTCACCCAACTTATTATGGGAATACCCGAAACGTTTGACCCAAATTATACAAATTAAAGGCAATGCTACCAGATACTAATTGAGTGTATGTAAACTTCTGACCCACTGGGAATGTGATTAAATAAATAAAACCTGAAATAAATCATTCTCTCTACTATTATTCTGACATTTCACATTCTTAAAATAAAGTGGTGATCCTAATTTCACCTAAGACAGGGAATTTTTACTAGGATTAAATGTCAGGAATTGTGGAAATCTGAGTTTAAAGGTATTTGGCTAAGGTGTATGTAAACTTCCAACTTCAATTGTATATACCCCAACAACTTCAATTAACCATTTGAACAGAAAAATGTATATGAAACGGATGATATCCAAACCTTAATTTTTCACCTCAACTGAAATAAACTTTCCAAAAGGGAGTGGAGAAATAAACCAAGTTACCTACCAGGGCAATCTGTTGGATCCTAGACGTTGATTCCACGTCCTGCCTTCATTCATCGATAATGAGCAATGATTCCGGTATAATTGCAAGAATCACCAGCGAGCAGGCTAACCAGTGAGGAAACCAGATATTGGTGAGGGAATGTCATCAATATGTCCTGATATGCTAGCGTTACTATGACATGCAGGATCACAGGGAAATGCCTACACTCTTCGGTCACTTTGGGTTAAACTGTTTAGTGATTTTCTTTTTGATTGAGCACACAGGTTGGTGGCATCTTAATTGGGGAGGATGGACTCGTGGTAATGGCTGGAGCGGAATAGATGGAACGATATTACATACTCCAAACACATGGTTTCCATGATGTCATTCCATTCACTCAGTTCCAGCCATTATTATGAGCCGTTCTACCCTCAGCAGCCTCCGCTGTACCGTACACCATTAGACTGAAAATGTGTCATGAGAGCTGTGTTAATAAAGTAACCTCTCTCTCTCTCTTTTCCATGGCCTGCTGCTGTTTGGCTGTTCTCTTCATTGACCTACTTTAAACAGGTGAGTAGCTCTGCTCTTCTCCTTTGATATCATTTGATTGAAATGCATGAAACATTGACCAGCACCATATAGCTTAGTAAACTCAACTCCATCCAACGGAGTTGAGTTGCGATGAGTGTCGGCGGCGTGTACCACCGACTGCGTGGAATCGCTATCAGTCGATAATGTAATTCTTTAACTTCTTAGGGAGTGGCTCCCGAGGTGACGATTTTGGAGAGTCTGGCGTGCCCAAAGTAAAATGCCTCCCACTCAGGCCCAGAAAATAGGATATGCACATAATTAGTACTATTGGATAGGAAACACTCTGAAGTTTCTAAGAGTGTTAAAATATTGTCTGTGAGTATAACAGAACTGATATAACAGGCGAAAACCCGAGGAATTTCTGTCCTGGAAAAAGTTTTTTGACACATTGCCTCATTTTGAACCCCTCCCTATTGAAAACAGACATATATAGGAGTAAGATTGCAGTACCTATTGCTTCCACTGGATGTCAACAGCCCCTAGACAGTGTTTGATGATGTTTAGTTGCTCTGTATGGTAATAGAAGAAGAATTTCGAACTGGTCATCGAATGTAAACAGAAGAGGAAGCGCGTTCACGGGCTCGCGCGCGCTGTGGTTTTTTCCTTTCCTATCGTCCAGTTTATAATCCGGTTGAAATATTATAGTAAATATACATAAAAGTGTTCCTAAGGATACATTATCAATGATGTTTGATTGTTCTTGGACAAGTGTATAGGTTGAACGCGTTCTCTTCACGGTTCAATGGGCGAGTGGACGCTGTATTTTATTAACATAATGCGCCAACCAAACTGAGATTTATGGATATAATAAATGACTTTTTCTAACAAAAGAACCATTGGATGTCTTCGTTGGACACTTGGGAAGCCCTCAGCAGAAGTTCTTCAAAAGATAAGGGATTTGTTTTTGCTGTGAAATGTGTTTTGTGTGAACCGCGATGGTTTATGAATCTATGCTAAATATTGGAGGTGCTACCCTCAAACATTCAAATGTTGTGCTTTCGCCGTAAAGCCTTTTTGAAATCTGACAACGCTGTGATATTGCCAAGAAGCAGAGCTTTTGATGACTATGCAACACTTGTATATTGATGAATGTTTAATAATTCAACTTTTGGATTTTGAATTTGGCGCCTTGCATTTCACCGGGTAGCGCCCCACAGCTCCCTAAGTAGTCTAAGGCTTTCTTTGTACCTATGTTTGTCCTGTGTGACTGCAAGCTTTTCCTCGGGTGCTGAAATCAGTCGTTTTTGATAAAAGTAGAAGTTTACGCGACCTCTGCCAAGGGAGCCATTGTTTGTTAACGGAGAAGAAGCAGCACGCCTTTGCACGGTTTGTTATTTGGGCAGGGGGAGCATAGAATGCAATTTATTATGAAAAGCTATGGATTCCAGATCTAACTGTCAACTCTATAACAGTCAGTACAAGCACAGGTACACAGTAAGCATTAAATAATGGATATTTATAGAGTGGTAGTGCACGCTTGAAGTCGTGACTTTCTACTCCATTGGAAAACAGTGGGTGCATTTTGACAGACGTTTTCATTAAAAACTACAGATTTCAGCACCAAAAGAACAGCACACAGTTATACAAGACAAAAATAGGTACAAGGAAAGCATTAAAGAATGGATTTTTTTTTTACAAGAATCAACTTATAGTGACTCTGTAGTGGTGGTACACTGTTCTGGGCGCATCGCGCTAGAACCCTGTATGGAAGATATCCATTTTACAGGGATGTAAACTAGAGCTAAACACCATACAGAATAAACAAACACTGATCATTACTGGAGGTGGAGGCAAACGGAATGCAAGCCCAAAGTATGCCCTAGCCTGGGCCCAGCACACTGATAGTCTCTAGTCTCTCTAATGTCAGCTACTATCACCGGGGAGAAATAGGAACATTTATTATCTGACTCATCTGGAGACTTGTCTGGAATTCCATCTGCGGCAGGTTTCTCCTAGACCAGGAGTATTGTGATTTTCCATTGAAAAGCGCTGCCGTTGTACCATTCAATAATTTATCAGCAGGAACAGCATTGTCAGATCTCAGGTTCCCTGCATTGCACCTGCTCTCTCTGGGGGTTTTGATGTGGCGAGCGAGAGGAAGGAAGACAATGCCTGTATCTTTATCTCATACCAGTAAATAGGGAGCCAGTAACACCACCAGGCACTCTTTGTGTGTGTGTGTGTGTGTGTGTGTGTGTGTGTGTGTGTGTGTGTGTGTGTGTGTGTGTGTGTGTGTGGTGAATGTATTCTAAATATGGCATTGCTCAGCATGTCCTCCAACACCCTCCCACACAGTCTCTCTTCTTCTCTCTCCTCTCTCTCTTCTTCTCTCTCTCTTCCTTTCTCTCTTGACTCTCTCCTTTCCCATAAACACCAGAGAGATGTGCTCATGCTCTATTGTTGACTCCTCAGTCAAACGCAGCCTGCTTTCATGGGTCACTGTCCTTATAGTGCAGCCTGGTCTTAGAGCAAAGCGTATGCACTTTAAATAATAGAAAATTGGATGTAACAAATGTATCACTAGCCACTTTAAACAATTTTGTATATAATGTTTACATATCCGACATTACTCATATCAAATGTATACACTGTACTCTATACCATCTACTGAATCTTGCCTATGCCGTTCGGCCATCGACTCAAATCTCTAGCCACTTTAATAATTAAAAAGTGGATGTAAAATGTATCACTAGCCACTTTAAACAATGCCATTTATATAATGTTTACATATCCTACATTACTCATCTCATATGTATATACTGTACTCTATACCATCTACTGCATCTTGCCTATGCCGGTCAGCCATCGCTCATCCATATATTTATATGTACATACTCGTATTCATTCCTTTTACACTTGTGTGTATAAGGTAGTTGTTGTGAAATTGTTAGATTACTTGTTAGATACTACTACATGGTCGGAACTAGAAGCACAAGCATTTCGCTACACTCGCATTAACATCTGCTAACCATGTGTATGTGACAAATACAATTTGATTTGATTTGATATTATATGTTACTAAAATCAATGTTAGAAAAAAATTGTAAGATATCATATGTATCGTAAATTCGTAACATATCATACTAATTGCAATTCGTAACATATCATACAAATTGGAATTCATAACTTATCATACAAATTGTAAATCGTAACGTACTATACGTCCTACAATTCATATTCAATTGTAAGACCACTATTACGTTGGTAGGCCAAAGTAATGTAACATATCATACTAAATGGAGTGTCTCAGTCCAGGTTGCATAGTGAGAGAGAGGCTGAGAGAGAAAGAGAGGGAGAAGAAGGACAGAAAATGTGGCAAAAGCAATGTCCAAAAAAGGGTAAACTGATGTTACACCTCCAAGTACCAAACCAGTAATAATTAGGGAAGGAAACCATGTGTTTGATTTCCCAGTGCTCTTGTTATTGCACTGTTTCTACGACGAGAGCTAGGAGGAATAGCACATTGTCAGCGACTATGAAAGCGTTAAGTGGTGCGTATTCACTGCCCTATTGATTTTCAGCAGCCTGCACTGAAAGTAACCTCTTGAGTATGGGCCGCCGTACATATCCGTCAGCCTCAAAAAGTCGCCAGATGCCAAGATTTCATTTTCACAACCAGCACCATTTAGGGGGACATATTTAGTGTGCCAGGGGTCTGGAGGAGCAGACCTTGACCGGAGAGTGAACCCTGGCTGCTCGCACAACAAGCCCATCTCCTTCTCACTACTGTGTTCTGTCCCGATCCCCACTAACGTGCATATTCACTGTAACTGGATCAAGATCCGTCTGAGGTGACTGCCCAGTCAAACAAGGCCGGGTTTGTCCTGAAAAGGCCTTTAGCCTGCTCACGTCCACTTGAGCCTCACCACGTGGTGGACTGTGTTTCAGTGATTTAGTAGTTGGTGGTGGGGGGATATTTGAGACTTTAGGGAATGCAATTAAAAGTTTGGATGCATGCCAATCTTTAAAAACAAGCAGATCTGGCATGGGCTCGCGTCACGTATATTGACAGGTGACTTGAAGTCAACTTTGAAGTTTAATTCCAACTTTGATATCCCTTTGCAAACGTGTCTAATGCCAGTGAAATTGAATGAATTCTTTGAAAACACTTGAACGAATAGTAAATGGCACATTTAATGAATAGTCTCTGCTATGATGTTAGGACTTAGCATTGACTATGCCTGGTGAAATCATAATGATATACTCTGAGATCCATTGAGCTTTTATGCACCTTTTTTATTTAAGCATGGAGGGTTCTATTCGTGCAGTTCAGACAGAGCATTCCATTTAAAGATTCTCTTCTCTCTCTCTCTCTCTCTCTCTCTCTCTCAGGTTCAGGTCTAGCATGTATTGTGGAGTCATGATAAAAACTCATGTGTTGAGACAATGAGATGACTGCTGACTGCACACTGTTCTCCTGTAGAACGTCATCACCCCGCTTCTTTCTTTCACTTTTTTTCTGTTAACCAAGTGCTCCCCCTCTCATACAGTACATGTTTGTCATGGGGAGATAGAGAGGGTTATTTAGGCAAGGCTGCCTTATTGCACATTGTATAAACAAAGTAGCCAGCCGTGAGCTCCCATTGTGTGCTCTCGTTGCCGTGACGCTAGGTTATAAAAATGTCATGTTTTTCATTTCTGGGGTTTAAAATAACTCAAACATATAATATCTCAAATAGATTTTTATTTGAATCAAGGTGTTTCTGCTCTGACTTGATGTGGAGGGTAGCTAAGAGAGGAAGCCCACCACCTACCATCCAACACCGCCCACTGAGCCCAACCATTCAGAATGAGGGCCTGGACAGGGGAACCCCAGGGGGGTTATGGGGCGGCTGTGTGAAGCCCCTCAGCGGTCCCTTCACACCTCACAGGCCTGGCTGATTACTCTTCCTCCTCCGTGGACCCACAGGGGCTGGGGCAGCTGGAGGCAGGGTGCTAATGGCCTGACTGGGACATCATACCGTCTCCCTCTGCCTCCCTCTGGGGCATCACTGCATGTTTACCTCCCTCTGGGGGCTGTCTGGACAACTATCTATACATAGTATAAAGGTGTGATGAGCCCAGACAGGGTACTTTAATATCTTTCTATTCTTTATAAGAATACATTGAATGTCTTGTGATGATTGCTATGCGTTGAGTTTTCTTATTTGGTCAACCTTTGTCATACAAATGTATTGCTAAATGTCAAGGCTTCTTACAGAGATTTTTGACAAAGTGACAAATATACAGTCATGTTCTTATATTCAGGATTTGCTTTGACCCGTGGTCTGTTGGTAGCTTCTGCAAAGGTAGACATGTGTTTCTCTGTTTTCATCAGCTGAAAATTTCATTCCACAATTACAACAATTACCACTGGCTTATATCATCCAGACTGTCCTCTAAACTGTCCCTGAGGTACTTTACATGCATGTTTTCTACGTGTATAGAGAGTCAGATACTGAGGGTATTGTAGCACCTCTTGTATAGGATGCAAATCTCATTGGATTAGAATAAGGGGATTGGCTTTGTTGAGATTTGGAAAAGGCCAAACCAGCTTGAATGGGCATGCTACAAACAGCAGGCTGTCTTGTCATCTGTTGGAATGTGTGTTCGGGGGCATTACTGACAGGGGATAATGTGGGCCAGCCAGCAGCACTGACAAATCACTGGGAGCCAGGGAGGATGTGTATCCGCCTTTTTGTGTGTGTGAGGGAATTCTCTGGTGGTCTGTCTCCCAGCGGGGGCTCTGTCTGTGCCCACAAGCAGGGGGCAGGAGGAAGGCGAGGAGGGAGGCAGGCATGGGAGGATGTGATGTGGCCAGCTAGGGGAGATATTGTGGTTAGAGGAAAGAGGACAATAAGCAGCAGCTAATGATCTGAGGATCCTGGCAACTCCTCTGAGATGTCGCCTGTGCTTCCTAATCCAACACTTCTGCTCTGTTTTTTCTCTTTAGGCTCAGTCAGAGGTTTATGCTTACACTCAATCTGTACTGTCTTACAAAGCTACCCAAAGGGGGACAAATATCCATTCGCGGAGAGAAGGGAGGAGGCAAGCAGTATTCCTGGTTACCCAGAGGTCTCTGGGAGCTGCCAGGGGGCTGTGTCAGAGGAAGCAGAGTGTGTGAAGTCGGAGAGGATGCCTAGTGTGGGATAAATGGGAGGAAATTAGTGCAAACAGCAAACAAGGCCTTAGGGATCCCTCGCTCCCCATAAGCAGCTGTCTCGCTAAAGGCGAGTCAGTGGGAGACTTACAGTACAGTAGAGTGCTGCCCAGATCTGAGAATATTTTTATTCTCACAGCACTGTCTCCCAGGCCCACTCATTTAGCATTCTGGGTCTCGCTCGCATTCTCTCTCTTTCTCTGTCTCTCTCTTTCTCTTAACATCTATAAGCACTGCAGTCTTAGCTCACTCTTACGACGTATTGAATTATTTTATTGTGCCACTCATGATCCGTTTGTGATGTTAGTTTCCGTTCCCATAATTTACGGCCAACGCATCTGAGGGGGACATATCAAAAGAACAAAAAGGCAATGTATCCTTGACAACGTCTTAGTTGAATGAAGGCCTTCACTCACGCTTCAGAAGTATTTTGAGGATGATACTCATCTACAAAATGGAACCGTTTTTATCTCTCATGAGATTGACATTAATGTGAGTTATGTTATGCTAGTTAACCAAATAAGGGGGACAGTCAGTTCTGCACTATTCAAGATCTTGCACAAAATACTACTCTGCTTTATAATTGCACGGGCAGGTAACCATAATGGAGAGTGTATTGAAGGCTATTCAGCCCAAAAGCCAGTCTAAAAGCCTTTGATACTCAGCTAGACTTAACTGAATAGCTGTTCCTGCAAAGTTAAAAAGAAGTTCAGAAGTCCAGCTTAAAAAGTCCTTCTTTAACCTGTCTCCTCCCCTTCATCTACACTGATTGAAGTGGATTTAACAAGCGACATCGATAAGGGATCATATCTTTCACCTGGTCAGTCTGTCATGGAAAGAGCAGGTGTTCTTAATGTTTTGTACACTCAGTGTATAGTGTGCAGGATTTTCTGGTGGTTTACGATTTATAACTTTTATACATTTTTATTTTTATTTAACCTTTATTTAACTAGGCAAGTCAGTTAAGAACAAATTATTATTTACAATGACGGCCTACACCGGCCAAACCTGGACGAGGCTGGGCCAATGACGCGCAATGGGACTCCCAATCACGGCCGGTTGTGATACAGCCTGGAATCGAACCAGGGTGTCCGAAGTGACTGAGTCAATTGTTCTATAAAAGAGAGAACTGGGTACCCCTGGCCCACCACACTTCTAGAAAAAGAGGTGCTATCTAGAACCTAACAGGGTTCTTTGGCTGTCCCCATAGGATAACCCTTTAAGGAAACCCTTATTGTAGCACCTTTTCCACCGGTGTAGAACCAAAAGAGTTCTACATGGAACCAAAAAGGGTTCTACTTGGAACAAAAAAGGGTTCTCCTATGGGACAGCCAAAGGACCCTTTTGGAACCCTTTTCTCTAAGCGTGTACAGCCAATGAGGCATAGCCTGGTGACTCATGCAGGGTCTGTGCCATGCAGTGCCTTATATAGCCTGGTGTCTCATGCAGAGTCTGTGCCATGCAGTGCCTTATATAGCCTGGTGTCTCATGCAGGGTCTGTGCCACGCAGTGCCTAACTTCCTAGCCTGGGGTCTCATGCAGGCTATGTGCCATGCAGTGCCTGACTCATTAACAAGAGGACAAACAGCACCACTTCTGACACAGCTCTGCTTAAGAAAATGAAACAGTCCACATACTCAAAATCTAACTAGATTTCAATTGTCTTCCTAGTTAATCAGTTAGAGACTAAAAAAACATATATTTTGTTGTGTATATAAGACCATTAAAAAACATTGCACCCTGCCTCCTGATGCCATGGCGACATTTCTGCGATGTAGTTGAGCTGTATTAATGTCTGCTGTGTGATTGCCTTCTCATGAACCCTGTGCATGCGCCCTTGACCTTTCCTCTTAGCGAGTGTGTGTGTGGGCGACACGTGCGTGTTCTGTTCAGGGGCAGAAGTTGTATCATGAAAAAATTAACTCTGAAACACTTTGATGTTGCTTGTTGTTTCTGAGAGTACATTATTTAAGCTGGCAGCCAGGTGTATGTAATGTGTTGGTGGTTGTGGGTTTGTGTTGGAGGGGTAATGCTGAGAGCAATGTGAGTCAAGATGTTTCCAAGGCATTTCTTCAGTGGAGATCACAAGGAGCTTTTACTGTACATGTGCAGGGCTGTGAGAACCAGGGCAGGGCTGTGTTTTGTTTGTTTGTTTGTTTGTGTGTGTGTTTGTGTGTGCTGCTATTCAAAGGATTTTGTAAGAATAATTAATTCAAACTATTGAAGTGCCATGAAGCTTTCAGCTGACAGAAAGCACTCTTAATTACATTAGTATGAGCATTGAACCTAACATAGTCTCAGAACTAAGAACACTCAAAAAATATTGTTAATCATTTTTTATGGTCTCTCTTTGTACTTGTATCCACTCCGTTTTATCTTTTAAAGCTTTGTTCTTCCCTTTTAGTGAGGCTCCAATATTGGTAATTTATCATGGAACATTGATGTACTGAAAGTGAAAATAAAACAATGTGGATGTTCATATATCAATTTGAGAGAAAAAAAAAACGGTATGCACTAAATCAACATTCAATAACCTACATGTCCTGATATTCCCTCTGCGTTTGGCCTGTAGGTCGTCTTTTAAATATGTTATAAAAAGAAATTGGCAAAAATGCTGATGTGAAGGTTCCGAACATAATGTCACTAATGTTCCCCATTGTACTGATAGCATATGCAATAATTGCTTACCTGCTCTGAATGGAAATGTCAAATGTCTGCCTGCTGATTGTTTCACAGATATTGTACACATGCTGTGGTTTGGATTTGTTTTTCTGCATTCATCACCATTTGCTGGCAGAGATGAAGACCCTAAAGGTCACGGTTGCTTTGTTAGCAACAGAGAACCATTTATCTCCTCATTCAGAGAGAATGTCTATGTGGTGATTGCTGCCTTGTTTACTGACGTGGGCCTGATTTGGTGGGTAGAAGTTGCCTCTACTACACAAATGCTCTCTGGAGGATCTAACAGTAACACATAAATCGGAAACATTTGCATGTACACTGGTAGTAGATGCCAGGTGCATCAGTTTGAGTGTGTCAAGAACTGCAATGACGCTGCTAGGTTTTTCACGCTCAACAGTTTCCCATGTGTATCAAGAATGGTCCACCACCCAAAGGACATCCAGCCAACTTGACACAACTGTGGGAAGTATTGGAGTCAACATGGGCCAACATCCCTGTGGAACACTTTCAACACCTTGTAGAGTCCATGCCCTGACAAATTTAGTCTGTTCTAAGGGCAAAAGGGAGGACAACTCAATATTAGGAAGGTGTTCCCTAATATTTTGTACACTCAGTGTACGTGTGGCACAGTCCATGTTTAGATGCACTTCCTGTGTTTTAAGATTAAGTTTGCGGAAAGGAAAGGCCTTATACTGATAACAGCTCCGGTGAAAACGGATGAGATGGAGCAGAACAGAGATGCTCATCTAGGACATTCTGTTACTGAAGCTGAATGTAATCTTTCTATCCGTAATGACTACTTCTGCTGTACCGACACAGGCGGGCCTGAACCATTAGACCCAGTCTATTCTCTGCGTGCCTGTTTTGCATTGGAATACGAGGTCGCCACATAGAGACGGAGTGTCAACACTCCACAGCAGCTCTCTGTGTGTGTGTCTCTCGTCCTGGGTGAAAGCTGACTACATGGCGTTCAAGCTACAGGCTTCTCTCTAAGCACACCAGTGTGGATGTGTGTTGTTTTGTGTTTAAAGTCTTTCCTTGTCAGTATTAAAATTTAAACAGTTGAATTTGCTAACCTTGTGAATATATTAGATTAGTTGAGTTGTGTGCATTACACCGGCGCTAGCCATGTAAAGGAGACTCTTTTGATGTGCTTCTGTAGCCTCTTATCATATGTACGCAACAGGTTTTCAGTGTTGAAGGCGACCTGAAGGTACAGTGGAATGGATGATTGTGATTAGCTCAACGGCAGATCCATCCTGTGCCCAGTGATGTCAGTGCTCCACTGCAGAGCTAAGCAGTAAGCGTGGCAGCCTCTCAATGAAACGTATCCCTTAACTCCACTTCAACCGCCAGCGCTGTCATGGATATGAAGATCCCATATATCATGTCTACACGGATTACTCTGAAGGCAGCTAAGTCTTGGCTTAAACAGCTCTGAGAGTTTAATTCTGCCAGTCAGAGCCTAACCAGAGTGCTGTTTCATTATCAGCCATGCATCTTCACAAAACCTGTTCATTTCTGCCTGTCTCGGCCTCCAGTGAATAGAATGTGTGAAGCCTTGTCCACCAGCCTCCTCCCATCTCCACACACACACTGGCAAACAGTCACACAACCCTCACACCCCTTCCCGCTTTTGATTCAATGTGGCCGGCAATCTCACACCGTGATGCTACATGCCCTGTCAATCATTGACAATCATCATCCTGTGCGAGTTATCTAAATGTGAAGCATGCGCTCTTCCCCCCGTTGCCCTGGTGACTGTGATCCGAGCAGACCGTAATGGATTAGCCAGTGGAATGGGGACTAGGGTCTCCTGGGGGAATAGGGGGCAGCCGAGACCTGCCTGCCACTGATGGGGCTTAGACTAGAGCCAGCGACCTACCGTGGTGGCTCAGTCGCGTCTAGCCCCGCCACCCCCAGGAAGAGCAGGTTGCCTTACCGTGGCGTCAGAGTCACCTTGAAGGGAAAAGAAGGCTGTTTCCTCTGAAAATGGAAAGTCGTGTTGATAATGTGTTTACTGTGTGACTGTCTGCATCTCCCAGACTCCTTCACTTCAGAAGCCTGTGGCTCATGTGGTGGATCTGGGCGACATCTGATATTAATCGCGGGCTGTGACTCAGTGACGCTATGTTGACTGGGCTTAGACAGCCTTCACCAAGAAAAATAAAATAATTTGGTCTGGTTCTTTGTCTCTGATGTGTGTTCTGTTGTGTTTTATAGTTTGATTTCCTGGAATCAGGGTTTAGTGTGTTTTCTTGTGGTGTTTTTTTGTTACGTATTTTGCAGTGATTAGGCAAAGGGAGGGGGTTCATCTGTGCTGGTGTCATTATTGGACAGGCATCACAAACACCCTAAGACAAAGGTTTTGCTTTATTGTTCCCATCTGTGTGTCATTGTGTTGGAAGCAGTGATGTTGGTGTTCTATCAACTCAAAATTCCACAGAAACCGTGTTTCCACATATAGATTTGTCTGGGGTGTGTAGCCTGCTCCTCAACCTTACACTTGACCTTAACTTTCAGTTTGTCACTGAATCCAACTCTTTTGTCTGGCTCTATTATTAGCAAACACTATTATCGATTTCATGAGTTATGAAAATGTATACTACAACTATTACATAATCCAGTAATTGATATGATGAATTATGCATGTGGAAATTGAGCATAGTTTACTTATATTTTTGGTATGCAATACATTTCCGCCCCTGAATCATTGTTGCAGCTGCCTGGGAGAAGGGAAACTATACTGACAGTCCATTTACCTTACTTCTTCCAGACACTTCACTCAAAGTTTATATTAATGTTTTATTTCCTTTTTATCCCAGCCATTTTAACCCTTTACGATCGTGGGAATTGGCCTATATAGATAGGGTTACTGTAAAATGTTTCTTACAGAAGAACTATGGAAAGCATATGCATAACCATGGTAGCAATTAAAAAGGAACAGTTTGGAGATTATGGGACCATTATTAGACTAAAGGTGAGGACAGAAAAGTTCACCTGACACAAGACTGAATCCAAATACTACACTGTTGATTTTCTGTGCATTTGACATTTACTGTACTTTTTGCCACGTTTGTTGATGATAAAACTCTGGATACATCCAGTAACTAACTAAGAATATACTTGGAAAATGTGGGTTAGGCGCAACAAAAAAATGACAAGGCTTTGAGTGAGAGGTCTAACTGGTGTTTCCAAGTGGCCACACGCCTCTCAAAAGTTTACACAGTTCCTAAGTAATTTCAATGTACTTTTTTGACTCAAAGAGTAGTCTTCAACTATAAGGTGCTTATTTGAGCTCTCCTACTGTAGCTGTGTCGTTCAGGAACTAGAGCAAGCACACTTGTTGTTCTGATTGTAACAGCACTGCATCCCCGCAATTACACAATTACTGTTGTTTATGCAATCCAAAAATGGTCCATTATAAATCGCAATCTGGGTCAGGTGGGCATAATTTGAAAGCTTGTTATTTTGCCAACATTACTAGCTACATTTTTAAATACGATCATACAGTGTTAGGCTTTCACAGTGCAATTCAGAGAAGCAGTTTGTAATTTTGATGCGCATAGAATGGAGTCATGAGTGCATTATCAAATCCAATCCAATTGTATTAGTCACATACGTCATAAACAACAGGTGTAGACTAACAGTGAAATGCTTACTTACGGGTCCTTCCCAACAATGCAGAAAGAAATAAAACAGAGAAATAATAGAAAAGTATAACATGGAATAATACAAATAAATACACAATGAGTAATTATAACTTGGCTACAGTTGAAGTCGGAAGTTTACATACACCTTAGCCAAATACATTTAAACTCAGTTTTTCACAATTCCTGACATTTAATCCTAGTAAAAATTCCCTGTCTGTCGTCAGTTTGGATCACCACTTTATTTTAAGAATGTGAAATGTCAGAATAATAGTAGAGAGAATGATTTATTTCAGCTTTTATTTCTTTCATCACATTCCCAGTGGGCCAGAAGTTTCCACAACACTCAATTAGTATCTGGTAGCATTGCCTTTAAATTGTTTAACTTGGGTCAAACGTTTCGGGTAGCCTTCCACAAGCTTCCCACAAAAGTTGGGTGAATTTTGGCCCATTCCTCCTGACAGAGCTGGTGTAACTGAATCAGGTTTGTAGGCCTCCTTGCTCGCACATGTTTTTTCAGTTCTGCCCACACATTTGTGAAGTGCACCAGTCCCTCCTGTAGCAAAGCACCCCCACAACATGATGCTGCCACCCCCGTGCTTCACGGTTGGGATGGTGTTCTTCGGCTTGCAAGCCTCCCCCTTTTTCCTCCAAACATAACGATGGTCATTATGGCCAAACAGTTCTATTTTTGTTTCATCAGACCAGAGGACATTTCTCCAAAAAGTACAATCTTTGTCCCCATGTGCAGTTGCAAACCATAGTCTGGCTTTTTTATGGCGGTTTTGAAGCAGTGGCTTCTTCCTTGTTGAGTGGCTTTTCAGCTTATGTCGATATAGGACTCATTTTACTGTGGATATAGATACTTTTGTACCTGTTTCCTCCAGCATCTTCACAAGGTCCTTTGCTGTTGCTCTGGGATTGATTTGCACTTTTCGCACCAAAGTACGTTAATCTCTAGGAGACAGAACGCGTCTCCTTCCTGAGCGGTAAGATGGCTGCGTCGTCCCATGGTGTTTATACTTGGGTACTATTGTTTGTACAGATGAACGTGGTACCTTCAGGCGTTTGGAAATTGCTCCCAAGGATGAACCAGACTTGTGGAGGTCTACAATTTTTTTTCTGAGGTCTTGGCTGATTTCTTTAGATTTTCCCATGATGTCAAGCAAAGAGGCACTGAGTTTGAAGGTAGGCCTTGAAATACATCCACAGGTACACCTCCAAATGATGTCAATTAGCCTATCAGAAGCTTCTAAAGCCATTACATTTTCTGGAATTTTCCTAGCTGTTTTAAGGCACAGTCAACTTAGTGTATGTAAACTTCTGACCCACTGGAATTGTGATACAGTGAATTTTAAGTGAAATAATCTGTCTGTACACAATTGTTGGAAACATTACTTGTGTCATGCACAAAGTAGATGTCCTAACCGACTTGCCAAAACTGTAGTTTGTTAACAAGAAATGTGTGGAGTGGTTGAAAAATGAGTTTTAATGACTCCAAAGTGTATGTAAACTTCCGACTTCAATTGTATGTACATATAACTAGGAATAAAGTGACAGATAATAAACAGTAGCAGCAGTGTATGTGATGAGTTAAAAGGGTCAATGCAGATAGTCCGGGTAGCTATTTGGTCCGGGTAGCTATACTATTTAACTAACTATTCAGCAGTCTCATGGCTTGGGGTTAGAAGCTGTTCAGGGTCCTGTTGGTTCTAGACTTGGTGCATCGGTACCGCTTGGTGCGTCTACGACTTGGGTGGTTGGAGTCTTTCACCATTTTTAGGGCCTTCCTCTGACACCGCCTGGGTTAGAGGTCCTAGATGGCAGGAAGCTTGGCCCCAGTGATGTACTGGTGCCCAATTGACAACTACACCCTCCCAAAAATATTTATATTTTTTCCAAGACTTCAAAAATGATCTCCTGATGTGGTTTAAAATGTGATTTTGAGTGAAAACCGTAAAGAAAAAGAAAAATGATAGGAAAACATAAAAGGTTTACTTCACTGGCTACAGGACTTCCCACTGGGTACAGACGTCAATTCAACGTTTATTCCACGTCGGTTCATCATTTTATTGAAATAACGTGGAAACAACATTCATTCAACCAGTGTGGGCCCAGTGGGTTTCCTTCGCCAGGAGGGCCATTTGGGATGTTTTTTTTGCCAAATTAGAGTATACGCACATCTCCAGGCGCCACTACACCACTGCCTGATGGGCCCCAGCGTGGTGGATGAGTTGTTTCCTACCCTCACCACTTGGGGGCGGCCGGTCAGGAAGTCCAGGGTCCAGTTGCAGAGGGAAGTGTTCAGTCCCATGGTCCTTAGCTTAGTGATGAGCTTGGAGGGCACTATGGTGTTGAATGCTGAGCTGTAGTCAATTAACAGCATTCTCGCATAGGTGTTCCTCTTGTCCAGTTGGGAAAGGGCAGTGTGAGGTGCAATATACTGTAGATTACGTCATCTGTAGATCTGTTGGGGCGGTGTGCGAATTGGAGTGGGTCCAGGGTGTCTGGGATGATGGTGTTGATGTGAGCCATGACCAGCCTTTCTAAGCATTTCATGGCTACAGATGTGAGTGCTACCTTGGCTTTCTTGGCCACAGGGACTATGGTGGTCTGCTTGAAACATGTAGGTATTACAGACTGGGTCAGGGAGAAGTTGAAAATGTCAGTGATGACACTTGCCAGCTAAGTCCGCGTCCTGGTAATCTGTCTGGCCCTGCGGGTACGAGTGTAAAGGGCTACCAAAGTGTCTGAATAGAGCGGTTGTGGAGCCTACCAACCCCTAGGTAATCATTGGCTCTTAGAGCAAGGCTGAGCCCAGGTATAAATATTCAGTGGATGGGTCTGCAAATTAAGCATTAATAAGAAGAGACATCTATTTCAACTCAGCTGGAAAGCAGACACTAGGCTTGTTTTGGCTGAGGTGTTGTTTCACTCAGGCATCTGAGGTCCTAGCACCAGACATTGTGGGAGCTGACAGGCTGCTACTGTGAACCTTGATGACCTAGTAATGACAATATTCTCCTCAGGAGCTTTTAAGAAAATTACAAATGTGGAACCCCTCTCTACCTTCCCTCCTTCCACCCCAATCTATGCTATCTGCCTAGTGACTACTTTTTACCTTTCATCGTCTTGAACAGTACTGCCGTTGTGTCAATAACAAAGGCAATGCAATTGCTATCACATGAATAGAGTCCTGTCAAAGCCAGTTATGCCTAGTGCTTTGATGCTGACTGAAGAGTTTTCTCTCTCAATATCAATGTCAACACTGACTTCAAATGGTTGTATCACAAACACGTTCTTTTCATTATAAAAAAAGGTTTCAGTGCAGCCAAGGCCGAGATGCAAAAATATACTTAATTTAATCCATGCTCGAAGGAATACAAAGGTGAAAGTGGAAAGTGCCCCAAAAAAAGGAGAATACAAAAAATATATATTTCGAGGATGGATTAAATTAAGTACATTTTAGCATCTCATCCTCCTTGTTTTATTTCCTATTCATGGTCTGAGCGCGAGATCACATTGAACTCTATAGATGCTTTTTCTCTTACACACCGGCCACCATTAATTGTAGCCTGAGCGCAGACCCTCATACTGGCTTTTTACATTATAGAACGGTGTAGAGGCTCTACTTGTTGAAATCATTTAACTACCAGTTCTTTAACCTCAGACACAATATTGTTGTACACTGAGTGTAGAAAACATTAAGAACACCTGTCTAATATTGAGTTGCATCTCAGAAAAGCCTCAATTCATTGGGAAATTCATTTATTTAACCTTTATTTAACTAGGCAAGTGTACAGTCCATTTGGCATCGACTCTACAAGGTGTCGAAAGCGTTCCACAGGGATGCTGACCCATGTTGACTCCAATGCTTCCCACAGTTGTCAAGTTGGCTGGATGTTCCTTGGGTGGTGGACCATTCTTGATACACAAGGTAAACACAGGGAAATCAGCGTTGCAGTTTTTGACACACTCAAACCGGTGCGTCTGGCACCTACTACCATACCCTGTTCAAAGGCACTTAAATATTTTGTCTTGCCCATTCACCCTCTGAATGGCACATGTACACAATCTCTCAATTATCTCAATGCTTAAACATCCTTTAACTTGTCTCTTCCCCTTTTAACAGGTGACATCAATAAGGGATCATAGCTTTCACCTAGATTCACCTGGTCAGTCTGTCATGGAGAAAGAGTTCCTAATGTTTTGTACACTCAGTGTCTCGGGGTCTGTTGTGGTCCAACAAACGCTCTATTACAGAGAGCTAATCTACAAGAGTCAGTCACAGTATATATGTATTGTCTATCATTTGCTTAATGGTGCAGTAATATATAAAGAGTATGTAACCCCTCTAACAGCCAACAGTAAAGGTCACCAGATCAAAGCTTAAAGGGATACTTTGGGGTTTGGGCAATGAGGCCCTTAATCTACTTACCCAGAGCCAGATTAATTTGTGGATACCATTTCATGTCTCTGTGTCCAGTATGAAGGAAGTTCTAGGTAGTTTTGCGAGCCAATGCTAACTAGTGTTAGAGCAATGCCTGGAAGTCTATGGGTATCTGCTAGCATCCCGAAGTATCCCTTTAACTACACAACCATATTTTGCACAGCTCCAGCACCAACGTGGATTTGAAATGATTTTACCTAGAGAGAATGCTCATGTGAAAGCGCTCCTCTGGTTTCCACTACTGTTATGTACCCAGCATGGAACAGAGCAGACTTTATTTATTTATTTATTTCACCTTTATTTAACTAGGCAAGTCAGTTAAGAACAAATTCTTATTTACAATGACGGCTTACCCCAGCCAAACCCTAACCCGGAGGACGCTAGGCCAACCCGGAGGCCTCCCTATGGGATTCCCAATCACGGCCGGTTGTGATACAGCCTGGACTCAAACCAGGGTCTGTAGTGACGCAGATGCAGTGCCTTAGACCGCTGCGCCACTCGGGAGCCCAGGCTGATCTAACAAATAGCAGATGTTTGAACCCAGCCTTGATGAAGCGTCTTTTCTAGTGATTCCCGTTTAGAAACAAATTCATCTGACCCCTTTTCTCCAGGGGAAAGTGTGGATGGTCTAGTAGGAGGCAAATCCTTCACGGCAGTAAAGAAAACGCTGGTGTAAATATGTTGTGACCGTTCACGCTTCCTACCTATAGGTCACCCTGCCCCTGGGAAGAGAACCCCCATCTAATTACTATAGTAACTGACAGCGTTGTGGTCTGGTAATTTGATTTATATAGATTTATACAAGGAATGGATTAATGTCTTATAAAAAATGCATAGCTTCGCTCGCACAGATGTTGCATCTGTCCCGCTCCCTGCCTTTTTTGTTAACATTTGCCCTTTGTGTCGCAGATCGCAAAGAGGACGAGAAATAGAACTGTGGTCTCATTTTCACTCAATCACCTGCTATTTTCCTCTGTTAAGAAAACACCGCTTTGAGGGTTGTTGAAACAGCAGCCTCGGAGGCAATGTTGTGTCTCGGGGCCGTCCCACTATAGGTCCATAACACTGGGCTGTCAGCAGGGAAAACTGGACAGTTTGTTGTGGGAAAGTCTGGTCCATATTATTATACATCCGCATGTTCTCTATCATGGCTTTATTCCGTTTCATTAGGTTGCTGTTGTGATTCAGCAAAACAATCACCCAAATAATAGGCCAATGAGCGGTAATAAAAGTGGGTTGCTTTTTGTCTTTTTTCTTTAACTATTTCATTTGACTATTTCAAGCTTCAGAGGGGTTGGGTTAAATGCGGAAGGCATATTTCAGTCGAAGGCATTCAGTTGTACAACTGACTAGATATCCCCCTTTCCCCTTTAATTTTGAAGATGTTTATTTTTCTCATACAAGGTCTTCTGTAAATGTTGTTGTGCACTGTAATGAATGGCTCGGTACAAGGTGAACTACGCTATAGACATTAACCAATTACACAAAGGGTTGTTTGTCTCTGTCTGTGCTTTTCAAGGCGTTTCATTTCTGTTGTTTTCAGTACCGTACATAATTACCCTATGTTGTATTTACTGTTCATAGCGATTATGTCATATTGTGCTGATTTATGTTGAGTATAGGACTCATGAGTTGATTGTATAGACATTGGATATGTTTGGTACTATTATACAGTGTATTTATAAGGATACAACATGCCCATTTCTTTAGTATGGTTACATTTGTGAATCAACATGCATTTTCAAAGCTTTAATGCCACAATCAGTCCATATTTATTTATTTTTCTTCACGAATGAAGATGGAAGGCTAACGGTTTCACAATGCGAGGCATCAACCCACAATACACATTAATATCACCTATTTTCCAGAAGTCTTGGCCAATGTCCTGTGAATTGGTACTATAATGCATTGGCTGGCAGGAGCAATCTCAGTGAATAGTAATTATTCTTTCCCAGTGACAGCATTGAGGGTTTTTCCTATTGTTTTGAACAACTGTAAGAAAGTATATCAGGAAAGGTTGTGAGCCTCGAGCACAAAAGTTGGTGCCTTTGTCATTCTCTGTAGACCTTAACTGTGACATTTTAGTGCTCTCTTGAATGTGTGTCTCACTTGCAGGGCTTTAGTTTAGCACATTTTGTGTTGGTGCTTTGACTGCAAGACAGTTCTCTAGTAGTTTAATATAACTGGCTTCCCTCTCCAATAAGCACCGAAGAGAATCCTTGCTGAAGCCTTTTCAGCTACTTGACTTTTCACAAAGGGAAATATTGTAAGTGATACTGCAATTTCAAAGCTTTGCTGAGTTACAGTTCGTATAAGGAAATCAGTCAATTGAAATAAATTCAAAGGCCTTAATCTATGGTTTTCACATGGCTCGGCAGGGGCACAGCCATTGGTGGGCTGGGGAGGGCATAGGCCCACCCACTGGGGAACCAGGCCCAGCCAATCAGGATGAGTTTTTCCCCACAATAGGGCTTTATTACAGAAATACTCTTCAGCACTCCCCCGTGAGGACGGTTGGACGTACTGCCAAATTCTCTTAAATAACATTGGAGGCATCTTATGGTAGAGGAATTAGCATTCAATTATCTGGCAACAGCTCTGGTGGACATTCCTGCAGTCAGCATGCCAATTGCACGTTCCTTCAAAACGTGAGACATCTGTGGTATTGTGTTGTGTGACAAAACTGCACATTTTAGAGTGGCCTTTTATTGCCCCCTCACAAGGTACAGCTGTGTAATGAGCATGCTGTTTAATCAGCTTCTTGACATGCCACACCTGTCAGGTGGATGTGTTATCTTGACAAAGCATAAAATGCTCACTAACAGGGATGTAAACAAATTTGTGCACAAAAGTTGAGAGAAATAACCTTTTTGTGCATATGGAATATTTCTGGGATCTTTTATTTCCCCCTTTTCTGCTATAACACTCTCCACTCTTCTGGGAAGGCCTTCCACTAGATGTTGGAACATTGCTGCAGGGACCTGCTTCCATTCAGCCACAAGAGTATTAGTGAGGTCGGACACTGATGTTGGGCGATTAGGCCTGGCTCGTAGTCAGCGTTCCAATTCATCCCAAAGGTGTTCGATGCTGCTGAGGTCAGGGCTCTGTGCAGGCTAGTCAAGTTCTTCCACACCGATCTCGACCATCCATTTCTGTATGGACCTCGCTTTGTGCAAGGGGGCTTTGTCCTGCTGAAACCGGAAAGGGCCTTCCCCAAACTGTTGCCACAAAGGTGGAAGCACAGAATCGTCTAGAATGTCATTGTATGCGAACCATGAAAAACAGCCCCAGACCGTTATTTATCCTGCACTAAACTTTACAGTTGGCAATATACATTGGGGCAGGAAGCGTTCTCCTGGCATCCGCCAAACCCAGATTCATCGGTCAGACTGCCAGATGGTGAGGCGTGATTCATCACTCCAGAGAATGCATTTCCACTGCCCCAGAGTCCAATGGCGGCGAGCTTTACACCACTCCAGCCGACACTTGACATTGTGCATGGTGATCTTAGGCTTGTGTACGGCTGCTCGGCCACGGAAACCCATTTCATGAAACTCCCAACAAACAGTTATTGTGCTGACGTTGCTTCCAGAGGCCGTTTGGAACTCTGTAGTGACTGTTGCAACCGAGGACAGATGATTGTTACACGCTTCGAGCACTTGGCGGTCCCGATTTTATACACCTTTCAGCAAGGGGTGTGGCTGAAATAGCCGAACCCACTAATTTGAAGTGGTGTCCACATACTTTTGTGTATATAGTGTATTTCTGTATTTAAAACAGTTGAACATTTTAATATTGTTCAGTGGATCAACCATGTTCTTTATCCTACCCATCTAAACGTCAATCCATTCAATGATTTAGTCTACAGTCTTCTAGAATTCAATGAAGATAGTAATTATTTCAGCAGATTATTTAGCTGTGTTGCATTTGTTTCATTGTTATAGATTGACATGATGTTGGTATTATGGTGTTAGTATGAGTGTGTTTATCATATACAGTAGCTAAGCTCCTTTTGTTTCAATCTCTTGATGTAAATACGCAGTTTAAAAAGGCATTTTTCGAGAGTATATGATCCTCTGTGGAGACTGGTAGAGTAACTCACCTATAGGTCAGTCTTGTAATGTATGGATCAGATAGATTCTATTGGCCATGGCTGATCCATTGTGTTACAGCAGCCCATCATGGGTCATCATCAATTCGGGGGAATGATTTCCAGTGGCTCCCGATCAATTATTATTTATTTTTTTATTCATTACTTCTGCATGTCTTCTCTCCCAGTAATCGCTTAGATTTATTCACCTGACATCTCCTTCATTCCTCCGTGAAGCAGAATGAAAGGCAGGTGGTTGGCCTCAAATAATGCTGAAATAATTAGATTGGAAAATGTGGGCTTTGAACGGGATTAGAGATGAGTAGAGTGAGAACAATGAGGAGAAGATGAGAGGGTCAAAGCAAATAAAGGAAGAAGATATCCCTCGCTCTTTTCCCATTTTCTCTCTCTGTCTTTGAGTGTTTAATTCAGGCCCGTATCAGATGTGTCATTTGAAATGGGAAAATGGGTACTGAGTAAAGACTAGCTCATACAGAAAGTACTTCAGAAAGTAAAAAAGGCATAATGACTAGAAATATTTACTGATCGTATCGTTGTTTACAGATGGTACACTGCTATAAAGAGGGTTGAGTGCTTCACTACTGTATATTTGACCTCAGCATTCTGTTAATTAAATAATAGTGTAACATTATACTGTAGTACCACATACAGTAGCTTTCGCTTGCATGTGTTCAGAATGTTCCTCTCCTGATCTGAACTATCAAAATGACACCACACCACTATGTTTCAGGATGAATGTCTGTATATTGATGGACGGCTGTTCTCTGGTTGACGTTTTGTGAAATTAAGAGCCATTTGGTTATTGACTTGAAACACCCGAGGCCAGTCGGAATGGAGTGATGAAATGCACCCTGGGATTAGAGCTCTAATGAATGAAATTGATGGGAGGAATTTTATCTGAGGGAAAGGGTGGGGTGGAGGTGCTTCCTGGTAGGGCAGTTGCTCAAATAGGTGCCACACACGCACAGAGGGAGACCGAAAGCGGTAATTAACTGAAGTCCGGACACTGCACAATATGACGAAACTATCTTTCAAAAATCATGTTGATGAGTTAAGAAATTAAATGGGCTTCCTTTATAGAAATAAGTCATGCCTTTAGTTAAATAGCATCTGATCATTCAGTCGGCATTCATACCGTTTATAGATTATGGCGATATCATCTATATGAATGCAGCTCTGCCACTGCATTGAAGCCAATTGAAGAAGTTTATCATCGCGCACTCCGCTTTCTGTCCGTCTTTGAAGTCTCGTAGATCGATGCATTGCACTCTTTTTGTTTATAAAGCCCTCGTGCACAATCTACCGCCGCACCTTACTTCATTGTTGACCTACATATTTAGGAGGTACCAGACTCGGTCTCAGGGATGGCTAACTCTGGAGATGCCGTCGATCTCCACTGAGTTAGGTAAATCTGCTATTAGTTATATTGCACCTTGTGGAATAATCTCTAAAACTAGATGATTTGGTACCTCTAAGACAATTTGTATTTATTTTTTATTTATGTATAGTTTTGTGTATATATTTGTAATTACAAGGCTCATCTGTAAAAGGCTCATCTTACAAGACTCCCTGTCAAAATAAAGGTGAAAAATAAAATACCTTAGGGACTGTTTAAGTTTGGTTTTATAATTATTCAATGCAACTTAAATACAAAGCATGTCTACACATGTTCAATTCATTGCGATGCTTGTATTTTAGAGTGTCTGCCACTAATTTCCTTCTTTCGTGCTACCATCCCAGTGTAATTGGATTTTGACATTTGTAGGGGCTATCAACTTGACAGGACCTATTGATTCCCCTCTGGATGTATTTCACATGTCAAGATGTGAGCTCTGACTACAGTAAAGGGCGAACCCTAATTTATTTCTGCCATATAATCCATAATGAAATTAAAGTAATATCACTGCCTCTGATTTCTTATGCAGCAACTGTTGCTAGGAGGTAGCCTCTCTATTCAGCAGGGTATGCAATGAGGACATTGATTCATAGATGAATATGCGTATTGCACAATGTGATGTGCCAGTCAGGCTGTGAAGGATACCAATTAACAAATGACCTTTAGAAAGATAATGTAAAGATAATGAATGCACTGCTCACTGTTTACCTGCTCTTTGAGTAGGCAGGTTACAGACAATACAATCAGTATACTTGTACAGAACAGTACCACCTGTTATTAAATTATATATTGCTGCTCCTATACAATCCATAGGGCATAGGCCTTGTATACCTACAACCTTTGTCTGAATCCCTCAGTAATGGCTGTAGTCCTGAGCGGTAGGTAACCCCAGGGCTCTAGCAGGGCTGTTAGACAGTTTGTTCCCATCTGGACCCAGGCTAGTCAGTCACAGCAAGAGAGCCTTAGCCTGGAGCTTAATATCTATCTGCACAATAACCAGGTCTATCCGATCTGATGAGAGGCAGCTGCGGGCAACGAGTCAGGCCACAGCTAGGCGTCACAATCAAACAGGCCTCCAGACTAAAAAACCCATTAACTGTAGTCTTACTGTGAGCGTACTATGGCCTCTGGCAACAGGTCCAGACCTTTGTGTCACAGGTGTGCACTAGCCAGGTCATTAAAGGGCCAGTACAAGCCAGCCGGGTTCAAGCCCCTCTCTCTTGTTTCTGCCTCGATTGCTACAGTAGCCTCCAACGGCCATTTCTAATGCATATAACCTGAAGACTAAACAATTCGACATTTGTTCAACAGCTGTTTTAATAGTATATGGTCATTGTTTTGAAATATGTGGACGTTTCTGATTATTACTATGCAAATCAACTCTCTCTCAACCTCTAGCTGTAGTTTTCAGTTGTTGACAGGTGTCTGAACTATTGCATGAGTCCCCCTAGTGGCAGCAATATGCACACCAGCAATGGTCTGAATGAGTGGCTGGCTGTGTGTGGGCAGAGTTTAATGGGATGTTGAATCATGCTACCATGATGAGTGAATAAAAGAAATGGCAGAGCGTATTTTGTATTTAGTAAAGATTATGCTTTGTCTTCTTGAAAATGTGTGTTTTAGCTTATCTATGATAACCTGGCTGACATGGAATTGAAACATCACATCACATGCCATGATCGACTGGAGTCCACCTTTTGAGACCGACTGTGTTGTTCTGTAACTGTCTGAGCAGAATCCTAGTAGGGCAGAATAACAAGCTGTATGTTCTCTATGATTGAACCTAAACATTCTTGCCACATTACTGTATCCATCTTCTACAGGTTGCTGTGGTTGACCTTGTGCTCCAGTCTGATGTCATACAATGACACCTAGTAGTTGGTTTTTTAAGAAGAAAAAAAACGGATGACTGTCATGTGCATCACCTTTTCAGCACACATACAGATGGTTGGTCCCGCCCGAGGCTGTGGAAGCAGTTGATCCCCAGACAGATTAGGCTGTAATCAGATGTCTCTGTGGACCAGGGCTCAATCATCACCTCTGGGCTCTCCTCAGGGTGGTTGAAGGATGGCTGGAGACAGAGACAGCCCTATGGGGATTCTAACATCCCACCACTGTGAGAGGGAGAACAACAGTCATAGACGTCATATACACACACTACTGTAAAATACTGCTATGTTTATATATGACATCATGGCGTAGCCTACCACTGGATGGAACATATGCAATTATAGTCTCATTAACGAAATGATCAACCACAGTCATGATTCCAGGCTAGCCAGTTGATTACAGAAACACAGATTCGAGAGACAGCCTGGTCTCTGTTGAGAATTAACCCTCTTGAAAATATCCCTGTCTTGTTTAATGACAAAGAAAGTGTTATGTATGTTTCCATTGAAGTGCCATGAATCATCCTTAGCCTCTTAGAATTCCCTGCCTGATATTTGTCATACAATATGGGTTATGAGGATCATAGACAGCATTGGTTATAGATTGCAGGGCTTCATAGGTAGCGACAGGCTGGTGTGTTCTGGAATTGATGTATGTAGCTTAAAAGCCCTCCTATTATTTCATGTGATTTAATGTCAGATAAAACAGCTGCTCCTCATCATTATTGGATGGGCCTTGGGATGAGACGGTGGTGGGGAACAGGGGCATAAATTACCGCTCTCTCTATTGGCCTGCAGTGTGGGAAGAGGGGGAGAAGGGATGTGCTGCCTGCTATAGAGAAGGGCTGACGATCCCCTGGCTTGGCTGACTGGGAAAGACTGGGAGTGCTTAAGGAGATCAATCTCAAAATGTCTCCCTTTGTAATATGCTCGTCGTGTAACATTGATCATACTGTGGGTCGGAGTGGAGTGGAGGACCTCCTTCTAGTCTAAACCTTTCTTTGTGTATAGTGCGGTCTCATTGTTGTGATTATAAGTCTTGAAACGTGTAATTGACAAATGTTTTGAAGTTTTGCCTAATTTCTCAGAATGTGTAGGTTAGAGAATGCTTTTCTCCATTTCCCATATCTGTTCCACCTACTGAGACATCGCTTTGTTTGTGATTGTCTTGTTTTTGAGTGAGACAATTACTTATTCAAGTCAAATTGTATTCGTCACATCCTTCGTAAACAGCAGGTGTAGACTAACAGTGAAATGCTTACTTACGGGCCCTTCCCAACAATGCAGAGAGAAAGAAAATAGAGAAATAATAAAAAGGTAAAACATAATAATAAATACACAATGAGTAACAATAACTTGGCTATTACAAGGGGTACCAGTACCGAGTCGATGTGTACAAGGGGTACAAGGTCATTGAGGTTGATATGTACATATAACTAGGTATAAAGTGACAATAATAATAAATACTAAACAGTAGCAGCAGCGTATGTGATGAGTCAAAAGAGTTTGTGCAGAAAGGGTCGATGCAGATAGTCCGGTAGCTATTTGCTTAACTATTTAACTAACTAGTTAGCAGTCTTATTGCTTGGGGTTAGAAGCTGTTCAGGGTCCTGCTGGTTTCAGACTTGGTACATTGGTACCACTTGCCGTGCGGTAGCGTAGTGAACGGTCTATGACTTTGGTGGCTGGAGTCTTTAGGGCCTTCCTCTGTGACCACCTGGATGGCAGTGATGTACTGGGCCGTACACATTACCCTTTAGCGCCTTGCGGTCTGATGCTAAGCAGTTGACAAGCCAAGCGGTGATGCAGCCACTCAAGATGCTCACAACGTGAAGCTGTAGAATTTGTTGAGGCGTTGTTGTGCCCTTTTCACAACTGTTTTGGTGTGTTTGGACCATGATAGATCCTTAGTGATGTGGACACAGAGGAACTTGAAGCTCTTGACCCACTCCACTACGCCCCAATGATGTGAATGGGCGTGTGCTCGGTCCTCCGTTTCCTGTAGTCCACGATCAACTCCTTTGTCTTGCTGACATTGAGGAAGAGGTTGTTGTCCTGGCATCACACTGGCAGGCCACACTGCCAGGTTTTCATCTTATCCAGGTGGTAGAGGGCAGTGTGGAGTGCAATAGAGTTTGTGTCATCTGTGGATCTGTTGGGGCAGTAGAGTGGGTCCAGGGTGTCTGGGATGTCTGGGATGATGGTGTTGATGTGAGCCATGACCAGCCTTTCAAAGCATTTCATGGCTACAGATAGTATTTTAGACAGGTTACCTTGGTATTCTTGGGCACAGGCACTATGGTGGTCTGCTTGAAACATGTAGGTATTACAGACTCATACAGGGAGAGGTTGAAAATGTCAGTGAAGACACTTGCTAGCTGGTCAGCGCATACTCTGAGTACGTATCCTGGTAATCTGTCTGGCGCTGCGGCCTTGTGATTGTTAACCTGTTTAATCCTTAAGAGTCTATTGACGCCACCGTGTGTCAATCTATACTGAACAAAAATATAAATATAACGTGCAACAATTTCAACAACTTTACTGAGTTACAGTCCATATAAGGAAATCAGTCAATTGAAATGAATTAATTAGGCCCTAATCTATGTATTTCACATGACTGGGCAGGGGTGCAGCCATTGGTGGACCTAGGAGGGCATAGGCCCACCCACTTGGGAGCCAAGCCCACCCACTGGGGAGCCAGGCCCAGCCAATCAGAACGTTTTTCCTCACAAAAGGGCTTTATTACAGACAGAAATACTCCTCAGTTTCATCAATTGTCTGGGTGGCTGGTCTCAGACAATCCCACAGGTGAAGCAGCCAGATGTGAAGGTCCTGTGCTGGCGTGGTTACACGTGGTCTACGGTTGTGAGACCAGTTGGACATACTGCCAAATGCTCTAAACAACGTTAGAGGCGGTTTATGGAAAATAAATTAACATTGAGTTCTCTGGCAACAGCTCTGGTGGACATTCCTGCAGTCAGCATGCAAATTGCACGTTCCTTAAAAACGTGAGACATCTGTGGTATTGTGTTGTGTGACAAAACCGCACATTTTAGAATGGCCTTGTATTGTCCCCAGCACAAGGTGCACCTGTGTAATGAACATGCTGTTTAATCCGCTTCTTGATATGCCACACCTTTCAGGTGGATGGATTATCTTGGCAAAGGAGAAATGCTCACTAACAGGGATGTAAATTAATTTGTGCACAAAAGTTGAAAAAAAAGCTTTTTGTGCACATAGAACATTTCTGGGATCTTTTATTTCAGCTTATAAAACATGGGACCAACACTTTACATATTTTGTTCAGTATAAGTAACATAATAAAAACAAATCCCCATCAAAATCTGTCAGTTTAAGCTAGAGATATTTTTTGCATGGTCTGTGTCTCAATCCGCCGCATCTGCCTATGTGGGCCCTAAGCATCTGCGGTGGAAAGTGGCTGAGCTACAGCGGGGTTTGTCAGACCATCAAGTAATTTGTAAATATATTTTTTTGATTCTTAAAGGGGTCCTAAAATTCTAAATCAAATAGTTAAATGAGCCATGGTATGAGTCAAGTGCAAGTGTTGGTTCAGGAAAGTAAATAAAAAAAATAAAAAAAATATGTATTTATTTATTTATTTTTAAATTGGGGGGGGGTCGAGGTGATTTTTTTAAGAAACTCTTTAAAGAGGTAGGGTTTCGGGTGCTTTCGGAAGATGGGCAGGAACTCTGCTGTCCTAGCTTCAGGTTGTTGTTGAAAATTAGATCCAAAGATGAAGGCAGAGACTATTTAATTGTATAATAGAGAAATCTTTAATACAAGCAGCTGCAGGGGAGATCTACCTCTGATTTCACAGGGAAGAACTCAGAGTGAATGGTTACATGTCCCTTATATAGTGGGAGGTGATAATACAATCATATTGTTAACACAATAGTTATTTTATACAAGCAACAGTTCCGGGAACACAATTTAACCGCCAGTGTTTTTTTGGGAGGGGGGACTCATGAATCAAGGTGTGAGTCATGTGTCCAAAGGGGGAAGGGCAAATCCTTGTAGAAAATAATGGTACGCACCCAAATCTGTGCCCAATGTCTAATTTGTCAAGAACACAACGCAGGGAAGCAAGTACCGACCTCTTTGTCAAGCCTACCAGTCCCCTGGGGCCCTTTAATATGCAAATTGTTTTGTTCACCTGTCTGTAAAATAAAAAAATATCCGTTGGTAATGGTTGACAGTTACTCCAAATGGGTTGAAGCCTTCCCCACATCAAATGAGGAAGCAAAGACTGGGGGTAAGTGCCTGTTACAAGACATTATTCTGTGTGCTAAAAAGTTTACATAGCGATAAGGGTACATATGTGACCGACCGCCTCGATTCGGTCTTATGTAGCAAAATTGTGTTTTTGACATTGGATAAACGTATTGACTCAGAGCTAGAAAATGGTAAATCATACACTGCAGTTGTGTAACAATGGGAAAGTAATTCTGCTTTGAAAGTTGATAAACTTGTAACCCCACTTTTGAGAAAATGGCCCTTGAATAATTTTTGGTACACCTACTGGAGAGCTCTTCTTTGTCTACACCCATTCAGCATCATTCACATCCTCTAAAGCACTAGCCCTACCCATCTCTTTAAGGATTCACATGTGAGGCCATGTTTATTTGTCTCATGCACAGGATACTGAAGGTGTAAGCAGTGCAGTGAAGTGGTTACTTGCATAGTAGCAATATCAAAAACAGAACGTGTCCAGATAAAAATCTTTAATAAATATCTTATCATTATTAGATGATGCTTACCCGACACACTTGTCTACATTGATGGGTCATGTGAAGGAAATGCTATTACCACCCCCCAACCACATCTAGCTAAGTGGATGGGTCATGTTCATGAAATACAATAGAAGGCCGTAATCACCCCCAGACACACCTATCTAATTTGATGGGTCATGTAATAATCTGTCCGAAGTGGAATCTTTTGTTTAGACATGTATCTAGCTAAACAATGAACCGGCATAATCCCAACTCATACTACTACCAATACAAACATTGTCATAGCTGTAGAATGAATCTGCAGGTAGCTAAAGCTAACAAACTAGGTGCCGCGTTAGCTAGCTAACATTAGGCTATAACTAGCAATGCAAAAGGATTTCTGATTCGAATAATAGATCATACATGTAACGTTAGCTAGTGAGCCAGCAAGCTAACATTTGCTCGCTAACTAACAGTACGCTTTAGCTTGCAATAACAAACTACATTCTGACAAAATTCGAAACTTATATCTGAAAATGTAGCTAGACTCTTACCCGAATACTTGGATGAACGCTTCACAGCAGACTGGAACCATTTAACTTAGTTTTGTTTGGTCAGCTTTGTGTCAAGTCACTCCAGTTCACACTGACCATGGCGTGTACAGAAAGTAGCCCATCACTTTTTCCAACTGATCTGTCGATAGCTCCTGCTAAATTCAGGGCATCAATGCTGTTGAGAAAATTAGCAAAACCTTTGTAGTTTTCGAGGGCTAATGTTATATCTTTCAAAAATGGCGCAGTAGAAAGGACGGTTCCTGACTTTTTCCCATGGCTAAACCAACTAGGCTCATAATTTAACAATTGTATTCATATATATGGATGGAATCCAAGTTTGTTATTAAGGCACATGAAAGCTCACATGTTCCAGAAGGCATTTCTGCCAAATAACGCATTTTGATAAAAAAATAAATGTTCACATTCCAATGCCGCTCCTGTGAACTAGTGAGGTGTGACATACGCCTAGTTTCCTGAAACGAGTCACGTATTTGACCTCAAAGATAATGAAAGAACTGTGTGACATGCTGCAAGTTAAGAGGAATTTACATGTACTGCTTCACCCGGGAAAGTTCTGGACTTGTAGAACGCTATAATGGCGTTCTGAAAAATAAACTGTAAAAAATATGTGCCCAAACAGGACTCACCTGGGTGGATGCATTATCCATAGCAAGCAGCTGCTGGGGAGATCTACTTCTGATTTCAGAGGAAAGAACTCAGAGTGAATGGTTACATGAATGGTGTGGTTACATGAACGATTACATGTGCCTTATATAGTGGGAGGTGATAATACAATCACATTGTTTACACAACAGTTATTTTATACAAGCAACTGTTCCGGAACAGAATGCCCTTGTGTTAGGGTGTAGACTCACCAGGAGTCTATAAAAGGCATAACATCACAGTCCAACACAGAACATTTCCCTTGAAGTTACTACAGCTCACCCCAAATTCTGCCACCACAAGGGGGAAGATTGTTCCACCATTAGGGTGCCAGTACAGAGAAGAGCTTGGACAGGGATGATCGTCTGGATTAGTGGCCCGCTCCTTGAAAACAGCAGCTCTAGCATTTAGCTCAGTGCTGATGTTGCCTGTAATCCATTTCTTCTGGTTGGGATATGTACGTATGGTTACTGTGGGGACGACGTCGTCGATGCACTTATTTATGAAGCTGGTGACTGATGTGTTAAACTCCTCAATGTCATCGGATGAATCCTGGAACCATTCCAGTCTGTGCTAGCGAAATAGTCCTGTAGCTTAGCACCTGCTTCATCAGACCACTTCCGTATTAGGAGTCACTGGTACTTCCTGTTTTTGGTTGTAAGCGCAGGAATCAGGAGGATAGAGTTATGGTCAGATCTGCCAAATGGAGGGCAAGGAAGAGCTTTGTATGTGTTTCTATGTGTGGAGTAAAGGTGATCTAGAGTTTTTTCGCCTCTAGTTGCACAGGTGACATGCCGGTAGAAATGAGGTAAAACAGATTTCAGTTTCAGTGCATTAAAATCACCAGCCGCTAGGAGCGCCACCTCTGGATGAGCATTTGATTGTTTGCTTGTGGCCCTATAAAGCTCGTTGAGTGCAGTCTTAGTGCCAGCATCGGTTTGTGCTGGTAAATAGACAGCTACTGAAAAATACAAATGAAAACTCTCGTGGTAAATAGTGTGGTCTACAGCTTGTCATGAGGTATTCATACTCAGGTGAGCAGAACCTCCGGACTTCCTTAATATTACAGATTGCGCACCAGCAGCTGTTAACAAAGAGACACACCAATGTTTTTATTGCTGTAATTGTTGTTTGCATGCGTTTCATCTAAGGACACATTTACTGTAAACTAACCTGTCTCTTTCTGCTGTACGTTTTCTCTCTACTTCAACCTTGTTCCACAAAACTCACTGACAGGGTTTTTGAACATTTTTGTCCTTTGGACCTCAAAGGAGTACATTTTAGCGCGTGTGATGTCTCCATGATTCTGACAAAGTTTATTTCTGTCTGTCTCCAGGTTCGACTACCAGGAGCTGCTCCACAACTCCAGCTTCTGCCTGGTGCCCCGCGGTCGCAGGCTGGGTTCCTTTCGCTTTCTTGAGGCCCTCCAGGTACGTAGTTTGTCGTTTCCCCGTCAAAACCCTGTCCCTCCGAGGCTCCAAGTGGTTTCCTTGGTAACGGATGCTAGTCGTCGGCACAGCAGCCGGGATTGGAGCCTGTGAGTTGTGCAGGTCCTGCATGCTGCCAGGCCTGATGCTTGGATTATTGGTATTGACAACCTGTCATCTTTTCAAAAACAGCCGCAGACCATTTCTGTTCTGTAGATAACAGAGTAGCCCTATTTTTATATCTTCCAACGCCTCCCACTTTCATTAACACCTGGTCTTCTCATCTCTGGCATGTTTATTTGGACTGACAGAAGCCTCTATAGAAGTATTTTAGGATTGTTTATGACTTGGAACCATCCCATTATGGAAGTGCATGTGTCTATATACACTGAGTATACAAAACATGAGGTACACCTGCTCTATCCATGACATAGACTGACCAGGTGAATCCAGGTGAAAGCTATGATCTCTTACTGATGTCACTTGTTGAATCCACTTCAATCAGTGTAGGTGAAGGGGAGGAGACAGGTTAAATAAGGATTTTGAAGCCTTGAGACAATTGAGACATGGATTGTGTAAGTGTGCCATTCAGCGGGTGAATGGGCAAGACAAAATATGTAAGTGCCTTTGAACGGGGTATGGTAGTAGATGCCAAACGCACCAGTTTGTGTCAAGAACTGCAACGCTGCTGGGTTTTTCATGCTCAACAGTTTCCCTTGTGTGTCAAGAATGGTCCACCATCCTAAGGACATCCAGCCAACTTGGAATATTAGGGAGGTGTCCTTAATGTTGTGTACTGTATACTCAATGTGGAATCTACTAAGAATGTATAGTCCAAATACACTGAGGCCTAGGTAAAAAGTAAAGAATGAAGGAAACAGTCTAGTCATTTCTACCCCACTCTCTACAAGGGGTCAGTGCAGCAGTTAGGCAGACACACTGTAGGTAACAATTCAAATGTGGAAATAATCATCTCACAGAGTGCCGACTGAGAGCTAGTCGGAATTGCGGCCCCCAAATGGTACGTTCTGTGCTGCCTTTTAAGTGTGAGGCAGTTGCATTCCGCACCCAGATTTCAGAGGGGACACTTTGAAACAGGAACATCAAACAGGTTTTAGACATGACACAGATTGAGCTTCCATATTGTGTGAGGGAGCTCTCTCCTATTTGTCATCCCGAACTGTCAGTGAGGCTCAGAGGGCGGCTGTTATGTAGATGGTGGAAGGGAAAGACGGGGATTGGTTTGGCTGCAGACAATGTGTTTCCCTCCAACAACACAGGAGAGAAGAGGAAGAGAAGGAGGATAAGAGAGGAAAGGGAGGGACGAGGCCACAACACTGAGACAGGCCAGGCAAATCACTAAAGAGCAAAGGGGATTTAAACAGACAGACAGGCCTCCAATCATGGACTTGGCATTTCTCACAGTCTCCTTAAGCCCCAAATGAGTGTCAACTTTTAATGATGGAGATCCAAGTCTTACTTGAAAATTCATGGTTCTGTACAATTCAGTACGCATCCTTGGTTTTTATTATTTTATAAGTCTGCATGCATGGTCGATGACTACAAACCACACCAAATTAGATCCCACTAATGCAGTGCCACTGTATAGGAAATTAAAAATGGTTTCTAATGAAGTAGGCAATATTAATTTATCCATAAGTGCTAGCGCACCCAGTTGATTCTCCCAAAAAATGGTTGCCACTTCGCTTTTCTCACCTCTGAACATCCATTAATAGTGAATCCTTTGTAAATTGAGCTCGGTAGAGAATTTGATCCCTATAAAAGCCTGGCTTTAAGTGATTAACAGGTTTATGTGTTGCTATGGTGTTTCCTTTAATTAAATTGTGTAAAGAAGTTTACGGATTAAACAATTTCTCATTTCCATTTCATTATAAAGGTGCTGCTTTGAGGCAAACCACATGTATTTCTGAATATTAAAACAGGCTTGATGATGTATGTTCAACAAACAAAGAAAACAAAACTCAAAATAATATTGTTCACATATTTGTTTGTGTTGCTAGTGACTCATTCTCTGCACTATGGATAAGACCCAATGGGTTCAACTAAAAAACCTTATACAATACGCCCTACCATTGTGTGACTAATAGTCCACCTTTTACTCTGTGTGAAAGGCATTCAGATTAACCTGTCTGTAGAGATGACTACAGAAGAATCCGATATTTCACTTCCCTGGAAAGAAATCCAACAAAATACCAGAGGAGTGTGTAAAGTAAGACTAGCTCTTGGATAACCTCGCCTATTTCTTAACAGTCCAGTAGAAGTTTAGAGAGGTAACCATAATAAAGGTGTCTGTATATATCCTATTACCTCTGACCCTTTATGTGCTTCCTCTGCCTGGGCTACCCACCTCCTCCCTGTCCTCCACCTCCTCTTCCCCCAGGCTGCCTGTATCCCTGTCATACTGAGCAACGGCTGGGAGCTGCCTTTCTCTGAGATCATCGACTGGAGCAAAGCAGCTGTCATCGGGGACGAGAGGCTCCTACTGCAGGTAACTACTGATGGAGACATCCTCCCTATGACACTGATCTCTCTCTCTTTTCACTGCTATTATACTGACCCTTAGGCTAGAAAAACAAGGGCCTCACAACTCACTTTGTGCTTTTAGTAAGGACCACTGTGGTGGATAACGTTGACCTCTTTCTCCAAATGAATATATTCATAATTCTTTGCAAATACGCTACAGTAACTTTTTGGGGGTCAACATTTTGTCCTGTCACAGCACTGTCAAATTGTGTTACCTCAAGCTACTCTCTTGTATCACTCAGCATTAGTCAGGCATTCCTACAGTTAACTTTTGTTAGCCTCATTGACTAGCCGTCCTTAGAGGAAGTGATTCCTCATCTTGCCAGCCACACCCACGGTTTCAGAGGGGCTTGTTTGCAGAGGGGTGTAATGAAATGCCAGTGTACCTGCACATATTAATCCACCGCACCTGGCCTGTCTCCCGGAGCCAGGTCCCTGTATCAATAAACTCTCCCATTAATTATGTCATGCAAGGTGTATGATATTTAGATTATTTCATGACTGCATTTATTAGTAGCTGCTACCTATCTGCCCTTTCATGACTCTGAGCTTGCCGGTTATTCATGTGGTGAAAAAGAGAGGGGTTTGAAATACGACAGCCAAAATGTCATGTGGACATGAAAGTGAAGAGAATGAGGAAATGATGTGTGCCGAGATATAATGACAAGATTTAGCTTGAAGGTATCATTCCCCTTCTTGTCTCAGCTCTTCCCCCACTTATGAAATCAGCACAATTAATTAGCCTGTTGCCGTAAAGGAGCTGCCCTGACACATTATAGAAACTTGACACATATTTCTCATACTACTGATACACACAAAGATTGGATTTTAATTAGATGTACAATCAATTGCACTATTGAGACCACACAATGCAAAAGCAGCCTGTTAAAAGTCGTACATGGTTTTAATGCAAGTCCTGTAATTATTTGTGACTATACGCTGTTGAATGAAAGACATTCAGAGAAGCAAATGTGTTTTCTCTCCCTCTTCACCCTCTTGTTACAAAGTCCCCATCCTTAAAGCATACTAATTGTTGTCAGATACGCTATATATACAAAAGTATGTGGACACCTCTTCAAATTAATAGATTCAGCTATTTCAGCCACACCTGTTGCTGACAGGTGTATAAAATCGAGCACACAGCCATCCGTAGCGGAGCGTGGGTAAAATCACTGGGAAGCCCGCCCCCCACCCAAAAAGCCATATTATGACTTGTGTTGTGATTTATTGCGTTGTTTATCTATAACCTGTTAATTCATATGACTTGCAACCGTGATAATAGGCCTAAAGGCCGAGACAATAAGAAGACAGTGGCAGAATAAATTCAACCACACCTTTGTTTTATCGCAAAAACGGATAGAAACCTCTGTCCAGCGAAGTCCACAAAGCATATACATTACCTACAGCATGGTCAAGCAAGTTAATGTTTCCGCATTTTTGGACCACTAAACAGCTATTGATTTAGAACCACCGAGAGTAACCACAAGTTGCAAAGAAAACATGAGCTGCCTCCACTATTCCAGCACCATTTCAACTAAAAGATAAAAAAAACGATTTAGTCCAATCAACTTGCGTGTGTGTGTGCGCGTTCGTGCAGGTAGAAAAACATGTTGACTCACCCTACTTGTAGAGAAACGCCAATGTCATCCTCCTCTCTTTCATGTTGATGGTATCACTTTGTCATACAGTACACGCTTTTATTTTTTGTTGTCCTAGGCTACCTGGCTAAAATGCTTGCTCGCTAGCCTAACTTCCATTAATGGGCAATGTTAGCTAGTTAACATTAACCTTCTACATCTAGCTACACATTGAACTTCCATCCTCTCAGTCCAGGGGCACAACAATTAATTAATTATAATTGCTGTTATAATCATTGGCCAGTACAAAGAATTAAGTAAAACCACAAGCCCAAATCCCTATATCCATCCATGGCTAATTCAGGAAAGGGACCATTTTAGCTAGCTGAGTAGCTAGCCACCAGAGGATAACAACACAACGAGATGCAACAATTGAAGTTTTTCTGTCAATTACATACGCTCTCAATGGGATTTGATAGGAGTGACGCCAAATCCAAGCTGGCTTCCCTTGGCACTTTTTTGGGGGTGTGCCAGGACCATTCACAGTTGAGCTCGCTCAGTTTAGCTCAACGCAAGGAGGCCAGATGCTTGCTGGGGCTTCCCTTGCCTTCAATGCTACGGGCGGCAACAATGTCATACTTGTTTGGACCAGACAGTATCAGATAGATGGCCTACACGTCGAGAGACAGAGTGGCGCTGTTTCGCAAGCTCGAATGCTTTCTCCTGTGAGATACATTCAGCCTCTTGCAAAAAAATGTTACCATTATTTAACTAGGCAAGTCAGTTAAGAACAAATTCTTATTTACAATGACGGTCTACCCCGGCCAAACCTGGACGACGCTGGGCCAATTGTGAGCCACCCTAATTGAAGAAAGATTATGAAACACAGAGAGACGAAAGATAGATTTACATTTTTTTTTTAGTCTATTTTTGGGGGAAGCCTGGCTTCCCTTGGAATTCATGAATACATGCCACTGACAGCCATGCAATCTCCATAGCTAAACATTGGCAGTAGAATGGCCATACTGAAGAGCTCAGTGACTTTCAACGTGGCACCATCATAGGATGCCACCTTTCCAACAAGTCAGTTTGTTAAATTTCTTCCCTGCTAGAGCTGCCCCGGTCAACTGTAAGTGCTGTTATTGTGAATTGAAAACATCTAGGAGCATCAGCAGCAAAGTGGTATGCCACACAAGCTCACAGAACGGGACTGCCGAGGGCTGAAGCGCGTAGCGCGTAAAAACACTCACTACTGAGTTCCAAACAGCCTCTGGAAGCAACATCAGCACAATAACTGTTTATGGGAGCTTCATGAAATGGGTTTCCATGGCCGAGCAGCCGCACACAAGTCTAAAATCACCATGCGCAATGCCAAGCGTCAGCTGGAGTGGTGTAAAGCTAGCCGCCATTGGACTCTGGACCAGTGGAAATGCGTTCTCTGGAGTGATGAATCATGCTTCACCGTCTGGCAGTCCGACGGATGAATCTGGGTTTGGCGGATGCCAGGAGAATGCTACCTTCCCCAATGCATAGTGCCAACTGTTAAGTTTGATGGACGAGGAATAATGGTCTGGGGCTGTTTTTCATGGTTCGGGCTAGAGCATACAATGATATTGTAGACGATTCTGTGCTTCCAATTTTGAGGCAACAGTTTGGGGAAGGCCCTTACCTGTAATACTAGAACCGGTAGTAATAATAATGGCAATTTGTTAAGTTTAGTTATGATTTTGATTAAATTTGCTAATGATTATTTCGGGCGGTGGTGCGTGGTTGCCTGTCGTAGCATAGCAATAATTTTTTCTTTTTTTATATCAATATATTGGGTGGGACATTTTGAGCATATTTGAATATTGGGGGGATGTGTCCCCCCCAATATATATTATAATTACGGCCCTGGTTCCAACATCTAGAAGAGTGGAGTCTGTTATAGCAGCAAAGGGGGGGACCAACTCTATATTAATGCCCATGATTTTGGAGTGAGATGTTCGATGAGCAGGTGTCCACATTCATTTGGTTATGTAGTGTATGTGTATGATACACTGTGACAGGATATGAGGCACTTAGGGACGTTTTGTCTTCAGAAGAAAATAAAAAAACCATAATGACAGTATTTGTGCATTGTTACATTAAATGATTTCCTTACAAGTTGTGTTGAACTGCATTCTCACTGGCGTCAGAAGAAAAGCCATGGAGCCCTCAGGCATTCAGAGTGGGAGTTAGATACAAAAGGATGCTAAAAGGTGAGGAAAGTTGTCGAAGTTAGAAGGGTTAAAACACTTCTGATTTGTAGTTCCATTTTGTGTTTAGATTTCTCAATGTAAATGTCAGTGGTTTTCTCTGAGAAAATGTATTTCCATTTAAATCTAATTTCCTATTAAAACCCAACTTGCTTATGATGAAGATTTGCATGAGTTGTTTATGGAAAAGAACCAGCTGACTGTGTTTGATTAAAAACAAATCAGAAACTTTTGTAACGGCGCTGCAACTTTTATACACTCCAAAAATTACAAACAAATGGCTATTGAGATTGTTTACATGTATCTATGTATAGATAATCTTCCACCATGATTCATTGTAAGTAAGATAAGCCATTGTGATCTTTCTAAGTTTATACGCATGTAAGATAAACTCCTATGTACAAACAGAGATATAAACATGGTTATGATCGTCAAGATAATAACTTAAAGTGGGGTCCGGAATTATTGGATCCCGTGCTAAAGATGAGCAAAAAATACTATATAAAATAAATAAAACAAATACTGAGCTACAGTATATTGTATGCTCAAAATAATTGAAGAATTATATTATTTTATACTAATACATAGAGATTTTGTTTAACAAGTAATACATAAAATCAGGTCAAAATGATTGGATTCTGTTTTCCATACTCCAGCACTCTTTCCTTGCGAGGATAATGACACTGAGCCTTTTTCTATAATGTTTTGAGATTGGAGAACACATTGGGAGGGATGTTAGACTATTCCTCCATATATAATCTTTCCAGATACTTGATATCATGGGAATTAGATATTTTCTGCATATGTTCTTTCGAAGGTGAAAATTCTGTTAAATATGGTGGTGGATCTTTGATGTTATGGGGCTATTTGCTTCCACTGGTCCTGAGGCTCTTGTTAAGGTCAACGGCATCATGAACTTGTGCTGGTACCAGCACATTTTAGTCAAAAACTTGTTTGACTCTGCCAGGAGGCTGAAACTTGGATCTTCCAGCAAGACAATAACCCCAAGCACGATGAAATGGTTAATTTACCACAGAATCAACATTTTGCAATGGCCCTCTTAGTCTCTGGTCTTGAACCCTGTTGAAAACCTGTCATTTGAATTGATGAGGGCAGTCCATAAGCACAGACAAAGGATATCAAGGATCTGGAAAGATTCTGTAGGAATGGTCTAAGATCCTCCCAATGTGTTCTCCAATCTCATAAAACATTTTAGAAAAAGGCTCGGTGTAGTTACCTTCGCAAGGGGAGGGTGCTGGACTATCGAAAACAAGGGATCCAATAATTTTGACCCTTTTTTTTTAGATTTGTTTTATTACTTGTTAAACAGAATCTCTTTCTCTGAGCAATTGTATTAGTATAAAATTATACACTGCTCAAAAAAATAAAGGGAACACTAAAATAACACATCATAGATCTGAATGAATGAAATAATCTTATTAAATACTTTTTTCTTTACATAGTTGAATGTGCTGACAACAAAATCACACAAAAATTATCAATGGAAATCAAATTTATCAACCCATGGAGGTCTGGATTTGGAGTCACACTCAAAATTAAAGTGGAAAACCACACTACAGCCTGATCCAACTTTGATGTAATGTCCTTAAAACAAGTCAAAATGAGGCTCAGTAGTGTGTGTGGCCTCCACGTGCCTGAATGACCTCCCTACAACGCCTGGGCATGCTCCTGATGAGGTGGCAGATGGTCTCCTGAGGGATCTCCTCCCAGACCTGGACTAAAGCATCCGCCAACTCCTGGACAGTCTGTGGTGCAACGTGGCGTTGGTGGATGGAGCGAGACATGATGTCCCAGATGTGCTCAATTGGATTCAGGTCTGGGGAACGGGGCGGGCCAGTCCTTAGCATCAATGCCTTCCTCTTGCAGGAACTGCTGACACACTCCAGCCACATGAGGTCTAGCATTGTCTTGCATTAGGAGGAACCCAGGGCCAACCGCACCAGCATATGGTCTCACAAGGGGTCTGAGGATCTCATTTCGGTACCTAATGGCAGTCAGGCTACCTCTGGCGAGCACATGGAGGGCTGTGCGGCCCCCCAAAGAAATGCCACCCCACACCATGACTGACCCACCGCCAAACTGGTCATGCTGGAGGATGTTGCAGGCAGCAGAACGTTCTCCACGGCGTCTCCAGACTCTGTCACGTCTGTCACGTGCTCAGTGTGAACCTGCTTTCATCTGTGAAGAGCACAGGGCGCCAGTGGCGAATTTGCCAATCTTGGTGTTCTCTGGCAAATGCCAAACGTCCTGCACAGTGTTGGGCTGTAAGCACAACCCCCACCTGTGGACGTCGGGCCCTCATACCACCCTCATGGAGTCTGTTTCTGACCGTTTGAGCAGACACATGCACATTTGTGGCCTGCTGGAGGTCATTTTGCAGGGCTCTGGCAGTGCTCCTCCTTGCACAAAGGCGGAGGTAGTGGTCCTGCTGCTGGGTTGTTGCCCTCCTACGGCCTCCTCCACGTCTCCTGATGTACTGGCCTGTCTCCTGGTAGCGCCTCCATGCTCTGGACACTACGCTGACAGACACACCAAACCTTCTTGCCACAGCTCGCATTGATGTGCCATCCTGGATGAGCTGCACTACCTGAGCCACTTGTGTGGGTTGTAGACTCCGTCTCATGCTACCACTAGAGTGAAAGCACCGCCAGCATTCAAAAGTGACCAAAACATCAGCCAGGAAGCATAGGAACTGAGAAGTGGTCTGTGGTCACCACCTTCAGAACCACTCCTTTATTGGGGGTTGTCTTGCTAATTGCCTATAATTTCCACCTGTTGTCTATTCCATTTGCACAACAGCATGTGAAATTTATTGTCAATCAGTGTTGCTTCCTAAGTGGACAGTTTGATTTCACAGAAGTGTGATTGACTTGGAGTTACATTGTGTTGTTTAAGTGTTCCCTTTATTTTTTTGAGCAGTGTATATATTTTCCATGTTTTGGATCATACAATATAACTCAGTATTTGTATTATTTATTTTATACACTCTTTTTTGCTAATCTTTAACAAGGAACCAAGTAATTCCGGACCCCACTGTACATCCGGCCTTGTTCACCGAGTTTGTAAATGGCTCCCCTACCATACTGCTGTGGCTGTGTGGTGTGTGTTGGGACATAATGAGAGTGAAGGAGAGTTTTTAAGTCAATCCACTGTTTTAGTTTTATACGACAATCAAGTTGCTGCACCTGCTGTGAAAATGGAATCTCATTGCATTCAATTATGTTGAAGAATGACACGCAACAACTCAGCACAACATGTGGAGTAGCATATTCCCCCACAGTGGAGACACATAAACACTAATGGAGAGAGGGGGTGTGATTAGATTGGCGTTATTTATATCCTGCCTCTGACCGTATTAAAACTAGAAATACTGTCACTGCCAAACATCAGCTCAGACAGACATTGTTTTCAGGTGGAGGGGTTTGTCTTTGTGATTTGGGGGTAAGAAATGTGACGTTCGTTGTGACAACGCTGATTTGTCTCTCTTGCCCCC